>JAJGOT010000057.1:1072500-1692500 GCA_022457155.1 Cladopsammia gracilis | reverse complement strand
CTATTACTCTTCCGTATACAGCTATTTCAATTAACGTTGTCGGATAAAAGCTTGAAGCCAAGACCGCAAGGTAGTATGGGTTAGGGTAAATAGCATTGCATAAAAATCCCACACTACTTTGCAGTCTTGGCTTTTCGCCTTTTTCATCCGACAACGTTAATTGAAATAGCTGTAATGGAAAGGTAAGAAAGTTATTCTACTTATACTGGATATCATTGGCTATTACGTTTGTAACTGGTCAGCGGGAATCCAAGCTACCGGACAGTTCAATCTAAAAATAATTTTTTTTGTTAAAATGTTGTAACATAGACGCTTGGGGGAGCTGCGCACTCCATGTTATTGACTTCTGTCTGGTAGCATATCTTATATCACATTGCCTCCACTTTCACGCTTAATTTTACACTTGTTATTTAAGCATACCTCGTCCGGGAAAATTCGGGTCAAGTCATACACAGTAGCGATAGTGAGCGACGCTTGGTGCTTGGTGGCCAGGCATTTCATGAGGTCTTTCATTGTTACGACGCCCTTCTCTGTTGGTGGTGGCTGGCGCATGAGGGCGGGAGAATTTGGCGGGAAACCGTACACATCCATCTGTGAAAAATTAACCGCTGCGTGCTGGCAGGCGCAGGTGAAGATGATGGATGTAATGAAGTCGTTCAGCTGCTGGCGGCTCGTAATGGACGCTGGGACACCATGGTCTGTGTGTCCGGCGGTGACCGGATATCCGTTGTCATGTAAGTCTTTGATCCAGTTCTGAACCTCGTAGTCCTACGAACAACATTTGATGTTAAATGGTTTTGAAGCGAGCGAAATAAAGTAGGTTTTAATGAGGTTCGGAAAACTCCGCAGATATAGCCTGAAAAGTGGGAGTTTACGAGAGCTTAAATATAAAACAAACTGTCCGTTAAGGAAAATATTATTTGTTTTTAAGAGAACTGACAGCAAACAGCCAGCACAAGAGGCCGGATCGCGAATTCAATAGTGGTTCATTAACTTGTTGATTGTGTATTCGAGCTTAAGAAAAAAACAACAACAAGATGTTGTTTTAGTAAGACATTAATTGGTACCGTGGTACTGTTTATTGCAATTTAAACTTTGTTTGCCGGTTTATTTATTTGTTAACTTTCTATATTATCTTACGCTTTTACAATACTGTAACAATTTATGCTCATGCAAATATAGCTTGTTATTGTTGTTGTTCCGGTACCAACACAAGTGCAGCCTTGTTCCTAAGACTGTTCAATTTTCGTTCACGAAATATAGCTCCATATATCTTAAAATGAAAGTATGAACATGAAGAGAGAATTTTAAAACATTTCAATCTTTTCTCCCTTACCTTTTTTATATCATCATCGGCGTGATAGTACACGGCTAGAATGTCCTTGACGAATTCCTCGATTGCTGTCCACAGTTTCAGAGCATCTTCGCGATAATGAAAGTTGGGAAGCTTACCTACATCATCAACTCCTCTTTCCTTCAGAACTTGGGGTAAATTATACGTTGTCCAGCTGCTTGTCATGTGGTACTTTTTCATTAGCTCGATATGTCCTGCCGATAAACAATATTGTTTATTCGACGATGACGGTTTTTTCTTTCCTAAATCATTAGCCACATAAATGAAGCTATAACTGAGTTCTTTTTACTGAAGAATCTCTCAAAGATCTCTTTTTTGCTAAACATCCACTTGTGCGGAGAATTTTAAATTTTTCACTTCGATTTTCCGACAGCTTTATTGTGATTTTGAAATATTGTGCAGCGGCGATTTACATATTTATATATACTGTTTTTATTTTAATGAACGCCCCGCGGACGTTTTTTTTAAATATTCCGGGTTTCACGGGATGGCGTTTATTAGAGAGAGGCGAAGACTTCCGATTGGAACACAACTTTATACTACATCCGATATTATAGAATAGGTCGATAAGATTGTGTTTATTTAATGAGTATGAAAATGCTAAATGTTTGTCAGACTGGTAAGTGCTCAGTATGTTACCTCCACCGCCAACAGTGAGGGTCATATCAGCCACCCCTCCCTCGGCAATCAGACGATCTCTTCCAAGAGTGTTAATAGCTAAAACCCCTCGGATATGAGGAGCCAAGAGTTTCCACAGGGGGTGGAGGGTGGGCAGTTGTCTGTAGCTGGCAACAGCGACGGGTTCCATGAAAAGATGAGTTCGGAGAAGATGGGTGATCATCTAAAATTATTAAAACCTGCTGAGTTAAGTTGAAAGATATAACAGAAAGGAAAGGTGGGAATAGAGGGTAGGAGACTGAGGAGAAAAAACCTTCGGTAATGCGCGATCAACTAGCAATTAAATAGACGTGGTAAATTGAAAGATATCTGAACTGTTCCTTTTCACAATCGGTCTCTCCAAAAGGATTTTTTCCACTTCGAAAATTGCATATTTATTGTAATGTTAGTTGTTAGAACCAAATACATGTCGCCAGCGCCAAGCGCAGAAAAACGTATGGGAGTCCCGGGGGGGAGGGGTACTCCCCTATAATGGGCTATACGGGGATGCTTCGCCCTAAAGGGGTACCCTTTTGAGGCTGGAGGTATTTGAAACGGTCGGGATTTCACGAGTTGAAGTATATGAAAGGGTAGGGATTTTACGAAGAATAGGAAATGGTAGCGAAAACACGAGTTGAAGCATAAAAAAGGTAGGGAAAACTGTTTAAGTATTATAAAAAGGGCCTTTCAAAATATTTCAAACAGACGCACGTAAAGGCTATATGAAAGGGGTACCATTTTCAATGAAAGGTATATGAAAGGGGTACCTTTTCTGTTAAAAACGGTATATGAAAGGGTAAGGGTTTGGACCTCGGGGCGGAGCATCCCCGTACAAAACTTTGTTGAGTACCCCCCCGGGATGGGAGTAAGTCACGATTGGTTTTAGCTATACTTCTGATTGGTTGAGAACGTGGCGCGAATCACAAAGGGTATCAATACAATTGTAAAACCAAAGCAATTGCAAAATTACTTGTGATACCTAATTGAAAACCACTCTATAGTGAACAAATATAAAAGGCCAAACCGTAAATTATATTGGCATAAAACACAACGGGCATTTGGGAAAACTAGAGAAATATAGGAAGTATAAATGAGTCGGGGGCATCTTTATGTTGTGTTAGTTTGCGTAATTTGTTAGTTTACCTGATGAAACTGAGTGTCCGAGTTTCGCAAGAACAACTTGGCACAAAGCCAGTCCAACTCGACATCATTGGGAGTCCATATCGGGTTGTCTTTGCTTGGTTTCTGGTGTAACTGGATGGCTATTGGCACCAGGTCTCCGCTGCCTTTGACATAGAACAGACCCAGGCTCGCGCACATGTACCTCCTCTCCAATTCCTCGTTGTTATGACCATAGTGCGGGATGTCCTCCAGAATCTTGTAGTCTACCATATACATTCGGCCATCCTGTAAATAAAAGACAACACCAGAGAAAACCTTTGAAAACCAACGTGGCAATGTTTTTTTTTTCATTTGTAAGTCAACCCTTTACTCCCAAGAGTGCCAAAATCAAAATTCAAGAAAGATGCCAAATTTCATTTTGTAAAATGTAAAATGTTTAAAACCAAACTGATGGTACCATGTAAAAGTACTGCTGAAGAGGTTTCATTTGCATGTTCACACCCGGATTTTGTTGACAGACTCATCAACAGTTAGAACTACACTTCATGTCTCCATAATTGACTCTGGTAGAGAAAGGGTTAATTATATTTCATTACAGTATAATTACTACGAGCCGTTCTAAGTACGTGACTCTTGGCGAATACTATATGTACACTTGACGCGCGCGCAAAGAAGTATAAAATCTAATATTATTGAAAATTATCTCAAGTTATTTCAAAACTAACCGCCATGGCTTTCTCCAATGTATCTCCACTGTCCAACAGATTTTCGACCAATTTCTCCGTGACAGGGAAGTGCGGCGGCAGCTCGGTGCATCTTTTCAGTGAATCAGGATTACATCCGTTCATAAACTGAGAACCAACGAAATGATCATCCCTCCAATGGTCAGCTGCCTCAGGTACTTTTCCAACAAAACTAGTGAATGCCTGAAAAAAATATATGAAGAAACAATACAATGAATCGTAAGTAGACTGCCAGCAGTCTCTCTGGATAGTCGAGTGGGAGAGCAAACACGTGGTCGGCCATCGCGGACCGAGCGGCGAGCGAGCGAAAGTAATGCGAACAGAGGGGGCGCTGGGGAAGAGGCGGGAAAGAAGGGAGGGACTGCAGTCTCTTCTGTAACAGACGCCTCCAGATAACTCCGCCCACCAAGTGAGAATCCATTCTCCATTTGTCGCTCTGCTTGTTAACACACGCGAAACCGGCACATGCACGAAAATTGAAGTGCTAAAGCCTTGTAGAATTGTATGCACCAATGGTTTTTTGGTTGTGGAACGAAATGAACTAGGATAATGCATTACTTTGAAAAATTATGGATTTACCGGAGCCGGTCGGTAGCACAACTATGACAACTATGACATCTTTTAGAAGCACTTCCACCGCTAACTTCTTTTCTTCTTTCAAAATTAAACTGCGAGGTGAAAACATTTTCATTCTCGCTACGAGTACTCGTGGAAGCAATCGTGTCAACGCTGATGTGAAACTGGATCGGAGATATCAATACCAACGTGTCAAGATTGTTAATACTCATCAAACTTCCCTGACAGTTTCCTATTGTCTATGAAGACTATGAACCAATCGAAGTTTTCCGTCCCTGGTGCGGCGGGGAATTCAAACGCGTCCATTACAGAAGAGAGTACAGTCCCTTTTCCTCCCGCCTCTCCCCCAGTTTCCCCTCGGCTTGTTCGCTCGCTCCAGTCTCGCCGAGCTTGTTTTCGTGATAAGCTCGCCCGTTCTATTGGCTGAAAAGGGACAGCTAGCAGTCTAAATCGTAAGAGCCGAAAAGGACCGCTTTCCCTCTCCTCCCTTACGGCGGAGTCTGGAACGTTGTAAGCCGGCAACCACGACGGTGACGGCGACAGCAACGATAACGGCACAAAACAGTAGGTTTAATGAACGAAAACAATGCCTATGCACGTGCGTTTTACATTTTGGTACATTTCTTGCCGTTACCGGCAAAACAACAACGTGAAATGATCAAATTTTGGTTTTGTGGAGAACGTGAACACGCTGCGGTTAATTTTTCCTTCTCTATTTGAGCGGTAGTCTTAAACAGGAAAACACCTAAAATACCTTGCGGTAGTCATCAAAGTCATCCCACGAATCAAACAGGTTAAACAGTTTCACGAGGCCCAGATTGATGAGCGCGTTTCTTCTGGCGTGATGCAAGTCATTGGCGGCTTCCTCGGTGAACTGGACATCTTTTGGTAGATCCTTTACTGTTGCAGCCTTAACGTAGCCTGGCAGATCCGAGAATGCGGCATCATGACCCCATTCATACAGAGTTCGCCTGTACTTTAGCTCTTCTTCTCGCTGGCTTTTAACGGTTTCATGCTGCTCGTCCGTTGGCAGTTTAGCTGTTGTACAAAAGAAACAATGGGGAGCTTAAAGCCTGGTTTTCACTAGCGGAAGTATAACAGCACTCAGTTCTGTCCAGTGAAAACGGGTCTCCGGGTGAGGGAGAGGCGGGGTGGTGGTGGTGGTGGTGGGGGGGGGGGGGGGTTTGGGGTGATGATTAGGGTTAGGTGTGGGGCGGGGCGGGGCGGGGGCGGGTGGGGGGGGGGGGGAGGGTGTCTAGACCATGATTTGTTTCTCTTTTTAGAATTGGTTGATTTCTTTCTCTTGGTGTTTTAGTTATTGGAGCATGGTTTTGACCATAAAAGGTCATACTCCCTTTGACATTGCCCCTTTCAGAATCAAGAGAAGGATGCTAAAACTGGTATCTTTTAAATGTGTCTTTGAAAAAATAAATAAATAAAAAGTGGCTGTGGTTTGTTCTCCGTTTACGGATTCAATGTCAGTATCAACCTATTCCCCAGGGCCTTCTCCTCTTTGTTCAATTCAAAATGGCGGGTTGGGCGGAGAAGATCCTGGGCAAGGCTGCCAAAATGCTCCAAGAATCGTGGAGTATTTTGTCACGTGACACGCTATGAAATGGTGTTTTCAGAGGTTATTTCCAGTGATTGGCAGCCATGCTAGCGCTGGGAGTGTTTGTTTTCAGAGGTCATTTCCAGTGATTGGTAGTCATGTTTGTTTTCAGAGGTTATTTCCAGTGATTGGTAGCCGTGTTTGTTTTCAGAGGTTATTTCCAGTGATTGGTAGCCGTGTTTGTTTTCAGAGGTTATTTCCAGTGATTGGTAGCCGTGTTTGTTTTCAGAGGTTATTTCCAGTGATTGGTAGCCGTGTTTGTTTTCAGAGGTTATTTCCAGTGATTGGTAGCCGTGTTTGTTTTCAGAGGTTATTTCCAGTGATTGGTAGCCGTGTTTGTTTTCTGGTTATAATCTGAAACCGCTGTTCAAACAAAACGAAGACATCTCATCAAATTTTACGTGATAAAACACTCCAGGATTCTTGGAGTGTTTTGGCAGTCTTGGGTCCAGGGTCTTCTCCGCCCTTGCCGCCATTTTAATTTGAACAAAGCGGAGAAGGCCTTGGGGGCGAGGTGTTTCAGTGTCGTCCTCTTAATGTTCACATTACCAAAGGTTCTTTGTTGTAAATGCAGCACAGTTTCGACCAAAAAAAAAATGCGAAATTCTAGTAACGTAGCTCCTTTACCTGTTCCTTCAAAGATGACGATGTCATCATGCACCCAGCGGTTGCATGGGAAATCGTAGGTTTTATTTTTGACTTTGATCGTCACTCGGTTGACGAACCAATCACTGTAAAGGCCTTTCCCATCACTATTTAGTGCCACCATCAAAGGCTCGCCGACGTCTTTGGCGGTCACTTTGTATTTATCAGTCTGTCCGGCTTCGAAGTCGTTGTGGAACCACTTGTCCAGATTCAGTGGGTTAGTTTCTCCATTTGTACCTTGGAAGAATAAAGATACAGAAAACTTTGACTCCATGGTTTTCATGTATTAACGAATACACTGTATAGTAGCATAGTAAAAATGACAAATTTGCCCAATGATAGATGGATGGGAGACACACCAAGGTAGCAAAGACGGACCAATCAATAGCTGCGGTTACACGTTTCAACTTTAACCTAGGTAAATTCGAAATTACAGTAGCTGTAGCACGCTTAATTTGAATTAAGCGTACCGCGGCTTTTATTATTTCTAATTTACCTAGGTAAAAGTTGAAGTGTGTTACCGCAGCAGAGAGTCAGTGTGTTCAGCGAAAGTGACGGCAGAGACTCAACAATTCCTCTTTCCCAATTCACTATTAAATCACTCACGGCAGCGAGAGCGGCACAAAACAATAGGTCTAATGAGCGAAAACAGTGCCTCTGCTCGTGCGTTTGACATTTTGATCCATTTTTTTGCCGTTCCCTTCAAAACAACCGAAGAAAGGAATTTTTGAGTCTCTGAGTCACTTTCGCTAGCTATTTTTCAAAACTTCAGGAAATTTAATGGCGGCCGTACCAATGGCACTTAAACGATAGGTGGTGACTAGAATGGATACTCCAAAATCAGGTTGGACACCTTATTGAGACTTATACAACGGAGTAACTGGTTAGCTTTCAGTTGAGGTTGGGGGTAGCAGTTTATATACCGGTAGTTAAATTTAGGATTAAGCAACCCGAGAAGCTAGGTGGTACAGTGGTACGGTAGGCTATGTGAGCCTAAGCCTAGCTGAGGTCACAGGTTCAATCCTGAGTGGGGATTTTAGATTTTCTGTTTTACACTTAAAAAATTATTGAAAATAAATTCTAAGTGTCGACATTACGTTATATAATTCTCAATAAGTGTCCGAGGTGATCCAACCTGATTTTGGAGTATCCATTCTAGTCATGACCTTAAACGATACCTTTAATAACAAGAGATACTGATGCGTCGGTCCCAGCTCCCTTTCGATCTCCTGTGACAACAGTGATTAAGTATTCTGACGTCATCGTCTCAGAACCTGGGATGAAGGAAAACAAAACAAAACCGTGAACATAAACTCTTTCAAAATACTTCAATTTTTCTTAAACCACATTAAGCAGCACTAAACAATATACAATTTTATGAAAAAGAACGAGGCACGTGACGTACAGAGGATCATGGGAACACCGGGATGTTCCCTTGGGACTTCGACAGACAATTAAAATGAGTTGACCACTATAAGTGTTCGATACATCTTTTCCACATCATTAGAGGACAAAATTGTCGATAATTAATTCTTATGTGAGAGCTTTGTAACAAACGTTTAGTGCGACATTACATATATTATAAAACGCCTAAATTTAACATCACGGAATGTTCTCTTAAGGCTTAGAGAGGCTAAAGAGATGGTTGTTGAGTCGACTATTCGTGTTCGATACAGCTTTTTCACACCATTAGAGCCCGAGGGGGGACCCCCATATAAAAATGACGGAGATGTTCGTCGTACCTTTTAGGAGTCAAAATTTGTAGATTGGTACCACTTAGGGTGCTAAAATCTAAAATGACCACCATAAGAATTGTCGCGGTACCTTTTAGGGTATTGAACCGAAAAATTATGACAAAATATGACTAAGTTGGTACCTCTTAGGGGTAGAAATTCATTTGAGCCACACCCATCAAACAAGATTCTGGTACCTTTATGCCTTTTCACCTAACCCCTTCAAATAGCACACCCCCCGGTGCTGCCTAACCTGAGCTCTGTTTACTGGGTAAGAAACAAAAGGTCCATAGCCGCTTTTATTTAAATACCAAGTATCATCATTAAAATCTCTGATACATAGTTTGGCCCAGTAAAGGTGCGGGCACTGAAAACGAAACTAATTAGTAAGTACAACCAAAGTGGACAGGACATGGGGAGGAGGGGGGCTAGATAAAAATACGTCTTGCACCGCAGATGATTCAGGACGAATGACGCTCACATGGCTTGTCACGTGACCCACCCTCAAGCCTAAGAGGAGGATAAATTCAATCCCCAATAACTCGCCATTGTTATCTCTATTCTTCTTATATTAATGTGTTATTGTAATATGGCCAATAAAATAAATAAATAAACTCCTCACCAGATCCTAGGACTACTCGGGTAGATAAACATTAGAAAGGGAGAAAAGACATAAAAATTATATTTGCGAGCAAATATTTTATTTTCGGGTGTTGTTTAAACATTTCTGACGAGCACTCCCGTCATTTTTTATGGCAGTCCCCCACGGGCACTAGAGGACAAAATTGTCGATAATTAATTTCTTATGCGAGAGCTTTGTAACTAACGTTCAGTGTGACATTAGATATATTATTAAAACGCACAGGCAAAACGGGAAAAGTTAGTTGTCGATAATTTTTTTATCGGCAAAGGAAAATTCGTCTGTCATAGATAACTAAATTTTTGTCATTTTGTTACGATACACGAGCTTTCTTTTTTTACTCGTGCCGTTACGGCAACGAGTTAAGGATTGGCCTCCGTTTTTCTCCTTGTTTTCCTCCGTGTTTTCGTATCTACTTGCGTTAGATCTGGGTACGAGAATTACGCACGCATGCACTGCGAGAAACTAATTTTGAGCCCACGGTACATGGGATTCGGTGTAATCGGCGTCGTTTTGCAAGCAAAAGCGAAACAAATTTGGGTTTTATTGTTTGTTGCTGTTTACTCGTGACGGATACGGTAACAAGGTAAAATTTGCCCACAGTTTTTCTTTTCATTCTTTTTGTTTTCTTCTCTTATTTGTGCATCGCATTAGTTCTGGGTACGAGAATACGTACGCATGCAAGCAGAAGCGAAACTTGGTTTTATTTGCCTGTTGTTGTGTTACGTAAGTGTTCCCCGCGAGTAACGTACATTACCGGTACGAGTATAGGTTATGGGTAGCCTCTTATTTAATATCAATAGAGTGTCATAATGTATAAAACTGTGAATCATTTTAGCTACATAAATTATGTCACAAGCAAGTTACAAGACATTTTTCAGAAAAAAAGACTGTAGATTTTTATCTAGTTGGGGAATATCCTAATCTTTGTGATCGCAAAGCAAATCATTACTAGGTAATTTTTACCTCCTGTTATCTTGTTAGAGCAAAGCGTTTGGAATATGAAATAAGCTTTAGGTTGTAAAGGTGCGAAAAGTAATATCTTTAGAATTTCCTCTATTTGGTAAGCCAAATACTTTTGGCTACAACTCGTATATGACAATCCTTTCAGTAAGAGCTTTGAGTTATGCTTGTAATCGAATGATTCAAAATCAGCAATCACATCACGTTCCTGAACGCAGTTCTGAACCACTTCATGTAAAAGATCTCGATTGGTAGCAAGGCAGATCGATCTCGTTTAGCCCTGGAGCTTAGTTCCCAAAAGTCTGTGTTACACATAGCATAAAAGTCGAGATCAGTTGACACCGGCCAGGGAGACTTTCTTTTCACGGAATAATTTATTTTAGTTACATACGAGGCTTCATCCCTGGGTGATTGAAAACAGAAACGTCGCTTAGAAACGTCAACGTTATCCGACATGAAAATGCCTGTTGCGTTTACACGGAGTACTAAAGAAAGGAATTTTTTACCAAGCGGCCTGGCCCTAAAATCAGCATTTCAAAAACTGTGAAATTGTCAATTCGTTGCGTAGGGATTACTTGAACATAATGTAAACATATTTTCGCTGCTGGTTAACGTTTGTAAATATATGTAAAAGAAAATTGATGTTATTATTATATGACTGTTTGGATATGCCATATATACGAACGAAACAAAAACAATTTAAATGATTTTTGTTTGACTGAAAAGAAAGAAATGTATTAAAGCGCGTTTGATATTATATCATAAGGGTCTTGAAAGACCAGACCAATTATATTGTTATCGATAACTGAGGATCTTTTATGGGATGAACATGTCCCTTATCTGAACTTCAACTCCGCGAGGTTCTCTTTTGTCGAAAGTGTGGAATTAGTGTATTTGATATGCGATCTCTTTCCGGTTGTCTGATGATCTTGGATTGCATCATTTTTACAGCTCAGCTGTAACAATGATGCAACGCCAACACACCAGTGTTGTCATTCTAGTATTGGTTTGTGACTCTGTTGATCGCACATGCACAGAAGACACAAATATTACAGCTCCTAGCAGCCCTGGTTAATATGATAACCTCGATGTGTTGTGCACAATGTCTTGAGACGTTAAAATGGAATCGTCAGTATTCTGGTAATAAAATCAAATCTTCCGTATTCTGGAAAGTCCGTTAAACAAGAGCCTATTAGTATAACTCTTCAAAATATAAAAATTCTTGTGCTCTGAATAAACTCATTTCATATAAAACGTTTAAGTTAAAAAGGCAAGCTGTAAGGTCTGGATAAATGAAATTAGAATTTCACCGTCCGGCAACAGACAAAGTACAAAAACATTCTGTTGTTTAACTCTATTCTGAATAAACAGTTAAAATTCAGTGTTACAACCTTTTAGGCCACATTAAGATATCCTTTTTGTCACCAACATCATTAGTTATTCTGGGAGACAGAACATGGCAAGTTAAAAAGGAAAATAGTTAAAGAGCAAACCTGCTAAGTTTATGTGTTCTGGGACACCAAGTTTGCGCCTGATAAAGTTGAGGCATTCCATCTTTTTGAACTCGACAGCGTCTTAATAGAACAACGTTTGTCTCTGATCATCGATCGTTCAATTGCAACAAATATGGAAATGATTCTGAACAAATAATCAATCATTGATTTTTAGTTATCATTTCCATATTCATTATTTATCATGATGATAAACGTTAAGTGTAAATGACAGTTTTTCGTTGCTATAGTAACCTGAACATGCGATGTGGAATTTTCATCAACGGCTTTCAACTGACTAAAACTGTGTTTTTAAATGTTTGGTCGCGAGTCTCCAACACAAAAACGCGACTTCGGTTTATTCACAGTTTAATTGTCTTATTGACCTTTTTCATAATGGCGGCCGATTGTCCTCGATCCATGTCCACAACAGTACTATAAATCCACTTTCAGACCAATTTTCCTTTTGACAACAATTAATGAAGATAGGTTTGGGGGGGGGGGGGGGTGGAGGGAAGGCCTGAGGATATTTTGGTACCCGGTCCCATAGCAGTTACAGCGACCCACAGCTCAAAACCCTAAACCGACCAGTACCATCTCCCATTTATTTTATTTTAGGAAGACAGAGTACTAAGTACAAGTTAAATGGAAGCGACTAGGAACGAAAATGTCTCAACTTTAAATTTCGGGGCCACTGCCGGCATGCAATTCAACCTCTCCAGTCAAACCAGAAATTCCATCTCTCCCTCCCACATTGCTAACATTTTGCAGTGCATCCTCCCCCGAGCTTCGCGAGGTTCTGCGAGACACGTATTTCTAGTCTTTATCATTATATGGCGAACTGATCGGTTCCCTGAGCGGTCTGAATTTTGTAATAGGGACCGCTATAATGGACCGCTCACGAATTCATAATTCGCTGAATTCCTTGTATGAAACAATGAACAAATGAAGACTGTTTTCTATTAAGCAGAAACATTTTTCCTCACTGATGTTTGGCGGACAATTTTGGTTAAACTTTTCCCATAGTGGCTTGAAAAATGCAAGAATATGCTTAGTTTTGGCGCGCGCACGTTTGCCGAGAATGGTTGCATTACTTTATGGGCAAAGTTTTAAAAACGCCATTATAATAAAAACTTTATTGAACTCTTGCTTGTTCGGTCCGTATTGGAAAATATTGGTCTCGTTCTTTTTTTGCTCGACTCGACCAACTTGATTTTCCCAATACGGACCTCACGCTAGTTCAATAACATCTATTGCATGTTAATTAGCTTTGCTGGTATCACTTGAGAACATATTTTGCTCTTTCACCCAAAATTACATGAAGTAAAACGTATTTCAAACTTAAGAATCGAAATGAAAATAATGAAAAAAATCAGAATAATGTTTGCCTCGAACCTGAGTTGTCCTCTTCATAACCAATATAATTGCCAGAAGCTGTAATTTTTAACATATTTATAGAGCTACCCATAACAAATGAAAGCTAACTGTTTTCAATTCAGTGCTTAACCATAAACACTGTAGATCAGTGCTCAACCCCAAAACGCTATTGATTGCTTATCCGGAGCTCTTTTCTCGCAGTTCTCTGACTAACAAATTTGGTTCTGTTCTCGTGTTCGACAATAATAATATAATATAGATAGGCTGAGCCTAACAGCGAAGCTCTCTGAACAAAAATTTAAGCCGATGATAAGCTTAACTATGATGAAAGGTCGGAAGCACAATAATTAAGATTGACGACCGGGCTATTTTCAATTTTAGCAATTCTAAAAAAACAGTATTACGCGACCGTCTGCAAAGCACATTTAGACCGTACAAAAGTTCACAAAAACAACTTTTTCTCGGTTTAGAATAACTAGTATGACTAATTTCCGAATAAAATACACCTGTTGCGCATCGAAAATTTCTCGAGAAACTGATTTGGAAATCCAAATTGCAAAAAATACACTTTCGATATCGCACCAACAAGTACAGAGAGAAATATTTGGATGCCAGCAAAGACAGGTTATTTCTGTATATAACAATTTGACAAACGTAAAGATGTAAATAACAGTTATTTTTAGTTACGTTACTTAGTAACCTGAACAAGCGATAAAGAATTGTTATCACCGGGTTTCATATTACTTGTAACTCAACGAATTGAATGTAAATCAGTGGTATATCAAACATGCAGTACATAGTTGAAACTAAACGCACGTTTCGTGAACTCTTTATCGGGAACACAGACTTACCTCGTTTCCAGGGTCTCTCTTCTTCCCGCTCCAGAGAGCGTGAAGAGGAGACCTTGGAACGAGGTTGAACACAGATTTCCTGCTTTCCAGGGATTTTTTCTTGCAGGTTCTAACCGCAGTTAATTTTGTGAGCGGTTGTTCAGCTCTGTTAAGTGTAGTACAAGTTTAGGATGTATCTAGTTGTAAATTATCCAGCTTTTAACTTGTGTAGTTCGAACCGGCTGCTGATGCGAGGTCGCACTGAAAACAAAATAAACCTAATGGATTGTGCATGTCTGCTGTGTAGCGGAGTTGAAATATAAGCGGTGCACACGAGGTACTCAGGGGCTACTCAACGAGCAAGCCACTTTACCAAATGCCACCTCAGCCGTCCCTTTCTATTTCAATGTATCTGGCCACTCAGAGATAAAACTTTTAATTACCGGACGGCATAAACCGAAGGAATGAACGTTGATTTAATCATGTTTTTAAATCTCTATGATATCGTTGTGCACTTTTACTAAAAATAGATAGACTACTACGTGACTCAGACAAAGCTTGCGCGCAGATCAACTCAAAGGCTTTGCACGATGAGCGGGTTGCGTTTTGGACATGAAAAATCGATGAAATCAGCGATAAATGTGATGTAAACGTTTTGTGAGCTTCAAATATAATAAACGAAAGGTAATGCTACATTAGTGAGTTAAAAATGGATTCAACTGAGAAATGAAGATGTTAACTTAGCCCAGCTTCGTTCCCAGACGGTCCTCGGCGCGAAAAAGAACGCGACGTCATCCAATGATCTCTCTTTGCTCAGTAAGCGCGTTGTTGAGGCCTGAGAACGAGGCTGGACTTAGACATTAACAAGAGGCTACCAGTAGCCTTTACTCATGCGCAAGAAAGTTTTATGGTTTATTTTAAACATGTCACGCACCGCTACCACCTCAACGAATTTTGCGTGACACACATTGCACCATCAGTCAAGACACGGGGAAGACACGTTGATTAAAGCTACCATTTTTTCTGTACTCGCTTTGAATATTTAATTTATTGATTCCCGTTCAAACCCGGATTATAGTCTAATACTTCCCAAACCGTGAATTACTTCTATTACATTGGGCATTGGGTTATTCCAGAAAGAGATATTCCAGAAAGAACCCCCCACCCCCCACCCCACCGACGGATGGCAAGATTGTTTCGTTTCATGCAAATTTCGTGTGGAATGTAATTCGATCGCGCGCTCCACAATATTTGTTCTAAAGGTCAAAACTTTTTAATGAAACTCATATTTCCTTGAATGAAAATGTCATTCCCTTGAATAAAAGAGTCAAACGCTCATCAGAATTCATTGATTTTCTGTTTCCGGAAGGCTTGGCGATTTATTTAGCCTAATTGCAGCGAGGAGCGCTAGGGTCTGCGAATTATATTAGTCTCAAGAGCAAAACGCGTTAAATTATCGCATCGAGGAAGCTCTCGGCAACGCAAGCAAATCAAAGAATTTCTCGTGCGGCCGATATTTCGCAAAAATTCTCACTGATAACAGAAATAAACAGTCCATGAAATGTTTCTTACATAGTAAATGGACATTCAAAAATGTTATTTTCTTCACCGTAGTTTTCCAGGAATGCTTGAAAATTCTTAATAAAGTCTGCCGCTTCGAGCTTCGAGTATGAATTCTGTAGGAAAACATGTCTCGCTTTGTGCCGGGCTTTGTGTCTCGCTTTGTGATCCTCACAGGACGATTCCATCGCTTTCAGCTCTCTAATCGCCACTTCAAAGGCATAGAAATCGTATTAAGGACTCTTTCTTTCTATTTCGAAGTCTTCAAAGGCATGTTTAGATTTTTGTAATGGAAAATGAACGTCTGAAAAATTGAAGTGTAGAGCACAGAAGAGGCCATATTTGTTTGAATCTGAAAGTCTTCTCTTAGTGACAAACCGATTCTCTCTAGTCCCCCCTAAAACCCAGACATGTGCTCGGTAGACGGATTCTGATTGGTTTAACCTTCCTGAAGCCTTTTATAACAATAGGAGGCAAAAATAACTTTCTAGGGGAGGCAGGGGCGAGTTCGCGTACACTAAACGTGATTACGGGCACGCCACTCGGCAATCAGACCAGTGAAAGTCGTCCCGCGGGATACGGGAAACTTTAAAAAACAAGGCAATTTGTGACTACAAAAAGCGGGACGAAAGCTAAAAATGGAAACCTTACCGAAACCTTGACTCATGCCGCTATGCGCATGAGTAATAATTATGCGACGAGGCTGGTGACATCCAATCTCCAGCTCTCTCAGTGCGGATAACGAAAAATTTCCTAGTCTGAACTGTCCGCCGCTTTCTCGCTCCCTTTTTCACCCCCTAAGTGCGCCCACAGACTAAACATTTCCGACTTGTGCCCAAAAATATACCATATATCATCTTGTATGACTACATTGCGTGCGTTAGCCTGGAATCCGACTGGAATAAGATTCGAAAATAGGTTCCAAATGACCAGCAACATGATACATTTGACACAAATGACCGTTCGCTTGCAATACGCTTTTGTACCTCTTCACGGTGGCCAATTAACTTATTGCTCAATTTTAGTTTTTCACCACCACCACATTCTTCGGTATTGTTAACACCTGGCATATCACATGGAACGAAATCGAACAAACTTTAACACTCAAACATGAATATCGCCTTCCAGCTGTACATGTAAAACCACGATAGACATGTCAGATAAGAGCTCGCCGGACACTAGTGACCTTAGTGGCTGGCTGCATTCGGCTGTTTACAGTCAGCGATTTTTCCTCAAACAATTTCAATTAATAAGGCTCTACTTCGTAGTTCGAAGTTGAAAATAGTAACATAAGATAATGGAGATAAATCCTTCTCAAACTTGTCAATAATTCATAAAGTTTGAACAAAGCGGAAAATTATAAACGTGACGGTGGTTCAGTGAAAACCCAGTCTTTATTCTTTTGTCTGCTTTGTTTTCGTTGTATTAAATGATCAGTTTGAGAAGATATATCAAACACTCGCAGTTTAATATGAAACGTTTAATATTGTAACCTTACTTGAACCTGGCGAGAGCTTTTTAGTGCCAGAAGCTTAAGGGAGAGATTTTGTTCGATGCGACAAGAGTGACTTTACTGTGATCAACAATAAACGGAATTATTCCTAACAAAAAGGGAGTGACTTAATTGTGTTGGGGTAACTAGCGATTCCCGATTCCCGAGGCTGCGCCTCGCTTTTTTTCAACCCGCTTTTCGGTGTTTTAAAATCCTGATGAAACACTCTTCCTCGTGTTTGATAAATTACATCGATGTTTAAAACTGTTTTAAGCCTTCTTACCAGAGGTTAGAGTCTTGTTCCAAAAAAGATAACGTTGCGCCAAATGTACCAGTTCCCGTAACGGTGTAAAGTAGATAACCGTCGAATGACTCTCTCAGTGCGTTAGAATATGAGCGAGCAATAAGAATATTCTTAGCTAATGATAACCTGGCGGAGGACGTGAAACGCAGAGGAAGTTGAAGCTCAAAAATCTGAGCAGATAATCGATTTTCATACGGGGTACAGAGGGACGCAGCCCTTATTTGTGTCGTCACGCAACGCTCCTCTCCACTAGTGACATAAGCACAAAGGCGGAAGCATAAGAATTTGGATCAACTGGAAACGAAAGTTGACATTAGGATCGGGGGGGGGGGGGGGGGTACTCCCCCAAAATGCCCATACGGGTATGTACCGCCCAACGGGGTCGTGATTTTGGGACTCCTGATCTAGAACGGGGAATCCATTTAAGAAACGTTTCCTGTAACGGGCCTTCTTTTTTCGTATTTTTACTTAAAATTTACTGACACACCGATCGGCAAAAATGCTGATCCACCTCTTCATACGCATGCCGTGGGAGGACGGCCGTGCTGTCCCCAGCCAACTGAGCTACCACATGTGTCGTGTGGAGCTGACCCTTAAAGAGATGCTTGCATCAGCCTGGGCAGTAAAGTGGCGGGGTCGACGATCTTATGTGAGACCCTGCCTGACTATGCATGCTGATGAGTCCTAACTTGGAGGAAACAGCTGTCCATGGTTGCCACTGCCCTGGTGATATGGCTGTGCGCATGCGTAAGGTACTGGCCAGGCCGCGGGGCAGGTGTTCGAGTGTGTCACTTGCTTTTTTCGTATTTTTACTTCTAAAATTGGAACGCACGAAAGCTTCAAATTATCAGCAGCCATTTTAAATTAGAACGCGGTATTAAAAACTGACCTTTTTCTTGAACGGGGTATCATTTTGAATGCAAATTCTTTCAAAACGGTGTCAACCTGAATAAAATAACTCATTTGTACTGAAATATATTTCCATCTCTGTTGCCCAAAGGCTGAAACAAGGTGTTCAGCACAATTATTCATGTTGTCTTATATTCAGTTATGTCAAGGAATTTCGCCTTTGTCAGTGTGATTTGTGCAATATCAAGTGATACTTTTATACATCAATTAAATCGTTGTTTCATACATGAAGTCATATCAGATCATCGAGGTTCCCATTAGCAGCAGTCACGCGAAAGAAAAGCTTCGAGAAAGTAAAATGTCTTCGCGCCAGGGTCCGTCATAATAATAAGACGAGCGCACTCGTCTCGCTTTTTGCGCGGTCATTTTCCGCTCTCTAATGTTATTTTTTGTTTCTCGCTCAACGGACAAAGCTGGGAAAGAGGGACTGCTCGTAGTCTATGGCTGGTTGAGTGACAGTAAGCCGCTAGAAATTATTATAATATGATTCAATTCTCTAGAAAAGGATGAACTCGATGACATAGTTGGGCTCATGGCTTTTTTTCCAGTACGATTTTTTTTTAACAAAATATATATTGTGCACGGATTTCCTTTCATTAGTTTGCAAGGTATTGTTTTACTTCGTTTCACTGTCACGTTATTTTGTCTTTTCCAAAAAAAGCTGTGCATCTATTTTTTTGGTAAATGCCCATCCTCCGCCTCAAAATAAAAGCATATAAGCCTTTGGCAGGCAAACACCGAATCAAATTACTTCGCTTTTAATTGGCCCGGTTGATAATTCTGGTATACACTGTTTACTGGTGGCCTTTGTAAACTTGTTTACGTAAAAATCCTCTAACATATTAAAGAAAAGCGATGCAGTGATATCATTAAAGAGAGACGCTTGGATATCTATTGACTGAAGCTTGAGCCGGAGTGAGCCGAGGAAATAATGAATTCACAAGGAAGCGTTTAGTAAAAATATTTTGCGAAATCGATACCTCGATAACTCAGCCTCAATAACTTGAACTTCACTTCACCACAAAGTTTAACCCTTGAACTTTTGATATGTGACTGTTGGGACTCGACAAAGCTGACTAGCTCCTAGTGACAATAACAGATGCGTAAATAAGTATTTTTGCTGAACAAGAAGCCTTTACTACTCAAATCCTGCCCGTAGGCTTTCGCGCGCGCTTTGCAATTTTTTCCGACTATTTTTCTTTATCTCAATATATTTTCTGCAAAAACTGTGAATGTTATAAACAACCAAAACGATCACTCGATTTAATCGTCAGAGGGCGCCTAACGAGGAATGGTTTGGAAAGCGCTTGGATTGCCGGTACTCAGTGTTTCGTTCCATATCATTTTAATGCCTTTAAAAGCCAGCTAATATAGTTTGAGCTTTTCGTTTCTCAGTTAGCCGAATATTTCAGTGGCAGAAAATTTCAGGGAAAAGAATCTTATCCGCAGAATTTACAAGCTGCTTTCATCTCTCCGAAAATCCTGGCCGACCTTGTTTCGTACCCGAAAACGACATTTTTTATCCAGCCTCCGGCGTTAAATTTTCCGATGCTTCGAAAGTTTGACGCTTTGCCATAGAAAATTCTAGTTTTTAATGGGATTTATTATGAATTTTTAAGATGACTAGGCCTTCCGAACAGCGCTTTCCACCGAAATGTTTCGTTGGATGCTTTCAAAACGTAAGAATTCTAATCTCAATTGAGAAAATTTTGAAAATCTTTGAAAACAAACCTGATGGTAGACGTGATGTAAAACGCGAAGCCGACGTCTAATAAACTCGCAACACTTGTTCATCTCAGTGGACCTTGTTACCAACCCCTGCCTTTTCTAATATAGAGAATAAGGCTGTAATGTTACTGATGTCAGTTCAATATTAATAAAAAGCTAATAACAGGTGTGATTTCGCTTTCATTTTGTTTCATTTTGTCAGTAATATTTACCTTTTGTCACTGTGTATTGATTGTGTATAGTAATAATCGACGTGGATCCAGTTATTCATTTTTAAAATAATTACAGGTTACCAGAAACCCATAAGTGGGTTGAAACGGGTAACGCGCATTCACAGCTTCCGAATGGTTGTGCCTAAAGAATACCGTTTAGAGGGACGTCGGACACCTTATTAAGACTTATATAACGTAATGTCGACACTTAGAATTTTATTTTCAATAAATTTTTAAGTGTAAAAAAGAAAGTCTAAAATCCTCCACTCAGGATTGAACCTGTGATCCCAGCTAGGCTTAGGCTTAGATAGCCTACCGTACCACTGTACCACCTAGCTTCTCGGGTTGTTCAGGCCTAAATTTAACTATATAAACTGCTACCCATAACATCAACTGAAAGCTAACCAGTTACTCCGTTATATAAGTTTCAATAAGGTGTCCGACGTCCTTCTGAACGGTATTCTTTAGGCTTAACCCTTCCGAATACTCATTTTTTCTTAGTACCATATTTGGAAACCCCTCGGTCCCTCGAGATTGGAAGCAAGTTGTTCCAGCGAATTTATTGGTTAATATTTTTATCTTGATTTTCCAAATATGGCTGTAACAACTTCTTAGCAAATTGAATAATCGGAAGCTTGTTTTGAAGCGTACAAGAGACAGTTGCACGTTTCAACCCACTTATGGTTTCTGAGGCTACCTCATTCGTAAAAATAGAATTTCACCGACCGACGTACCTTTTTCAAAGATTGATATTTATCACACGCCTCAGTCTATGAATGAATTGCTGGTTTTTGTGCTTCTCAGTGGCATAAAGGAATTGGAGCCATGCCCCCAAAATTGGGACGCGATGGGGTGGAAATTATTTTAATTACCTTATATACAGTGGTGTTACGATTGAAACGTCGCGTGACAAGTTATTCATATTTGATTTTACAAGACATGTTTCGACCGGTACAACGGTCTTTTTCAGTTTTAAACTCGAAACGAGATTACTGGCAGTAAATTGGCAGACAACTTCAAATCGATTCCTAAAATGTAAATTAAAGGAAACAGTCACACTATATGATCAGCAGCTTGAACTCGGCATTAGGCAAGACTAATGTCGGAGACGCAATTTTCCCTTTCGTAAACAAGTGATGCCATGCATTTTAGCGACACTCAGAAAATTTTTCACCAATTTTATAATTGTTTTTTTCTATCAGAAAAAGAAAAATGCAATTAATTACCTAGAATCGAACCCGGAACCTCTACATGCTAGCATCTCTCCTTTACCACTAGACCACTGGGTTGATCCGGCAAACCCATGATAATTTTAATCATAAAAGGTGCTTTTCTTAATATATATCAATAACGGATCACCCTAACCCTAAATCTTACCTATCTGCGAATCCTGCTTAGATCTAATAATCGCTTTACCTCAACCCAGTTTTATCTAATAATGATAGCCTATTTTCATCCCAATCCAGGCATAAACAAGAGAGAAATGGCATCGACCATTACAAAAGGCCTGGTTACCAATGAATGCTAAATGGCTAAATGGCAAAAATGGGCATCGCTTGTTTACGAAAGGGAAATCGGCGTCGGAGACTGATATTTGCATATGGATGAAAGATCCTTGTGGTACAGTGCTTCGTAAATGAAAAGAAAGCAACATACTAACCTTTTATAGAGTGGACTAATTTAAACCGAGTAGTAAATTCATTTCCCTGAGGCAATACCTTGATTTATGTAGTGTGTTCAGTCTCAGGCTTTGAGTGGCGCTTCAAATGAACGCTTCCACCCACGGAGTTAAGCTGTGTTTAGTTCGATCAGCACCGAAACATGTTTAGAGTCAAGTGAACATGTTTCAACGAAACACGTTTTCCGTAAACATGTTCATATTCAAGTTGTTAATTTGAAAACACATTTCACGCCTGGTTCTATAGTTTATGCTGGTTTGCGAAGCAGGCAATTTAAAAGCTTGATCGCATGAAATGTATATAATTACGCATGAACATTTGCGCTAACGTGTCGTCTGGCTTAGATGGAAACTACCCCTTTTATAGGTAGTTTCAATCATGCTCAGAATAACACCATGTTTTGATCATGATTCGCGCATTGTGCCGCCTGATGTGAACACTTTTCACAGTGAAACATGTGTCATTCGTGATCATACTAAACATGTTTCGCCCTTGTGTGAACACAGCATTTAGACTAACAGTATTTTTATGTTATGCTCTTTATTCTGCTGCAGAAAATGGTCGCTGATTTACATCGAGTCCCTCATGGGGATGTGATCTTATAGTATTTATATGACCATTTGAACGAAAATTATGGTGCGATACATTTGTCTTATGTGAGCTTTTGCTAATTATATTGTTGTTCGCCGACAATTTTTCACCTCTTGTACATGTTTTCATTGACGAGATTTGTGAAACTTTGACAACTTTGTACAGTTGCTAATTATATTGTTGTCCGCCGATAATTGTTCACCTGTTGGACATGGTTTCAGTGTGGATGTGTATACAACTTTGTTCAAAACATTCCAATAACGTATAACACAAACAATTCCGAAACAATGGGAAATGTTGTTTTCAATTCAATACATCAGAAATGACATTGCCATGGGGCAACCAAGCATGAACGGTACTATCAGAAATCGTCTTCGAAATTTGTCAATTTTGTAGAGATGTTCATCGAATTTTCCGAAGATAACTGCCACACAAAAGTGCCATGTACTCCATTGGCAAGACGACTGCCGCAATAAATGTCCTAAACTGTTTTTATCGTATTCGCCGCCGTTAAATTTGAATAAACGAAGACAGTTGAGTCAGTTGAGGCTGCGGGCTCTTTGAACTGAATGCAATATAATATCATGGATTTTTCTGGTATTAAATCGATATTGTAAGGCATTTATAGAAGTCGAGCGCCGGGTATCGCTAAATTACAATAAAGGATGCTTTAGAAATTTACTACATTTAAAACATACCGTCTTCTGCTTCGGATATAAAGTCAAGAGTTGCTTCAAGTGAAGAGGCTGAATTGTGGGTGATCCGGCACTTTATAATGATCCATATATCCCAGGGATTATAACTTTATAGCCGGAACATTGATCATGCTGGAATTTATTATCACCGAATACGGGTCCTTCTTCGTGTACCGTACTCATTGTCTTCTATTGTTTGTGAGGTATTGTATTTTTGGTCTCGTTTTGCATTTGTATTATTGTCGTTCTTTGTTCATTTTGTTTTACGTCCTCTGTGCTCCGGTACCTGCCGAGAAAGAGCCCCGAGTACAGTAAGACGACTGTTGAATGATACGAGTCTTGGAATTAATAATGTTTGCTCGTGGTATTTTTTTCTTTCTTTTTCAAAAGTTTGTTAGCTAAACACAAACAAAAATAAACGACCGTGCCATGCCGAAGTCAACAACTGGCAAGTTTGTTCCAGGCGTTCTGATAGCAGGGAAATGCGAAGAAAAATGTGAACGAAAAAAAAACGATTAAACTGGGGAGAGAGTTCCCTCGCCCTGCTTTCTTTCGCACCTACCCCCCCCCCCCCGCTCCCCCCGTCAGCACTCGCAATATTTTTATCTCCTGTAACTTAAGTTATCTCCTGTAAGTTAAACATTAACTTACAGGATAATATCGTGGACTTTGCTGTAATAAGTCTTCTTTGTTCTTTGTCGATCCATAGTACGAAATCTGTTAGATAATATAAGTAGATTATATTGGTCGATAGCTGAAATGATTGACTTAAAGGGGCTATGTCGCGAGGTGTCACGCAAGCTACAATCTTAAAAAACGTCCGTTGGCTGTTTTTCAAGTTTACGCCATCATCGTCAAATCCATTCAATCCAGCAGTGCTGTGTTCACCAAATGGTCTCAGATTTTTCACATATGTAAATAATCTATTTGTCTTGATTTTCGCCCGGTTATTTTTCCGATTCTGAAATCGTACGGCTAAATTTTTCAATATGTACGAGCAGCGATAGAAATCAGTTGACCATGGAATGTCATGGACGAAGGTTCTTCTTCTCTGTTGGCTAAATATAGTACACCAGCATATTAACATGGTACCAGAGTCTTCGCTTTGCACGTCTTTACCGCCACAGACGACAAACCTAACATTTTTCTGATTTTGTTTCGCTTGAGAAAAGAGTAATGAAATTGTTGGACTTAAAATTAAATTAAAGTTACTAAAATTAGGCGGCGAAACCTCGCGACATTGCCCCTTTAACTTGACCTTATTTTATTTATCATGTTGAATTGATGTTGTGTATGGTTTCGCGGTCGAACGATCCAGGTTCGAATTCGCCTGAACAGCGTTTTCTTATTTTCTTGATTAAGAAGTGCCAGTAAGCGATTATGAAGAGCTCTGATCATGATCGGCTACAACTTTTGTTTTACACTGGGCATAGAGTATGAAGCCATGAATTTACACTTGGGCCCGACTGCCGATCAAGGCAGTCAAAAGACTAAATGACCAGCAGTCCGGTATTTTTGACAATTCAAGGAAATCGAAGGAACTTATCCAATCCAATCTACGTTACCTTGATTAACAAGTGCTATAAAGCGATTTTGAAGAGCTCTATATAGCTCTCAAACCCAACTATTGGTTTTTAATACACAGGGTACAGATATTATCGCTGCGATACAATACAGTCGCTCACTTGAGGTCAGTGATCGTGCAGGGACGACTTTCCACTGTATATCACATCATATACAGTCGCTTACTATCAGTGGTCCTGCAGGGACGTTCCACTGTATATCACATTATATACAGCCGCTTACTAGTGTTGGTCGTGGAGGGTGGTTCGACTGAATATCAACTTGTTGGTCAAAAGTTAATATGAAAGACAGTATGCGTAAAAGTATTGACAAACCTGCAATGTTGCTTTGGTATATAGCACGAAGTTTACGCCTGATAAACTCACAACAATTGTTCATCTTTAAAGTGGCGATAAGGAATTTCTTAGTCTTGACCTCTTCTCGTGTCCTTAGACAAAACTTTACTTTACGAAACTTTCAAATCAAGGGCAAAAATGTAAACAACAAATTGCGTGTCAATCTGATTAATGGAATGCTAGAATGGAGATGAGGTTGGAGAAGGGATATAGATAACCTGCGGCAAACCAGTGGCAAACCAGTGGATAGTGTTTGTCGTGGCCTCTGATTGGCTACTTGAACTCTGGATAGTATTTGCTATTCACCTCCAGGCATGCGGTTTCGCGCGCGAGTTCTTTCCATATTTGACAGAAATAAAGTAAATATTTTTGGCCTGGCTATCCACTTGTTTAACATATACATTATACGGCTAGTGGTAATCATAGATTAAAAGAGTGGGTTCGACATGCTTGTTAACAGCTGAAAGAAGTAGTATTGATGTCGATTTACGCCCTGCTAAATGTTTTCGTTCACCCTTAGCCGCCACTTGAGAGTGCAAACAACTCGCAAATATTTTGCTTTATATTTTATATTGTTGTGATTTGGAAGAAACAGCGTGACAGCTGCGTTAATTTTTTCGCGTTCAAAGAACGCAATCCTAATTTCGTGTTGGAGACAAATTTGAGATTTTTTGGTAGACGGTCTTCCAAATGGCCGCCCCAATTGGTTTTTTTCAGGGGCTCATTTCCGCCGGAAATTCCTTCAAACGCGTCTCCATGATCTGTGATTACTGCTAGTATATATACGTATTCCGGATCGCATTTAATACTTTTATTACTTACTATAGCTACATGCAAATATATATGGAAAATTCAGGGACTAAATTTATAAGAGAATAACATTGAATATTTGACATACAGGACAAGCAGCGGCACAGAAGATGTGATTCAAACATAAGTTTACTCGATCTTCGATAAAAATCTGAACAAAATCATAAACAAATCGAATTTTATTTAGTAAAATAACACACACAAAAATAAAATAAAATAAAAAACAACTTCGTCGCCATGAACTGTTCGTAGTCAATTTTGTCGTCTAACCTCTGCCAGACTTCATTTTCATTTGCCATACGATAAAAAGTGGTCAATTCTCAACTTTTTCCGGCCGTTGAAAAGCGTAAAGTTGCTTTTATATGCGCTACATAGACCTACAAAAATCGAACACTTCATGACGACATTGCAGCCACGAGTAGGTACCAGTCTTCGACCGAAGTGCGTGATATAGCTGCGCGTTAATGCATATGGCGTAATTCAAGATGGCGCCGAGAAGGTACACGAGCGAGGGAAAAAACGAACGACGAAAAGATCTCCCCTTGGTACCACAGGAAACTCAAGATTAGGATGGCGTTCCTCTAACGTCGAACGCAAACACAGTTATTCGCCTCAACGTCCGCGAAGAGTGAATAATTGTTAATTCGACTAGAAGCCACCCAGAAGCTAAAACATTGCCTATATTTGCACTTTGCTTGGATTGTGAATTTAATCTACGGCATTCTATTTTCTATTCATTGTGAGCTTGACTTTGCCTGTGTACCAAAACATCTACGTAGGATGCCGACTGGTGCCATTTTGTGTCCAATGAATATCACAAATTTGCCCGAGGTTAAACTTACATCAGGCAAGACGTCCAGGGGAGGTGGGACTCCCATATGAAAAAAAAAAAAAAAACGGGGGTAGTATTTCGTACCTTTCACGGGTCAAAATGTGTAGATTGGTACCCCCTTTTGGTTGCTAAAATCCGAAATGATCACCATTAGAATTATCGCTGTACCTTTTAGGGTATCGAGCCAAAATTGGTACCTCTTAGGGGTAAAAATCCATTTGAGCCACGCCTATCAAACGAGATTCTGGTACCTTTTAGAGTATTTTGAAAATTTCTGACGAGCACCCCCGCTATTTTTATATGGGAGTCCCTCGGGGGGGGGGGGGGGGGGGGGGGGGGTACATCTGACAAGCGATCTTTCGTGCAACTTTACTCGTACTGTTCGCTGTTTTGTTTCTTTTACAATTTCATATCATGGTCAATTCAGGTAAGGTTTTCGATTGCATATGTTTTAAAAATTATTTGTTGAAGCAGACTGATAAACACAAGTGAGTCAAAATAAGTTCATTTGCATAGCAACGGGTTTTTTTACGTTTTTAAAATTATCCGTTTTAGGATTTTTCGTTTTTTTGATCATGAAGAATCCATATGATCTGAGATCACAAATCCAATTTCGGATTTTCCCACAAAAACGCAGCTTAAAAACGCAACGCAACGTAGTTTACTGTTGGTCAAAGAAAGATTAGGTATCAGACTTATTTCGATAAGTGGATGCTTAGAGGTGGTCGGTTAAGAGAGGTGGTCGCATGGGAGGTTGGACTGTTATAAAGATAAGTCAATGCGACAACTCTGATAAACTAAAGAACTTGCTTATGCATATTCAGTTACCCCGGGGGGGGGGGGGGGAAGGGGGGGGGCTCCCACATAAAAATGATGGGATGCTCGACGGAAATTTCTCGTTTGATGGGTGTGGCTCAAATGGGTTTTTACTCCTAAGAGGTACCAATTCTGTTATAGTTTTTCGGCTCAATACCCTACAAAGGACCGAAACAATTCTAACGGTCGTCATTTTAGATTTCAGCACCCCAAACAGTACCAATCTATAAATTATAGAGCCACGCCGGATTCAGTTTTCTTCCTGATGTTTGAAGCTATTTCGTCTAGTTGCCGGGTGGTCTATTGTGCAGGGTGTTGGATATTCAGGCGTTAAACGTGAAAAATATGTGTATAAATAGATTTAATTTACCTAAACGTTTTTACATGAAATAAATTTTAACAGCTTATTTTGGGTCAATTAATCTAGAAAATTTATAAACAAGTCGTATGAATCCAAGACCAAAGCAAACACCATTAAATTACTTTCGACTCTCATTTTCCCTTGCTCTAATACATGACTGCTCTGATTGGATTGTAGCTAGGAAATTGCAAATCTTGAAAACCGTTAACGGCATGTCATGTGTGTTATAAAATTTTACATGTATAACATTTATTTAACGCCGTTTGTGACTGTATTCTTGTTATCTCACTCGTTACCAGTCCCTTCCTTCTCGGGAGAAAAGAGAAGAAAGGAGAATGAAAACAACTGAGCTTAAAATAAGAGGACCGACGAGCTCCATTTATCACGGTAAGGAATAACTGAAAACAAGTACGCACATTAACCCTTTTGAGGCTAAGTTTCCTCAGATCTCATTCTCTCCATAGCCAAATATTTTATTGGCCAAATTCGTACGGCGACTATGGACGCCTTTGGCCACTTATGGTAAGGCAACCGTACCATAGTCGCTTGTGGCCGCGAAAGGGTATTTTAGCACATATCTTTACACACGAGATTGTTCATCAATGCATCAGTATATTACTGAACTATGATAGTGGTCGTGGTCATCGTGAGGTGTATTATGGTGCATTTTTTCTATACAAATATACAGTTTTCTTGTCCATATCTAAATGCCGATACCATTTGGTACCCTCTCTGGAAGAAGATATGCGTAAGGAACTTCCAAAGTTTCATTGCGTTTCTTAATGGATTGCGAAATGCGGTTAAGTTTTCCTTGGAAGCGTAAAATGGCTTCTCTGGCAGCCATATCAGTGAAGCCTCCATCGTTGTAGTCACCAAGGAATCGCTTAAAGATAACAACAGAAAAAAAAAGGTTCAGTTTCTCAAACAGCAATAAATTCAGCCGACACTGAGCAACAGTAGGGGTCATCCACCAGATTAGCCTTTGCTATTTGGATGATCCCAACTCACTCTCTATTTTTGTTACATTTCTCTTTTATTCCTTAGCTGTACTTGTGTTTAGTTGCCTATGTAAATTTTACCTATATGTCATGTAAAACTGAGCTGAGTTGAATAAATCATCTTGTCATCTTGTCAATGTACATGTAGGAGTTAATTGTTTATCGTAAGTTGTGAACACTAAAGTTAAAGAAAAGTAATAACTGTATTAATGTTTCTTTTTTTTCATAATACACACGTCTTTTGTTGAATGAATTGAGTCGGTTAACTTGGGAAAAAATACCATAAAATCTAAGTCATATTTACCTCATCAGGAAATATTCGAGTCAGGTCGTACACTGTTGCTATGGTGACTCCTGCCTGGTGCTTTGTGGGAAGACTTTGCATCATATCTTTCATGGACAATTTTTCCTTTTCTGTTGGCGGTGGTAGTCGCATAAGGGCGGGAGAATTTGGCGGGAAACCAAACGTATCCATCTGCGAAAAGTTGACGGCTGCGTGCTGACATGAGAAGGTGAAAATCATCATGGTGAGCAGGTGGGTGAGTTGGTCAGCGGATGTAACCGACTCAGGAATCCCATGATCACTTTCGTCTTCTCTGACTGGATAGCCGTTGTCATGGAGATCAAGAATCCATGCTTGAAGCTCTGTGTCCTTTTAAGAAAGACAGATGTTTAGCATGTAAGTGAGGGGTGAATCTTCAAGCATCTAACGAGAAGAGAGTTGCTCTCGAAGAGCTTGAATCGGCTCAAATTTTCATTGGTATCCACGGTATGGGAATTCTGAACTCTCGCTTATTGTAACATCAAACAACAAGGCAAAGTGTTTCGTGGAACACAACAGGCACGTTTACATCCACGATGGCGTCGAGCACATGCTCTTTGCTCATGCGCTATACAAGTATAGGTGCGCAATGCGCATATACAATATCGCTCTCATTTGGCCTCAATTCTCAGGCACTATCATTGACTCTCGTGCGATCTTAATCAAAGAGTTTAAAGTCTCGCTGACTCACACACTCGTTCTGCCTCAATTCTCAGGAACTCTCACTGACTCTCGTGGGATCTCAAAGAGTTTTAACTCTCGTTAACTATCGCTCTCATTTTGCCCCGTCTTTATTGTGCGTACCTGTTGGATATCTTCATCTGAATGGTAATAAATTGACAGAATTTTGGCGATGTACTCTTTGATGGCGTGCCAGAGTCTTAAGGCGTCATCACGATAATGGAATCCTGGCAGCTTATCTGGGTCGTCTACTCCTCTGTCTTTTAACACCTTCGGCAAGTCATACGATGACCAATTAATGGTCCTGTAGTACTTCTTCATCAAGTCAATGTGACCTAAAAGGACGGTAATTAAAATCAGTTGGTTAGTTTAAATATAGCCGTTGCAGCGGTAGTATCAGAGGTATTACTAGTTTCACTGCATGTATAATGAGAGTGTCACGGGAACATGCCACATTCCGATAATTCCGGGTGTTTCTTAGCAAGCGGGGTCTTTCACGATCACTGCAGTTTTACGGGAATGCCTACAGGAAGCGCTTTTCGCCCCTCTCTCCTCCCCTAGTGGCGTTGATGACTTCATTCAATCTCGCTGCATATCTTTACCTAGGCAGTCGCGGATTTCTTCCACATCTTAGTTTACAGTGACGCGACTTTTCACAATAGATATGCAGTGAGGATAAATTACTACTGATCGGCAGTGGTAAGTTCTTTAGCTTATCTACTGAGGTCCACTGGATTGGCTGATTAATCAGAATCATTTGTTAGAATTCTTCAAGAAACCAGTTATGTCAATAACCTGATTTTAGTTTTGACCTGGGATACACCAGTGATTACCCTCGAACTTACAAAAGGGGGATACCACTCCCTTAAGGTTTTTCTCTGATTTTTTTTCAAGATCATTTATTGTCAACACATACCTTCTTCAGCAGCTCTTCGCTTTTTTCTTGAGACACTTTTTAATAAAGTGTGGTCAAAATTGATTGCTATGGTAACGAGATATCACGTCATGCGGTGACGCCATTTTTGAAAATGTTCAAATGCTACCAAAAAGCAAAATATTTAATTACATCATATTTTATAACTCTAGCAGTAAAAAATTTAATTTCTGTACTTTTCTGATGAATTTGATTTTGAATAAAATCCAAGATGAATATGAATAAGGAATGAATAAGGGAAGAGGGCGGAATGAAAATGTTACGGAATGAAAAAAAAAATACCTCCTCCTCCCAGACTGAGTGTGTTGTCCGCTACTCCCCCGGCAGGAATCAATCTTTCCCTTCCGAGAGTGTTTATGGCTATAACTCCCCGAATGTGAGGTGCGAGAAGTTTCCACAGGGGGTGGAGTGAGGGCAGCTGTCGCCAACTGGCTACAGAAATTGGTTCCATGAACAGATGACAACGGAGAAGATGCGTGATCATCTAAAAATTGAAAGTTAAAAAAGAAAATTCATTAAATTTCAGCAGAACGCAAAACGGATCATATACTTGTGTTTAATTTGCTTTTGGTATATTTTAGCTTTTTTTGCACATGTCAACCAACAATATAATCAAACCACAGAATAATACGCAAACAATCAGCTATAAAGGAATCTCAGAGTATGGATTTTCTTTTGGCAAAGCAGTGAAAACAATACAAAAATGCAACGGAAATGTCAGCTTGTAGCTGCTTGTGAATCTTTTTACGGTAGCCAAATCACTTTTTGAACTCAGTTACCAATTGTATATGGCACATTGTATACATAATTGTATACATAATTGTATATATATATATATATATATATATATATATATATATATATATATATATATATATATATATATATATATATATATATATATATGTATATATATATATATATATATTTTTTTTTTTCTCGAAATATAAATGACGAATTAAGCCCCTTTATACTCACTTGATGCCATTGAGTGTCAGCATTCCGCAGCCACATTTTTGCGTAGATCCAGTCCAGTTCCAAATCGTTCGGGGTCCATATCGGGTTGGTCTCACTTGGTACCTGGTGAAACTGTATTGCTATGGGTATTATATCTCCATTGCCTCTGACGTAGAACAGGCCCAATGCTGGGCAGGTATAACGCCTCTCTAATGTTTCGTCCTTTTGGCCATAGTGTGGGATGTCCTCGAGAATTTCGAAGTCAACCATGTAGACACGACCATCCTGAAATATGCAGCACAATAATATACTGACCAATAAATATTGTTTATTATTATTCGACATAGCATTGTAGAGTGCAAATGCGCATTAAAACGAGTGCAAATATGACACGTTATTACACTCTTCTGACCGCGCGCAAGGAAAAAATAGTTTCAAAAACTTAGTTTTACGAGAAGATTACTGTCTTTTAATAAACAATTTATTCAGCGAAAACTTGTGTAATACGGCTGGGCATTTTTACTCGTCAGTTTTTATTTTTTTCTCGCCTATCGAAAAAATTAAAACTGACTCGTAAAAATACTCAGCCGTATTACACAACTTCACGCTGAATAACCTCTGTCTTTTAATTAGTCCATTTGTTCGTCAGTTAACCAATAACCAGTTCATCCATTCGTCTTCCTGTCCGACCGTCCGTCCGTCCGATCCCTCCGTCCGTCAGTCAGTCAGTCAGTCAGACAGTCAATCAGTAAGTCAGATAGTCGATCGTTCGAAAATTTCGAAGTCAATCATGTAGACACGACCATCCTAAAATATGCAGCACAATAATATATAGGTACATCAATAAATATTGTTTATTATTATTATTCGACATAGCATTCTAGAGTGCAGATGCGCGTCAAAACTAGTGCAAATATGACACGTCCGATCCGTCCGTCCGTCTGTCCGTCCGTCCGTCAGTGAGTGAGTGAGTGAGTGAGTCAGTCAGACAGTCAGCCAGTCAGCCAGTCAGTCAGTGATTCGATATCCCAGTTAGACAATTCATGACCTCATAATTATGTGTTTTTATGTTATTTTACGTCATGTTCTTTTCGGCTTTGAAAAGCAATTTTCAATGACTTTCCAAGACCCTGCAGAACCTGGATTAACCAACCTCGATGGCGTTCTGCAACGTATCACCCTCGTCTAGTAGATTACCGACCAACTCTTGTGTTACGGGAAACTTGGAAGGCAGCTCTGTACAACGCTTGATCGTGTCCGGGTTACAACCGTTCAAAAAATGTGACCCATAAAAGCGGTCATCCTGCCAGCGTTCGGCGGCAGACGGAACATCGCCAACGAATGCCACGAATGCCTGAAACAAAAGTTACCATCTTTATTTATTTATTTATTTTTTATTTTTTTAATTATTTATTATTATTATTATTCTGACCTTTCATTTACACAGTTACAGTTTATATTCACAAAATAGGTTAAAAAAGATAACAATTCGATATATTTAACAATCTTACACAGTTACCCTATTTTCAGTTTAGGAAATTAAACAAATTAAACTAATTAAACTAATTGAACCAAGCAACATAACGTAAAAAAAAGACAAACAGGATAGAAGGCAAATCGGCTTAAGATTTTTAAATTATTAACCATTCCTTTTCATTTGAATATCCATTTCTTTTCAAAGAAGTTTTTCTTATTTATTTTTCTTTCAATTTCATATTTGATAGCTATCTTGTTCTGATAACCTTGTATTTTAGGGTGTATTTGTTTTCTTCTGCAGTCCCACAAAATAATAATAAAGTGATTGAGTAGTGTATGTGAAGGGCAGTGTGTCGAAAGCATTTCAAATAAAACATTTTCCAAAGTCAGGTGAACTACCTGATTTGACAAGCGGAACCAGTACAATTCGAAATCATTCCAGAACTGTCTCGCATAAGTGCATTGATAAAGCAGATGATATAGCGTTTCTCGTTCAGCTTCGCAGAAAGTGCATAAGTCGTCAGCTCTAAAGCCAATTTTACACAATTTCGTGTTTGTGTAAAGTATATTGTTAAGGATTTTATACTGAAAAGCCTTAACATAGGATTCAAGTGCGACAGAGTGCAAGAAGGCTTCTTTTAGATCTTATAGGAGACTACAATGTCAGTTCTTCCATACCGCATTCATTTTGCTCAACTGAGCTCTGTAATCTAATTTCGGCCAGTTGATCACTATTGTCTTAGAGCTCTTTTTTTTCGTAAAAACTAAACAAAATTAATCAGTATGGCTAATCGCAACGCACGCAAAACAGAACAATTCGGAGCAAATGACTGACATGTAGCCGGTGCCAAGCAAGAAACGCATACGAGCATGGTTTTGATCATTGGTTGGGAACGATGGCGCAAGTTTTTTTTAACCAATCAAAAAGTTTAATTAGTAGTGTCCACACTCAAATAAAAACCACTTAAAGCGCTTTCGTAGAAGTAAAACCAAAGGAAACACATATGAAACAATGAATTAACACAATTAGAACTCAAAGTAAAAATGTATCAGACAAACTCGCGTCGGTAGCGATTAATAGACACGATTTGGTTCATTCACGATGGTTTTAAAATTAAACTAATTACAACAAATAAATTCTATCAATACTCCTTAATTATAGAATGCACACATACCTTACGATAATCATCGAAATCGTCCCAACAATCAAAGATATTCAGTAATTTTATTAATCCAAGGTTAGTCAGTGCCTTATTTCTGGCATTATGTAGGTCTTCAGCTCCTTCTTGTGTGAACTGAACATCCTTCGGTAGGGTTTTCGTTTCGGCTTTGATGTATCCTGGCAGGTTGACAAAGACAGGATCATCTCCCCATTGGAAGGTTTCTTGTCTGTGCTGAAGTTCCAACTTTCTTTGATTTTTCACTGCTTCGTGTTGCTCATCAGTGACAAGCATCGCTAAAAGAAAATAAAGTTGATAAAAGCCTAACCAAAGGCTGGTTCTCATATAATCGTCCCGATCGTCCGTGCACTTTTTGAAACGACTCGGACGACCGGGACGACCGGGACGACCGGGACGATTATATGAGAACCAGCCTTAAGAAAATCCAAGTCTGGTTATCACGACTGTAATGCACCAACAAACACAAGCAGTGAAAACGAACTGAATGCAATCGTCGAAAGCAGCAAGAAAAACAAACTTGTTCCAGACTCTCAGAAAGTGGTGGAAAGGACTTCAAACATGCATGCGAACGCGAGAATAAAACGGGCGAGAGCCCTCTTCCCTTAATTTTCCGATTCCTTCTTTGTGTGCATTCTAATTTAACTCTTCCCTATTGTTTGATGCCTGGGGTATGCTAACGATGACGAACGCGGCGGCGCTCTGACCAAAATGCATCCGAACCTCTCTATGAGACCACCATTATCAGAATAAACGTTTACATGCAAGATGGCGTATGTCGGTTACAATTATCAGTTATAACTACAAATATAGCAAACCAAAAATCGACGAATGCTCAAAACTGACAAAACTCTCTGATAGATTTCAGTCCATTAGTAATAACTATGGTGTTAACGCGCTTGATGTGATTGCGACAAACCAATGAAGAAGCCGGATCTATCGTAGACCAGGATCAGTAAAAATCTTGAAATAGTAAAGGTAAAAACGGCAAACTGATCCTTAGTGGCATTTCGCTTCTTTCTTACCAATCATTTTCTGTTATTCTGTTGTATGTCATTTCAAAAGTTTTATATGTAACGGTCCTTTTATATTTGTATTCATTTTTGTTTTTTAGCCCCCGTAGAAGGTTTGTTTTGCAAACCGAAATATCGGGAAATATATTCAACTGTTTTTTTTTCATTTCACTTCTGTCTCAATCTCTTCTCCTTGCCGTAAGGATCATTTTGCCGTTTTTACCTATACTTTTTCTTTATTTTTTAATTTATACGACGGATAATTCGCTCTAGTATAAATTCGACCAATAGCACACAAGAAGAAAGCATTGTGGCAGCACTACGTACCTTTTCCCTCAAAAAACACCGATTCGCTCTGCACCCACCGATGGCAGGGAAACTCGTACAGCTTCTGGGGATTCTGGCTACAGGTAATCAACACTCTCTCTACAAACCAGTCACTGAATAAACCATTCTGGTCATTATCCAGTTTAATCATCAAAAGCTCGCCTACATCCTCGGCGTCCAAAGTGTATGTATCTTGAGTTCCCGCTTCAAAGTCATTGTGAAACCATTTGTCCATCAGAAGGGGTTTAGTTCTCCCATTTGTTCCTGGCGAAAATTAAAAGACAACACGTTACAGGCAAATTCTGTATATATAGAAAGAAAAGTTACTGTTCGTAATGTCATACCCACAAACCTACCGCTCATTTTGATTCTGAAAATGTAAGATTTCCCATTCACGTTTTACGTTGCCATGGAAGATTTCAGCATGAAAAAAACTAGCTACCACAAGAAGAATAATAACTTTTCTTAGATTGTAAAAGTAAAAGTAGTTACTGGACGTGGTTGGCTGGACGTTTTCAGGTAATCCGGTTTATCCAGTTTAAATTTAATGAAAATACTGATAAAACTGTCGATTAACAGATTCAAAAATGATCGAACAAGTCAAGCTTAAAATAGTCATTGCCATTAAAAATGACGTTGGCGATAATACAGCTGAATGTGTAAGTGGCATGGTCATTCCCCATTCCATTTCCCATTCCCCAAGTCCATTCCCCATTCCTTATTAGACAAAAAAATGTTACCTATGGGATGGATCGACCCGTCAGTCCCCAGTCTCCCGCGCCCGCTTGTCACCCGCCTTTCCTTAAAGAAAGAGGACTGGAGACGAGCCAGTTTATGGATTATGTCTTAATACATAACTAAATTCACGGAACAAAAATTGAACATTGGAATTGAAATCAGTCGGGAGAATTAGTATCTCGAGTATAGCCAGCTGCGTGCAGACGTCTGTTATTTCCTTTCCTTCGTGCGGAATTGAAACAGGAGACGTCTGGGCGCATGTTATATCTCGAACATGTTTTACACTGAAGGGAACCCTCACCAGTTATTGTGAGGGTTACATTAGCGTCCGTTCCAGCTCCTTTTCGGTTTCCGGTCGTCACGGAGATGCAGTAGATCGAAAAACCTTCGCCTGAAGAGGGCTTCATGGAACTCACTGCGTTTAAATCCATTTTAACCTTAGATCTAAGCTGTGCAACAGAGCTATAGTCGTAGATAGTCTTGGCAGGGGGTAACACAATAGACAAGGGAGTGTTAGCCATTGAACAACGCGTATCCCTCACTACGTCATTTGGCAATAGTGACGTCAATTTGACGTCAGCGAGGTCCAGCCAAGGGTGAGTGGCTTGATCCCAGACTCTTGCCGGGTGAAGGATAAGGTGGGAGTCGTCTGGTTTTATTTCGTGTAGTTGTATTTGAAGCTTGTATTGAACACCCTCGCCTGACATGCGCTCTTCAAACTCAGTAGTTAGGTAATTCTTTGGTCTTCTGTCTTTTTCTGATCGTGAATTTTCCCTGCAAGTTTACAATAACATGGAGGAAATTACTTATTAAATCATCCTATTAAACAACCATCAACTATAATAATAATCATCTTTATTGAGGAAACTTTTTCATAAAAGATATGGTTTTCAAAAAGGACCTCAAAACTAGATATATATTGTAAAAACAAAAACTATAAAATTATGCGGATTTGTAGAATTTGTGGAGAGATAACTGATTTGAGACATTGAAGAGGCAAACTCCTCTAAAACGCTTCAACTGCATTGTTATTAGCGAATTTCCACAATCTGGAGGAGTCTCACCAGGGAGCTCTTTGCTCTTGTTCTGTCATCAGACCAGTCTCCGCTCTGTTATCCGCGGGAACGAGGCGAAATTTGGCGTAACGCGGCACACCATCCCTTGCTTTGTATTCAAATGCCACCCACGAGTAATACCGCTGATCAGTAAACGATTCTGGAGGGCGGCGAAGAACGGCTATGGCTAGGTAGAAACTGAAATTAAAAAAGAACAAGATTATACAGTTGAACTCAGCGGAAATAAGATATTAAAGCCCATTCATTTTCTCTGAAACAATAAACACCGGTCTCGACGCGCGGCCCTATTAACGGCGTCCAACTGAATTGTCTTGATGAGGATAGGTGTCTTATGCATGATAGGAAGGGGGGGAGTAGCCTTCCTCGCATTGAAAACGGCAGACGGTAAACGACAAACGTGAAAAATGGGGATAAATAATGATCACGTAGTACTTTTTGCCGTTTGGATTTGCCGTTAATCCGATGCTAAAACACACGAAAGAAACGCTGCACTGATTTTTTCCTTTTCACAAAGGCGCAAACACTATCCGCCTTTAAAACAGGAGGAAAAAGAATGAGGACATTAATTAAGACCACACCCCCCTCCCACATGAACTAAAGTCCTACCTATACCTGTTGCTAACAAACTATACATATGTGGTCAGATACTTTTAAGGAAACCGCTACAGTACTTACTGCCAGGGATCGTCACGGCAATAAGCTTCAAAAGTTTCAGGACCTTCCTTAAACGCCGTCATCATCTTATCAAAACTGTAGATACTCCAAAATGGCGCCTCTTCACCCGTCTGCATCACCAAATCAAACGGCGACTCGGAGTCACTGTCGGCAAACTTCATAGAGACTGTTCTCACGTCAAGCCGTGCATCGTCAGGCGCGATTAAATTACGGTGACGCAAACGGACTGGGAATACCCGTCCTTCTATGAAGAAGTCGTGGGCAGGGAGGAGAGGGTTAGTCAGGACTGTAATTGCTCCTATAGCCCCCACACTCCCGGGGTGAGTTCCACGTTCTTGTGATGCAAGTGTCTTTAGAGCGTAGCCGATCTCATATTTTTTAATATAAAGTGCCATTTGTGAGGCACTGAATGGTCCGGCATCTGGAGGAGGCTGAGTAGAAACAGCAAAGATATTTAAAGTTTGTGAACGTAAAGTCTGCTGAACTTCATTGATGCTATTTTACATTCGTGTGTCTCTAACAATTTTATGTGGGCTTTCAGACTAATTTTAGCTGGAACAAGCGCCGGCCGCGGGTAGGCTTATTTCAATATTAATTAAATTCTTGCCTTTTCAACATCAATGCACTGGCTGTAATGTTTTTCGTAATACTAATTGTCTTTGGCACTAAACGTGGCGTAAATAAAAGCTTTTATTTACTCTATCACTATACTATTTCTAACTAATTATACAAGGGGATGGTGGTTATTTCAGTTTTCGCGTCACCTAGGGAGGAATATTCATGGAGGGCGCTATTGAAGATGGGCGCTTATTCGAGGAAATACTCTCCGATAGGAATCGAACCCATGACCTTCCGTGCACCGGTCGGATGCTCTACCCACTTAGATACGAGACACTTGTGGTAACTAGGCCATTTGCTAGGTTCACATGACACGCGTCCTGCATGCTGATAGGATCAGCAGCTGACTCGTCCCCAGTCGTCTTTCTAGGTAAGACGCGGGAGACGCGCGTGGGGGATAGACACGGAACGAGAGAAGCGCGACCTCGCGCTCCCCTCGGCCGCGCTCCTCTCGTGAATTGAGAGACGACTGGGAACGAGTCAGGATCAGCAGTGTCGAAAGCGTCGTGTGTGGTAATAAATAAAGAAAGATCACAGATAAACTTTAAGTTCGGCAATGAAATGAAAAAGTTCTAAAAGGTCTTGTCTCAATGATTTTGCGTTGTACTTACCTCATCAGCTTCTTTCATCTTTTTCTCAAAAAGTTCTTCTCCCATCATTTCCTTGAAGATCCTGAATCCCATATTTTGCCCTATAAGGAGCATTTTAGAATGATATACCAACGAACAAACAAACAACAAGAAAAATGAGCACCTGCAATATTTTTTCGGAAATCGTTCACTTACAGCAGCTCGATTCTTGCTTAGTGTGAACCACAGGGCTCCCTGGTCCATTGCGTGTTTCATCGGTCTTTTTCTTCTTTGAAGTAATAATCCCCATGTTTATTTACAACCTGTATGTAAAAAAGTGCACGAATTAAGATCGATCTCCGAAGCACAAGTGCCACACCAAGCGGTAGTTGATGAAGTAACTGGGAATACTTTTGGTTGGTTTTTGTTGCAAAAGGGAATATTTAATTTTAATAAAGTGTTTTGTCATTTGTTGCACATGTTGTCACTTTCGATATAGATCACGATATTCGACTACTGCTTACTAATAGTTGTAAACTAGCACGAGTAAGCAGTCGTATAATAAAACTAAAATTAAGCAGTCGCCAGTGGTAATCAAGCGGCGATTTTAGTGCGTTTTATTTGGGCGAGAGCGTTTTCCGACGTCTTCCATTTTCCCGCGAGGAGCTCGTTTTGCTGTGAAATTAACACGGCGTCGAAAATCTCTGATGAGATGCGATGAACTTTTTTTTAACATGTAGTGTCATAATGTAAGGAGAAAATTGAACGACTTTTAGCGTATCTCCTCAGTGGTCCTCAGTCTCACTCTCCGTATTCACACTCGCTCTGGACCTTTCGTTTAAAGACCGAGCGTATTCGTAGGACCAACACAAAAATACAACTGTTTTGCAGTTTTGTTTTTGCCATGTTTTTCTTATGGATTTATTTTCTAATCGGAAGAGATTCATCTCAGTCCGAATACAACGCACTATGATCAATTTATGTAGAATATCGAGTATTTGTAAGAGGGAATTTCTTCAAGCCAACACTACGCTGCAAAGTTTTTCCACAGAAACCGCTAACTGTTGCGTCGTAGGCAATATCAAGCTGACTGACTTTCAATTCCACTGTTGAAAATGGGTCGGTTAACTTTCCGTTATGGTCGACAGCTGCATTATTTTTTCAATCGCAACCTCGTTTCCAGGGTCCCAGCCGACTGTCGGTGCTAATTTTTACGTGAGCAATGGCAGTTTCTTTGCTCCTTAATTTAACTCCCAACACTGCCAAAAATCAAAATTAAAAAAAAAAAAATTCTAAACTTCGTCTTATAAAATATTAAAACAAATGATACCATGCAAAATTACTGCCGCATAGGTTTCATTTGAAATAACGGTCACACCGGCCATACGATTTCGTTTCTCAAAAGCTACAAACAGTCGCAAAAATGTTGAGACACTTGACCAGGAAAACACTCTTTCTTAGTAAACATCCCATAAAATCACACATCTCAAAGGTTAAACAACTGCCCCCTCCCTCCCCTATTTTCAATGTTGTTCCTCGAAAATTTCAGCATGATCTGCTATTGTGGCCAACTTTGAGAAGGGAGAGCGAGGGGTCTGAAACACTACGACCTTATAAGTACCCTTGACGTCCAAATTAGGTACAATGTCTCAAGTCTTTTTGCAACTGGTTGTAGAACAACATGCAGTACGTGTCTCCATAATTCTTGGCTTTCATATGACGTCATAAAAATTGAAAAATCTAAACTATACATCCTACAAAGCTGTTTCTAACATGGCATGTAGATACCAGTGTTACAATCCTTCACATAAAGTTTCAGGTTTTAACGATGTTTTGCTTCTGATTTGTAAGGGCTGGTTTTCACTAGCGCATAAGCATAAGCACAAGCCAACATACGCAGACTCAGTAACATGTTGATCATCAGTGCCTATTGTTCCGTTTTGTTCAAACAATTGGAACTAATGAAAAACACGGTACTGAGTCTGCTTATGTTGGCTTGTGCTTATGCTTACAGTCAACTCCCGCCTTGCGGACACCTCGCTATTACGGACGCCCCGCTATTACGGACAGCAGCTAAATCCCCGACGAAAGTTACAGACGTTTGACTGAAACAAACTCCCGCTATTACGGACTCTCGCTATTACGGACTTACGGACACTTTATTCGGTCCCAACGTCACAATTTTATTGTTTTCTCTCTCGTAATAACGGACACCGAGCAGCATCTTGGAATATTTGCACACATACATCAAGTCTATTTTTTCTGCTTTTTGAGATTGCCTTTGTCTTTTTTGGTCGATTTCCGCTTCCTCTTTCCATCAATCAAAATTCCTTTATCTTTTTCTCTTAAGGCCCTCTTTGCAGTCTCGCTGCCATGAATAAGTTCGTCCAGTCTGTCCAAACATTTCCTTCCTTTCCTTCTGCTTTTTTGATTCATAGAGGGGAGTTTAAGGTTGCTTATGAATTTAGTCTCCTTGACAACCAAGTGGGGTTAGTTGCAATTCGAAGGAGAAATACACAGAGCCGACTGGAACGATATTTTAAGGCAATGTGATAGCTGATGCAATCAATACTGTAGCTGATGTTCAAGTTTTTCCTCGAAAATAATTTTTTTTAGAAATGTAAATTACTGTACTTTAGTACAGTAGGAAACCATAACGATGCATGTGTGGACATTGCTGCAACATACAATGATTGTTGTTTACGTACTTAGAAGAACTACTGTACACAAAGGGTACGTAACTTCTGTTCTGTTAAGTTCTGTTCTGTTTGTAAATAAAGTTCCGACGCTCTTTACGTGCGACAATGGGTCTGAAAAAGGTACTGGAGTTAATGAAAATGAACACACAAGTGACCCCCTACTGTAAATATGGTTTAAAATAAAAAAATCCTCGCATCCCGCTATTACGGACTCTCGCTATTACGGACACCAAATCGCAGTGTATGCGCTAGTGAAAACCAGCCTTAAAGGCTTTAAATGCGTCACGCAATTTGTCACGCTATTTCAGATAAGCCGTGAAAATAAACAAAATTTATTTCATTTATTTATTTACCAATTAAGTCTTCCCCTGACTATTAAGAGAGTATTGCAGACTGCTTTAAATAATAAAATTACAATAATAAATAAAACAAAAACACAAAATTGCTGATCAATATGTAAGGTTACACAGGTAGATGCGAGGTAGATGCAATAATTTCTGGCGGGAGATTGTTCCACTGTGCAATTGATCTAGGGTAAAAAGAGTTCTTGTAATAATCACATGTACAACGTGGCAAAATTGAACCAGTTGATGGAGGGCGTGGCGTGGGTTGGGGGGGGGGGGGGTGTCGCTACTTTCGGGATTTACTAGCGGCCACAAAAAATTGACGTTACTTTCGGGGATCGCTACTTTCGGGGGGTCGTTACTATCGGAACTCTGCGGTATAGATACTAAGCGGTTTTACATTTGGTGGAATTTAAAAACATGGAAACCCCGGGGGGGGGGGGGGTACAAAACTTTGTTGAGTACCCCCCCCGGATGGAAACATGGTAAAGTTTGTTATTTCGGCGAGACGGTGACCCTTTAATACCACAAGTTTCGTACTGTTTGATTTTCATATATATACATTTCTCAATTTCTATTTGATTAAAACAATCTGAAAACAAACGGTGACTTAACTTTTGTGATGTCACTTCAATATAACTAAAGCATTTGTTGTCGTTGATATGCATGAGTATGAACTGTTGTTTACCTTATGTGCACGAATGTTCAGTGAATGACATCACGAGAACGAGAGTAATAAAACTCATGCCTCATCTCCATGCCTTTGCATAAGCACCATGAACTGAGAATTGCAACGAATAAATTGCGCTAAATGCAAATAAATCGGCGCAAAGGGGTAAACAGTCTGTTTGGCGGTTCCAATAGTAACAAAACAAAATGTTGAATGTCACAGACGCCTTAACATCGCATCGCTTCACTCCGCGCGATAGCATGATATTGGACTGATGTTCCGGCGAGAAAACACAATTTTCTGTTCCACTTTTGCAAGCACACAGCACACTATTTAACTGCAAGAAGGCACGAGACTGAACATACAAGCAAACGGCTGAAACGGCAAGTTATCATAGGCAAGCTCGTAACTGTCATGCAACGATAACGAGGAATATACTCGTAAGTGAATGGAGAATGATGAGTGATACAATACTCGAACTGAATAATGTTTCACTCCATAACAATCAATTCGTATCGAGTATTCGGCCAAAATAATACTGCAAACAAACAAAACAATGCTCACCGTAATACAATCACCTTGGCGGCCAAGACCAGCTGAAATGTTAGTGTTAAGCTCTCGTATTAATTTCCGTTTGTGTCTTTGCGTCACTGTGTTACTGCTCAGTTGACTGACGTCAAGCGTAGGAACGCAATCAAAACAATCAGATTGCTTAGTAACAATAGAAACGATGTGTAAATATCCCTGTAGATATTTCGCCTCAGGGCATTCTTGTACAATATCTAGGACAAAAACATACCGCTATTGAAAATCAATGAAGCCCCGCTAATTAACGTCACGCCATGAATAAACATGTTTTCACGATTCATGACTGAGTGGCCGATTTTGGTTTTACTTAACCCCCGTAATGTTGGATTTTGAACTATAATTCTCCTTTTTATTTCTTAGTTTACCACTTTTAAGTGGTAACCATCATCTATACCTGCATTCCAGTAAGCTACTTTCTATTGAATGATTACGGTATGTGTTCTGACATTGAACTTCTAAGGTACGTGAACAAAGCCTTTCATTTAGACATTGTCCAAAGCTATTTAGCGTATCCACGAGCTGCTAATTTACTGAAAGCGTGATGCCATTCATGCCGCGGCCTGATTTAAGGTTGAAAAGATGTTAGCGGTAGTTAAGGCATTGTTTACAAAAACAGCTTTCTTTTTCGTCTATGCATAGTTGCCTTCGGTGATTAAAACTTGCGCGCGCACTTGTTAGCAACCCCTGTCTTTCGGAATTTTCCTGTTTATGGTGTCACGTGATATCACAGTATGCGTGGAGGCATCAAGAGGACGCTTGTCACGTACACATGAAAGTATGACGTATATTGTATAAAATCGGTTTTACCAGGTAATTATACCACATATTTCACTGGCTGTATCCAGGTGATGAAAATCAATCATAAAAGGTAATTTGAATGTGTAATTTAAAAGTCATTTTTTCTAAATTCGCTTTTTATTTTCTTTATTTTAATATTTCAATAGGAAAAATGAAAACAATTCCAGCTGGCCTACGGCAAAGTCACGAAACGCTTATTTTCTTCATGTTCTAAACGCTAGAGCGAAATGATGCCTTACTCGCTGATCAAATTAAAATTTTACCATTTAAGACTTAAAACGTTGATCTACGTTTGTAACGCTCTTTTGACCCCATAGTTTCCGGATTGGGGGATTCAGATAATTTATTGTTTGCTATCCTTGGTCATATTTCTGAATACGAGTTAAACATACATTCATGGGAGACTGTGTTAGGCCCGGTTCAAACGTCGAACTTCACATGTGCCGAATCTTATGCAAATGAGCGAGAACAATAGATTTTTCTCATTTGCATTAGGTTCGGCACATGTGAAGTTCGACGTTTCAACCGGGCCTTACACACTGTCTCGCAACGGCGTTGTGAAACCTGCTGCAAGATCGTTGCTGCTACATGAACCGGGGTGTTACAGTGCAAACAATCGTTGCGTAAAGTAGAACCCAACTCTACTTTCTGCAACAATTGCAGCTGCTTGTCTCACAACGCCTTTTTTCAGCGATTCAAAGGCGCTAATTACATACAAAATGCACTGACAAGATACTGTTAAATTCGGAGAAAGCTTAAAAAATAAACTAATTACAAGTAAGATATTCTACGTTTAAAAACGTTACAAATGAAAAATCTACAAAGTTAAGTTAAAAAAGCTCGTTTAAAAAGTAAGGGCCAGTTATTTAAACGAAGTCTAACTAAGACCGCGGTTTAAGACAATTAATGGACCTCCACATCTATTTATAAGTGCATAGGCGTACGGGCATTTTTTGCTGGAGGGGGGGGGGGGGGGGGGGAACCATTTGCCCAAAAAATTCTCGCAAGTTGCCCCAAATTTTTACGAAACAGCCGAAAAGAAACGAGGGTCATACGATGCACTAACATAGGCCTACATATGAAGTGAAAATATTCTTTCATATGAATCTATCATATGAGCTCACAAAACACGTTAAAATTGTCAATATTGACTACAGAGTTGACATATGCCCTTTGATGTTAATAAGTGCGATGTTACTGACACGTTGTTGCCCCATGGTGCTGCGGGGGTAAGTTTTCGATCTGCGCAACGTACTGCAGAACACGATGTAGCAGGTATCACTGCAAGGGTATGTACCACATTAGAAAACTCTGGAAACATATCAAATAGATCATTCTCGTGCATTGTCTCCAACATTTCTGAAACCTGAAAGTCATGTATCTTTATCCGCGCACACGACGAAAACTCGCGAACATTTTCTGCTCGGCTTCCAGAATCTCGCCGTCGATTTTGTAAAATTTAGCAACGCAGGAGAAGCTTTTTTTATCAGGTGTTCCACTGTGACAGATATTTTCAAAAGCATAGAGAAAAAAAAAGGAAATATAGAAAATATCTATCTCTTTGAAAAAAGAAACATGGAAACTTCTTTAAAAACTCAGGGGCTTTGCCCAAATTTCTCTTGCTGCCCAAAAATTCTGAGTTGCCCAAAATTTTCCTCCCAGTCCGTACGCCTATGTATAAGTGGGTCATTTTAAGTATCGATAAATGTTTTCTAGTCTGTGCTATATGCCTTTTAGACATTGTTTACAGTGAAATTAATAACATTTTAATATTAGAGTTAGCCAGATTGAAATTGGTTCAGACCACGGTTTTGTTAAACACCATCAAAACTTCGTTGAAATAACCAGCCCTAAGGATTTAAGTTTATGTTTAAAAATATCAATAGTTTTCGCATTTTTAAGGTACTAAGCTGTTTCACAGATAATGTGTCGCGAAAGAAAAAGCACGACCGTTGCATAATTCATGCAGCATGTCTCGCAAAGGCGTTGCGAGGCTTGCTGTACGGAAAATTGCAGCGTGCAACACCGCCTTAACGCTATAAGTACTGACAATAGATGGTTTTCACTCACGTGACCTTCAGTCCTGTGGGACTCAAATGACAAAGGCCATGGCGGCCATGTTGGTGTACATTACAAAAGAAGTTCATTAAAATTCTTTTGTAGTTGTACACCAATATGGCCGCCGTGACGTAACGTGAAAACCATCTATACTATAAAAATATATTGTTTACTAAAGAGGGTATGTCACGGAGATTTTGCGGATCTGTTTTGGTCAAAACTGCCCAAAATTAAAACTAATTACCTTTGCTAAACACTAAATACGTTATCGGAGAATAAATCGTAATCTGAGTTTAAACGAGTTTTTCAATAAAAAAAGGCGATAAACTTGAAAAAGATTGGCCAAATTATATCAAGTTGACATCCATTTTCATCCTTAGGCCGGGTTGTTCAAAGCACGATTAAGCTAACCCAGGATTAGCATCAATTTTGATTCCAGTTAAATAACTACTCAATGAAAATTTTTCCAAAGGTTTTCTGCCCTTCAGTTTCGACTTTGACTTGCCTTCACTTCTAACTAAAAATAAGCTTTTGAAATCATTTTTAAACAAGAGAAATGAAATTCTAGGTTAACTTTTAATCCTGGACTGGGCCCTGGCTATCTGCAGCCTAAAACATATGTTTTTACTCTTAGAGCACTTACACCTAATAGAATTTGTAATAATAATTGGACTGAGTGGAGTACAATTCAGGGAGTAGTCGAGCACGATTACCCCTGAATTGTACGACACGAAGTTCAATTACTAATTAATCGAATCAATAACAAAATTCGAGATAAAAAGTCTATCCAGTATGTGGAGATCAAGGATATTTTCTATCAGTTTGAAAGCAGGAGGAAACAGCCGCGAAAACAAGAACCCATTTAAGTGCACCTGATTGACGCGCGCGCAACATAGGTGTCCAATTACAGCTATCCAATTAAAAAAAGTTGTAATTGGATAGCTGTAATTGGACACCCACGTGACCGCGCGCCAATTACGTAAGAAATAGGCGCGTGGATGACCAATCACAATCGAGAATTTTGTTATTTATACGATTATAAACAAAATTGGACCATTATCTTTAGGTTTCTGCTGAGATAAATGCGTCTTTTGGCTTCACAAAGTAACACTAAAGTGGTGTAATAGCCCCTTTAACGAAAGGGGTTCTCATCCATGTTTCTGGTTTCTGTCGGTGATGGCTCATTTCGGTATCTGTGAGTGCCACCCACTTCTGCCACCAGATTTTTATATTGCGATGCTGTTAGGCGTTCTCTCTGGAAGCAAATACTCGTAGGGGATCTTCAGCTTCTTATTTCGTTCTTTTATTTCCGCGGAAATCTCACTAAGCTTTTCTTGGAAACGAAGAATGGCCTCAAGAGCGGCTATGTCCGTGAAGAGTCCGTCGGAGTAATCACCGAGAAAACGCTGCGAGTAAAATAATAATAACATTAAAAAGAGAAATTAAGCGGAGGGTTATCCTGTCGGGTATTTTTCTTTGTCCCACGCTCGTGACATGACGAACTTTACATCTTTCTTATTTCATCACCGAGCTTAACAGTTACCATCTTTCTTTATTTATCACCTCACATGACGCTTTCGACATTGCTAATCCTAGCAGTACGCAGGGTGCATGTCATACATGAACCTAGTATATGGCCTAGCTTGCCACGAGTCTCTCGTAGTTCAGTGGTTAAGGCATCCGACCGGTGTACGGAATCATCCGACCGGTGTACGGAATCATCCGACCGGTGTACGGAATCATTCGACCGGTGTACGGAATCATGCGACCAGTGTACGGAATCATCTGACCAGTGTACGGAATCATCCGACCGGTGTACGGAATCATTCGACCGGTGTACGGAATCATCCGACCGGTGTACGGAATCATCCGACCGGTGTGTGGAATCATCCGTCCGGTGTACGGAATCATCCGACCGGTGTACGGAATCATCCGACCAGTGTACGGAATCATCCGACCGGTGTACGGAATCATCCGACCGGTGTACGGAATCATCCGACCGGTGTACGGAATCATCCGACCGGTGTACGGAATCATCCGACCGGTGTACGGAATCATCCGACCAGTGTACGGAATCATCCGACCGGTGTACGGAATCATCCGACCGGTGTACGGAATCATCCGACCGGTGTACGGAATCATCCGACCGGTGTATAGAATCATCCGACCGGTGTGTGGAAGGTCATAGGTTCGAATCCTGTCAGGGACTCAGCTTTTTTTTTTCTTTTTCCCACGCTCAACACTTCCATTTACACGTACGGGTAGGGTAAATATTAAATATTACATTTCTTGCCTGGTTCTATAATTTATGCCGTTTTACGGAACAGCTATAACACACATGAAACGAAACAAACCAGAGCTCGAACTTGCTGTTGCATGATTTTGTGCTTAAATCTCTCTTGTCAAGTCCTTGGGGAACGAAGGGCAACGCAATGTTTAGTAAGGAGACAACATTTGCAATACACTGACTTGAACGTGTTTTGTCTGGCAGTCCGAAACTATCTCGTGAGGTTATTTCAATCATGCTCAGAATAAACATGTTTCGATCATGATTCGAACACTGCACCGCCTGATGTGAACACTTTTCACAGTGTAACATATTTCATTTGTCATCAGACTATACATGTTTCGCCCTAGTGTGAACACAACATCAATCAGTCAGTCATGCTTTTGTTTCCCTGTACTTGGTGTATGTGTGTGGTTGCTTTATCGCTACCACAGAATCATGTTTTTAATTATTTACCTCGTCCGGAAAGATGCGTGTCAAGTCATACACTGTTGCTATAGTAACCCCAGCTTGGTGTTTGGTTGGTAGGCACTTCATCACGTTTTTGGTGGTTACAGAATTCTTTTCGGTTGGAGGAGGTTGTCGCATTAGGGCGGGAGAATTTGGCGGGAAACCAAATGAATCCATTTGAGAGAAGTTGACGGCTGCGTGCTGACATGAGCAGGTAAAGATGATAATAGTGAGTAAGTGGTTGAGTTGGTCAGCGGTTGTGACTGACGTAGGGAAGCCATGATCACTTTCACCTTCTCTGACTGGATAACCGTTGTCATGGAGGTCAAGAATCCATGCTTGTAGTTCCGTGTCCTGGGGAAAGATCAAGCAAAAAGTCAAAAAGCACAACCTTACCCTTTCGTTAATGATCATGCAAAATTCTAGGAAAGAGAGTTGGACTGTTCTTACTCCAGGGTACTGGTGAAATGCACTTCTAAAACTCATTAATAGTTTATGACAAGAACACAAAGGAAATGACTACTGTGAAGGAGGTTTCGATAACCGGTCTTAATTCGCATAGATATTAGCGATTTCATTCCTTCGTTTTCTCCGCATTTAATGATCAGTTTGAGAAGCTCTATCGAGCACTCGAAAGGGTGTTTTACCACAATTGCCGCTAAACTCGCAATCTGATTGGTCGACGTGAGTGGTAAATGAGAGTCCAGACAACGGTGCTGACGCTAACATCACGCGCGCTTGAAAACAACCAATCAGATTGCGAGAAAGTTATAGACAACGCTTGCTCTTTCTTTGCCGTCACGTTTTTTAACAAGACTTCGATTTTCCCTTGTATTTTTTCCAAATATTGTTGTAAAAAACAAATTTACACCGGTTTTCCGTGGTGTGGACTCTTATTTACCACGAAATTTGTTGCTGACTCACTCGGCTGCGCCTCGTGAGTCCACAACATTTTGACCATGTGATGACGTAAATCGTGGTAAATAAGATTCCACACCACGGAAAACCGGTGTAAATTTGTTAATTTCATTAGGTATCCAAACACCTCGAAGTGGATTAAATAAACTCGGCTGCCCTCGTTTTTTTCATGTTTGATATATTACTGAACACTTAATTTACCTTCTGGATGTCTTCATCCGAATGATAATAAATTGATAGAATGTCGGTGATATATTCCTTGATGGCCTGCCACAGTTTCAGCGCATCATCACGATAGTGGAAGCCGGGCAGTTTCTTCGCATTACGAACCCCTCTTTCTTTCAATACTTTGGGTAAGTCATAAGATGACCAAGAAATGTTCTTGTAGTACTTCTTCATCAGCATAATGTGACCTAAAACATGCATTATTTAAATGAATAAGACGCATTCGTTAATGAAGTTTTGTTCCCTGTTTTGTGGCATATGTATTGCCCAGATGTACGTAGAGAAACGCTCCAAACATTCATGGTCATGTACGTGTTGTGTGGAACGGTTAAGAAGATTGACAAATCCCTCTATCAATTCCACTCATTAAATGCATGAAATAATTTACATCGAAAATTGTCCACTAATTATTAGACTATGATGATAGTACTGGTGTAAATTCGTTATTGACAACAGACTCTAGTTCATTTAGGCTATCGCTAGAAAAGAACATATTAGTGCCATCAGCAAATATTCTAAAGGAAAGCTTACAGGAAGCGTTTTGGAGATGATTAATATCAAGTAAGAATAGCAGGGGTCCGAGTGTAGAGCCTTGAGAGCCTTGTAGAGCCATAAATTATGGTTTCTGCATTTGATCTATCTAGTACAATAAAAGAAAGTTGGACGTTGATGAACTAAAACTTTTTGATCGGTTTCTTAGGGGGTTTCAATTTTTTTTCGGGTGGAGTAGTCTTGAATTGATACAGGGAGTCAGCGCGCGATAACCCACGGATTTTTTTAAAAATCTCCCAAAGGCCATCCATAAACGTCGAAAAAAGTTGATAATTTTAAACTTTGTGGTCCTCACGTTAGTTCAATATAATCTACTCAACTACAACCTTCATTATACAACGAAGATGAAGATAAACCTTTGCGTCAAGCTATACAATGTGAACAGTTGGACAACAATAAAATAGAGAGAAAGAAGTGTTATCGATAATAAGAAGCAGTGTGAGATATCACTGCTTTCCGCGCACGAACGTTTGCTATTGTTACTATCCAATTCAAGAGTGTATTTACTGATATTCCAAAATGTTTTTCCTATTGTGATATGACGTCAATGAAATGCACTGATAATCTAAATTATCATATATAAGCTTTAAAGTGTTAGTTTCTTAAGCAGGATTGTAATAGATTAAACGATATACTGCCCTAATATTTTTAGCGTTGCTTAATTAGTATATGCGCATTATAGTTTTTCTCTTCAGTTGTTGTTTTTAGTAAAATATTCATGGCTTATCTAGAGGAGAGAGTAGAGACTCAATAATTGGTTAATTGAAAGTTAATTGATTTACCTCCCCCTCCCAGACTGAGTGTGTTGTCCGCCACACCTCCGGCAGGAATCAGTCTTTCTCTTCCGAGAGTGTTGATGGCCAGAACTCCCCGCACGTGAGGGGCAAGTAATTTCCACAGGGGGTGGAGTGAGGGCAACTGTCTCCTGCTGGCGAGTGCAATCGGTTCCATAAACAGATGTGTACGAAGAAGATGCGTGATCATCTGAAATTAGACAAAGGTGTACTTTTAGCAAACAACAGGCGATCATACATTTATATCGACATTTTCCCTTGAAGAAACTTTCTATTTGTTCTTATATAGTCCAAAGTTCTTTTTTCTTAATCAAGATAGGTTAAAATTTCATTACTATCATATTATTTTGTCACGCGGCTGTTAGATGTTTCGTATGGTCCTCTTATCTTTTAAGTCCCCGCTAAACGTTCCAACACTGGTTGCCAACCTTTGTTGGAGGTGTGGCTGAAACATGATTGGCTGTTGCTAGTGTTGTTGTGTTGGAAAGCCGGCTAAACGTTCAAACATTGTTACGCCCAGCAAAATTGTTTGATCAAAAACAAACATTCATCCAACAAAAAAAGTTGGTGAAACTATCTCTGACAAGAGGTGTTGAACATTCTACAATGTGAAAGCGTTTAATTCAGCCGGGGCTTTATGTTTTCTGCTTCAAGTTGATGAAAATTGGACCAAAATTCAGAATATTAGTTGCAAAATTTACTGGTTATGCACATGATTCTCTGTTTTTACTCCCACTCCGCCGGTTGGATTAGCTTGTAATCTGTGGAACCGCCTGTTATTAGGGGCGTTGGCCTTACTTGATGCCACTGCGTGTCAGCATTCCGGAGCCACATCTTTGCGTAGGTCCAGTCCAGTTCCGAGTCCTTCGGGGTCCATATCGGGTTGGTCTTACTTGGTACCTGGTGAAACTGTATTGCTATGGGTATTATATTTCCATTGCCTCTGACGTAGAACAGGCCCAAAGCTGGGCAGGTATAACGCCTCTCTAACTTTTCATTATTTTGTCCATAGTGTGGAATGTCCTCGAGGATCTCGAAGTCAACCATGTAGACATGACCATCCTGTAGATGATAGAATGAAAAAAAGTGATATAAGAGAGTGTGTGTAAGAGGTATTTAAAAGAATATACTTAATTATTGCCTTATGGGGTTGCAAACTCCAGTCGAATAATTTGCCACAAAAAGAGTTACGAGGCACGATGCATATCTAAATTACTCATTATTTTCTACCATTTGTTTTTACATCATTTGTAAGAATAAATTATCTAAAGCCAGCAATTTAGAGTTTTCGGAACGGTTTAGAGTATGCAATCAAGCTTTGGTAACTACTGTAACATTTGGGACATAACGTTAGCGATTAAGGGTGGCGATTGAAGCGCTTACCTTCATTGCCTTCTCAAGGCTATCTCCCCTATCCAGTAGACTGCCGACCAACTCTTCTGTAACAGGGAACTTGGAAGGCAGCTTTGTGCATCGCTTGATCGTATCCGGGTTACAGCCATTCAAAAAGTGCGATCCGTAGAAACAATCATCTTGCCACTGGTCGGCAGCAACTGGAACTTTACCAACGAATGAGACGAATGCCTGCAAAAGAGTGTTATATATTAACACTATTATTTTATTAGCTGCTGAGCACACATATAGTAGCGTATGAAACTTGACAATTTCAGGCAGAAACTAAAAAAAAATAGAAACCCTTGCACAACATAATTAAAAGCACCAAAGAGAAGTGCTGCCTAACTGTAATAGCTTTCTTTTCAATCAAGTCACACGGACCTTTCGATTTCATTCACAGGCTCAAAAGTACAGCATAACAACATCAGAGAAAACACCACTGCGTAAAAGACCTTAGTCATAAATGGTGGCCGATGTATTATTGATTTTTTTTTATATTCATGCTAATCAGACAGCTATGCGCAAAGTTCAAAAGGGTGCATTTAATTACTCTAAATTGAGGCCAGTATTGCTAAATCGGCCGCCATTATGATTAAGATTTATTTTGCTTCCGTTTGAAAGTTCACCGTAGGATTTCATTCAAGATTCACTCAAGGAACTTTCCACATTAGATAGATCTGAAAAAAATATCAATACATGGGGAACAATCACTGACCTAAGAGAACTGAACTTGTTTTAAAGTTTAAAGTAATAAAAAACACATTGTAAGAAAAATTACGAGAAAGACCAGAAACCGTCTTAAAGTTTTAAACCTTGTGGAAAACGTTTAAATCAAAATTAACACTTGTACTGCAATGGAAGTGAGGTTACATAACTAACATGCATTTCCTACCTTGCGGTAATCATTAAAGTTTTCCCATGATTCAAACGCATTCTTCAATTTAACCAGTCCAAGATTAACCAGCGCTTTATTCTTGGCTGAATATAAATCATCGATTGCTTCTTCAGTGAATCGAACATCTTTGGGAAGTTTCTTTGCGTTTTCTGCCTTGATAAATCCGGGAAGTCCGATAAAGTTGGGATCATCGCCCCACTTGTAAATCTCTTGTCTATGTTGAATCTCCAAGCGTCTCTGCTTTTTCACTGCTTCAAGTTGTACGTCCGTGATCAGCTTGGCTGGAAAAAGAAATCCAATGTTACAGTTGACGAAGATGAAGGCAACATAACCCAACACAAACTGACGTTTCTGGGTAACTGGAAATAGCGTAGCTAGAGAACAATAGACTTTCCTTTTTTGGAATAACCAGGTTGGTCACCATTTTGATTAGTAAAGTTGGTGACTGTGGAGACTTTCTATGACTGGCTCCGTTTCTACATACCTTTTCCTTCGAAGAAAACAGATTCACGCTTCACCCAGGCGTAGCATGGAAATTCGTAGACCTTTTGGATATAATTGGAGCTGCTAGATATTAGCACCCTATCCACAAACCAATCACTGGAGCGATGAAGCAGGCCACCTTGGTCATTCTCTAGTTTTATCATTTCAGGTTCTCCCACATCTACTGCTTCGATGACATAGGTATCTTCCTGGCCCTTCTCGAAATTATCTCGAAACCACTTATCCAATACTGTGGGTTTTGTTCGTCCTTTGGTTCCTGAAGAGAAACATATTGTCTTTTAATAAATCGATTCCTATTTCAACCAAGCGCTTGTGTGATGATCTTGAGGAGTTAATACTTAGTCAGTGATAGGAATTAATTCTCACTGGCTTGGTATCCGTTGCTTAAACGTATCAATTGTACCGGATCCATTGTACCGGGTCAAATTCGCACATTAACATTAAAACAATAGGCCTTTTGCTCTAGGTGGCGCTTCCGATACCACGCCGAAAAGTTCGTTGATGATCGTAAAATCTTCGGTGTGACAAACTTGTTTTATTAGGGGGTGGGGAGTGTAGATTGCTTTTTCGGGATGTTATTTTCACTGGGGTACCGAGGGGAAGAATTGCGCTTCGGCGCGCTCATCAGGTGACAATGAATGCATCGTTATTCTCTGGCAACCAGTTTAAGCGGTCTTATCATAGCTAAGATAAAACGAAGATCCCAGTTCAGTGTCTTTCGATTTTAAAGAGAAGGAAATGAAAATAATTATTATTTTCGAGTTAGAGCACACGGCTTTTTGCCTGTGAACACACAGTACTCTGTGTATGAAAGAACCGACTTATGAGAAACCTACCATTTCGATTTAAAGCGTCATTTTGTAACGTAAAACAATAACGCTCTTTTGTTTTTGCTCTTTTTGTGAACCGTAAGGTTATGAATACAATAATTCTGAAGAAATGTTTTAGAATACGAAAAGCTTGGTTTCCATATAATCGCAAAGTTCGCAGCGATCGCAGAAAAAAGTGTTGTGCGACCCTTGCGATCATATGGAAACCAAAAACTTTGCGATCCTTGCGCTCGCGATCGCAGAGATAGAAAAATTTATATCTCTGCGATCCTTTCGATCCTTGCGATCGAGAGGTTTTTATATGGAAACCACTCTTGCGATCCTTGCGATCCAAAATGTCCCAGAAAGCATTGCACACCAAACCCTTGTATCCCATAATGCACTTAACGTTTATCTCACTTTAGTCAAAATGGCGTCCACAACACAAGAAGACAACGCCATTTTCATAGAAGAAGTACAGAAATTTGACTGTATATACAGCAAATTCAGTAACGATTTCAAAAATAAACAGATAAAGGAGAACTGCTGGGCAAAAATTGCCGAAAAGTTCAAAATGAGCACAAGTGAGGCTCAAAATAAGTTCAAAAACATTAGGACAGCTTAAAAGTTCGCGCCAAAGATTCGCGCCACGACTGTTTATCGGATCCAGGCCTACTCGACGTTTCCTTGCGATCGCTGGGATCATATGGAAACCTGAGGTATCAGCGATCGTCAGGCGTTTGTGTCTTTAGCCATGGATTCACCGAAGCGCCAATTATTTCACACGCCTGCGCTGACTTGAGCGCGTGCAACACAGAGTTGCACGCGCTGCAAAGAACTATTTCTATTTCGGTCTTAGATTTTCATTTCAGTTTTGCAGAATCGAATGTGTGCTCAAATCGTTTTAATAACACTTTCTCACGCACAAGCGCACTTTGTCAAACATGCTGACTTAAAACTTGAGCGTGCGCAATTTTGTGTTCCAACTATTATCTCAGTAAAACTCAAAAGAGGCTTAAAGGTCATTAAACTATTTTAGTGAGTTTGATTTCAGTTGTGTAGCGCTTGTTCTTGAAGTGTTAAACAAAAACGCTTTTGTCGGTGTAGGCGGCACTTTTTTCTCAAAGGTGCGACTTTCTATAACTCGAGCCTCGCGCAGATATAAAACCTCTTTGCGAAGAAAAGAATATTATCAGTCTAAAGTTTATGAATACGGGCAACACGCTTTTGTTTCCATAAGTGAACCACAGATCACAAATCGATGGCGGACGCTTCAAACAACAGAATCCTGCTTAATTCGTTTCACTTAATATCTAGGGGATAAAGCGCTTTTCAAAATAGGCTAAAAAAACGGGAGAAATTATTGTAAGCTTTGGCATTAAGCGTGCTTCAAAGCAATTTGTGCATTCAATGTAATGTGTGAGTTTGTTGATCCTTTCAGCCAAACAGCATTGAATAAAGATAAAAATACATATTTACATAAACAATTAGTTCCGTGGCGCGAGGTTTGAATGCTTTCAACTCTGAGCTAAGCGCAAAAGAAAGAACATAACCAAATCGCTTGTTGAAACAAGTTATTACTAAATTGGTTTGCTAGTTTGTTATCCGATGAACGTAGCATCCGTTTAGGCCGTTAACCTCGCAAAATAACATTCGGGCATGATGTCAGTGAATAAAGCTTGAACACATTTTATAATAACAATTATTTACGCGGCAAAAGATTTGAATGAGTTAAAACACAAACGAAGTCCTTTGTAAACTATAAGTTTAAAATACAACTGCAATGCGGATGTTAGAGCAACTTGTTTGCCTTGCTGACAAACTGTCGCTCACCACCCACCCAGCGTTGTTAGTTTGGTCGTGTCAGTTACAACTCTGTCCCTCCGCCAGGGGGAAATTGCTCCTAAGCTCGGTCCCGCCGAAGATCCAAATCTCCATGGAGACATTGTTCAGAGAAGAATAGGCCATTTCCGAGTTGTCTTTAGCCTCTCTATCAAAGCGAGGCTAGGTGCGAAACCTTTCATATGAAAATGAGTTTTCATTCACATGAAAATAAGTTTTATTTATTTTTTTCTGAAGCATCTCAGCGGTCCGGAATCCTAAATCCTTGAATCTGATTGGCTAATCGCGCGCTTTCCCGCGCTTTCAGCCGGTCCAGCTTTTTACGATACGGACCGGGGTTACGGACCGGGTTTGCCGGTTGTACTTTCACGATTGCAATGACACTGAATTGATTTTCTGTTGATGAACTGCGTATATCATTGAATTTCTCGTAAATTATGAACCCAGACGAAAGCTAGCAAAACGAAAGTGAATTTTTATTGGCCAGATATAATATTTAACGACACAAACAAAGAAAACAATGAAGAAAACCGGCAAAGTTTCATCATAGCTGACATCGGCTGACATACAAAGACCAGACAACACGCTGAAGATCTTAACTACGCTTAAACCAGGTACAAAAAGACTCAATGAAGAAAGACAGAACAAACTAAATGGAAGGAGAAATCAGCCATAAAAATAAAGGCCAAAATTATTCCTCGAAAAGGCGAGTACAAGTTTCGATTTTATGATTTATTGATTTTGTAGTTTTTGGGTTTGTTGTTGTTTTTTACAAAGCGGCATTTGTGGCAAAACATTACTATATTAAATAAGATGCAATCTAGCGCTTTTTTACAAAGATTTTGACTCCATTCGGTTTAAGTGTTCTTATTTTTCTGGTTGTGTTTTTTCTCCTAATAGAGATTCTGTTAAATTTTTTATTAAAAAGTCTTTTGTCATTCTAGTCTTGTACTAGGTTTGTTGTCAATAATTTACACGCCATTTAGCGATCGGATTTTACGAGATAATTTGTACTTTCACTACATTGCTCGGTTCATTATGCTCTTATTTCTCAGTTTTTACCTTCTTTTAGCTAAATTCTATAAGTTTTCATTCAAGAAAACATGATTTTTAAATTAGAATAGCTCAGTTTAAGCTTTCGCCTCGCTATAAATAAATTACGCTCGACTTTTCTTTGTAATAGAAAAATTTGAAAAGTTTTTAAAGTTATAGTTCAGCTTTCCACGGCTTCGCTGTAGGCAAGAACATTTCTCTATACTCACCGGAGGCAAACACAAGAGCCGTTTATTCTACGAATAGACATAAACTGATAGCAATGAGTTCACTTTGCACACACATTAATTTTTTTGTTTATGAATGGAAAGTTGTGAATTACCGAGTTAATTTAGATTTTGCGCGCGTTCTGTCAGTTTAGATGTACGCGGCGCGTAAAGCCCGGTTTCCATATGATCGCTACGATCGCTACGATCGTTGCGATCGCTGAAAAAAATAGTTCAGCGATCGCAGCGATTGATGGTTTCCATATGATCGCTGCGATCGCTACGATCGCTGAGAAAGTGAAGGAAGATCGAGGGGACCTGGGTCTGACAATATCGTTTCGCCTCATTCTTGAAATTCAACACAGCGGCTGTGAATTGTTTTTAAAATTTGATACAAAGACAGTCGTATCTTTGCACTTCTTCCATAAAAACGGCCAAATCGCACCCTTTGAGTGGGCGTACGCAGTGCATCTTGGTATTTTTGCTGTCGCTGCGATCGCTGCGATCGCTGCGATCGCTGGAGAGTGGTTTCCATATGATCGCTACGATCGCTACGATCGCTGAGATAGAATCACAGCGATCGCAGCGATCGTTGTCGCTGCGATCGCTGTGATCGCTACGATCGCTGGAGAGTGGTTTCCATATGATCGCTACGATCGCTGAACTTTTTTTCCAGCGATCGCAGCGATCGCAGCGATCGTAGCGATCATATGGAAACCGGGCTTAAGAAACATTTCTTGGAAAGCTGTACATGAATGATTTTCACAGCAAATCGCAGAATTAAAGTAGGAAAAAAATAAATAAGTTATTTACCGGCCTAGGTCGGTCCGTATAGGAAAAAACTGTGCCCTCGGTCTTGAGTACGGCCCTCGGCCTACGGCCTCGGGCCGTACTCAAGACCTCGGGCACAGTTTTTTCCTATACGGACCTCCCGGCCGGTAAATAACATATATTTCTTCAGAAGGTTCTGGACGATCTGAGTGGTCCATAACTCCCGATTCCGTATGAGCATTAAGCGGCTGAGAGTATTAATACTTCCCCCTTCGTAGAGTGTTAGTCCATAACGCTGCAGCATGATGGTCGGTGGTACTCATTTATACACCCGGTTGAAGAGAGACAATGTGTTCAACGCCTTTTGCCTAAGGAAACAGCACAGTGACAGAGACGACAGCTCGAATCACCGACGTTCGGGATTAAAGTCCGATGCCATTACCACTGAACCATCTTGCCTCCACAAACTTATGGCATAGCAGGCAAGAAAGGACTAACACAGTGTATTAAATAATTTGCTTTTTTAAGTCAAGAAAGGGCAACTTTGCTGTAAAAAAGTGGAGTTTTATAGAGTGAAAATGCTCATGTGATGGTAAATGAAACAAAATAGTCATTTAAATACTTCAACTCGGGCAAGTCGACTTCGGATTTTTAATGGTCTATGTGAAATGCAACTGACTAAATTATTTTATGTTTGGGGTGGGGTTAATGTACGGTACACTGTGCAAACAGTCCAGAGGATGCAGTCGATTACTTTTATACGCGCAATCCATGGAAAGGAACCGGGCTGGTTAGCTTCCATGACAGATCTTTACGTTATTCATACAAAATAATATCCAATAATATATCTTACCCGTGATTGTCAGAGAAACTTTAGCATCTGTCCCAGCTCCTTTCCGGTTTCCAGTTCGCACGCGTACACTGTACCTCGCTCCATCGGTGGTATGCAACTTGGAAACCTCTGCTCTCGGCTTGTTTGAGCTCATTTTATTTGAAGTGGGGTAAATTTTACACCGCAAGTGTGCAATAGAATTGTAGTCGTAGATGGTCGCAGCAGAAGGAATGGCAATAGTGGGCGGACTGTGACTCAGTGAACACCGTGTACGTTCAACTACTTCGATTGGTAATAATGACGTAACTGTGACGTCAGCGAGGTCCAACCAGGGGTGGCTCTCTTGATTCCAGGCCCTTGCAGCGTGAAGAATAAGGTGTGAATCGTCTGGTTTTATTTCATGTAATTGTATTTGAAGTTTGTATTCAATAGCGCCTTTCGATATTCGTTCTTGAAATTCAGAAATCAGGTAACTTTCAGGGCGTTTTTCATCTTCCCATCTTGCAGGGTCCCTAAAAATAAATTCACTCTTGCTAAATTTTCATGAAGTTTTTATAGCCATATAAAACAAGATAAACGTTCTGATAAATCAATCATCCAAATTATGACCGAATAGCGGACACGAAGAAGATTCCTACATGCAGGCAGACAAACTTGTATATTAAGGTGGCTCCATCATGCTTTTTAACCGCACGAGATCTGGGCACAAAAATGGCGCAAGCATTAAATGTCAACAGGCCAAAACAGACATGGCAGCTCAATGAGTTGTGACAAACACTGAGGATAGAATTACATGAAACACGTATTTTGATGAAATAGAATCTGGGCTTGCCTGTATATGTAACGAGTACGTGAAAGTCAGTCAGAGTATTGCTGTTCTCTTAGCTTGTGTTCGAAATTCATCCACGCTTCAAAGTAAGCAGTGAAGATCGCGCACTCTTGTCGCGCGCGATGCTCGAACGTTCACGCATGCTCAAATATCGATCTTTTGTTGGAGCGAGAAAGGGAGAGAATAAACTTTGGGAGTCCTTCTATAGGAGATTTCATCATGCTAACAAATCGAGGGAAAAGTTGAAAGAACAACAGTTAAGTTGTGTGTTCAAGACGAGACGCAGCGGAGTGTATCTGGAAGTACCTCTAAGGAATACGGGGTTGATGACTCTGCATTCCTTTCATATTTGAATATCGCAGCAGGAAATAATCAAAGCCTCGCAAGCCATAAGCGTTAAAATCCGCCGCTCTAAATCAGAGTTCTTATGTTCTTGAAACACACTGTTGACATTATATAAAACTGACATACGACTAATTCCCTCGCGACGCATTCGCGCGAACAATCCAAAGTGGATTAACAGTTGGCCACTTCATTTGCTCTCCATATTCGCATTTTGTGAATTATTGCCTCAGAAGAGAAAAATCCGTGTGCGAGTGGTTTGAAGGACTTTCAACAGTTCCTTTATATTCTGTCCTAAGTCATGATGATTCTTTTCTTTGATTAGGCACGGTGCAAATTTGAAGCAAGAACAGACTTACCTTTTGGTGGATGTCGAATCTCAAGCGTACAAAATGATCAGCTTTACACGGACTGTTTATCTTAAACAAAAGCGCGGTTTGATAAATACATTATCAAAGGGAGTTGAGGCCAATATTGCAGTTTGATTAATTTCCACCGAGTTGAGCTTCATTTTATATAGGAATAACTATAACTATTTTTGGGTTCGGTATCATGACAAAATTAAAGCTAGTATACCAAACTAAAGTGAATTTATGTTTTGAAGATTATTTTCCCTTTTTCGCTCATTCGATATGCATTAACTAGAGAAAAACAAATTATGAGTGGCTATCCTTGAATGGAAACGGCAAGGTTCAATGATTTGATTTAGTTGTCTGTAAACAACACTTACCTGAAATTAAATATAAACACGACGGCTGCCTTTTACACTGAATTAGATTCGATCGTTGCAAAATCAGGGACCGCAAAAATTATATAGTGCCTCGGGTGGCCGTCATCATTTACATAAATTTTGTAGAATGTTGGTAAGTTTGATTGATGCTGCAGTGTGATGTCCCGACTATCTTTGATTCCTTAAAAAAATGGGTGTTGGTATTTGTTATACACTGTTCATTTTTCACCAACATGGACTGGCTTTTATGCATTTCTAGCCATTTTTTAAAATTTTCCCGAAGGAGCATGACCCCGAACCTACCAAAGTGAATTTGGGCGATCAATTTAGCCCCCCACTTTAAAATAAGTTTTTATAGCTATATGAAACAAGAAAAACTTTCTGATAAATCAATCATCCCAATTTTGACCGAAACAGCGGGCACGAAGAAGATTCCTACATGCAGGCAGACAAACTTGTATATTTTAACCCTTTCACTACTGAAGCTCAAAGTCAAAGCATTACTCTTCTTTTAGCTTGTGTTCGAAATTCATCCACGCTTTAAAGTAAGCAGTGAAAATCGCGCACTCGAGTGCGATGCTCGAAAGTTCATGCCTGCTTAAATATCGATCTCGGTAAGTTCCTATCCTATTCCTGTTGTTGGCGCGAAAAAGGGAGAGAATAAAGTTTGGGAGTCCTTCTGTGAGATTTCATCATGCTAATAAGTCGAGGGAAAAGTTGAAAGAACATCGCTTTAGTTATTTTTCAAGACGAGACGCAGCGGAGTGTATCTGGAAGTACCTCTAAGGAATACGGGGTTGATGACTCTGCATTCCTTTCATATTTGAATATTGCAGCAGGAAATAATCAAAGCCTCGCAAGCCATAAGCGTTAAAATCCGCCGCTCTAAATCAGAGTTCTTATGTTCTTGAAACACACTGTTGATATTATATTAAACTGACATACGACTAATTCCCTCGCGACGCATTCGCGCGAACAATCCAAAGTGGATTAACAGTTGGCCACTTCAATTGCTCTCCATATTCGCATTTTGTAAATTATTGCCTCAGAAGAGAAAAATCCGTGTGCGAGTGGTTTGAAGGACTTTCAACAGTTCCTTTATATTCTATCCTAAGTCATGATGATTCTTTTCTTTGATTAGGCACGGTGCAAATTTGAAGCAAGAACAGACTTACCTTTTGGTGGATGTCGTGACTGCAAGCTCAAGCGAACAAAATGATCAGCTTTACACGGACTGTTTATCTTAAACAAAAGCGCGGTTTGATAAATACATTATCAAAGGGAGTTGAGGCCAATATTGCAGTTTGATTAATTTCCACAGAGTTGAGCTTCATTTTATATAGGAATAACTATAACTATTTTTGAATTCGACAAAATTAAAGCTAGTATACTAAACTAAAGTGAATTTATGTTTTGAAGATTATTTTCCCTTTTTCGCTCATTCGATATGCATTAACTAGCGAGAAACAAATTATGAGTGGCTATCCTTGAATGGAAACGGCAAGGTTCAATTATTTGATAAATGTAAACAACACTTAACAACTGAAACATCAATATCAACACGACGGCTGCCTTTTACACTGAATTAGATTCGATCGTTGCAAAATCAGGGACCGCAAAAATTATATACTGAGTGTCTCGGGTGGCCGTTATCATTTACATAAATTTTGTAGACTGTTGATAAGGTTTGATTGATGCTGCAGTTGTATGTCCCGACTATCTTTGATTCCTTAAAAAAAATGGGTGTTGGTATTTGTTATGCATTGTTCAATTTCACATTTCCCGAGGGAGCATGGCCCCGAACCTAACAAAGTGAATTTGGGAGATCAATTAAGCCACTCACTTTAAAAGAGGAGCAAGTTTTTAATCCAACGTCATACTTAAGATATTCTTTGTAGTATCGAAAGGATTGCATGCAAAACTTACCATGGTTTTCTTTGGTCATATTCTGTCATTAACCCAGACTCTTCTCTTTCATCCGCGGGAACGAGGCGAAATTTGGCGTAACGCGGCACACCATCCTTTGCTTTGTATTCAAACGCCATCCATGAGTAATACCGCTGATCAGTAAACGAGTCCGGTGCGCGGCGGAACACGGCTATGGCCAAGTAATAGCTGACAGAGATTCAAAAGACTTATTAATATATATTTTTATTGGGAGTATTTTAGAAAGTTTGAAGATTTTATTGCCAATAACCTTGGCTTTGGTTTGTTCGTTTGTAAAACCTAAAACTCCGCACACTGACTCTGCGGCCTTTTAAACGCTTTTCAAAATCAACTTAAGTTTATGTTTTTTTCCCTGAAAATGAGTTTGTGAAAGGTTCGTGGGAGCTGCGCATTTCTCTCAGTTTGATTGCAACAAGGGATTCGAACATAAAGCAGCAATGAAACATGAAATGCTTTGCGACGAAATCAAATCATTATAATTTAATCACGTTTTAGTACACGGCGGCTCAGCAAACACCGTTAATTTGCTAATTTGTTAATTTGTAGAAAATATTACCATTTTTTACGTATAAGAAGGTTTCAAGTGCTTTCGTCTAGAAGGCTATGGAAGCTTTATGTATAAATGTATTTTGTTAAAGGTAACATGGCTGAGCAGAGAGTAAAATTTAGGGAGAAATCAGGGCCAGCGAGTAGTATACTAGTATAAATGGACCATGCTCGTTGCTACTCTGGGCTAGGCGAGTTAACTAAGAACCAACCAACCAGTTAAATTGAAGCTAAAGAAAAAAAAAAGACTTACTGCCAAGGATTCTCAAGACAGAAGGCTTTAAATGTCTTGGTGCCTCCACTCAGCGCTGTAAGCATATGATCAAAACTGACGATGTTCCAAAATGCCGCCTCCTCACCCGTATGCAGCATCAGATCAAAGGGCGAATCAAAGTCACTGTCGGCTAACTTCAAAGACACTGCTCTCACATCCAGTTGTGCATCATCAGGTCTGACCAGATTAGCATGGCGGAGGCGGAGTGGGAACACACGACCCGGCTTGAAAAATTCGTGTTCAGGGAGGCGAGGGTTGTCGCACACTGTTACTGTTCCAGCGGCACCCACCCCTCTGGGGTGAGTTCCACGCTGACGAGTTACGAGAGCTTTTAAAGCAAACGCGGTTTTGTACTTTGCCACGTAACGGGCCATCTGAGACGCACTGAAGTTACCAGCCTTAGGTGGAGGCTAAAATAGAATTGGAATTAAAAAGGAAATACATTGATACGGTTGGACATTGACAAACAGGCCATGTTCTCCGTGCCTTTGTGGTGCAGGTAGAGTACGGTAATGGTAAAATGGCAATTCCCTTGCTCAGCACTTTGTCACATGCTCAGCCTTTCTGATGATCATGTCATTGGGTGGTGAAACTGCTAGCTATAGCCGTCTACCTTTTGCACGAAAACGCGGTCGGAGTAGAATGCTCCACATTCTCAAAATCATTAATAATTCATCAAGCTTGAATTTGGAACCCGGTCTAATTAGCATAATAAACAAGAGAGTCTTTGGTCAGTATTTCCGTGCCTTATTTAAATCTCTCTTCTTGGTTTTGGAAATCTTGATAAAACAATAAACATGCTCTGTTATGTTTGCCATACGACATGTAATACATTTTAAAAAAAACTATTACCATTATGGCATTGTACAAAATCTCTAAAATCGAACAAGAACGCATGACAAACTCTTGTGCGATTTTAGAGAAATAAACGCATATCAACGCTTACCACAACAGATTCTAAGAAACATCGACAACAATAAAGTTACTGTGCATGTTTGTTTATGAAATGACAACCAAAGGATATTTTGCACATACCTCGTCGGCCTCTTTCATTTTTTTCCTAAATAACTCTTCACCCTTTCTTTCTTGAAACAATTTGAAACCGAGATTTTCCCCTGTGAAGATAGAAGAAAATATATCTTCAAAACTGACCTCATTCAAATTCTTAAACTAAATAACCTCTGGCTCCTATTCCGGGAGTACTTATATAGGAGCCCCCCCCCCCCCCCCTTCTCACCCGCGGACCACTGCTATTCATTTCTGCACTTGGATAAAAAAGCTTAGTTTCAAAGGAAACCTCGATGTTCTGAATGTGCCTGCGCTCGTGCGTGCCTTATGACGCAAGAAATTATCCGCAGTAAGTGATACGCAATTTAAAACAGAGGAAGAAATTAAGTTACAGAAAACTAAAAATTATTCCAGCCTCGTTCACGGGGGACCCTGGAGCCAAGTTCCAATTACTTGCTGAGTCACAGCTCCCCCCCCCCCCCCCCTTTATCCCTCCTTATTCACCATTATCCTTCCCTGATTCCCCCTTATCCCACCCCTTAGAAAGATTAGTGTTTTGATGTGGGGTCAATTCAATAAAACTTTTACAAGTGGAATTTACAAGTGTAGCCATTGTTTTCAACCCCAGAAACAATGGCTGCACTCGTAAAGTACACTTGTAAAAACTTACAAGACGCGAGATCCTCTTTACTTCCAACAAGTGATTTTTTAATGATGCCAGGTTTCACTTTAAGTTTCTTCTTTGAGTTTGTTGCTCCCATGATACCTTATATAGAAAGAATATCTCAGTTAGAACAACAAAACTTGAATCTCTCTCCAATTGCGCCTAACAGAGCGCGTTTATCATCCCGCCAGTGGTTATCAACTATGAGCAGAACTTGATTGTTTATTCAAAGATACCAGAAGCACTATGCGTGTATGGATCTGTGTGTCACGCAGTCTAATTTTGATTCATTAAAACACACACCTAACACAAAACTTAGTTAGATCGCTTGCTTGGTTCGCCACAAAAGCTTATAATAGAGAGCACTGAACCGCAGTTACACATCGTTCAAATATATTTAAATATAAATGTTTATATTAAAGCGGACTAATTCCTAGCCTTGCCTCATGAGTAAAAAGCAAAGGAAATTTAGGATCAAATAGCAGAAGTCTGCACAGGAATTCCTGGAAATAACTGGTCAAGACTAATTCCTCTAACAAATGAGGTATAGGATAAGTGAATCATATTTGTGAACTGCGGATTGAGAATGTAAAGTGAAGAAATGATCCTCGCAGTTGTGTTTGACGCGGAGGTCACGGGTTCAAATCCCGTTGAAGCCCTGAATTTTTTTTCAGGCTTCTTTGCAATTGCTTAAATTGCAAACACAACTGCGAGGATCATTTCTTCACTTTACATTAATTCCTCTAAATTTAAACTCCTCCAAACTTTCCCGCCACGCTTTCACCTCCTCCTCCTCCTAAGATCCTATATCATTGACGCAAATACGTCATTTGGCTTTAAAGCTTCTTTGTCAATGAAACTTCCCATCCAAAAGCAATATTTGGGGATTTGGCATATTTATGAGACAAGACAGAAAGGTTATAGTAAATAATGGAAAATGTTAATGTTAAAAGTGCCAAAAATTAGAAATGTTTCAGACGTTCCGGGCTTAGCCCTTCTTCAGTGAAATGTCAATTTTAAACGGTTGACGGTACTGTTCTTGTATTACACGCCATTTAAGGTGGTTCGATACAGTTTTCTGGAGACCATACCAACATTTTTCAATCGGCTTTTAAGCGGTCTTCTCCAAGACAGATCAACGCGAAATTTTTACCACTAACTGGTTTTGAATTGAAGTTTGGCAAGATATATTTTCTGGTAAAATCGATATTACCATGACAACGATAAACAAGAAACTAAGAAATCAGTAAAAGTGAAATTTAGCGCGTTTAAGATTTCGCATTGAAAACCCCACACAGGCATCTTAAAATATGGTATATGGCATATATATTTTGCAAGAAGAAAAAAATTCTGTATGTTTGAATTAAAATAAATCGCAATAACATTTCAAACCTTACTATTTGTGTACTGGTATTAAATTGATCGAGAGATTAACACTGGTTTTGTGAAATTCCTTAATGATAATGTCAAAAAGTAGCTTGATGTTATGTTTGTAAACCTTGAAAGTTTTGTTTACTTTCTCTTTTGCGATCTTGAGAACTATCTTTTTTCTTAACATCGCATCATGTGCAATTTTTGGGTAATTTTCGATTTTAATGGCGTTTGCAAAAATCTGAGAAACGGCTCAATGGATTTTTTTTGAAACATTCACTGTGCATGTTTACCGATGTGCAAAATATTATCTGAAAGTTTCATTGGCATTGATTCACTGAAACGACTTTAAATTTAAAGATGAAGACGACGTACGAACCGGCCGAAAAAATGGCGTTACAAATTCACTTTTTTAAGTTATGCTTAATAATGATTTCAAATCAATGCGCACTGCATTCCTCCGTGATTTATACTTTCGTTGTGATCTGCTTTGCATCTATTATTATCTATATTCCAGCATGATTGTACCTTATTACTCTCCTTGCTACTTTCCAGATTCCCTTAAGTCTCTTTTTAGGATTATTTTGAGCAATAAATGCCCTTTTGCGTTTTGAAAACGTTTTTACAGCAGGCGTTTTGAACGCAAAAGAAAACAGATGCAAAGAAATTTGCATCAACGAGCGTACATTGCAATGTTTTAATCACGGAAGAATGTAATGCGCATTAATTTGAAAGCATTACTGAGAATAACTTTAAAAGGTAAATTTGTAACGCCATTTTTTCGGCCGGTTCGTACGTCGTCTTCATCTTTAAATTTAAATGCGTTCCAGTGAATCAATGCCAATGAAACTTTCAGATAATATTTTGCATATCGGTAAGCATGCACAGTGAATGTTTTAAAAAAATCCATTGAGCCGTTTCTCAGATTTTTGCAAAAGCCATTAAAATCGAAAATTACCCAAAAATTGCACATGATGCGATGTAAGGGAAAAAGGTAGTTCTCAAGACCGTAAAAGAGAAAGTAAACAAAACTTTCAAGGTTTACAAACATAACATCAAGCCACTTTTTGACATTACCATTAAGGAATTTCACAAAACCAGTGTTAATCTCTCGATCAATTTAATACCAGTACACAAATAGTAAGGTTTGAAATGTTATTGCGATTTATTTTAATTCAAACATACAGAATTTTTTTCTTCTTGCAAAATATATATGCCATATACCATATTTTAAGATCCTGTGTGGGATTTTCAATGCGAAATCTTAAACGCGCCAAATTTCACTTTTACTGATTTCTTAGTTTCTTGTTTATCGTTGTCATGGTAATATCGATTTTACCAGAAAATATATCTTGCCAAACTTCAATTCAAAACCAGTTAGTGGTGAAAATTTCACGTTGATCTGACTTGGAGAAGACCGCTTAAAAGCCGATTGAAAAATGTTAGTATGGTCTCCAGAAAACTGTATCGAACCACCTTAAACAGTGTGCGCGCCTTAAATAAACCGGAAGTCAGGGTTAAGGCCGTGCGGTTGACTCGTACCAAGCTGTGCTCATGTCTCTTTCTTTGCTCTCTTACGCCGCAGAGCGTCACGCCACGCACATCAGCGTCATGCAGACAGTGGCCGTTTGCATTGAAATGTTCTGCGACGGGGAAACCAGGCAAGTTTTTTTCAATGCTGCGGAGGTGTTCGCCAAAACGTCCCCCTACTATTTTGCCTATTCACATTTTTGTTCACTATTTTGCCAGAAAGGTCACATCCAGTTTAATTTGTCGTATTCATTACATGCCGTTTTAATGAGACATATATATCTGTTGCGGTCTCACTTTTTGATTGCTAAATCAGTGCCGCAGTCAACTTGAATATTTACTGCGACAATTTTAGTTGCTTTATCAGTAACATTTTGAAATGTCGACCACAATGCTGAAAATGGGCAAATATTTACCGACGTCATAGTTGACATTGTCGCTATTATATAAGAGCGCTCAAGCATACCAATTTCCGTAGAGAAGGCTCCGTGCTGTTAAAAATACGAATTGACTTCAAATGTTGAAAGATCTTGACGTTAAACTTATTAATGTACGCAATTTCTAGCTTTTTGCATGTAACGTTTAAGGCAATATAAGCTATCAAAAAGTTTAAAATTACTGGGTAGCATTTGTATGAAAAGCGCCAATTAATCCAGCGAACAGTTCATTCTTTGTGAAAGTTCGAATTTCGAGAGACAGCATTGCACGAAGAGCATCAAGTATATCGATCTCAAATTCCCAGAGAAAAGTTATTGTATTATGCCCTTTCAATATTCGGAGTTGATTTTTTTGTATCTAGATTAGAGAATGAGAAGCATGTGCCAATGCAGCAATGATTGCAGACAAAGATTCGCTTAACCGATTGCATCTAGAGAGGTCATTCAAATTAAGCTAAAATATGTGGCTATTCATTGACACGAAAGCTATCTGTATTTTCAGCAAGACATATTTGCAGCCGAATGTATGCCATAAGCTTTCGCCAGGTTTTAAATCTGTGATATAAATGTATAAAATGAGATGAGATAACCTGGATAAAATCGAAAGCGCAAAGCTTCTCCATGAATGATTGACCTTTTGAAAAAGATTAGCAAAATTAAATTATGCTATGTAGAGTCTATGGCAAAGACGCCGCGTACCTTCTATACAATCAATAAGCTATATGTTTGCTAACCTGTTCAGTTGACAGTCTCTTTAGTGTTCTGCTTATAGCTTTCGTGTTCCACACGATTGACTTCGACGGAACATTCGTTGTCCTGTATGCTGCGTTCCTCGTTGTCATTCTGTCATGCTTCAGCGCTATTCCATTTATCTGACGTCATGTAGCTTGCGTGGCAGCAGGCGTAACGCCTGCCACACACGCGCTATATATTTTTTTTAATGTCATACTTTAAATACTTTATGTTTAACGCAACTGTACTAAAACGTTTCAAACGCGTTTCAGTGTTGTTTGTGATAACGTCATAAACCTCTTTCTCTCTTCCAACATTCGTTTATGGTCGACTTTAATACTTGGTTTGCTTGTATATGTTATATGTAGTGTTGCTGTACATATTGACACGGTAGGGCGGTCACATTTCCGTCACACAAACAGTAGATTGGAAAATATGGATTTGCATTCGTTCTGGGATTCGTTTAGACATGTTTAGAAACGAGCAGCCTGCGTGGCAGGCGTTCGAAGGGGAAGGGGAAGGGGGACAATTTAGACGCGCGAGAAAACGGGCTGCAGTAATACAAAATTCACGTAGTACGTGCGTATGAGAATGTAAGTCACTTACTTATTTTTTAAGCCTGTTTTCACTAGCGATATAGGCATAAGTGTAAGCATAAGCTCCTGGCATAAGAATAAGCGGAAGCACGAGAATTTTCGTGACGTGAAATCGAAATAAGATTGATCCTTATGCTTCAGCTTAAGCGCTTTGGATGCTTTAGCCTGTACAGAAGGCGCCGGTTTAAATTTCGAGGACGCGCGCGTGAGCGCCTTTCCCTTTCGCGCGTGCCCAATCGCGCGCGTATGCTGCCAGGCTACTTACGCTTATGGGAGGTAATAAGCTGCTGCTTATGGTTATGTCGGGCCCGTTTTCACTGGACATAAGTACTGTTATGCTTCCACTTATGTTTATGTCGCTGGTGAAAACCAGTTGAGCAAACGAAATACGCGAGCGAAAATGCAGGAAGACTGCGAGTAGTCCAGTATTTTTTTTGTCGAGCACACGCACGCGAGCCGCTAATATCGAAGGCGCTAGCTTTCCTCACGCGCGTTTCGCGATTTCACCGCTCGTAGATCCCGCGTGCGCTTTCTAACGAAAAGAAAACTAAGAGACTGCTCGTGGTCTAAAATGCAGGTAATGGTAGGCCGCGAGGACACGACAGAAATAAGACTAAACTGGGAATGCGAATTTTAATTTTAAAAAGATTGAAACAAATCTTTGACGGTATTAACGTCTGACGTACAACCGCGTCACCGTCACGTCATGTACGTACGTTGCTTTCGTATTTTTTTCTTCAAACCTCTAGTTTTTAATACGGACAACTAATATAATAATATTACTGAAATAACCTCGCTAATACGCTCTAACGTCATTTTTGTGCCCCTACTGAAACATTGACTGTAACACAGGAAAAAATAATACGAGATTTCCATTTTGGAAATTTTTTTTTACTGTATTTATATTTTACAATAATTGCCGGTAATCTCGCAATCTGATTGGTCTGTGTGTGTGGTAAATGAGAGTGCAGAAAACGGTGCTGACGCTAACATCACGCAATTTCTAAATATTGTAGTAAAAAAATAAAAAAAAAACAGATTTCCACCAGTTTTCCGTGATGTAGACTCTTATTATCTTAAATTTGTTGCTTACTCACTCGGCTGCGCCTTGTGAGTCCACAACATTTTGACCATGTGATGACGAAAATCGTGGTAAATATAAAGAGTCCACATCACGAAAAACCGGTGGAAAATTTGGTAAATAGAACACCCACAAATTCTAAATTTGGCAAAGTGAGACAAGTTTCCGAGCAAGTTCCCTGGTGATGGAGACTTCTCTAACTCTGCCTTTTGGGATTTTTGTCGGTATTCTTTACTGAATACCTTAAAATATCCAAAACTGGGAACCTGGTATTCTTTTTTCTCTGTAACGCGTCATTAAGTGTAACACCTAGCCGGGATTCGCTAAAATGAGTTGACAAGCTTACATTTACCGACACACTCAGTCAAACAATATGACATTACTTGTTATCTTCATGTGTGATCTCTGAGCCCAAGTATTTAGCTATCAGCCATACTGACGAGGCGGGGATAAGCCGAAACAACTATATGTTGATGCTAATACGGCTTGGGTTCCGTTTTCTTTGGTAGATGAAGGGTACATGTTATTTCTGCTACTAATGTGGCCTAACTGCACATTACACTGTTCATAGTCCCCTATTTTCCGGAGTGATCATCGAGTTCGATCGTTCAATTCGTCCAGCCGCCATTTTATATGTCGGCACGGCGCGATGAAAACTGGAGAGAGTACAAAAAACTGCTCAGGGTGGCGGGTAAAAAGTGAACATAGCGCTGCTCCCTTCCCATAGTCGCCCTCGCCCTCGCCCCCACCCCTGCTCCTGCCTCCTGAACTTTTTTTGTACTCTCCCCAGTTTTTATCGCGCCGTGACATTCAAGGTGGCGCGGCAATTGACGACAACATAAGACAACATAAAGGAGTCATAACTGTTCTCTTGACTCTATCTGAATAACGCCGTCACGGATGCTTGGACTCAGTATCTGCATGCTAGGTTTTTGATAATTTTTATTAATTTATATATCGGTCCTCTTTACCTACCAAATTAAAGGGACACTGTCACGGAGACGTATGCGCGGACGAGGCTTAATTCAAATATCCTTCAAATATCCTTTTCCTTCCCAATAATTGTTTTTCAAATGTACTTTTCCGTCGCGAGATTCTTAGTTTTCCACCGTGACCGCCTCCACTAGACGACACCACTTTGAAATTGACAGTTTAACTTGAAAAATTCAGCCTGAACTTTTCAAGTTTTGATTCGAGAAACTGACGCATGCGCACTCGTGACAATATCCTTTTAATGCCATATGTACTTATTAAGCCTGACTTGAGCTATGTAAGTTCAGTAAGAGTAGCAGAATTGTTCTGCGTAGCCTATCACAGTAAAATTGATAAATATAGACTGCCTTCACTTAAAAAAATAAACAAACAAATAGCTGGGTATAAAACGTTTCTATTGTTAACATCTCGTCAATTACGTGTATTTTTTGGTTAATTTATTCCAAAATACGTTAAGAGATTTCATCAAAATAGAAAACGTTGTACGCGAGGCTTTTGATTCCCACGGTGCCTTGCGGCATGAGCAATTCCTCATAGAACAACTAGGGTCACAAACAGTTCCCTTGGGGCAACAGTGCCAGCTGTCCCCACAATCCATTGCGCCCTCTAACATACAGCAACCAATAAAAGAGTTGGAATATTCGTTTAGGCAGCAAGTTGTATTGGCAGGGCAGCCTGTCAAATGACGTATATCTTGCGTCTCTTTGTCAATTTGTTGTATGCAATACTTTGAGTCACGAGAAACATTCATTTGCTTGGAATCTGTTCAAGAAAAATACATAAAGTTAAGTTGGATGGATAAATCAAAAATGTTTCAGGCTCTCAAAGCGAAAACGAAAAAAAGAGAATTTGTTGGTGTTGTTTGTAAAGCTTCAATAACATGCACGTCCTCTGTGTACTCTAAAGACGCTTTTTCACGACAAACTAAGTTGACAAACTGCAAAACGTTGGCAATCTTGTGTTTTTACACGTTCTCACGGTTTCGATCTTTCTTCGAGGGAGGAAGAGTGGGGACCCTGTGAAACAAGGTTGTACATACTGAAGTTGCAGTAAACGTTCACTCGTCAAATACGAACTTGCCAACTCAAAAAAGTTGGTGAAAAGGTTGTCAAGAATAGGAACAAGTTCTTTTTGTCGCCAACAGTTTGCAGCAGGCATGTTCATGAAAGGGATAATTTGAGCATTGTTACACGACGCACCGGACATGGGCACTATGAAGCTCTTACAAGGTCTTCTCTGATTTGCTGAGAAAACAATAGAACAAATAACACAACAATGGACCCTCGCCCTGAAAACAATAGAGCTGCGTGATACCCAGGTCCAATGAAATTTTAAGAGCTGCGTGGTATCTGAACTGTCGATGTCACGTTAACAGACGCCAACTTGAGTTTGTCAGCACAAGTTTGCTAACTTTAATTTGTCGTGTAAATGCGGTTCAAATTTTTTTCAGAGCACCCTGAGAAAAAAATTCAAGGTTAGAGCTCATTGAGTGGCGATGATAATTAATTATATGATTGTATTAAAATGACTAATTTTCGCGTTTTATATCAGTTCTTGGTAAATCTTACACACATTATTTTCCCGCATGAAATTCCATAACCCTTTAATTCCCAATATCAAAATACAAATTCTCCTTTCTTATCTGCGTACATGTAACAGAGCGTTAGCGGGGAGAAGATGTTGAAAAATAATTCATCTTGGGAGATCATATTCTAAATTCTCATGACCTCTCTCATTGATTAATAATTGATATATGAAGGTGAAATTTCATGCTCATCACTAACGGGGTTTAAAGCGTTAAAATTACCTTCCAATCCTTTGTTCCTTGACTTCACTTTTTTTAACAGACTTTTGAATCCACTAGTAACCTTTTTAGCCAAAGTCAAGTAACCGCGTCCACTGAGATGCTGCGGGCGTAACAAAAGAATGATTAGGGCTTGGTTGCAGTGTACAATAGTCGAGTCTCTCTCTCTCTATTTATAGTTAAGATGCCCTGTTATATTTATTTTAGACTACGAGCGCCCTCTTTCCTAGCTTAGTCCGTCGAGCGAGAAACAAAAAAAAAAAACAGTAGCCAGCGGACAATGGCCACGCAAAAACTGAGGCAAGACGACCCAGTTTTTGCGTGGCCATTTTCCGCTCCCTAATGTTTTCTTGTTTCTCGCTCGACGGACTGACTAAGCTGGGAAAGAGGGACTGCTCGTAGTCTATATTTATTATTTATTTATAACCGCTTTTGGGAAAAAAAGCAAAAGTCATATTTTATCATGCAGTGGAAACCCGAACATAATGACCCAGTTTTGTTCAAAATCATTCTACTAGTGCTCTATAAGTGTCTCGGACTGCAGATGGCCAGGATAGAAAAGGATTGCAACTTATCGCGTTGTGTCTTAGAAAACTCGCAAAAACTCAGATTATGGTTGATTCTCTCTTGGTGTCCTGTGGTTTATCGCCTTGTGTCTTAGAAAACTCGCAAAAACTCAGATTATGGTTGATTCTCTCTTGGGTGTCCTGTGGTTTATCGCTTGTGTCTTGGAAAACTTGCAAAAACTCAGATTATGGTTGATTCTCTCTTGGGTGTCCTGTGGTTTATCGCTCGCAAAAACTCTGATTATGGTTGATTCTCTCTTGGGTGTCCTGTGGTTTATCGCCTTGTGTCTTAGAAAACTCGCTAAAACTCAGATTATGGTTTATTCTCTCTTGGGTGTCCTGTGGTTTATCACCTTCTGTCTTAGAAAACTCGCTAAAACTCAGATTATGGTTGATTCTCCTTTGGAAACTCACTTGATGTCTTCCTCCTAGTGTTCTATAAGCATTTCGTGTACGCCAAAGGTACTTCGTTTTAATTTAGGGCAGTGCTCCTGAACACAGCTGGCATAGCTCCTTTGAAGAACCACACCCTCTATAGCTATTGCCCGTCAGGAGGGGTAATAAGCTCCTGTGCCCGTGTACTTAAACTTTGGCTTCTCGATCTACGTAGGAGGCCTTCTATTGGTATGAAACTCTGTTTTAAATCATTACTTTACGGAGTACAGTGTATAAATGCTAACGGCATGACTTTCAAATCGATGCGAGGGGAAGCTACTCCTTTTCTCACCGGCACCTCTTACCCTAGCGCGTATTTAAACTTTTAGTTTAATGTAGTTTGATTAATTGAAGAAACCTTGATCATAGTTTTCATTGTACTTTATTTTTCTTAGTTAAGTAGTTCTACAGGTAATGTACTCTAGTGTAAATTCACACGACTCCTAGGAAGACCATGTAAATATGATACAATTTCGTGTATAAATAAAGATTGATGGTGATGATGATGATGATATTTTCGTTCGCTCGATGGTCATGGTTTAACGAAAAATAGTGTTTTGTGAGGAAACGTACATGTGGGATATGAAAATATCTGAAGAGGTTCAGTGCAAAGATTTGAAATAGTGAACTGGTTGGTTAGCGCAGTGCGCACAAGTAAAACCAAAACCCGATACGCCTGTTTCACAACTATTTTCCTGACATTATCGATTTTCTTAATATGGACTATTAATTAATTTGATTTTTATCATTGACTGAGAACTCACCACATTTGGTTGGTGTAGAAATTTATCACACTTTCTCAGCGCAACACCATCGCATTCTTTAACCAGAGCTTTGTAAAGATCAATTATCTTTATTCGTTTATCATCTTTCATTATTCTAAATCAAATGTATAAGAAGTTTGATATTGTAAGTCAGACAAAAAGTTACCTTTTACTTTAAACCTCCCCCCCCCCACTCCCTTCATTTTAAATTACTTTGTCATAAAGAGTTTATAATAACCATTTAGGGTCAAAACTGCATAAACTAAGTGATAAAACCTAACACTTTTCCCCATACATGAACTGGTCCTTCATTCATTTAATAATAAATAGTTGTTTATCCTCTTCCCATGGGGGATTTGCAGAAATAACGCAACAAGCATATAACAACATGAGAAACAAATATTGCAAACAGAACATAAGACAACAACAACAACAACAACAACAACAACATAAGAGAGTAAGAATCTCAACTGGCAGGAGGCAGAACAGTAGTTGGCTATTTTCAAGTATGGTCGAGGATTTGAACTGACAAATCTACCGTGATAAAACTCCAGCCAATGGTCAGAACGGGACTTAAACCCGGGTCCTGTATTAAAAGTTCGGCGCCCTAACCAAAACATAAGTAGCCTACTTCTAAATAAAGTTGTTGTTGTTGCTTCTTAAAAGCTTACTTGATGGCGGCCTTGTTGTACTTCTGAAGTCGCTTGTTAATTGTTGTGTTAAAGGGAACAGGTGTTGAAGTAGCAAAAGCAACCATAGCTCCCGTTTTTAACAAAGTTTCCTTGATTTTCTTTAGATGTTTTGTGTATTTCTTCAGGGGAACATACTGGTAAATTAAAAAAGATACCAATAGTAAGTCAGTGGCATTGTTATTTACAAGTTAACGTAATGATGTACAAAAAATACACACAAAATTCTCCTTGTATATTAAATTCAGTAACATCTGATACCTGAAGAAGGTTGGTCTGACCAGCCGAAATATTGTAATAGCGGAGCACTTGCCATACCAGGCCGAAGGCCTGATTGCGCAGCACCATACTCATAGAACCGTGCCTGTCATTTTTCATGGTCATGGCTAGCGGAATGTTTCGCGGGCGCGTTGTCTGCCCGCCGAACGCCCGCCGTACGCTTTGAGCTAAACATGCGCGTACGACGTCATCAACATCCGGGATCTTTGAGGCTTTGTTTTTCGCGTGGCTACACAGCCGTCAGCTCGGTAAACATGTTTTAAAAAGTTTGGATCTTTCGCTGGTCAGTGTTTAGCGGACAAGTAAAGTCGTTATTTCTCTACATTTTTTCGCGGTTTGCTACTCAAGACACGGATACTAATTGAGGGATACTCAGAAGCCGCTTTAGTAGAAAAAGAAGAGCTTTCTGGGATAAAATCTTGCTTCGAGGAACTTCATTTCAATGCGAGAGAATTAACAAGCAAGCGAGGGACTCAAAGGTAAACTGAACAGATTACATTTTTCGATGGGAATTGATGTTGATATCAATCTGTGATTGACTTTTTCTTTCTGTTCTTCTATAGTTTTGGAGAATTATTTTAATTAAAACGAGCTTAACTTCAGTTGTATCGATTTCTTGAATTTCATCGAAGGCAGCTTGATGCGCTATATTAAAATGGTACGCGTTATGCTTTTAAACATAAACTAATGGAGATTTGAATAAAATTTTTCGAAAGAAGGTTGTGTTGTCCATTTTTATGTGTTTGTTCATTCATTGCATAGATTGAAAAGCGATTTTATGTAAACAAAGCAAAACTTAGATTTTATACTCGCGTCGCCTTATGCAAATATGTTTGTGTATTTTTGCAATTTTGATTTCCAAATCACTTTCTCAGGCATTTTTTGACAAGCAACAATTGTATTTTATTCAGAAAATAGTCGTAATAGTTATTCTAGACGGAGAAAAAGTTGTTTTTGTGAACTTTTGTACGGTCTAAATGTACTGTGCAGACGGTCGGGTAATACTGTTTTTGAGAATTGCTAAAATTGAAAAACAGCCCGGTCGTCAATCTTAATTCTTGTGCTTCCGACCTTTCACATAAGTTACGTTTCATCTTAGTTAAGCTTGTTCAGAGGTTCTTCAAAGGGCGACGCTGTTAGGCTAAGGCTAACTATATATATTACAAATCATAATATACGCTGTTTTCAGCTTTGCTTTAAAGTTTAATTTTTTTTTTTCAGATTGGCTGAAGCAGATCCAGTCAAAGACCATAGCGTACAAGCAACGGGATTCTCGTATACGGTTTCTTGTCATTTACCCAGGTGGCAAATATTTATTCCCATATACTGTAAATCCAAGAATTTGAAATAGAAATAAACATATTGGAAAAATAAAATAAAATGTTTTGAAAACGGTCAAGTTAATTTCTAACAACAACGACGTTGTACTGTAAATCCAACCTGCATTCATGCTATTAAGCGGACACGGACACCAAAATTAGGCCATTTTGTTTCAGAAACATATATTAAGCGGACATTTCAAGTGTTTTTAGAAAGCATTTTTATTGCATTGTGGGAATACCGTCTATTTCTAAAAGTGTGTTGCCGGTAAAAAGTAAGTCAACGCGATACAGACATCAGTTGCGAATTAGAATTATGAATTTATGAATTAAAATGAGATCAGTATGTGTGGGAGAGATGTAAGAGAGTCAACAATTAACTAATTTTTTGCAATATATCAAAACCTGTATCGGGTGGACACCGTGTATCAAGTGGACACCCAGCTGTATCAAGCGGACACCCCGTATCACTCCCGCTTCTTTTAAATGAATGAGTCAGAAATAAAGTACACCATTATACTGTTACCAGAAGATATTTACATTTGTTTTTTTTACCTCTCTTGGGAAATTACAGCAGTCGACGTCATGAAGTCCAGAGTTGAAAATAATTGCGTCATAGTGAACAGGCTGATAAACACTTGACGATAAGAACAGCGGTAGGCACTTAAGAATATAGCTCGTGTCCAGGCTCCCTCCGTCCCCCGCCCAGGGAGCATGGTGAACAATACAATCTCCTTCAAGCATGTCAGCGACATAGTCATGATATCTTAACATGAAAAATTATATGTAGTTAATTTGGGTGAGGCGGAAGGTCTCGATGGGAAAATATTTGGCTGGAGTTCATGGCGTTCTGTCTGATTGCCATGGTTGAAAGCCAAATAAAACTGCTTTTTTTCCTATTCAGAAGGTATGATTATGACAACTTAAGTCAAACATCTCCGTACGCACACCTTCACAATGCGGCCACCTCCCTTAGTGTGCTGCAGACAGCTCACTTGGTCACAAAGAGGCCAAAACTCATATAAACTAGTTAAAAGGTCTACCTCAGTCTATAACACACAGCAGCTCTGTCCCTTTTATAGCCTCAAATAAAGAAGTTCGACTGTTTTAAGCTTGTGGGGAGATAAAATTGTGCGAGGCTTTACGAGCTTCTATCTAGGAAAGCCGTTACGGCTTTTTGTTGTACCGCTTCCGCTAATTTACACGGCCGTCATGCTGGAATTTTGAAAGTTGTTTTGTAAGGAAAGCGCTCACTTAATCGCGGATTCGTACGAGTCTTGTGGTATAAGAAATCATTTCGTATCGATATTACGACATTGCTTCGGCCAACGAAACACACCGAGGAAACAGACTACTCTAATAAAAAACTACTGAGCAGTAACTTCTTATGACGCTTTTAATGTTTCTATTCAATAATTTAACCCTATTCAGACTGGGGGGGGGGGGGGGCTTTACGACCTCCCCCCAGTAAAATTGTGATAACTCTTACACCAAAATAGCTATGAGGCTGAAATTTTCTGACTTTTCCTAGCATTTATCTAGGGACATTTTGGTATCCATAACATGTCAGTGTGATTAACCATGTTGCCATGGCAATCGATTATTAACATATACGTTTTCAAAATATTAAAATATGGTGATTTTTTTATTTCAAGATCTTGTTCTTTGACTTATAGTGGATTTTCTTGTTAGAATAGTTTTTTTCTTGGGACCTAGTTCTTGAAAGACATCAAAAATTTTTATCATCAAATATTTGGGGGGAGGGGCAGGTAAATTTTTGCTCTTTTTTACTTATAGACAAACATTTTGTACTATTTATTAAGTAACGCTTGTAAGTTTATTGTTTGGATAATAGACATTAGTTTGATACGTGTTTTACACATTCTGATCCTTTTTTCTTTTAGATATTTTTTAAATTTTAATTTAAACAAAAAAAAAAAAAAATCCAAGATGGCGGATCCAAGATGGCGGACAATAATTTCAAAATTATAGTTTTATCGCTTTTTATTGCTTTTTCTCGCTTTACAAGTGTGTCCTTGTTTGTATTTATTATGTTTTAATATTAAAGAGATGATTTTACAGTTATATTTGATATTTTAAGTATCTGGATGGAAAAATATCAAAGAAACGTCGGGAAAAAAAATGACGTAGTTGTGACGTCATAATTAGGTGTGGCAATTCAAAACTGGGTGTGAGGTTTCCTTGTATGGAGGTGAACATTGTGTGAAAATTTCATGGTCCTCGCTTTACTGGTTCCAGAGATATAGAGGGGGGGGGCGGGTCCGAGGAGCCCCCCCCCCCCCACCCACCCAGTCACAGATTGCCTAAAAAAGCCTAGTCTGAATAGGGTTAAGGAATGAAATGTGGAGCCTTTTTACAATTTTAAACCTGGTCAGGAGTCAGAAATCAAGGATGAAGTGAATAAACAAGCCGCCCGGGGAACCGGGGGGAGGGTACTCAACAAAGTTTTGTGTGGGGATGCTCCGCCCCAAGGTCCATACCCCTACCCTTTGATATACCGTTTTTGACACAGGAAAGGTACCCCTTTCATACACCTTTAATTGAAAATGGTACCTCTTTCATATAGCCTTTACGTGCGTCTGTTTGATATATTTTGAAAGACCCTTTTTATAATACTTTATAAATAGCAGTTTTCCGTACCCTTTTTTATACTTCAACTCGTGTTTCCCTTCCCTTTCCTATTCTTCGTGAAATCCCTACCCTTTCGTATACTTCAATTCGTAAAAACCCTACCATTTCATGTACCTCCAGCCTTAAAATGGTAACCCTTTCGGTCGGAGCATCCCCGTATAGCCCATTATAGGAAGTACTTCCCCCCCCGGGAAAGCCGCCCGGGGGGACTCACGCCCTGGGGACTCACGGAGGGATAGTCGGATATTTTAAAAGCAACCCCTATAAGGTAGCAGACACCCGCTTTGTCGGTGTGGCTCATGTTAATTTTCACCCCTAAGAGGTGACAATTATTTCTGAAAAATGTTGTTCCTGTCAGCATATTTCTCTTGCTTAAAGGGAACCTCCATTGTTATAACAAATTGACGTTAAATTGTTGGAAATAAAGTATAAATTAAAAATTTTTATAAAGCAGGAGCAAATATAATTTTAGTGTACAAATAAAATGGATATAAATATCGCCTATTTTCGCTTTCAAATTTCCCGCGCGCCGCCATTTTGAATATTTATGACGTGTTACGGTTGTCTTATAAATTCAAAATGGCGGCGCGCGGGAAATTTGAAAGCGAAAATAGGCGATATTTATATCCATTTTATTTGTACACTAAAATTATATTTGCACCTGCGTTTTAAAAATTTTAAATTTCGACTTTATTTCCAATAATTTAACGTCAATTCGTTCTGACAATGGAGGTTCCCTTTAATACCCTTAAAGGTATCAAATTGACTATGACAGTAGTCATTTTCGATTCAAACACTCTTGTTGTACCAAACCACGACCTTCACAAGCCTTAAAAAGTACGGCGATCACTTTCGTTATTGTTATATGGGAGTCCCCTCACATGAAAATTAAATAATCCTACCCGATGCTAATTGAGTCACCCATTATGAGACATTTCCTCCCTGTCGTGGACTCGTCATCTTGTTTGCTGTGAAGGGGTCCAGGCCGACATATTCTTTCGGCGTCCGTGAATTTCGACGGTATGCTATCTAAAAGTCTGAATTGAGTTTAAGAGTAATTGTCATGGTGTCTTTTTAAGTCCAACTGCTGACTTGCCTTCGCAATAGGGCAGGAAAGGCTGGGGAAAGATAGAGTAGAGGGTATTCTAGGGTAGAAAAGGCAGGAGTAGGGTATAGAGTAGAATTGAGTAGATTAGGGTAGGGTAGAGTAGAGAAGACGTGGATAGGGTAGGATAGACAGTGAGTAGAGTAGAGAAGACGTGGATAGGGTAGGATAGACAGTGGGTAGAGTAGAGAAGACGTGGATAGGGTAGGATAGACAGTGGGTAGAGTAGAGAAGACGTGGATAGGGTAGAATAGACAGTGGGTAGAGTAGAGAAGACGCGGATAGGGTAGGATAGACAGTGGGTAGAGTAGGGAAGACGTGGATAGGGTAGGATAGACAGTGGGTAGAGTAGAGAAGACGTGGATAGGGTAGGATAGACAGTGGGTAGAGTAGAGAAGACGTGGATAGGTAGGATAGACAGTGGGTAGAGTAGAGAAGACGTGGATAGCGTAGGATAGACAGTGGGTAGAGTAGAGAAGACGTGGATAGGTAGGATAGACAGTGGGTAGAGTAGAGAAGACGTGGATAGGGTAGGATAGACAGTGGGTAGAGAAGAGAAGACGTGGATAGGGTAGGATAGACAGTGGGTAGAGTAGGGAAGACGTGGATAGGGTAGGATAGACAGTGGGTAGAGTAGGGAAGACGTGGATAGGGTAGGATAGACAGTGGGTAGAGTAGGGAAGACGTGGATAGGGTAGGATAGACAGTGGGTAGAGTAGGGAAGACGTGGATAGGGTAGGATAGACAGTGGGTAGAGTAGGGAAGACGTGGAAAGGGTAGGATAGACAGTGGGTAGAGTAGAGAAGACATGGATAGGGTAGGATAGACAGTGGGTAGAGTAGAGAAGACGTGGATAGGGTAGGATAGACAGTGGGTAGAGTAGAGAAGACGTGGATAGGTAGGATAGACAGTGGGTAGAGTAGAGAAGACGTGGATAAGGTAGGATAGACAGTGGGTAGAGTAGAGAAGACGTGAATAGGGTAGGATAGACAGTGGGTAGAGTAGGGAAGGATGGGTTGGGGTGGGTTGGAGTTTTATAACACAAAACGGTATTACGAATAAACATCTTGCTAAGGGTACGGAATGGTATGGTATGGAATGGTAGAGTCGTGTAGAGTATGACTGGGTATTGTAGTATAGAATAATTAAAATAGAATACGGTAGAGTGGAGTAATAGGGCAGTAAAGTAAAGTAAAGTAAAGTAAAGTAAAGTAAAGTAAAGTAAAGTAAAGTAAAGTAAAGTAAAGTAAAGTAAAGTAAAGTAAAGTAAAGTAAAGTAAAGTAAAGTAAAGTAAAGTAAAGTAAAGTAAAGTAAAGTAAAGTAAAGTAAAGTAAAGTAAAGTAAAGTAAAGTAAAGTAAAGTAAAGTAAAGTAAAGTAAAGTAAAGTAAAGTAAAGTAAAGTAAAGTAAAGTAAAGTAAAGTAAAGTAAAAAGTAAAAAGTAAAGTAAAGTAAAGTAAAGTAAAGTAAAGTAAAGTGAAGTGCAGTGAAGTGAAGTGAAGTGAAGTGAAGTGAAGTAAAGTAAAGTAAAGTAAAGTAAAGTAAAGTAAAGTAAAGTAAAGTAAAGTAAAGTAGAGAAGAGAAGAGAAGAGAAGAGAAGTGAAGTGAAGTGAAGTGAAGTGAAGTAAAGTGAAGTAAAGTAAAGTAAAGTAAAGTAAAGTAAAGTAAAGTAAAGTAAAGTAAAGTAAAGTAAAGTAAAGTAAAGTAAAGTAAAGTAAAGTAAAGTAAAGTAAAGTAAAGTAAAGTAAAGTAAAGTAAAGTAAAGTAAAGTAAAGTAAAGTAAAGTAAAGTAAAGTAAAGTAAAGTAAAGTAAAGTAGAGAAGAGAAGAGAAGAGAAGAGAAGAGAAGAGAAGTGAAGTGAAGTGAAGTGAAGTGAAGTAAAGTAAAGTAAAGTAAAGTAAAGTAAAGTAAAGTAAAGTAAAGTAAAGTAAAGTAGAGAAGAGAAGAGAAGAGAAGAGAAGAGAAGAGAAGTGAAGTGAAGTGAAGTGAAGTGAAGTGAAGTAAAGTAAAGTAAAGTAAAGTAAAGTAAAGTAAAGTAAAGTAAAGTAAAGTAAAGTAAAGTAAAGTAAAGTAAAGTAAAGTAAAGTAAAGTAAAGTAAAGTAAAGTAAAGTAAAGTAAAGTAAAGTAAAGTAAAGTAGAGTAGAGTAGAGAAGAGAAGAGAAGAGAAGAGAAGTGAAGTGAAGTGAAGTGAAGTGAAGTGAAGTAAAGTAAAGTAAAGTAAAGTAAAGTAAAGTAAAGTAAAGTAAAGTAAAGTAAAGTAAAGTAGAGAAGAGAAGAGAAGAGAAGAGAAGTGAAGTGAAGTGAAGTGAAGTGAAGTGAAGTGAAGTAAAGTAAAGTAAAGTAAAGTAAAGTAAAGTAAAGTAAAGTAAAGTAAAGTAAAGTAAAGTAAAGTAAAGTAAAGTAAAGTAAAGTAAAGTAAAGTAAAGTAAAGTAAAGTAAAGTAAAGTAAAGTAAAGTAAAGTAGAGAAGAGAAGAGAAGAGAAGAGAAGAGAAGAGAAGGGAAGTGAAGTGAAGTGAAGTAAAGTAAAGTAAAGTAAAGTAAAGTAAAGTAAAGTAAAGTAAAGTAAAGTAAAGTAAAGTAAAGTAGAGAAGAGAAGAGAAGAGAAGAGAAGAGAAGAGAAGTGAAGTGAAGTGAAGTGAAGTGAAGTGAAGTAAAGTAAAGTAAAGTAAAGTAAAGTAAAGTAAAGTAAAGTAAAGTAAAGTAAAGTAAAGTAAAGTAAAGTAAAGTAAAGTAAAGTAAAGTAAAGTAAAGTAAAGTAAAGTAAAGTAAAGTAAAGTAAAGTAAAGTAAAGTAAAGTAAAAAGTAAAAAGTAAAGTAAAGTAAAGTAAAGTAAAGTAAAGTAAAGTGAAGTGCAGTGAAGTGAAGTGAAGTGAAGTGAAGTGAAGTAAAGTAAAACGCATGTAACTGTTTGTTTTTTTTGTGTGTGTTTACAGGAAAGGTAGCCGGGAATTTATATAGGAATAAGAGGGGACTTTGAGAATACAATATTCTACTATTTTAAAGCAAACTTTGTGGAATACTTTTTTTTAAATATGTACCTACTTTTCCATTGCTTTAAGAACGGTCCACTTTCCTAGTCTTCCTGTATAATAAAGTAAATTGCATGGAGCTGGCTTTAATTTCAATGGATTATTTAAAAAAAGTGTGTCTGTTTATCATAATTCGCTGATCAATCAATCAATCAATCAATCAATCAATGAACTTTATTAAGGTATCTAATATCTGACTATTAAAACTAGAGCAAATCGATGTCACATAACTTCTCAAACACTAAAATACTACAATGCATAAATGCTGATTTAGATACTACTACATATAAGTAAAACAATTAAAATTTCTGATCATTTCAGAAGAAGAACTTGTTAGTTCTATTGGTGTTTTGCAAAGGCGGCGATGTTTGGATGACAGAACAATCCATCCTTTGGGAATAAAACGAGATTATTTCATTATTATTATTATTATTATTATTATTATTATTAGTAGTAGTAGTAGTGTGCAGCAACCCGCCACGATTAACTTTAGTTATTTGCGGATTGCTAATATAATTTGTTTTATTATTTGTAAATAAATTGTTGTTGTTGTTGTTGTTTGTTGTTGCTGCCATGCAAACCACCAATTATTATTTGAACAACAACAACAACAACAACCACAACAATTTATTTACAAATAATGAAACAAATTATATTAGCAACCCGCAAATAACTAAAGTTAATCGTGGCGGGTTGCTGCACACTAAACAATTACAGGAGCTCACTATAAAATAATTGACAGATAACAATAAATACTAAAATAAGGAATGGATAATTTATGATTAGGTATATACATATACCTTCAATATCGTCGTGAACAAGAATGACTTTTTGTCCATTGAAGGTGTTTACTTCTCCATCAAGGGACTTTGTTTCTGTTCGGCTGATGAACTCTCTGTTGCCAGGGGCAGTCTCCTTCAGTGAAACAGGTATGAGTATAGCATCCTTTTCGCTCACTAAAGTTCTTTCAAATTCAATTAAATGGCGTTTTATATTGTGAAGTAGAGGAATGAATTCCTTGTGATGAGAAGGTCTAGCACTTAATCTGTTTTCGATCGAGGTAATGATTGTACAGGCTTGTGTAAAATTCCAAGACTTTTCTAAGAAAAAAAAGTAGGAAATGCGTCAACGCATTTTTCAAGAGAGGACTTCATGATTGTTGGGGTATCATGGGTAATTATTTGAATTATTTAATTACAGTAAAAACCCGCGTGTAAGAACCTAGTGGCTTAAGAACCTGCTGGCAGAAATTTGCCATTTTAACACCCAAAAATATAAGAACCTGTTTCGCCAAGCAAGATCAAGCAGGTTCTTATATGTGGGTTACAGTTAAATTACGATAAACATTTTAACCAAGGAGTTTGACTTAGAGATATATTATTTTGCAAATTTATATTGCAAGAAAATACCAAACTGTAATTAATTACAAATAAAAGTATGTAATTCCTACAACAAAAACAGGTCTATATCGTACTGTAATTGTCTTCATGGACCTTGCAAAACCTTATTTTTCTGGTAATCTACAACTACTGTATATCTCCTTTATAGAACTTAAGAACCTAATTAAGGACCTATTCAGTCTAAATTGCCAATAACTACCCCAAAATACAAGAACTTATTTTATCAGACTCCAAAAAATGTAGGTTCTTACACGTGTATGGTGGCCCAGCATTCTCATAGCAATATTACACAAAAATATTACGCGGAAGAGCAAAATCCCAACTGATATTGTTTAAAAAATAAATTAAAAGGAAATATTTCTACATTTTAATTTATTTTTTAATAAAATTTTGTATTTTATTTTTTTTAATTTTATTTTTGAAATAAAAATTATATTTTTTTTATATTAAAAAAAAATTAAGAAAAATTTAACTAAAAATTAAGTTATTAAAACTGCAAAATTAAAAAAAGATAACAAAATAAATTAAATCGAAAAATAAAATAAAAATCGACATGTGAAATCTAAGAAAAAAAATTGACATGAAAAAAAAATAAAATAAAAAACGACATGTGAAATCTAAGAAAAAAAATTTGACATGAAAAAAAGAATAATAAAATAAAAATCGACATGTGAAATCTAAGAAAAAAATTTGACATAAAAAAAAAAAATAAAATAAAATAAAAACCGACATGTGAAATCTGAGAAAAAAATTCGACATAAAAAAAAAATCCCCCCAAAAAAAACAACATCTGATTTTCAATTTCATTTTGAGTTTGCTATGAGAACGATGGGCCGTCAAATGGAAAATCAAAAACAAAATTGAAAATTCGATGTTGCCTGAAAGACCAGCGTTCTCGTAGCCTGAGATGCCTTTGGTCAGCAGGGTATTCTGCAAAGCTGTTCCCAGGGTCTTTGGGCTGGCCCGAACATCCAAGATGGCGGCGAACTTCGCGTTTTTATAGTCTCTTAGATTTCAAGCTTTACAAACTTAAAATGAGCAGAATTAGAAATCCGGATTGGGAGACTGACGAGGACTTAAAAGGTGACATCCAGCGATATGTTCTCCAGAACCTCAGCCGCAGTGAGCTGTTAGACTTTGTGAAACGCGATTATCCTCACCCGGCATAGTAAATCGAACCCAATCGAACTAAATTTCAATCGAACTCAATCGAACTCAATTCATGGATTGAGTTCGATTGAGTTCGGCAATCGAACGAAATCGAACTCACCGAAAAGAAAAAAAATCAATCGAACCCAATCGAACGTTCCTTTCGAACTCGTGATTTGTGTAAAACAGGCATTGAAAATCCATAACCAGATCTTGGAAGCTTGAGTTACTTCAGCCCGGAGTGTAGCGCACCTGTTTTTCGTAAACGAAGAAATTCCGCAGAAATGGCTTCAGATGCGCTGTGGATTGTAAGCTTCAAATGCGAAGTAAAAAGCTACCAGGAATGCCGATTTGACGTCATTGTATTTTTGCATAAAAGTAACCCTTCGAGTTGTCTTGCCGCAATTGTAAGATAGCGAAAAATGGAAAGGGTACAACAATTTCGGAATACGCCCGCGGGAATAATGATAGCTTTGCTCTGTTCTGTTCTGTTCTCTTAACTGCCGTGGACAGTTTATAAATGGGGTTTCTGTTATTGAATAAATTGTAAAAAAGCACAAGAAAAACCTGCTTTGATGGGCTTGCTTTGGGCTCCGCTTTGGGCTTGCTTTGTATAGGTTTACCAGAGCCAATCGAACGTAATCCATTTAATTGTGTTCGATTGAGTTCTGTTTCCGAACTCAGTCGAACACAATCAGATGGATTGAGTTCGATTGAGTTCGATTTGTTCGATTGAATTCGATTTGTTCGGAAATCGAACTCACTGAAAGTCCGGTATTCGATTTCGTTCGATTGCCGAACTCAATCGAACTCAATCCACGGATTGAGTTCGATTCAGTTCGATTTGCGAACGTTCGATTTACTATGCCGGGTCCTCAGTATGCTTGGAGTCTTGGAACGCTCAGTAGAAGAATGGCCCACTTCGGCATAAAGTTCTTGCCTTTGATCGGCCAAGTATTAGCGGAAACTGTGTCTGTAAAAGGGTCTGATAGCTGAAATCGACTGAAGAGTTGACTGAAAAGACTCACGAGAAAGCAATTAAAGGCAGCAACCGGTGGCAACCGAGCGAAGGAAACGCCGGAAGGCTTAGCGGGAAATGTATCCGCTGACCAACGACATCTCGGGCTACGAGAACGCTGGTCTTTCTTTCAACATCGAATTTTCAAATTTGTTTTTGATTTTCCATTTGACGGCCCATCGTTCTCATAGCAAACTCAAAATGAAATTGAAAATCAAATGTTGTTTTTTTTTTGGGATTTTTTTTTCATGTCGAATTTTTTTTCTCAGATTTCACATGTCGGTTTTTATATGTCAAATTTTTTTCTTAGATTTCGCATGTCGATTTTTATTTATTTTTTTTTCATGTCAAATTTTTTTCTTAGATTTCACATGTCGTTTTTTATTTTATTTTTTTTTTCATGTCAAATTTTTTTCTCAGATTTCACATGTCGATTTTTATTTTATATTTTTTTCATGTCAATTTTTTTTCTTAGATTTCACATGCCGTTTTTTATTTTATTTTTTCTATTTAATTTATTTTGTTATCTTTTTTTAATTTTGCAGTTTTAATAACTTAATTTTTAGTTAAATTTTTTCTTAATTTTTTTTAATATAAAAAAATATAATTTTTATTTCAAAAATAAAATTAAAAAAAAATAAAATACAAAATTTTATTAAAAAATAAATTAAAATGTAGAAATATTTCCTTTTAATTTATTTTTTAAACAATATCAGTTGGGATTTTGCTCTTCCGAGTAATATTTTTGTGTAATATTGCTATGAGAATGCTGGGCCACCATACACGTGGGATTTTACTGTATTTGACATTGAATTTCCAGACTTTCCATACAAACACTGTATTTGGCGGTAATATGTTTATCTATCAGTACCTATGATTCCCGTTAAGCGCGAAGTTCTCTATGGCGATGCCGGACAAATCACTACACTTGCTTGCTCCTGGGTTTTGCTTATGTTTGTATTTGGTTCAGGTGTGAACATCGCGAGAACAAGGACAAACACAGTATCTGTAGCGTGACTTGTCCGCCATCTTAAAAAAACGCGCATGCAGACATCGTGTCAGTTGTGCATTTGTGTAACTAGTGAACATCGCTTTTAGCGCTTGCATTTGAATTCCGTTTCCACTGGCTCAGGTGTAAACATGCATGTACAAAGCTTAATAGGCCACTGTAGTATAACTGGTTTAGTTCTGTTGCTATGCGTGGTCAGCTAAAATAATAGCTATGTATAAGATAAGTGTCATATCTATCTGCCAATTTAAATGGTTTAAATTATTATATGAGGATCTTCTCAGAAAAGGTCAGTAGAGCCTGCTAAAATCTCCTGTATTATGTGTTATCCAGCAGATAATATGGAGAATTTAGTGTAAATGTAACATAATGCACATCCCTACCTGCAGATATTTGAACAAACGAGAGGAACAGAATAGCGATGATTTTTATAAGCATCTGTAGCTGGACGATAACTGCTCTACTTGTGAGCGACACTCCATACAGGTTTTGTCTTCCCTCACTTCTCATAACAAAAGACTGATAAGCACGCCTTATAATTAAGGCAAGTATGTTTATCGCTACCGGGTTTCAGAACACCCGCCGTTTCATGACATTATAAGCAGGTACCATAACATGCCACCAGCACTGCTTAGGAGCCGTCGACATATTCACAAGTTCCCCGCTTAACCTCCACTGGACGTTAAGGTCAGACCCCCCCCCCCCCCCCCGTCCTCCTTAACGTCCACTTAGAATTTTCACCGTCCCGACGTCGCCTGGAGCGACGTTTTTTCATAGTTGGTGAATACAGTTTGCGAGACTACCGATGTGTGAAACAACAAACATCATTGGTGACATGCTTCTTTGTGATTAAAGTGAACATGAGAACGTTGACATGTGTGGCACTTCTGGGATTAAAAACTAACAATTTCGTACTTGCTCCAAATGCCCCGCGCAAACGTCTAAATCTCGACTCTCCCTACAAAAACGTTCAGTGGACGTTAAGCGGGGAACTTTTCAATATGTCGACTGCCCCTTAATCAACAAATGAATTCAAACTACTTGTAGGGGCGAACCGTTTGACTTCTGAGGGGAGGGGGATATTTTTTGCTGGATATTTTTTGTCAAAATCACCCAACCTCTACACCTCCCCTCTCAAAAGTAAAATAGTCGATCCCTTATTGCAATGACAAGTAACAGAAGGGAACCAAGTTGACGCTTCGTTCAGCGAAGATCTCAACTGACGGTAGTGATCGTCGGACATTCTCAAAGTAATCCCTAAACGGTTCCAGAAATGCATTTTGTGGGTGTGACACAAATTAATTTTTACATCTAAGAGGTACTAATTCTTTCTTTCTTGTCAGAAATGTTTTCTGGCTCAATAATATTCCAAAAGGTATCACAATATCTCTGACAGTGGTCATGTTCGATTCAAACATTTTAGTGATACCAAACTATGAATTTAAACCTCTCCACGTCAGGGGGTTAAAAGGTTGAGATGTTATTGGCATATTTTGAGGTTCCGCATGAGACTGCGCGTTTCAAATTGCACTATGGGCCTGTTTTGGGGACGCAATTCAAACATGGCGTCTGCTCAGGATGTAAACTGAAGCTGTGATCTTCAGTTTACATCCTGAGCAGACGCCATGTTTGAATTGCGTCCCCAAAACAGCCCCATAGTGCAATTCGAAACGAAGCCGACCCAGTCTCATGCGCAACCTCAAAATGTCCAATGGGGAGAGAATAGCGAGGCTGTACGCGCTTCTTGGAAAGGCGTACGGCTTTTTGTAGTTCAGCTTCCACTAAAATTTATAGGAAAAGCGCTCGCGGTTTCGTAAGGGTCATATGGTACAACGATCATCCCGCACGTTTATAAGGGTGTCCCCACCCCCTCCCGGGTATGGCCATCTGAATTATTGTAAGAACTTTTAATACACATTGTTTTAACAATGCATTATACTATGCGTATTTCCTTTCTATTAGTAATAAGCACCATTTTATGAGAAAAGATGATGTCATTGCGTTATTTAATAGAAAATAACGAAAATAAGCATGCATAATTTGTTAAGTTTGTTCTACTTATATAAATGTAGCGATCATCGCTGCATTAATCATAATTGTTGTCTGTGCTTATTCACCATATACAGTCCATTCTAATAAATAGTTTTATTTTAGATATGCCAGTTGATGGCTTGTCATATTTATCCAAAAATGTGATCTTACGAAAGAACAAGGTAACTGTATTGTCACGGCACATTTTTCAGTAAAAAGTAGATTTTTTTCCTCCTGGAAAATATGTGTTGTTAACCTTTGTTATCATAAGGCAAGGCTTATAGGTGTTTTTCAACTGCTGTTGGAACAAAGCCTTTGGATTATGAAATGAGCTTTAGAATTTCTTCAATTTTGTAAGTTACGCAAGGAAAATTGAGGTGTCCAAATACTATTGGCTACAACCCGTTTATGACAATTATTCTTTCAGTATAGCTTTGAGTTCTGCTTGTAACCGTACGAGTCAAGTGAACATTAGCAAAAAACAATATGTTCCTGAAGTACAAGAAGTAAAAGATCTCGGTTAGTAGCAGAGCGCCTCTCGCTCAGCCATAGATGAAGAGCTAAACTCTCCAAAAGTCCCTGTTACATTATTGTGATCGATGTCACAGATCTGCCAATATTGTCTCAAAAACAGGGGGACGGAAAAATCGAAACTTTACATAGCTGAGAACCATTTACAAACTAATCACAGAGTTGCATGGGATTGAATGCGTTACTTACATTCACATGAAAACCAAATACCAGTGTACTTACTTTAGAAGGCTGGGGAGAGTTACTTAAGACCTAAAGCCGGGGTATGTAACGGCTAACTTCGAGTTCAGATGTTTAGCCTATAGTGGAAATCAATTTTAACGTTTGGAACACGCCCCAGTGTTTTGGCACCCCTCGAGGAAAAAAACATTTTCAATCAGTATACGAGTAGAAGTTTAAGAAGGTATGCTCAATAAGTCAGACTCAATTTGCAATTCCGCTGAGTTTCAACGATGTATATTTATTCACATTATCCCTGTGAGTGAGAAAACTATTTATTTTACATTTCTCTTGCGCATTAATGCTTTGACTGTTTAAAAAAGGAACACGATTTTAACAATAAAAAAGGTTAATTTCTTATTTAACATTGTTACAATTTCTTGTTTGCTTCCACAATTTCCAGGGCTTGCTTGGCTTTGTTCGCGGCTTCCTTGGCTTTTAACATCATCTCTTGAGCTGCGGCTGCGGCTCGTTTGGCTTCCTGGGCAGCGGTTATTGCTGCTTCTTCTGCAGCACGGGCCATGGATTTCGCTGTAACAAGGGGTACAGTCGCTCAAATTAATGCATTTACTTTCAGGTCAATCACAAACGCTTTAATTGCGTGAATGTGGTTCTAACTTTACAGTCTGGAGGGAGGATTCCCATATAAAAATGATAGGGCGACCATCGTACATTCTAGGGGGCAACATTTGTCGTTTTGTATCGCTTAGGGTGCTAAAATCTAAAATGAGCACCGTTAGAATTATCGCGGTACCTTTTAGGGTGTTGAGCCGAAAACTGTGACATGTCAGAAAGTTCACGTGTTGTTTTAGTTGGTAGTACCCTTTTAGGGGTGAAAATGAATTTGAGCCACGCCCAAAAGACGAGCTTCTGGTACCTTGAAGGTACTTTTTAATTTCCAACCAGCACCCCCGTCAGTATATGGAATTCCCTCCAGCCCCCGGAATTAAGTCTTGACGAAAAGCTAAACTGTGTAAACTGCGCAGTACTGGAACTGTTTGTTTTTCAATATTTTTCGAAATTCGTACTATTTGATTCATTGAATCACTCTCATTCAATCACTTATTCAAACGTCTGCATTTCTTACCAGTCCTCCGTTGTGGACAATTATGTTCATCCTTGTTGTCGTTACAGTCGTTGATGCTGTCACACACCCAGGTCAGCGGTAAGCACTTATCGCCCTCGTCGCATGAAAATTTGTTGCTCTCACAAACTTAAAGAAATAAAAAATTCAGAACGAAAGTTAAATTTGGTAACTTTTTAATATAACATTTTACGCACCCTGTTGATTTAATTTCGCGGGTCGGGTTAAGAATTCTTGAAGTTAGTCATGTACAATTAACGTGGGTAAATTTGTTACAAGAAAATAATTCTTACCAGCATCATTGTTATCAAAGTAATATTATCAAACACTCAAAAGAGTGTTTCGACAGGATATCAAAATACCGAGTTAGGTGGGTTAAAAAACAAGGAGTAGTCGACTTTTTCAAACTGACTTTGAGTCGTTGGAAGCCTGATGAAACATTCTTTCGAGTGTTTGATATAGCTTGATCATTAAGTAACAATCCGTGTAAGAAGTAGGCAACCCAAATCCACGGAATGCAGGCGTGAATGCAGGCGTGAATTGTGCTATTGTTGAAACCGTCCACCTCATTGGCTAAAACATGAAAATCTACCATAACTTCATCAGGCAGCGCATTTATTTATCTCTAGTTTACTTATTGATTCCCTTTTAGTGAAAACTATTGTGATTTTAAATACAACAAAAAATTCTATGTGGGGAACATGGAAAATTAGAAGTCTTTCTTGGCCATTGTTTTGGAGTCTCACTTGTAACACAAAAGAAACATCGCTTTAAAATAAAGTTTCAGTAAATTTTATTTCAAAACCATGTTGTCCATACGTTGAAGTATTCTCAGTACAAAAATCTAAACACTCCTATGTGGGGAAAGCGAAATGCATCGGAAAAATAGAGAATTGCCTACTTCTTACACCGATTGTTACTTAAATACAGAGAAAACGACCCGGGGGAGGGTGGTACTCCCTATAATGGGTCATACGTGGATGCTCCGAACGAAAGGGGTACCTTTTTGAAGCTGGAGGTATATGAAAGGGTCGGGATTTCATGATTTGAAGTATTTGAAAGGGTAGGGATTTCACGAAGAATAGGAAAGGGTAGGAAAAACACAAGTTGAAGTATAGAAAAGGCAGGGAAAACTGCCATTTAAGTATTATAAAAAGGGACTTTCAAAATATATGAAACAGACGCACGTGAACGCTATATGAAAGGGGAACCATTTTCAATGAAAGGCATATGAAAGGGGTACCTTTTCTGTCAAAAACGGTATATGAAAGGGTAAGGGTTTGGACATCGGGGTGGACCATCCACGTACAAAACCTTTTTGAGTACCCCTCCCCCCCGGTAACGAAGGAATAAAATGGCCAAAATCTACTGATGCTAATTAAGTTCGGATTTCCAAATCACCGTCCCGCTTACGACGGATGTTCTTTGTTCCAGTCAAACATGACGAATTATTAATGAGTTTGTGAACGTACCAGGATTCAGAGGACAATTCTTCTCATCTGCACCATCTTGACAATCATTTAGACCATCACACAATGAACTTAGAAGCAGGCATTTGTCACCTTTGTCACAAGAAAACGTACTTCTAGGACATCCTGAAATATAGAAAAAAAGTTCAAAAGTTCAACCAGTTCGTTATGTATGAATTAAAAATAATCGCTTTTTTATGACAAACATACAGAATATTCCCTTATGTATACTCGGATTTAGCGAGAGAAGGTACGTACGTTAGCTCGTTTCACAGTAATCAACAATAGGTAAAGTCGCACACGAGCCACGATGGCCCACACGGCCGGAGCTTAAACCCGGTTAGGATTTAGGAATATTGCTACTCCCCCAGCTAGTCCATCGCAGGGTTACCCCCAGCATTTTGTCGCCGGTACCCATTTATACACCTGGGTGGAGAGAGACAGTGTGGAGTAAAGTGGAGTGTGGAGGAAACAACACGACGGCAGAGACCAGGCACCGAACCACCGACCTTCAGGTTGAAAGTCCGACGCGCTAACCACTAGACCACCGTGCCCCCACAACAATAGTCATAAATAATTTAGAGCATCTAGTCTAATCGTAACTCAAACTAAGTTTAAGTCTTTTTGTGGCTTTCAGTATTGCTATATAAGGCAACGCTATCCTTCTTCACTTTATCATGTATTTTCTAAACGTTCTGTAAACTTTCAGATAAGATGTTCTAAAGATGTTCTGAAGGTCGGTTAATAACCGCTTACCACTGTCTGTAGATCGCCTGTTGCCGTCTAAACTGTCCTGTGATACTTCACCTTGTTTTGAGTTGACTGCATAAAGATTAACATAAACGAATATTGTAATCTTTACAGGCTGAATACGGATAAAATTACCATATTCCTCACCTAAACTGGTCACAAGGAAGTAAGAAAAGAGTATCTAATTTGACTTAAATAACAAGTCTGGTTAACGCGGCACTGGCTGTAAGATCGTTAATCCGCAACCTGTGTATTCAATAGGTATTGTATTATACTACTACAACAACAACACACACTTTATTACCGTACTTTACAAATGACAGTATACTGACAGTATACTGACACAACCTATATAATCTCCAGTATGTTCACCACGTTGAGACTGTCTGCAGTGACAACCACAAGGGAATAGACCAAGGGCCAGAAGAAAGCCTGGAGGAGCACTATTGAGAAGACAATAAACGCTAGCTGGCTACAACTAGGGGAGTGAACGCTGACAAAGTTGGCCCCAAAATAGGCATTTAATTTTGCAACGGTCTCTGACTTGGCAGGAGCCACAGGAATTAGTCAATACGCGTGATACTGTTTATTTACGGAGTAGGAAAACATTAACTAACTGTAGGAAGGAATAGTTGCTGCGTTGCCAATGAAGCAGTTTCTCTCATCGAGTTTATCATCACAGTCATGAACTCCATCGCAGATCCATTTTAGAGGTATGCACTTGTTTCCACCATCACATCTGTAGCGATTATTGGCACAGGTTTCTGAAAAAAAATTATTATTTTCACAATTCATCATTGATTAACTTCTAATTATATAGCGGCGAATAGTTCAATTATCATTTCAGTGAATGATACTGAAGACAGTGTTAAAAAATAGTACGAACAACATGCATAACTACAGATCCTAGTTCAGTACAATGGTCATAAGTACTTGTTAGCGAACAACTTCCCTGTCAATTAAGGGTTTCCATTTGCTACAATAATAATTATGTGAATTGTTGCGGATTGAGATTTCTTTTTCCATTCCTGCTTTGTTTTCTACTATCGTTTGATAAACACTTAATGACAAAGGTTCTTCGTTAATACCCCAACAGTATGGCAACGGTAATGAAAGGTGAGACTGATCACAAATCAGAGCGCGCATACAAATTGTAAAATATACCTTTTCCAGGATTTACCGCGTACTTCCTGTCCCTTACGTATGATTTGGCACCTTAAATGAGTAGAAGGAAAAATAAAAATAAAATGATTTTAAGGAAGCATTTCAAATGTATGTAAGATTGATACAAGTATTTTGGTCTTCAAGTTAGCATGCACGGTTTAGTAATGTGGTAAATTCCAGCTCACAGGCTACAAATTTATACCTCAACTCCATGTTTATTCAGAAATGATGGAGTATACACAAGAAACTTTTAACGGGTTGAAGTAAGGGGGTAGAAAGATGGTTCACTGCACGCCGTTTAAAATCAATGTTTGGTAAGTATTAAATAGTATAGACAATACATCGATATGTTTTTTTCTTGATTATTATGATCTTCAAATAAAGGTTCTTTACAATATCATGATCGTTTACGAGAGTGCTCGTAACTGTATAAGTGTTAATTATTTTGGCAACAGCGACGTGGATATCAAAAACATCATGAGAAGATATGATTTTCATGTGTTAACTAAACCCTAAATAAAATGATACATTTTGGGACATGTTTAGTTTCAGTAAGTAGAATTGACGATTTTGATCACGAGAGAACAAACGGGTCAAGTATTGTCAGTACCTGTGGTTCCTAAGATAGCGGTAAACAGAGCTAACGTCAATAGAACGTGGTGCATCATCAAAAACGTTTACAGTATTTTACCTGTGGATAAGTAAAATTAAAACATTAAAGGGCTGTTCGAGAGGGTTTCTCATATAGAAACTAAAGCGTACACGAGACGACCACAATGCGGAAAGAATGATGCGGTCTCTGTGGTGCATCCAGACTTCATCGTAAGGGGGTGGGGTGAAGGTGAAGAAGTGGGGGGGGGGGGGGGGGGGGGAGGGGGCGGTGTGGAGTGAAAATGTTGGAGACAGAGAACAATTCTCGCAAGATAAGGCCCCACATTCACCACTGGCTCCGCGTGTTGCATACTTCGAGTCGCATAATCTTCTGTGGCCGGTATAAATGGCCCCTGTTAAAACGAAAAACTATAACTGTACAATTCAATATACATTCGTTTAAGTTGTCAAGAGAGTAATGACTGCGTAATATAATCAAGAGCTTGAAGAGAAACTGGTAGTTTCTTGGTGTTGCGGATGGTGTGATCACCAAATGACATAAAACAAAAGATTCAAAAGACACTGAACAATATACCCACACCACAACACAAAAGCTAACCAACAATGACTTCCGCAACACCAAGAAACACCCGAGAAACTGTATGAATAGGGAAATACGTGTATTGCACAATGGCTTCAAAGAGGTAGAAGGTGGAAATTTAATTCTTTTTTCTTGTTCAAAGAGTAGAATTCATTAGAATTCAATCATTGTGTGAATCCTTTGCTTGTTGTCTGATTGTGAGAAGAGAAGACAATCTTGAAAACGCCTTGCATTGGCTGTTCAAACGGTTTTGAAAGGACCCGTTTGTCCACAAGACTATCACTTGTTAAATAAGTTGAGTGGAAAATTAAAATCCCACCTGCTTTGAAACTGGTGGCAAGAACGGGTAAAACTCGCTCCGGGAAACATGGCCGACAAGCCAGGCTTCAGATAAAATTCAACTCACCGAGAAAGTTCTTTCGCAAAATCCAAAATAAACAAATTATATCTATATTGTGGTGTAATAACTGTAACGCACACAGACCGATTTTCTTCTATAAATAACTATTTAGGGACTTGTAAAGATCTTTGTAATTTAGCTATATCCGGCTTCTGTAGACAGTTTCAATTGGACACTTCGTTTACGACCGGATAGAAAATAATCGCATTTATGGTAAATTTTAAACACATTGCTCCTTCTTATTCGTACTAGATGCAAAACGCAATGAAACCAGAGTATCGAAATTCGTATTATTGCATATTTTGAGCCCACTAATCAAACACAACTGTAGGCGGAGCTTCAGATGTCCCTGACATTTTCTATTTACAATAGCATTACGGAAGTGCAATCGACTTCACATTGAAAAAATGGAACATAAGTACAAGGAAAACATCTACTTACATTGGCTAGTCAAGTTGATGAATAATCTGTCTCACCGCATGTTGAGACGCGGCGAAAACTCCAGTCGACCTGAGGTATCGAACGTTATAAATTTAAGCCAGATATTTCACAGCTAACAAAAGTTGAAAATTTTCCTAAAATACTACCACACCAAACTAAGGACAGAAATGGTGTCAAAGTGTTGATTCCTTACCTTAAAAGCCGAGAAATAGACAGAAAAATCCCCCTTGGCTTTAATAAAGTAAAACGTTTGGATAAATTTTGGTATTAATCTGTTATGCATACGTTATTTGCTTGACCTTCTGATATGACTTCTGACAGATGAGCAGGTGGTTGTATATGGAGGATAAGAGACCTCTTTATTTTCCATATAGCGGTACTCCAAGGGTCGTCAGCTCAACAACGTTTCATTATATTGAAGAGGTTCAAAATCATGGCGTTTGGTTTACGCCACCTTAATTTTTAACAGTTTTTGTGTAGATCAACTCGCAGTTAATGTGTGAATTCAAATTTTTACTTTGCTTAGAGCAAAAAACACTGGAACGCATACACGCAAATGCAGCATAACTGCCTTTACGGCAGAGGGAAACCTAAATTTGGAAAATACGAAATCTATGTATTGGAAGCTCCCCAATTAGTCGAGATAGAAAATTCCACCCATATCTGTCAATAGAGGGTTTTAATGGGCTTTTGAAAGCTCCATGAGAGGATTTTACCGGAGGCTTTTCTTGGACAAACCGTCCAAACTCCAATAAAGCCTTTGTAATTGACAGCGCCGGTGTTTGATTGACTCATTGGTGCATTTCACAACAAATGCTCATTGCGCATAACTCAGTGGAGACGCACAGTCATACGAGGAAAAAAAAGTTCAACACGACCTCAAAATATTAACTGAAACGTTTTAGACGTTGGCAGCGGTAACTCGAGACAAATTATATATTCTTACATGTGGCCCAAGTCTGGCCTACTTAGTCCATTTTTTGCCGCCATTTTGGATACCAGAGCATGAATGGCAGCCATTTTTAATTTTTTTGCTGTAATACCGCTGACATTGCGGGCTCGTTTTAGGGGAAAAAAATCCTTTTTTAGATCATTGTTCTTTTGGAACGAAAAATGCAAACGATCTGGATTATAGTTTTGATCTGATGTTGGATTTTTCAAAAGAAAATTAACACACTCTTAAGAATATCAACTGACAATCATGCACTTATAGACTAATAGAATTAATATACCAAACGCACATGCAATGAAACAATTGCTTAGGCCCGGTTCAAACGTCGAACTTCACATGTGCCGAATCTAATGTAAATGAGCAAGAACAATAGATTTTGCTCATTTGCATTAGATTCGGCACATGTGAAGTTCGACGTTTGAACTGGGCCTCAGAGATTGAATTGGATTATTCAGATTCATTTGATACAGAATTTATTGGAAATAAAACTTAACAAAAGAAAGTGAATCTTCTCAACGAGTGATTGGCGCGCATGGCTATACAAACACGAGGAAAATCAAATTATAATTAACTAAAAGTATTTGAACTTTGGGGCTTATAATCGGAAAGATAGTTTTCGCCTTCCAATTTAAACATAGAAACTGCGTTGTTGGCAGAAGTTGGCTTCTAATACAATACACAGTATAACATTTTTATTAAAGTTCTATTTTGTTACATGTACATTGTTTGTATGGCGTTTACTGCAACCTCCTCTGCTTTTGCTGCCACTTTGATGGTCCGTAAAGCCCACATCGCTCTCTTGACCGAGATGTCCTGGGCCTTTTGAGCTAGTTCCGAGATCTCCAAAGAAGAGCGCGCGGCCTCCGCGGCAGCTACAAGTGCAGTGGTCTGAGCTGATGTTGCCTTTAACAAAGCTATCAAAAAAAGGAAATCAGTGTGGTAAGTTTAGAAGATATCTGCTGTGTTTTGGTCAAAAAAGTAACTGGGTGCGTATTCTTCGCAAGGGGACGTGGACAATATACACCAAAGACTGTAACAAATATTATATACGAATAACTTACCGTAAGGTTGAACCCTGCACTAAAGAACGGTCACATAAGATATGGCCAGAAACATTGCAACATTGCTGGCCAACCTGTTGGAAGGACGGCTAAGCGACGTCCATCATGACACCACATTGGTCCAACATCTCCCAAAATGGATTGCTAAACTATCCAACATGTTTGGACCAACGAATGCTGGCCATCAATATTTGAACTTTTAGCCCTCAACAATTTTTAAACCAAAACGTAAATCCATGACCTTGTGCAGTGAAATATTATCTTTTGTCTCTCATTTAGTAAATCAATGCATATTAATTGTCAATGTTGTCCTATAAAGATTTTTAGGCGCTGGATACAAAAAAAAAAACAAAAAAACTCTCCAACAATCGGATAAAATGTATAGCTTTTATTACGTTTGACATTGGAGAATTTTGGGATAACCACGTTTTGGGCAATTATATCACTTACTAGCTGGACTTCAACAAAATTTTGATTGTTTTCTTTACTCCTCCAATTATGTAAAGTTTTCTTGTCTTTTCGGGTACGAAACGTTATGGATTCAAAAACGTACACCAAAAATATACGAAAAATGGTTATACTCTCTACTACTTATATATGTATATAAACTGCTCAGCTCGATTTGTTTTTATTCTGAGTCGTTTTTTTTTTACTTTATTCAAGTTTATGTAATTCTATTTTAGTAGTTTATGCAAGTGTGGGATAGATACATGGTTGCCATGGTTGCCATTGTTGTCAGGTTACTACTCACCTTCTCGTGTCAATTTCATGGTTTTTGGAGTTAGCAATTTCCATTTCTTGTGGCTTATGTGATTTTTCTTTCCTTTACCATAGAATTCCTCATAAGTGTGATCTAAAACGAAAAAGCGTTTTTTTACCACAATTGCCGCTAAACTCGCAATCTGATTGGTCGACGTGAGTGGTAAATGAAACACCAAATCACCAAATCACCAATCGGATTGCGAGAAAGTTATAGACAACGCTTGCTCTTTCTTTGCTGGCACGTTTTGTAACAAGACTTCGATTTTTCCTTGTGTTTTTTTCTAAATATTGTTGTAAAAAACAAATTTACACCGGTTTTCCGTGAATTTGTTGCTGACTCACTCGGCTGCGCCTCGTGAGTCCACAACATTTTGACCATGTGATGACGTAAATCGTGGTAAATAAGATTCCACACCACGGAAAACCGGTGTAAATTTGTTAAATTTATGCTCTAGTTAAGATATGAAAAAGAAAAAACACTAGCAAACAGTTCTTAACATAAAATTAGATTCCATGTTAAGGTGTTTATTCTGGTATAGTTTATTTCCTATATTCGTTTATTTAAAATATTGGTCAGATTGGCCTTTTATAAATGAACAGTGGATCGCCTTAAAAGACTTGAAGACTTCCGAGACTTGTAGGTTTTCTGTTTGTCGTTACCATGTCGGTGCAATGCAATGTTGCAATGCCGGTCTCAACTAAAAATAAACCATGGCGGCAAACCTCAATCCAAAACCACCAGGCATATCAACCATGGCTAAGAAGAAAATGCTTAAAAGCGGTTTGATGTTGGAGGTCCTATGGCTTCCACTGACACTGTATCAAAACATCTTTATAACACTCGAGCGCTGCCCCTGGCTGTCAAAGATATACAGATTTAAGTACAAAAAATCGTTACCTTTTATGGCGTTTATTTTCTCATATTCTTGTCCAGGAGGAGGTCGAAAAAATGGCGACACTATAGGTCTGCTGTCTGAGTTTTATAAAAGAAAAATATGAGGGTCAGACAGAAATAAGTAAGGAAGACACTGCAGTGGAGAATACAAATATAGTTAAAGTGAACCTACCCCAAAATTGGTTTTTCGCTTAATCAAATCTATGTAAGTTGAAAAGTTGCATAGTTAAATATTTCTTGTTTTTAACGTTGCGTTAGTGAATTATAGAGGGTTGAATTTACAAAATGTTAATAAGATGACGTCAAATCAAGACTCGTTTATTATATAACTACTTGTTTCCACCTCTAAGTAATAGTTTTTTACAAATCGATTGACTATTAACAGTTTTTATTTAGTTTTTCGTAAATTGATTATCCTTAAACTGTGAACTGCGTATTGTAAATTGAAATAGAAATAATGGTAAAGTCTTGATTTGACGTCATGTAATTAGCATTTTGTAAATTCAAATCTCCATAACTCACTAACGCGACGTTAAAAACATGAAATGTTTCACTATTCGACTTTTCGACGTACATTGAGTTGATTAAAAGAAACACAATGGGGGTTAGATGCACTTTAAGGAGGGAAGGGAAGGTGGAGAGTTAGACGAAACGGGTGTAGGGTGGGGGGTCGGTGGAGGAATACGCCTCGGAGAGTAGAGCGTCGGTGAACATTGAGCCCGCGATATGTGATGGACACCTCCCTTACCCATGGGGATGTTGTTGCAGGGGGTGGTGGGTCGGTGAGGCAAAACGTCTAGAAGAGAGGAGAGTCCAATCGTTTCGTTTTCGCGAGTTGGCTCACAGGACCCTTTGATTTTATAAGTAAATATTAGCAAAGGACCGCGAACGAAAATGATGCTGGTGTGCGTAGGATCTGGAGCAGATCTGTAGTCAGCCAAAAATAGAATACAATCAAAGTATAGAGCAAGGCTGATACTACGTGATGACGAGACCCAACCAGGTCGAAACAGTTGTTCACGGTTGCATTTGGCTTTCCGTTTGGGCTCTATCGTGTCGTAAACGTTGCCACGGTAACAGCCTTGCTCTATACTTTGATTTTATGTTCATTTCCATTACCTGCGGTGTGTTCCAGGAACAATAAGAGAACAACAGAAGGCAACAAGATAGGCGCAGCGATTTTTTCCACTAGCATCCTTGCGACAGACAATGCACCTAAATTACAAACCAAAGAAATAAAAAAAAAACTAGAAAAATGATAAATTATAACCGGACACCTTTCAGACCTGTGTCTCCTATGTGGTTCATAACAATAATAGAATAAAATTGTTTTATAAGTAGTTGTTTCACCTTCCACCAATTGACTGATTGTCAAGTTTTTGACTTAACAAACGCTTTTCGATTCTCAGTAATGCCGGAAATGGCGTTTTAGAGGGTAAAATCGGAAATATTTTCCAGGGGACATGCACCCGGACCTCCCTTTCAGAAATTCCTGGATCCGCCCCTGCTACGGTAAAGGCGTACAATATGAGCCACAGGTTTGTGTAGATTGAAGCAACAAGGAGCATTCCGGTAATATGTTCGTGGTCCAATTATATATTAAAGTTTCTTTGCTAAGGAAAACAACACCTCGGATAGACTAGGCTTACGAACCACCAAGTCAAGTACCCCAACTCACCTCTCGCAGTCTATCTCGACATACTTACAACTGATTAAATCTAATTAAATATCGTATATCAGTGAATAAACAACATGCATTTCTCAGAGGTGAACAGAGGTGCAGTACTAGTGCTGAAGGCCAAATGCACAACTGATCATGTATATCTTCGGATCGTCTTTTTTAGTTAAATGTAGCGTCAAAGAATTAAAACCGTTTTAGTTGTCTGTTTCAGGTAAGCATATTATTCATTAAATAAACCATCTGAATGCAATGGGTCACATGACACATCTCCGCGGTATGGCCAATACCTTACGCATGCGCACAGCCATATCACCCCGGCATGCAGTGGCAGCCATGGACAGCTGTTTCGTCCTTGTTAGGACTCATTAGCATGGCATAGCGGTCGTACCCCTATACGACCCAAAAGTCGTTTTTAGGTGCCCTTTTTCATTTGTTTATGATAGCCCCAGCGACTAAAGTGAGTGATACACGGTTCAACATAATATTTTTTGCCCAACAAATGTTGAATGAGTAGAAACAATATTTTAAGACGATTGAACTATCGTAGTTCAACAAAGTCGCAACTCGTTGAACAGAATCAGAGTCTGTCTCTATTTTCGTTCAACATCGTTGATCAATAAACGTGAACCGTTTGTCACATGCTTTCGATCGTCGTAAGTTCACAGTAACAATCGACGCCGACTACGAATTTGTCGAGAATCGCCATAAGTCGAAGGGGGGTATATTCCTTTCTTTGTTAAAGAGCAATGTGACTGAAAGGACATGTTTAAAGTACTACACAACCTTCATGACTAGGCGAGTAACGTTAGCTCAGTGACTCTTCGTTTACGTGCGACTAAAAGGTGAAAGTTATTTGTTTTGATGAACGCTAATTTACACCTGCTTACTACGGTAAATAATCATGAACCATATATCAGTAACTCGACGAGTTGCGATTAAAATAATAAAACGAAATTATGTTCTGGTTTAAAGTAATAACATACGGGGACCAGTAGATGAAGAAAGAAAACAAAAATATGCCATTTAAAGTGCTATAGTACATAAATTCCGGCTTCAAGTATAACGTTTTACACAAAGTCAATAAGATAGTATTATGCAACTTCATCTTTCAGAAAATAACTCAACTTCATTAATCAAAACTACAGTACGCCTTTACGACAAATATTATTGAGTGTACAATGAAATATATGCATTAACATGACAGCTACTATATATAATTTTGTTTTCAGCAAAGATAGAGTCTAAACTATTTACGTCCCGGAGGCTAGAACTTAAAGATGTGGGTGTTTTTTAATAGCTTTGATAAATCATTTTTTAACGTTATTTTTTTTTTTCAAATATATAAAAATAAGAACTTACCTTAAATCATCATTGTCCTTTTCAATCCACTCAGTATTTAAAGAATATATATTTTTGCTATTTTGAAGGAACAACGACAAAGTCCCACCTTCGTGTAATGTGATGTGAGGAGACCTGCGACTTTCAAGGTAGATTTCAATACGATACTCGTTGTTGATATTCTCACCAACTGGTGACAAAGACTTAAAAGGAGATCGAGTAATAACTATTCCAAAACAATCACAAAAATAGCGTCATAAAACAAATCATTTTAAAAACGGACCACTTTTGGTTCAAATCAGTAATATATGGACCGCATCACGCGAAAAGGGCTCGGACGACATGACACGTGATTTCGAGTAATTTGCATTTGAATCAAAATGGCGAAAGCCTTGCGGTATGTGCATTCAAGGCGCGATTCTTACGGTTTTAATTTTTATTTCCGGACTTTTTTCACTTCCATCATATTATTTAGGGATTGAATTGGACAAAAAAAGCAGAAAACTCAAAATCGAGAAAATACATGTATGTTGTCCGGGTCCTTTTCGCGTACCGCGGCCCATATATCTTAAATCATTTCAAAACTGTCCATTTTTGGTTCAAATCAGTAATATATAGTTAGTTTACTTACATTTTAAATCGCCAAATGCCACCAAATATATATAGAGAGAGCCAAACAGAAGTAGCAGTTTGTAGACAAACTAAAAGATGACAAGAATGGAAGTGGTTACAGTTCATCAATTTCGATTTCGTGACAGGAGGTCAAAAAATCAATATATATTGATATTCTTGTGTGGAATTTTTACTATCTTATCCATTATTTTGTCCTTTAGTTAGGGACGGACCATAATTATTAAGGAGGGGGGAATGAGAAATTTTCCTCTACAAAAATCTTTTTTAAATTTATACTCCTCTGCAATCATTTTTTTCCAAAAGCACCTTCCTGCAAACTTTTTTTAAAATTTCTTTTACAGCCTACCTGGCGCTTAAAATATTTTAGCCTAAGCTATTTTCAAATTAAAAAGATCAGTAGTGCTATAGCTAATTATTTTGGCCACATACGCTCCTAGTAATTTATAGTTTGATGTTCCTTTATATATCACTCACCGTTTTAATTGTTATACGCAGCTACTAGCGCAAATAAATGGCATACGACAGGAAATATGTAAAGGGAGTAGCAGGCTTTTTCGCGATTTCACAGTACCGAGGTCCTGATCCTCTTTGACCGGATGTTCCCACAGGCTTTCATTCTCGTACCACCCGGTCTGTGGTCCCGAGGAGGACAGTCCATATAAAAATGACGGAGGTGCTCGTCGGGAATTTTTGAAAAACACCCTAAAAGGTACCAGAATCTTGTTTGATGGGTGTGGCTCAAATGGATTTTAACCCCTAATTCTAAAACAACACATGACATATTCTGTGATATTGTTTCGGCTGTATACTCTAAAAGGCACCGCAATAATTCTAACGGTGCTCATTTTAGATTTTAGTACCCTAAGCAGTACCAATCTACAAATTTTGACCCCTAAAAGGTACGACGAGCACCCCCGTCATTTTTATATGGGAATCCCTCTCTCGGGCCTGTGGTACCAGCCGTGAAGGTAGGCGCATTGCTGATTTAAAATGCATGATTCCCATCATGCATCGCCATAGGTTATTCCAAATAGTTTGTAAACAGTTAGTGACCCATTAGCTTTGATGCTGATATCGTCAGGAAGATGACAGACTTCTGAAACTCGCCTATTTCTTGACAGAATGTCACCATTAAATAGCAAGGCAAGCGGCATTCCTTGAATGAAAACCCGTTGAGATTCCGACCTTTAGCCCTCAGGCTGAGTCAGGCACCACGGAGAGCTTTTTGGCTGAATTTAATTTTTCTGCAAACATTTTGTTATGCATATCGTGTTTGCAAACAATTTATTTTGTCTTTTCAGGCCCTGCAAACAATTTTTGTCAATATTTCTCCCCCCCCGATCCCCCCCTCCGGCCTCCATAAAAATAATGGTCAGTCCCTTAAGATATCTTTGCTCTCATCACTTTAGGCCGGATTAGTTCTTCCTATTTCATGATAACAAGGCAAGCGTAGAGGAAGCTCTAGGCCACAAACATGAAAACGCGCTATCGTAGCCGAGATAATAATGGCATCTCTTTAAAGTACCACTGCGATCAAATTTTTGATTTTCATTTTTTTGACATCTTCGTGAACAATTAGACTTTCTTATTCATCTTGCCAAATTTCAATCCATTCCGAACACCAGAAGTCGATTTTGAGTTTTCAAACATACCTCACGGGTTGAAATTATAATAACAAGAAGTATTGAAAATCACGCGAAAAGCAACTAAAGCATTGGACTTGTTCTTCGTGCAATTTTCTATGCTGATTGTTATTATAATTTCAACCCATGAGGTATGTTTGAGCCTTTGACGTCACTTCATTCCATTCGCAACCAAGCCTTGGAACAAGGTTGATTAATGGCGGCCGTAAATTCTCGAACATATGAAACATTATTCGGCATCTTTGAAATTGTTTGAAAGGCACAAAATTGGCGTCGATTAATTAAACTTATACTGCTAACTCAAGTTTAATAGTCTGTTTAGTGTACCATCCGCATAAAAACAAGAGGTATTTAATTTTAAAACTGCAATAACGAATGGCCTATAGCTCGAGGTGAATTATTGGAAGGTAAAAATTACAGACAGATAAATTATTAATAATTAACTGAGGAGGCTATGGGGAGGAAGGGGAAGGGCAGGTTGCACAGTACAAATTATTGTTTACATAAAGCGAGGTTCTTTTCGTGACAGCCGAATGACGTTGGAGAGAGAGAGAGAAACAGCTGGGGAGTGATAACGGGAATGAGTCTGGGGGAAATAGAGGCTCAGAGGAGCTATCGCGATTGGTTAAAACACCATCAATATCAGCAGATGAAGGTTTCTGGGATGGATATTTAGAAAATTAATTTATGAACTTGCACCTACCGTTTCTGTTCACTACATCTGTTCAGCGCTCAAGCAACGTTCCCCTAATTAAGAACTCAGTAACAAAGAGGAAATAAAATGAATTAAAAAACGTGAAGAGGCATTGCAAAACTACAGTTCTTCCATCAGAACAAAATGAATAACACGCAAAAGGAGACATTGAAGGTTCTAATTAATTTATTTTTCCTTGTTGTGTTTTCATCTTCGAATGGATTTGCAGGTAAGTTGAGATTTCGCTGGGCGCACCCTAATTTCAAACACTAGATAGCCGTGAGCAGAATTATGGAAGCTCGTTGCTAAATTATATATAGATTGATTGGCGAAATTGAAGTAGAAGGCGTTAAGGGCGGTCGGTTGTATTGTATTTTTAATAAATGAAGTTGCAAATTTGGACAAATAAAAATATAAAAATAAGAATAAAAAAATTCAAAACCAAACGTAGTGGCAGATCAGGTTCTTTTTTCACTTTATCATCAAAATTAGACCACTCCATGGCCATAAATGATGCAATATTTGTAAGACGAGCTAGCGATTTTATCCTTGCCAAATATAGTTACTCTACGTGCAGCTTAAAAACTTACTTGTATGAATGGGAATTTGAAGGAAATACAGAATGCAACGTTTTATCTTGTTTTATAGATTGCATTTATACTGTGCCCTTTAATTTAGGAAAGTTGGTATTAATGTCTAAGGCCTTTACTTTCCGGCTGGAAATTCGACCGAAGAGAAGTAAAATGAAAATTAATGAATTTTATATTTCATCTTATTATGCCCTGAATCCCTTATATTATCTTAAAATTTAATCATTAAATACACAAAAAGATAGTTTTGAATTCGTTTTCGCGCTGTGTGTAGCTTGGAGACACAGCTGAGAGTTGATCGAAACTTCAAAGTAGCGACTGTTAGTTGTATATACTCATTAACACTGCGCTAAATTTAAGGCATTGTATTGGTCTGCCAACTGAATCCTGCCGTGCACTGTTCAATACCCCTCCACAGGGGCATAATATGTGAATAGAACAGTATTATTCTTTGTGAATACATATGTTGGTATTGAATAATATTAAGTTATCGAACACTTGACCAAGTTAAACATTACATCCTTTTTTAGAAAAAGAAGAACGAGACAAAATATAACTTCGTACCTCTGAGAATTTAGTTTCTTTGTATTTAAACGAGTGCTTTTTTGCTGCAACGATAAGACTTATTTCCCCAAATAATCTGAGGAGAAATCATGATTCAATTTCAATTTTAATTATCTAGCACTGAGTTCATATTTGAATGAAAGTAATTTAGTCATATTTTTTAATTAAAATGAATTTTTTATTTGCGACAACCTATGGTGTTTAAAAGCAAATTTATCAGCTCAATTTAATTACTCGAATTGCACCTGTTTTTTGAACAAGAAGAAAGATCCTTGGCTATTGGTTTAGGGTGTTTTATTTGTTTAACATATTAAACAATGAAAACGTTTTTTTAATAATTTTACACTACAGTTTATAAACAGTTTTAGCGCAAGATTTAAAGAAATTATAAATAACAGCTAACAACTAAAACACATTTTCGAAATAACTTATTTCATGTTGGTAAAGGGAGATGCCGGTAATTAACATGGCCCATAAAAATACAACAAAAATCAATAAATGGGCGTGATCTTGAAACAGGATTATGAATGAGTAATATTTGTCACCCATCGTCTTATAAATTGGTTAATATAACAGAGGGTTCCTTAGGCAATTAAATATCCATGCAGAAATCACTCCAAAAAAGAAACAACTGGTACAGACTTACTCGCTCCAAGGTCGTGCCACTAACATGTGTCGCTGTATATATATATATGAATCCGTGAAATCTAAGTACATTCCAAATCCTAAATCGAGATCCTGACTCGAGATCTAGCTACCCTCATATAATCCAAACCCTAATTAAAAAACATAGAACAATTTGATAATTTGTGTTTCCATAAGCACGAAAACGACATCGAGAGTGCAGTTGTCAACTCGCTTTCAAAACTCGATATTTCATTATTTTTAACCAATCGACCCTACTATCCATGTGGACTTTTACTAATTGACGTGATAATGGCAATGACACTTTTACCTAGGTAAAATTGGTTACACGTAGAAAACTACCTTACCTAGGTAAATTGTTATACTATTCATCTAGATAAAAGTTGAAACGTGTAACCCCGGCTAATTTGTCGACAGCAGGACGCATTCATTTCGATCAGCAGCTGACGTGCGCCCTACACGACTTGATTTCACTAAATAAGTAATTTTCACGATGACGTCATTTTACTACAAATTTATTCCTTTTTACCTTTTTAAATTAAATTTTGCAATCCTAGTGGAGCTTAAATAATACTGAATAGCCCTAATTAAGATGAGAAAACAAAACAAACTGACGATTTTTGGTAGTTGTAAAGTAAATAACGCCTTCATGAAAATGTCCTGTTGTGTCTTTGACGTCGGACTCTTTTGATAAACCGTCTTTAAGCCAATTTGGCTTAACGTACCCTGGATCTGAATCAAATTCAATTAAGTTTTATTTCCCACGTTTTCTACATGCATATTAAATGTGCTTCACTAAATATGAACGGGTTTTTATATAATGGGCCGTTCGTAAAACTACATTTTTAGTGAACATTTTCCCAGGCAGTGTGCAGGTGATAATCCAGAACTCAAAAAAAGTTGAATTTTGTGGAATACATTAGCATAATTTAAACATTTGTTGTATCGGCAGTTACGATGTAATTAAAAATAAGATTTTCAAACATATTGATGTTAGAAATTTGTTCCAAGAATCGCTATATCTATACGAGGGCGGGGTCACCAAAATATCGTTACCTTTTTTTTTCATAATAACGGATGTGTTGTGATTAGTAACATCACGACGTTTTTGTTTTTTATTTTTTTCCTCCCTCTACTTCTTTTTTCCGTTTGCTTAGTGATTATTAAGAACTTGGCATAGTTTTCAATCATATCGTAGTTGGAATAATGGCTATTCATATTATATATAAAACAATGTGATTTCCAATTCTTCCAAGAAGGAAAGTGAAACGGCTAGATAAAACATGGACTGGACTATACAATAGTTTTGAGTGAAAACATTTGTACTGTAAAATATCCGATCCTTACGTAACCAAAAATTTGCAATAAAACAACACACTTATGTGCCGTATAAAGTGGTATCTTTTTACTAACACACTAAGATGTACTATGGGCAGGATCTTCACTTCTTGAAAATTGGTTCGGTTAATATTAATTGTACTAAATGGGAGGCATTGCAATATAGTCCACGAGGTATGCTATATATATTGAATACAAATATAGCGTCTTATATCAGTGTAGTGAATTATAAGACTAAACTGAAAGAATTAAAAGAAAGCATTGGGATTTTGACTGGAACAAGTTTCTAAATGCAGATCTTGTGGAACTTAAATAAACATTGAATTTATTGATGAATAATTGATCACTAATAAAACAGCGGCTGCCAACCGAAGCTATTAATGGGTTTAAAGCGGCGCACATCTTCCCTCTCCCGCTTTAACCAAGTCTGATGATCGGGAAAGGATCGTTTCACGGAATTCTAGTATGGCCGACTGTTGTTTTCCCGTGCTGGTGTCCTTGCTGGCGTGCTTTCTTTGGGTTGTTTGTCTGAACTACATTGCTTCTGCACGGCAAGGTATAGTAATAAAACAATTCAGTAACAAATACATAAAATATTACAAGACAGGTTATTTTACTAGCTAAATTTAAGTTTATTCCTACCACGGATATTTTTTTTCGTACGTGACCGTGAGAATTTACTTAGGGAAATTTTACCAAGGTAAAATCGGTTTCACGCAGAATACCACTTTATCGAGCTTAAGGCAAATTTGCTAATTACCCAGGTAAACGTTGAAACGTGTAACAGCCTGATTTCACAACCATTTCGATCGGCAGCTGATGCGCTCCCAATACACGAACTGAATTCACTGACCTGATTTTTTTGCATGATTATTGTCTTTTCCAAAAAATCTTCAATAGTTTTTTAAAAGCAACCGTTTATTCTCGATGTCGTATTTGGTTTAAAGTTTGGCAAAACGTTCACCATGAACAAGAGAACATAAAGCTAGCTATGTTCTCTTGCCATGAAGCATAAAAAAATTAAATGGATTGTTACGAACGCGACTCTTTTCTTTGAATTTCGTTTGTTAGTAAACCGTCTTTCAAGCCAATTTGGCTCAACATACCCTGGATTTTACTATAATTTAATTTTAATTTCCCACGTAATTTCTACTCTAAATTTGATGTATTAAAGATGAACAAGTGTTCATATAACGGCCCGTTAATAAAATTGTATTTTTACTCAACATTTTCCTAGGCAGCGCGCACGGCAATGATCCAGGACCCCAAAAAGTTGAATTTTGCGGAAGATCTTAGCACCATCAATACCAACATTTATTAATAAAAATCTTATTTTAAATTACATCGCAACTGCTTGAATGAGCCATCACAATATCAGAAAATGTAATTAAAATTAGAGTGCCAAAAATCGCTGTTTTTTTTTTTGTTTTTTTTTTGTTTTACGGACGCACGGACGTCGGTGACCTAGCTGTCGATGAACCATAACAGAGATATATCTTCACCAGCATCTTTTTCCCATAAAACCGGATGTCTTGACATTGGCAGATTCTTTTTTTTTTCATTTTAAGTTTTCCTTCAATTTTTTAATGTTTTTTCCCTTTGCTTATTGAACTTTGGGAATTAGACAAATAGAGCATCTGAAATTAGTACAGTCAGTCACCTCTGTCATGAAAAACTAACACGCCAATCCTCCCAAGAAAACTGAACGGCTATATTTAAGTCTTTAAGTATGTGAAAGTTGGATCTATTTGCAAGCATATTAGCATAAAGAATCCTTCTGTACCGTGAAAACTAATTTTTTTTACTCACGCACTGAAGTTTACGTCACATTAAGTGAAGAGTTCGGAATTCTCTATTGTGTAGCATTTATTGAGTTTGGCCTGTTTTTAATTGCAGAAGACGCCGTGTGTCAATATTGCTCTTGTACTGTGACATTAAAAGGCGAAGTTGTAGAATGCACTGACAAACATTTGTCTGCAGTACCTAGAGCTTTTCCAGTATCTTCTTATAAGTTGTGAGTATAACATACATACACATATTCTCTGGAAAAATTAAACCTTTCACTCCTAGAATAAATAATAGAGACATGTAGTGTAGTTAATTCTAACTTTTAAGTCTGTTGTTGGCGGCAGTACTTTTGCATGGTACCATTATATTTCTTTTTCAATATTTAAGAAAATTAAATTTGGGATTCTTCTTGAATTTTGATATTTTTTGTTTTTACGTACTCTTGGGATTTAAAGTGTTCATTGTCCACAATTATATTAAGAACAGAAAACAGGCTCCATTGATTAGTTTGTTTTCGGGTTTCACTTTCCATTTTTTCCTGCCGAAAACGGCAGGACTTACTGCCGGAAACTGATAACCATCCCTCAGAGAAATTAACCCTCGGCCGTACACGCGAACTTAATTGTACCCCCTTCGTGGAACAAGGGAGAAAGTGGGATAAAACCTTAAGGAGGGGCATCCACCCCCGAGGAGTAAACTTCTTAATCAAATGATCAATAACGTTAAATCGGCCGAGATATCCTTATAGAAAATTGTTTTCCCCGACTTGTGACAAAAGAGAAGATTCTTATTACATTTCATTTTGTTTTCTATGTAGGTATTTAGATAAAAACAACCTGACACGAATTTCAAGGAGGGACTTTTGGAATTTAGCAAACCTAACCGTACTGTAAGTATTATACTTACTAACATGTTTGGTTTAAAAAAAAAACATAATTAATATCCTAATCAACATTGATTTCATACAGACGTCTGGAACATAACAACATAAGCCACATAGAGTCGGGGAGCTTCAAATATCTTATTCTTTTGGAAGAACTGTGAGTAGATTCAAATTATAGAAATCCATTTTGTTTCCATATAGAAATAATGTAAAAAGATATGTTGCATGCATGTTTATATTTATGTAGTGATTTACTATTTTATATTATTTTATATATATTCAGTCCAGCTAAATGAAAGTAGGTAGAGCCCGATGATTTAGATAATACATTATTTACCAATTTGACTGCCTCAATTTTTAATATCAACTACTTGGATCCGTGCAGTAAATCAAACAGACACTTGTTTGTTTTAATGGTGAAGGATTTATTTATTGAAAAACATTAAACAACGATCAGGGAAAAAGTTCACTACTTTAGACATTTCCTGGCACCAATGGCCGACCATCGCTCATTATTTACGTCAATTGAGCCCAGAAATAATCTCCACTAACCGAAAAATTATGAAAAATTCACTAAAATTTCCTTTCAATGCGGGACATGTTCTAGCTACGGTGTAAATAAGGCTGCTGTGTACTTCACTCGTTGTTTTACTCGACGTATTTTTGTGTGCATCATAACCCGATAAATTTTAGCCAGCTATTAAAAGAGAAATATAACACGTACAAAACTCACTTGTAAAATCGCCATCCTTTTATTACAGACAATTAAGCCACAACAAAATAAAGAACTTGGAGTCAGGGGTTTTTGACAATGTTATCATGTTGGAAAGACTGTAAGTATTTTAAAGAGTAAGCGTTTTTCGGTCTAAGTTGTTGAAATCATTTTTGGTCCAATTTCAGTGAGACATCCATATGACATATGGCTGAATGGTCTTCGGCATTTTAAAATTATGGAATATATGAACACTTTTTAGCCATCTGAATCGAAAAACCGTAGGGCTCTTTGAGAACTTGGTGCAACTACAATTACCGTAAAGCCACTATTAGACCGCCGGCATGTAGCCACAAATCAATCAATCGTCTTAGTCTATCATGCGTTGATAAATCAATCAATCAATCAATCAATCAATCAATCAATCAATCAATCAAGCAATCAATCAATCCATCCATCCATCAATCAATTAATCCATGTATCAATTCATCAACTATCAATCCATCAATATGAATCAGTCAATCAATCAATCGAACAAACAATCATTAATCAATGAATAAATAAATCCATGTATAAATCCATCAATCTATCAATCATCAATCAATCCAGCCATCAATCAATCAATCAATCAATCAATCAATCAATCAGTCTACCGATTAAGCAATTAATCGATCAATCATTCCATCCATCCATCCTTCCATCCATCCATCCATCCATCCATCCATCCATCAATCAATCAATCAATCAATCAATCAATTCATCAATCCATCAATCCTTTAATCCATCCATCCATCCATCCATCCATCAATCAATCAATCAATCAATCAATCCATCCAGTCATCAATCAATCAATCAATCAATCAATCAGTCAGTCAATCAATATTTTTATTAAACTTCATTTATTTTAGGTATCTTGACGACAACAACATTGCACGCATCACACCTGGAGCCTTTCAAGACCTGGGATCACTGGAATCCTTGTGAGCGTGGAAAGATTTTGAATAACTTTGTATTTATTTTTGTTGCAAACCATCATTTTCTTGTGAAACATGTTTGATTCTTTGAAAATAGGTATCTTCAGAAAAACAAGATTTCAGAACTTCTTAATGGCACATTCCATGGTTTAGATTCTTTAATTAGGTTGTGAGTATCCTGAAGTACATTGTTTCATAGTTTCATAGTTAATTGCCTATGGCTATCCAGGCTATTGTACACAATCAACAACATCGCTAACATTCACGTCCACGGAGAATGCTTTGAAAATCTGATTTTATAATTTAGTGTTTGTCACCATTTTCGTTTCGCAAAATCGCCGGGGCTAGGAGAAATGAAAGAGGGCAGGACTTCGCGTTCTTTGACTTCCACCAGGCCACAGTTTAACTCAGCGATCGTTAGCCACCAAAATACACCTGTAATTTTATCATGTTGAAAGGCTGTATATGTATTTTAAAGGGTGAGAGTTTTTCGGTCTAAGTTGTTGAAATCATTTTTGGTCCAATTTGTTCGACATCCATATGACATACGGCTGAATGGTCTTCGGATTTTTAAAATTATGGAATATATGAACACTTTTTAGCCATCTGAATCGAAAAACGTAGCGCTCTTTGAGAACTTGGTGCAACTACTATTACCGTAAAGCTACTATTACACCGCCGGCAAGTAGCTAATAGTTTTTAGGCCACAAATTAATCAATCAATCGACTTAGTCCATCATGTGTTAATCAATCAATCGATCAATCCATCCATCCATCCATCCATCAATCAATCCATCAATCCATCAGTCCTTCAATCAATCAACCAATCCATCAATCAATCCATGTATCAATTTATCAACTATCAATCAATGAATATCAATCAATCAATCAATCAATCAATCAATCAAACCATCAATCCATCAATCCATCAATCCATCAATCCTTAAATCCATCAATCAAGCCATCAATCAATCCATCCATCCAGTGATCAATCAATCAATCAATCAATCAATCAATCAATCAATCAATCAATCAATTAATCAATCAATCAAACAATCAATCGATATTGTTTTCTTAAACTTTATTTATTTTAGGTATCTTGACGACAACAACATTGCACGCATCACACCTGGAGCCTTTCGAGACTTAGGATCACTAGTATACTTGTGAGCGTGGAAAGATTTCGAATAACTTTGTATTTATTTTTATTGCAAACCATCATTTTCTTGTGAAACATGTTGATTCTTTGAAACAGGTATCTTCAGAAAAACAAGATTTCAGAACTTCTTAATGGCACATTCCATGGTTTAGATTCTTTAATTAGGTTGTGAGTATCCTGAAGTACATTAAGTTTTGTTTTAATAATTTTAAAATTGCCTATGGCTATCGTACACAATCAACAACATCTCTAACATTCACGTCCACTGAGAATGCTTTCAGAATCTGATGTAGTTATTTCATAGACTGCAGTACAGGCGGACTTCCGCGCCCTTTCACTCGCACCAGGCCACAGTTTAACTCCGCGATCCTTAGCCGTTAGAATATGCCTAAATGAAAAAATAAATTTGATGCTGTTCGTATAACTTTTATCCCGACGTTTCAGCAATGCTGCGCGTCTTCTTCAGGGTACAAAACTATTAAGAGATCACTAAAATATGCCTGCTTTGCGGGCTGCTACCTATTGCAATCTTACGTAATCATTTAAGTTCCTAATTTTTTTTTTTTTCGACTGAATTAACAATTTAATTTGCCCCTTTTATGAGGAACCGTTGAGCTGGTATATTGTATCTCTGAGACTTTCAATTTCCCCTTCCACCTTGACACAATTAAAGAGGACACCGCTCATTGAACAGTCGATTCATGCCTTGGGTGGTTAATGACGAGGAAATAGTAACAAAGACTAAGCCTTCTAGTCGTTGATTTTACGCATCCTCTGTTTTACTTGATCATTGTTTTAGGAATCTTCATGACAACCACATTCAAAGCATCTCACCTGGCGGGTTTGAAGGCCTGGGATATTTAAGAGATCTGTAAGTATAACTTCGCAGTTTGTTTGAAAACAATAAATTCTATGAGTCTGAATTCAGCGACATCAGAATTTGCATCCCATTTCTGTGAAGGCATCCAATAATATTTTCGGCTTGAAAACTGCTGCCATCAACGAAATACGTTTTATTTGCATGTGAATGAAAACTAATTTTCATATGGAAGGTTTCGCACCTAGCCTCGCTTTGATAGAGAGGCTAAAGGCAACTCGGAAATGGCCTATTCCAACAAGATGGAGCGGACGTAAATCATATTTGAAGGAAGGCAGCGTGGTCGAGTGGTTAGGACATCGGACTTGAAATCAGGAGCGTCGAGGTCGCGAGTTCAAGACCCGCTCTGATCACAAGCTGGAGTTGTTTCACGGTAGACCCGAGTTCAACTCCTCGGCAACGATTGTAACGATTTGTTTCCCTAGTTAAGTGACGTGCCTGTGAATTAGCTAGATAGCTAATTGCTCGTCCGCTATAAAGAACATTTATTTATTTATTTATCATGTATAATGTTAATTGTTTTACTTTTCAGTGTAAACAGGGCTCCACTTAAACCAGCAGTTAAATTGACATCTCCATATAACTATTACTTATAAATAAAGAAATACATCACTCTTACGCCAACCTGGGCAACGACTCTGCATGGGAACCACTTTCTTGCCAAAAAATGTACCAACCTTCTTTACTTAACAAGTGTACGTGATTTCACATGAAACATAATTTCTTTTCACTTTATTTCGTCCAGAAAACTTGAGAAAAACAAACTTTCACAGCTTTTAAATGGAACACTTCGTGGTTTGGATTCTTTAGATCGACTGTGAGTATGTTATTTAGATGGATTGCTTCCTTTCAAATGACGATGCACATCAAACTCATTCAAGCCCTAGACCCCCTTAATTAGCCCCCCCCCCCCCCCTTCGTGGAACTGAGATCCGAAGGTCGGTGGTTCGAGATCTGGTCTCTGTTGTCGTATTGTTTCTTTTTAAAACAAGATAATTTGCTCCACATTGCCTCTCTTCACCCAGGTGTATAAATGTGTACCAGCGACGGCGGGGGGAGAGTGGGGACCCTGCGATGGACTAGCATCGCATACAATTAAAAGAAGAGTATCTCAATATTCTTGCTTTGTTCATGCTGTAGAAAACGAAATGAGCTCCGATCGTGTGGGTCACCTGTGGCTCTTATGCCAATGTCCCTCCAAAATCTAATAATTCCTTATGAATCACAGGCAAATAAACTTCCACTCTTCAGTGAAGTAATTCACAACAAGACTTGTTTTCATAATTCTTTCGGTTATTTTTTTTTCTTAGAAACATGGCTGATAACAGAATTCAATACATTGCACGCGGAACATTTATGGATGTCAATATGCTTAGATCTTTGTGAGTGTTATAACTTAAATGGAACATCTATTTTATATTTTCTGCCCTGAAATAACCGTGGAAATGTTTTATTAAGTCTGTTTCCTTTAGTAGATTTTCGTAACACTATTAATTCAGATTGAGTAATTTATGGCCTCCTGGGATTGGGGTAGGTCGTCGGATTCTACCCTCTCCATTTGTATCTTTGGAAATAATGAAACTTTGGAAATGAAAATTACATGATACGATGTCAACATGTGACATTGGGATAACGTCATTATCTTCGAAGGCCGCCATTTTGGATCTTGCATTTTAAATGGTAGATTCTGCATGTACCGGAGCACACATTACGTAAAACAAAAGGAACAAAGAACGACAACAATACAAATGCAAAACAAGACCAAAAATACAATACCTCACAAACAATAGAAGACCATGGATACCGGTACATGCAGAAAGACCCTTTTAAATTTTCATGACATTTATAAAAGGTAAAAATCAATAGAGGGGTGCCAAGATGGTCTCAAAAGAAAGTAAAATGTTTTCATTTGAAAGTTGGATTTAAAATTTCAGAAATTCATGCCAAAACCTATTGCTATGGTGTTATGTTATTACATGTTTTGTATTGTGCAAAGCATTGTTGACCGTCGTCTTATTTTTACTCAAGGTGGCTTAACGGAAATAACATCACTGAAATCCACAACTTTACGTTCCAGGGACTACAATATGTTCAAGAAATGTAAGTGCATTAATGGGCATAATGTTACAGGCTGAAATCAGACATAACTACACATATACAGTGTATTAAACTGTCACAAAAGACTATTAATTTGTAAAGCGCCATTGGACGGTGACGGAAATTGCACTACATGATTTATTTAGTTTATTATTATAAATATGCAAGTGTAAATAGACATTATAAAATTGAGAACAGCACGTTTGAAGAATTACAGTTGTACGCGCAAACAAACTTTTCTCTTGTATTTAGAAAAAAGTTGCTTAATTCGCTATTTACTCAACAGATATCTGAATAATAACAGTATCAAGAGTTTACAACCAGGAACCTTTCACATTTTCAGCAAATGGAGGCTTTTTAATTATTTGTAAGTATTTCAACTAGTTTCGTGTTTTCTTAGTAACAACTGCAATTAACTGCATTTCCTGCGACCTATGTGACACACTGTAGGGGTCACAAGGTTTGTTGAACTCTGCGATATTCCACGAAATAAACTTCTTACCTATGTCGTCTAGACACCTACATACATATTTTATTCACCACGTCCCCAATAGGGATTTTCAAAGGTAAGTGATGCTGAAAATATTAATCACAGAAACAAAATAATCGATTTGTACATTTATATATACATTCTTGCATTTCATACTTACATTTTATACTTTACTAAATCAAAATAAGAGTAATAAAAAACTAGTACAAGTGAAAATGAATAAAAACGAATTAAAAAAATAACACCTACAGTAATTTTTTTTTTTTATAAATGCCATGATGCAATTTTCCTTAAGGCGAGACGTACATTTATTGCAATAATTTAATGAAATATTAATGACAGAAATTAATTATAACATCTTGATAATCTAACAGGTGTCCGATCCGTACCACAAGTCCAACTATTTTGATCCGGACTCACGCCATAATTTTATGCAAGAAACTTGACGTATGATATTAACATTTTGAACTTACTTGATAATGATGTCATGAGGACGTGGAAACATGAATAAAGTGATTTTTTTTTCTTTTGTATTCAATCCCATGTTACTAATGTAGATCGATGTCTGGAAACAAGCTCGAGACTCTTAAAAACAAGACATTCTCTGGCCTTAATTATTTATACGAACTGTGAGTGATGACAACGTTTTAATCATTTGTTTGCCTGGCTTGAGCACGCTTTTCCTTGTAAATAAAGACATACTACGATGATATATAAATTGCTAATACATGCTCCTATTTTGGAACTTTGTATTTCATAAATGAATTATTTGAATATGAATCAAAGTTGCACTAAACGTTATTGGCATATATTCCCAGTGTTAGTTAGGGACTTCGAATTTGATAAAAATTTTTGAAAGAACATACTTAGTTATACTTTTTAATTTCCGTTACAAATGTTTTGGTTTCATAAAATTTTATGAGGCCTCATAAACGTACCATTCAACAACGTGTCCAGTGTTAAATGAAAAAGGTGCCATATATTGTCTGAAGAAACTTATAAAATCACGTTATTTACTTGATTCTTGGGTACTTTATTTCTTGTAAAAAAGAAAAAATATTTTGCATTTTTTGACTATTCGATAGAATTCTTAGTAAGCCAAAAACCTGTTAAGATGACTACCGGCCACTTGATTATTCACGCAAAAATTTAGTTTTTTTGTTAACTTTTTCTTGTTAGTTCTGAATATACTATAAAATGCGATTTAATTGTTGCTCTTGTAGTTACTTGGAGAACAACAACATTCACAACATTGAGACAAGCGCGTTCTACAGAATGAGAAACATCTGGATCATGTAAGCTACTGCTAATGTGTTACTTTGCCTGAAGGTGATCCACTGTAAATACATAGAACATTAATTTTGGAACATAAATCCTCAACAAGGTTTGGGAATAAAAAATTCACCAGGCCTGCAATTAATACTAGTTGGATTATCGCCACACATGCACTGGGTTCGGCTTTTCGTCCCGGAAAGAGGGATTGGAAAGCGCACAATTCCAGAAAAGCGGCTGGTAATCGAGACTAATTGAACCCAGGTCTCCTGTCTACTGGTAACCACTAGCGAGGTCACTAAAACAACGAAGCTTTAATTCTATGAGAATTAAACTGGCTTTCGACCGCATCCCATGCCTTTATACAGTCATGTTCGATAATGCACAGTCCATTCCTCTAACGGTTTCAGGCGATATAAGTGGTGAAACCAGTCAAACCAAGCAAAATTCTTTTGTTATGAAAAGGTTTACAGGCTGTTCTATAAACCACTAGGACACGCCTTCTTCTCCTAAAACAGTTTGGCCCTTTCTCGATATATCAATAACAATGGCTTAGGGACGGACCAATTACCAAAACAAATTCCTGCAGAAGAAAATTAAGAGAAAGAAAAATTAAGAGAAAGAAAAATCGTGCACAAGAAAGCAAGTGAAAAAACTTCAAGCATTTTGGTAAAAAAAATTCTTGCAAATAGTGATGCTGAAAAAAAAAAAATTCATACTCAGAAAAGATTGTCCAACACCCCCCCCCCCCCCCCACCCCCGCCACAAAAATTAAAGGATGGTTTATGTCTATCCTCATCGCGACAACGACATGATATTTCAAATTCTTCGCCTATTACTCATGGTCACGCGCCGCTGTGACGTGGGTTAATTGGCAAGCATTTGGATTCGAGCTCTCATTGTTGCCATCACCACATGCGATTTGGTAGAGAATTGGCGTTCGCGCTAGTTTTCCTATCTTTTTGCTGCTACACTGTGCTGACGAGACCCAACCAGGTCGAAACAGCTGTCCACGGTTGCATTTTGGCTTTCAGTTTGGGCTCTATCATGTCGTTGTCGCGTTAATTGTTCTACGTAGTATCAGCTTTGCTCACTATGTTTGTATTTCCGTCCCTTAGCAGTCTTTAAATATTCTATAAAACGATTCAACATAAAAGAAAAAAGTTACCTAACAATAGATAAAAAGAACGAGGTATTGTTGAATTTCTACCAAACATTTGTCGTTGTGTTAATGAATAAAGGTTACATTAACCGTTAATTGTCGTTTTATTGAAACGAACTTGCAGACATTTGAATGGAAACCGATTAAGAAACGTTACCAATGGAACATTCTACTACAGAAAAACACTGAAACAGTTGTAAGTGCTGAGATGCATGAAAAATGAATACCATATGATTAATTACAACCAGTAACTACAAACAGCTTAATAAAATCCTTTTTCATGATGGATTGACTGTTTTATTCATATTTAGTATTCTCTTTAACAATGTTCACTTTACCGGTTTAGTTTTTCAACATTTCCTTTGGATAATAACTTCCTGACAGTGTTCATCGTTTGATTAATATAAACCGTTCTGATGTCTTTCGTAGCTTTCTACTAAATATATATCAATGTTATTTTAATTTTAAGTCTTAAATCGCGTAAGCGGAAGTACATATATATTCATTATTTAATTTCAAGGGATTTATCTGATAACAACATATCAAGTATTCCTGAAGGAGTGTTTGCCACACTAAAGGGACTAAGGATCTTGTGAGTATTTTTGTTTGTTTGGTCATACTCATGCAATTTTGATACATTCCCTCTGGCCTCAACCGTAATAACAAGCGTTAATACTAAATAACTACATGCTGAGGACTGCTTATAAAAATATCAATTCTTTGTTCACTCGTTATCCACAGTTCAAGCATACGTGGTAATAATTTATATTGTGTTATTGTATCAGTCGACTATACTAGAGAAGGAATCTGGTGGACAGACAGTATTTCTTCTCTGAAGAAATATAAGAAGAATATTTACCACGAATATGTTCTAATTTTGATAGAAAAATGACTTATAACTTTTATGGTTAACTATATTTAATTTACTCCCTATCTCTATGAAATAACTACTGTGCTGTACTGCAACATTGGTTGGCGAATGAAAAAAGTGGCCCTAACAATAACGAGGTGGCGTTCCACCGTATAAAATAAATTATTCGTATTCTCATCAGTACACGTCGGGACAAAGCGACTGTACTGTATTGTACTGTATTGTACTGTATTGTACTGTATTGTACTGTATTGCATTGTATTGCATTGTATTGTACTGTACTGTACTGTACTGTACTGTACATGTAGTTATATCGGCTTCTGCGCCTAAATCACTTAATATCCTTTTGTTTGGAGACTGTTTCACAGTCATGCTCCCCAGATATTTTATGACCTGGGCATGGTGCTACAGATCTAAAAACAAAAATAATGTGACAACAACACAGTAAAAACGTTTGGACAAAGAAGGCATATTAATCGCATTAACTGTAGTTTTCAGTTGAGATGAATAGCTCTTATCACATGTGAACAACGGTTTCGAACACATAGTTAGGCTCTATATATTATGGGTCATTTTAACTTTTGGGCTCGATTTACAATGCCAATTATCACTTATGTATTTTTCGCAGGAGACTCAGTAGAAACCCTTTGCAGTACATCAAGGCTGGTCATTTGCGAGGATTGTCTCGGCTAAAGGACCTGTAAGTAAACTCAATGTAAACCAAGGCTCCTCATGCTTCTTCGACACTTCAGTGACATTTCACTTCACACTATTGCACGCTTGTCTGGAACAGTGGAGAATGAGGCTAAATGCGTTTGTTTCATTATTCCAAGACTATTAAATAATAGCAATAATTATCGTCATTTTAATTTATCACAGCAGCTGCAGACTACCGTTTTATTACGTAACTGTAACTTTTGTCAATGTTATATGAGGTGAAAGGAAACGACGGGTTTACTTAATGAACATTAACATTTCCTCGACAACCCTTTCAATCCAAACCCGCCACAAGTGTATCCCTGTTAGAATGATGAATAGTGTTAGAAAGATAATATTCCTCTAATCTACTAATTTATTCCTCTCGAGACTCAATACTTAAGGCCAGGGAAAGTTATCCGTAGTGTAGACACTGGACGAAAATATCAATTTACTTAAGTTTGCACATTGAGCAAATATGTAGCAAATTTAGGCCTCTAAATTTGAACAAAATTTACACTGGGTGTGAAGTGAATGTAAAGATACATCTTTCCTCACGTGCAAATTGTGTGCAAATGTGGTGTAAATATACATCTGCGCAAAATTTACTATTATCTTTACTACCCCAAGCAAATCTCATTTGCTCATCTTTATGCCAAGCAAACGTAAAAAATGCGGTTTTTACCATCTTTCCCTTCTTTCAAATAAAGTGCAAACATCAAGTTTGATTTGCTGCAAATACGGGCAAAGTTGTGCAAATGTGGTCTTTACTACATGTTTACTACTGTTTTGTCACCCATCTAAATCCATTTTTTTCGTTCAGTGAGATCAAGCTAGAACTATTGAACTATGAAGTGACAAGCGTGATGAAATATAGCCTACATGTACTTTATTCTTGTTTCATGATTATTTTAGCTAATCAAATCTCTTCAGATCCAACGCACATTTTAACAGTTGAACTTCGTTCACGGCTTTTGCTGTCTTATATAGGTCGTTTGTCTTTTTCAGAATTTTGTACATAAGATTATGTCAATCTCCTGAAAAATAAAGCCTTTTATCCGCAGCCGTTTTATCTGACTGAATGCGAGAAAAAAATGCTTGAAATCAACTTATCTGCATGCACACTTGTGGCTACTCAGTATTCATTGTTCTTTCTGCTACCCATTATTCACCACAGACAAATGGAACTTTGTGGTATAAAAGAAATTGAACCAAAGTCCTTTGCGTCGACCAAACCACTGGACACATTGTAAGTACAGTTATCATAAACATTTTGCACATTTTATAAAGTCATTATGTAGTAATTATGTTAATTCAATGATAATTTCACTCTTGATCTAGAAACTTAGCAAGAAACAATCTGACAAGAATCAATAACACCACCTTCAGTGGCCTTAATTACCTGAACGAATTGTAAGTGCATCATTATCATCATCATCATCTTTATTCCAAAAAAGACGGGATCACTTCATTTAAAAATGCTCTTCCAGTGAGCCGTGGACTACTACATACAATAATTATAAAAGCATACCTAAAAGCATACCTAAAAGCATACCTAAAAATGAATTCGCAGCGTGCTACTCACAGACTCATTTTGACAAATATTTGACTCCAGTTCCATCTTCTAGTTAGCTGGAGCTTCTATGAAGCTTTCAGATGTGACATAGAGTCGGTGGAACTGCATAAGCCAAACGGGCAATGTTCAATGTTTTGTTCAATGTTATTTGGCCGGCTCTATTCTATGGCTGCGAGGTGTGCCCAGCTTCTTTGTTTTATGCTTTATAGGTATGGTAACCTCAAACGATTATGTATAAAAGGGAACTTTAGCTTTAACATCTTAAGGAATATTTTAAACATTTTAATACCTTACAATTTCTGAAACAATTTGATTTGCTTTGTGTTAGGTTTTTACAAAATAATAAAATAAAAGAGATAGACGAAGACGCCTTTAAGAAGAAATACTACATAATGTATCTGTAAGTACTAAATAGGATGACAGCGAAGTATCATACTTAAAGAATGGTTATATGGTTGTATATACATTTCTATATTGTTATATCTATCTGTTTTTGATGGTCATGGCTTAGCGGCCCGGCTTAGTGTACATACGGCGTACGTAAATGACCAGGCTCTTATATCTTTTTCTACGCACTTGTGCGCATGACTTCTCATAGTTGCATTAAGCCCTACGTTTGATTCCTACTCCAGACGAATTAATGTTTTTACCAGTTCCTTTATTTCCTTGCTGTAATTACTTTTCGGGTAATTTTCAAGGCCCACGATAATTATTTCCCAATAATAAAGTTTGTTACCAATTGTACTGAATTTATGAGTGCTACCAAGTTCGTTCATTTTGACGTTTTTGTCACGATCTGACATCTAATTTAAGGAATTACTTTTTTTGGAATGATTATTAATATGTATATATTGGAGTTTATCTATGTTTTATCCCTTAATTATATTACTAATATAAAGACAACGTGTGTTTTGATTTCAGATTCATGCATGGGAATAGGTTATCCAAGATTTCTAGAGGCGTTCTCGATTCTCTTATGAGATGCAAATTTCTGTAAGTCAGTAATTGAGCTACATTGTCTTGGGACGAAATCCCTTATGTTTGACTATTTTAACATAATCGTATATCCATCCATCTAAATATATGTCACTTTTTAATTTATCATCGTGGGAAAACTAGACTGCTTAGATTAGTCCTCCTGATTACTTTCAAACCACAAAAATGCCGAAAGACTCCATGGTCGAGGCCGAATAGGAATCACAAGAATGCCCTGAAAGTAAATGCAAGTTAAACTTTTGGTGCTACTTCATTTCATTAAGCCGACTTGTTGTTATTCTTATTTTTTGTTTAAATTTAATAGAACGCTTAACAACAATAATATCAGCGAGATAGAACCAGACGCATTTCAGGGATTAAAGACCATACAAACAATGTGAGCGTCACTTAATGCATGGATGCATGCTTTGTGTGTTGTTATATCGAAGTCATCACGACTTATTAGATTAATGGGCTAAGATCTTAATGAATCTCTCTTCAGTTTTGTGATATCCAACGGGAAGACTACAATAGTTGTTTCAAAACTGAAGTTCAGCTTCGGCTTAAAGGCCAAGAACGTTTAGATGACTTCAAATGACGTCATCCAATCAACCGAGAAATTGCTGCTTCACATGTGTGGAGAAGCTAATCTCGCATAGCCAAGGCCTTTTTATCTTAGTGGTCTTAGTGGCCTGCTTTATAGCGAAGATGTCTTAGTAAACAAACAATATTAAGATACTCACACGTGAAACTGCTTTCTAGAATAATTGCAGGCTTGAGTTTTGCGAACTGAGTAATGGAGGACGGAGTTTCGACGGTTTTCATCCAGCTATTTCTAGGCACAGTTATTTTTCCATCCTAAATTATGGAGATTTGTGTAATTGTGAACCCATTGATCTATGAATTGAAACCGTTTCCTAAGTGTTTTTACAATATATTTGTTTTCAAGAGGATAAACTTTCTGATAAAAAGCACGAGAAAATATTAATATTTTTCCCTTCTTGATCTCTTATTTTTTGATTTCAAGATTTCTACAATATAATCGTCTAGGAAGAGTGAAGAAAGAAGATTTTGCATCACTAAAAAAACTGGAAAGGCTGTAAGTGATAAGATGATTTACAATTATTAAGCGGAGTGGTGAACATATAAATTGTACATTTATACATTAATTCATTAAACCTGTTATTATTCGACTATGACGTCATTTACCTAACAAGGAAACGTTAACACGCAAAATATCCGAGCGTATTACACAGTAGACTGTCGTATTACACGTTAGTAAAGGTTTGTAAAGATACTGAAGCAAAAGTGAAAGGAATTTCAGTCGAATAATGAATTCATTATTTGATTATTTAACAGATAATACGTGCCGACATTTTACTCATTGCCGCAATTCTCGTAAAATATCCGCACATTATCTGTTCAAACATCGAATAAGGTGTATGTATTTGAACGTTAACTGACTGTCGTTTACCAACAGGTACCAGTTTACACCATACCACGTCGGGTAAGCGCTAATCGATCCGGCGTGTTTTCCTGAAAATATAAATCATGAAGGGATAAGATACGTTTCTCTTATCATCTTATCATACTGTTCTTATGGTTTTAGTCAATAATTAATGAAGTAAATTCCATTTCGATCCCACAAATGGAAAAAAATAGAATGAAAGCAACTCTGAACTTGAACTTGAACTGAAGACGATCTTGTTACACTGAAAATTATCTGAAATCATCAACAAGGGAAGTACATTAGACTTTGATTGTATTGCAAAACCATAAATTAACCATAATGTGGATGATAAGAAATATATATACAGATATTAACTTTTAACATACATTAATTTCCATATATGTAGTCCAGGTCTTCATAATATTTAAACTGAATAAAACTGAAAGATAATAATAATAACTATTTTTTCTTTCAGCTACCTGTTTGACAACCAGATATCCTTTATTGAAACGGGATCATTTCCACAAGTACATCTGCCACAATTGTGGGTTAAACTTCGTTTTCGCGTGTTTTAATAACACGGATCTTGAAATTGTGGTCGGGGTATTTTTAGAATGAAGGAAAGCGATTGTCACCAAGCCACCAAATTACTAGTTTAGACATCACAAATGTATGTTCTTCCAGTTCAGTGCACGTAAAGAATTTGTGTTAGTGGTAAAAACAAATACGGTGTTTCATGATTGGACTATAAGGTTCACTTGCTCACTGTCTGTCCCCTATTTATTATTTACTTAATTTAATTTAGCACCCATATAATATCAGCTAAACTAAATGGTTTAGTGGAATCATGGAAACCAACAAAATATCAATCATACTAAGATGATTAATTTATATTTTAACATTTTTCTCTTTTACACCAAAAACGTCTTTCCAATTTGTAAATTACAATGACGATGCAATACTTTGCTTAAATTGTTAGTAAAGATTCAATTTGTATTGCAGGCTTTTGTACAAAAACACGGGTCTGTCGTCGATAACTATAGTGGCAAGCGAATATCAAAAGCCAAACGTGACGGTTTATATGTGAGTATGGTGGAGGCGCGGAAGTCTGGTGGTAATAGTACGTTGAAATGTAGATGTAAAAGTCGGTGGTTCGAGCCCTCAACGCTCTGCTGTCGCGTTGTGTCCTTGTTCCGCATTGTATCTCTCCAGGAGCTTATGAGCTCTCAAAACAGATATGTAATGGGTACCTGCGAACCTTAATACGCAACAGAAACCTAACACAACTTAATGTTTGGGAGAATATTACCCAGTGTAAAATCTTCTAAATGGAAGGCTTGTCTATCAATCCCTAGTTGAGTAGTCTTTTTTTCGATTACTACGCCTGGGAATCGAAGTTGGAGCTCCTGTCTTGAATATAAGCCGCAAATTAAACAAGCGGTAAACCATTCCGTCTTGCACAAACCGGGGACCTAGGCTTAGATAAGCCACAGCCGCAGAAAAATATTGTGAAAAAAATGTACCATTTATACCGTGAGTGTGCGTTTTTTCAAGGATCTCAATGTTTTTGTTTTTAAGCGCGGCTTATTTTCTTCGTATAAATGTATAAATGGCCCCTAATGTTATATCTCCTCAGGTATTCAGATAATGTCCCGTCTATTCCAGTTAATCGTGTATATGCACGTGTTCTCGAACGAAATGGATTTCGGTGCCAATTTCACGATGGTTATAATCAATGCGATCTTTGCCCCCGGGGAACTTACTCACGGGGTGATGGTGCGTCTAAAGGATGCTGGGAGTGTCCTGCAGGTAAAGTACGGAAATTGCGAGATTCCATAGCTCAGAAGGAGGTCGGACACCTTATTGAGACTTATATAACGGACTAACTGGTTAGCTTTCAGTTGAGGTTGGGGTTAGCAATTTATATTGTTAAATTTAGTACTAAGCAACCCGAGAAGGTGGTACAGTGGTACGGTAGGCTATGTAAGCCTAAGCCTATCTGAGGTCACAGGTTCAATCCTGAGTGGGGATTTTAGATTTTCTTTTTTGCACTTAAAAATTTATTGAAAATAAAATTCTAAGTGTCGACATTACGTTATATAAGTCTCAATAAGTGTCCGACCTCCTTCTGAGCTATGGAAGGTAGACTCTACCGTAAAGTACTTATAGACCTCTTTCATAATGGCGGAGGAGTTATTAATTCTTTTATATCTATGTTAATATGTACTTATTGACTAAGTTAGGTCGGGCCGGATGGGAAAATATTTGGCTCGAGGTCATGGCGTACGGACCGAGCGCAGCGAGGTCCGTGCGCCATGACCGAGAGCCAAATATTTTCCCATCCGGCCCGACCTAACTTAGTCAATAAGCATTTTATCATATGACCAAATTGGAGACAAAATTACTTGAAATTTTAACGCGCGTGGTCGTCCGCTTTTGTAGTTGGGCCGTACGCCTTTTTCCGGTCCCGCTCGCGCAAATGCGTATGGCCCTCATAACGGACTTTCATCAATGGTTTTGCAAAGAAATGGTTCGCAGGGTCGTACGGGTCATATGATAATTAGCCCTATTGGCCTCGTTTTAGAGTAAAAATTCTTTTGAATTTGTACACGCTAACGAGGCCACTAGGGCTAATTAACATAGATATAAAAGAATAAATAACTCGCCCGCCATTATGAAAAGGGTCTATTAGGCCCTTTTTTGTTATAGAAATATAATGAACTGGTTGTGATCGTTGCCATTATTTCTCCTGTAATTTTTGCATGAACCATTTATTATACATATCGGCATGCGAATTTTCTTATTTCCTATAGATACATGTAAATCCTAAGAAATGCCTGCATGAATCTCATCTCACTGTTTGTGAATCTCACTGTTTGTAATTAAAGTGAAAGTTCCATGACTGCTTGAACTAAGAGAACACTCTTAGCCAGTACGACAAGAGATCGTAACCAAAATGTTTAATGCTATGATTTTCAAGGTGGCTTTTATCAAGACTCAATTGCGGCAGTTGGTTTGACATTGGATGGTAATGGGTGCCAGCGTTGCCCGGTGGGAACTTTTGTTCACCCAACAAATGCACCGGGAAAAGCGTCTTGGGAATGCAAAGCATGCCCAGAAGGTTAGTATCAAGTGCAATTGTCATTAATACAATACCGGCGAACATGATGATGGGGATAAATCATGCGATGGAGTAGCATCCCATTTCGGGGGAATATGAATACTCTCATTTGCTTAATGTTATGGGAATCGGCTGAGCTTTAGTAGTTGTAGGCCACTTAGCTGGACAAAGCTTAATCCCCTCTTCAGAAAGCTGAGTAGAATCTACTTTTCCATCACTATCGTAAACTTACAAACAGTTTCACTTAAAGTTGGGCTACAACAGTTAAACTTAAACATGCTGCCGCCCAGATTTCTTTTTATTCCATTAACAGTGCCTCTTCACTGAGCAAGCAACTTTTTATCGTGATTTACTAGCAATACCATTTTGGTATTTTTTCAGGCACAAACACAACCATGTTGGCTGGGTTCAGGGCATGCTGGTGCTTAAAAAACTATTACCGCTTGGATCGCTTTGGACCCTGTGCTGCCTGCCCCGGTCATGGGGTCGAGTGTTCCAGTGACAAACTAAATTTGTCACGTGGATTTTACTGGGAATGGGCTGACAACAGTAGAAATGACAATAAATCCACCTACAAGCTATTGGTCGCGAACTTGGCCATCGAGAGTGATAAATACAACAACAAAACAATGAGATTTATTGGAAAGGTCCCAAAAGCTTATAAATGCCTGCGAGGAGATTCTTGTCTTGGAGGAATAGACTCAGCATGTGCCGAAGGTTATGCTGGACCACTTTGTGCCAACTGCCAATCAGGATACTACAAACGGGCGCTATCATGCCAAAAGTGTCCTTCAAAGAAACTCATTGGAGTACAGCTTGGAATGCTGTCTTTGATTATTCTGATAATTATACTTGTTATCGTTAAGAGCAACAAATCATCGACTTCGGGAAGGCGAACGATAGCCGACATGTTTCTTGCCCACGTGAAGATTGTCATCGGGTTCTATCAAGTTCTGGCTGGTGTACTTCAAGCTTTCTCCTATATAAAGTGGCCATCCGAAGTTTCTGTCCTTGAGAGTTACGTTAGATTTGTTCAGCTTAACTTCCTGCAGATTGTTTCCCCGAGTTGTGTAGAAGAAACGATCAGTATGAACGCTTATGGCGACTTTGTTTTTACTTTGGCTGGAAACGTTTGCATCATCACCCTGCCGATGTTTTGTTACCTCGTAAGGTTGGCTTGGATGAAAATGAAAGCGCAACAAAGCGACGAAAGTGATGCCAATGACATAAAAAAGCCATATCTGAAAGTCACCATGTTTCTACTGTTTGTTGCCTATCCAGCTACGTGTGTCAATATTTTTCAGATTCTTCCTCTTTCCTGCCATGAACTTTGTCCATTTGAAGGTGCTTCTAATTGCCCATCCTTTTTACGAGCTGACTACTCCATTAAGTGTGACACCGATAGGCACCGAAAATACGCCTGGGCAGCATACGCCTCGTTGTTGTATGTGGTGGGATTTCCCATTTTACTGACCTTTCTCGTGTGGAAAAACCATCATCGGGCTCGAAACAGACCCAGGAGTCTCTCCATAACAGAAAACAGATCTAACATAAACTCAATGGCGTTCGCCATTTTGTTTTTACACGAAAACTACTCATCGAGTTGCTGGTATTGGGAAAGTATTGAAATGGCGCGAAAAGTTATCCTGTCAGCTGGTGTTATCTTTGTAGGATCCGAAAGCCGTACGCAAGTCGGTATCGCAGCCATGATTTCCGCCAGCTTTGCAATGTTACACGGGCGGTTTCGGCCCATTCCTGACAGATTCGAGGACTATCTACAAATGATGTCCCTTTTGGTAACATCATTCAACCTCTCAATTGGAGTGTTGTTAAAGATGCCTTCGGATGAAGCAGCTGGCAGCGTGGGTGCAAGAAATGACAACGAGGGACTTGGTATTTTACTGTTGGTCACTAATGGTCTGGTAATAGGTGTTGTATTTGGTAAGATCACTATATCTTTAATTGAACTGTAGACGTAACTTGTGAATGATATTTTATCAGTCCTTATTAACTGTTGAGATAAAGGCCGATAACACTGTTGCTGCTGCTATATACTGTTTTAATAACTGAACAAGACACCCAGGTCTTGTAACTAATATGCTAAGTGGTCATTCCTTCAAATACCACGCAGCTCTTTATAACCTCTAATTTCATTGGACCTGGATATCATAACTTTCAACATTCATAACGTCTTTAATGTGTATTCAAACGCCATCAAACTTTGTGACTTTTCGTAAAATTTATCTCGCATGTTCATATGACAATTTATTGATCACGTGACTTGATGTTTCCATGGCAACAGAATTTTGACAGCCATGTTTTTTTAAAATTGGCATATTTGTTAGTACCTTTGAATGAAGAAAAAAACGTTTATACTTTTACGTCATTAATAGCGTTTATTTATTGGTTTTGATTAATTTTGAGTCAATGGACGGTTTTTAAGACGTTTTAAAAATTTTCAGAAATCCAAGATGGCAGCCTATATGACGCCATCGTTCCATTATGCGGATCGCAAATTAGACAGTTTTGGACGTACTATGCACCCTCTAGGTTTCATTGTCATAGCCTTAATGTTGTTGAAGTTACGAGGGGGTGGGGAGGGTGGGGGGGGGGGGCACATTCCCAGGCTCAGGAACTCTAAAAAAGCCCAGGCTGAATAGGGTTAAAGGTTGACGAAAGCTCTCTCGATTAATTATGTTTCATCGCGTTGTTAATAGAAATGTTGACATCCGAGAGAGTGTAATTGCTATTCAATGTGGATTAATGAATGATAACTCCATGTTATTCCAAGACCTCATTGCAATTGTAATCAGAATTCATGGTCAAATAAACTATGCGACAAGCTCCCTGGAAAAAATATTAAATATTCAGGACAATAACAGATTTAAAACTTCTGTGCGCAACCATTTGATTGAATAAGGGGAGTAGTTATAACTTTAAAATGAACTATTATTGCATTATTTTATTGTAATATTATTTTAATTTAATTTCTCTCATTGTATTAAATAATTCGTCTATTATAGCCCTTATCGTAGATGAGTACGCCACGCCAACATATCAGCGGTTTCTCGATTTATTGACTCTATAGTCTCGTTTTGATGTTTACGCTCATCGTCGTCAGAGGTTCTCGTAAACATCAAAACGAGACTATAGGGTCAAGAAAGCGAGAAACCGCCGATATGTTGACATGGCGTACTCATCTACGATAAGGGCCATTGGAAACAAGTAAGATATAATTCCAAAGATATACAGTGTTGCAAACTAATTAAATCATCGTTTTCTCTCCAACTACCTTTTCTTTGCAGTTCGGTACTTGATCATCTTTGTGCAGTTTGCAATGGATTGCCGCAAAAACCCTCGTTTGAGTTGGAGCTGCATTTGGCAGTTGCTTAGTACTGCAAAGGAAGCCCAAGCAGACGTAACCGATGTTAGTTCACACAAAACGTCTATGCAAACTATGGCAAAAGGATTTGACTTCGAGATTCCTAGTGTTATAGCTGAAGTACATGAGTCCTGCCAAGTTGATGATTCAGTTGACAATGATGATGGCTTCACAGCAAGTTACAATAACTTGCAACGTACTTAATGTACTACGAAGAAACCCCCCCATAGCTAATAACGTAATGCATGAAACAAAACAACACATTCTTCGACAAAAAGGATTGTCAGTTAAGGCAACCATTGATACAAACTATTTGTTTCTCGGAACTGTGGGATTCACAGTAGATATATTATTTTATCAGTGAACTCTTTAAAAGAACAAAATATAATCTGTGCTCAATATTAAATTTATAGAGGTAGCGATAAACAGATCCAAGGGGCGAATCGTTAGATTTTTGCAGAGTTCTGAGTTAAGGGGGCGGGTGGGTTAGTGGGGGTTTGTTGATTTTGAAAACAAAATCTTGTAAGCCAACTCACTTGGGAAAAATTTCGAGGGCAGAAAAGATCACCCTTTTCCCCCTTCCCTTAAAAGTCTAATGGCGGTCCTAAGAATTGACAAGTAACGATTTTTGGTGTAAGGAAAATTATTGTTGTCAACAGAAAATGACTATACTTTTTGACTACTTAAAATAACAGTTATCTTGTCAGTTTCTGGACTTATGAGAAAGAATTAAGGTCATGGAACTTTGACAATAAGTTTTAATTATAATTACCTTGAGTTCTGATTTTCGAAGATCATGTCTACAGTGGGCGTAATCCTACGAAAATATCCTTCGAAGGGTGGCCTGAAATCATTTATTAACTTCCTCAACTAACATGGAAGAACCACGAGGCATTCAATGTAACAAAGAATAAAGAAAGCCTTTCATTAAAATGTTGTTGATTATTAAGAATAAAAATAGATTGTTTGCTTTTGATTTTTAAACTCGTGATAGGTAATTCGGTCGGGCTGCGCCCATCAAAAATTAAAAAAGCCAGTAAATTCATCAACATGTGTACTATCACGCGATAAAACTATCGAACCCGTAGGCGTAGAGCTGCGTTGAAGTAAGCTTCTATACCAAGTCGAATGGAGTGTGAGATCGTATATGGGTATGTAAGAGTAACTTCACCTGCCAGCCATTTCAGCAAGAAATAAAGGAACGAATAGCTAAGTACGTCGTGGCTTGACTTGAGTTTTTCACCTTCTTTTATAAAGTACAGTTTACAAATCAGAATAACATGTTGCCTCCACTCACTTAATTTGACACTGACAATGTTATATCACGTGATACCAACTAACACTGTCGCATGAATAGTCTAGTAAGATGAAAATCATGTTAAATCAATCGAACTAAGAAGCCTATTTTAATGACGGACTGAATACGGAGCTTTGAATTCCTTGCGGAGGTCTCTTAAAGTGTTCTTACCTTGTCTAAGTTCCTTGAGACAATAGGTATGAGGTTAATGAGATTATGAATTTGTATACTGGACTGAGATAATTGAATGTCAAGACAAAACTTTACAATAGACCATATTCGTATTCTTGGTATAGAAATCTAATCGTAGCTTGTAGTGGAGGCTCTTGCCATGCTTGCGGGTAATCTTTTTACATGCAAATAGTTTTAATGATATTCCCCACACGAACCTCCTCTACTGGCTAAAACATTACGTAAACAGATGAAAGTCTTGGGACGGCTGTTTAAAAAATCAAAAGTTTTAATCGAGCGCGGACATCTGTTGGTTGCAAAGATTCACCAGGTTAATTAAAACTCAGTTGCTAAAGAAAAAAGAAAAATTAGAAAAGCTTTATGAGCCATATGGAACATTGCAGAGCTATATTTTATGCCGACAATGGAAGGCGACAGCTTTAAGTTGGTAGCCAGTCTTTTCTTACTTGTTGCTGTCATATCTTCGGACGGATTCGCAGGTAAGTTAAGAATAAGTGACACGAAAAGTAATTTAAAGAAAGCATTATACAAAAAAAAAAAATAGAAATTGAAACTTTGGTGAAACTTTGGATAAAAATGTTAAGAACGGCTGTCTTTTTATTTCCAATAAATTTTGGAGAAAAAATCGAAAACAAAACATACAGTGGTTGTGAATGCTTACTTTGGTTAATATTCTGTCATCGAATTTAGGCCACTACAAATGCAAGGTCATAAGAGATGCGATATCCCTAAATTGGGAATCCTTGAACATAATGTACGTAGCCTGAGTTTCAGATTCAATTCCGAGTTCAAAATAACTTCTACTTCTACTTCTATTAATATTTAATCCACAAGGGCAAAGGCCATAACGTGAATATACATTGCTTTGTACAGTGTATGTGCTTAAATAATAAAATATTAACGGACGGGAGTGATGTTAAAAAAACCAACTTAATTATGGTTACTATATAAAACATTAAGAGATTCCTTATAACATTTTTTTAAGTCGGTTACTCCAGGACGTCGACTGGCAGTTTAATTTGTTCCATTGTTTTGTTGGTGATGGGAAGAAGATACACTTGTACGTGGGTGGTATTTGTCACATGTTAGCGGTATCAGTGATAGCCAGGCAGTTCAAGGCTTCGCGTATTCAACAACGTTTCCTCCCGACTCCCGGGGAGTGAAAGTGAGGGAGGGGGAGAGAGGAGGGAGTTTGGGGGGGGGGGGGGGGGCGGCTGGGTGTTGTTGGGGAAGGTTCCGTATAAAAGTGGCGGCGTCCTAAAAATAAACATTAATAAGCATTTTACAGTTTGTACTGGCGAGAAAGTACGTCTAATAGAAAATTTTAACGCAATAATTGTCCCTGTTCTATCTATTCCTTGCCCTAAAAGGTAACCTGATAGGTTCAACTAAAAACAGTTTCAACCTAATCACCATAAAAAGTACCAAATTCGCGTTTTTAAACCCCTAAAAGGAAACAACGAGCATCCCTGTCACTTTTTAATTTTCTATTGGAGTCACTTCCTCCTCCCACCGCGGGTTAAAACGGTAACCGTGGATAATATTTCGACAGCAAGATTTATCCTTTTCCATCGGCAGCAGATTTGAGCCCTTAACGACTTCATTTCACTGAATAGGCGGTTTTCACGGTGGCGTCATTTTGCTACAAATTCATTTTTACCTTTTTCTATTTAAATTTTGTAATCTAAGTGGAGTGTAAATACAGTCAAACCTTTATAAAGCGGCCACCTATTAAGCGGCCGCCACATAAAGGTTCTCGAGGACGTCCGCTTAATACAGGTTTCACTGATGTTCCAAATTCTCTATATTTATAACGTGTATTATTATTATTATTATTATTTTTGACTTACAGAAGACGCCGTGTGTCAGTATTGTTCTTGTACTGTGACATTGAAAGGTGAAATTGTAAAATGTACTGGCAAACATTTATCTGCAGTACCTAGAGGTTTTCCAGTATCTGCTAATAAATTGTGAGTATAATATACCTCACGATTAACCACACTTTCTTAATAGGAGAATTTAAAACATCAAATTTGCAATTGAAGACTTAAGCTAGATTTCCGGCCAAAAGATAAACAATTTAACACTGAACGGACTGCAGCAAATATTTTTGTACGGGGAATAAATAAATTATGTGAAAAAGAAAGGCTCACACAAAAATTCTCTTTAGCTTTAATCATCGCTAGAATCTTTTAATATTAACACAGCATGACAAAAAGCTGTCATTCAGCAAATTTTATCCGGGATTTTAGAGAATCGCGTTCGGCGATAATAACCTCACACGGAGTCAAAAATAAAATTACTAGTCTACAAAACTAGCCTTTTTTCAGTCTAAAATGTCTTCGAATGATCAGATATGATGAATCTTTGTTCCAAGTTGTTTTCAGCTCAGTTTTAGTTCTTTCGCGCCAGCGACAACTTAGCCAGACAGCATGACAAAAAGCTGTCATTCAGCAAATTTTATCCGGGATTTTAGAGAATCGCGTTCGGCGATAATAACCTCACACGAAGTCAAAAATAAAATTACTAGTCTACAAAACTAGCCTTTTTTCAGTCTAAAATGCCTTCGAATAATCAGATATGATGAATCTTCCAAGTTGTTTTCAGCTCAGTTTTAGTTCTTTCGCGCCAGCGACAACTTAGCCAGCGACTGATTCCACCGTTCATGGATTTGTTTGTCCTTTCTGCTCCGCACTAATTTCCAGGCAAGTTAAGCTGATTGTAAACTGGATTTAACTGACGAGAGAGCAATCTTCTCATTGAAAAATTCCAAATTTAAGTGCATTTTTCACTGTTTGAAGAACCCGCAGCTCCAACAGTTTGACAAAACTCACCGCGTTGCGTTACCCATTACATAATTTTCAGTCTAAACTCTTAGTTACCATAGAAATGAGCCAATCAACGCGCGGGAATTCACACAGATGTACAAGGGAGAAAATCGAAGAAAAACCTGAAGGAGGGGCATCCACCTCGTTGTATGTCCGACGGTTAAACTACATATTAAACCAAATAACATGCAGCCTGTATCTTAGTATTCGTTATGGAGTCAATTCGATAACAAAAACTTTTATTTGGCCGAAAGATCCGTATAGGAATAAACGATCTATAACTTGCTAATATGTTTGAGGAAAAAATATTAAATATTTCTTTATCCTTTATTATTCTTCGATTTTTAACAAAAGGGAACATTCTTCTTATATTTCCATTTTGTTTCCTATGTAGATATTTAAACAAAAACAACCTGACTCGAATTTCAACGGGCGATTTCTCGAATTTAGCAAACCTAACGATACTGTGAGTACATTATATATAGTACTTACTCTATGTTTGAAAACAAAAGGTTTAAAATGAAAACAACTTATATGATAATTGCAGATTTACTTGATGTTTACAAATAAGAGTATTCAGTTTACAAATAAGAAAAGATCTTAGAGTGACATAATGCGTTGTCTGAAGCGAGACATTCAACCAATTTAGCTACAGGTTTTCGGCTTATAAACGTCAAACTGCAGACGTCTAGGAGTCACGTGACCAGGCGCTGACTTCACGTTCGAGGTTTTCAACACAGTTTTCACGTTTGTAATTTCCCTCAAGGTTTCTTCACAGGCAGTCCAAGCTCACGTCACGAGAAAGCGAAGGATTAATTATTTATAGCGGTGTGTGAGACGGGACTTGACCCTTATGAAAGCGGTATTGGGTTACACGGCGGCCGTTTTAAAATTAATGCCTAAATTTCGCTTTATCAAGCGTTCGAAATCTACGTTATTTTTTCCCGATACAAAGTCTTAAATTTTTAAAACGGCCACCGTGTCACCCAATACCGCTTTCATAGAAGGGTCACGTCCCGTCTCACACACCGCTAATAATTAATCCTCCACTTTCTCGTGACGTGAGCTTGGGCTGCCTGTGGTTTCTTTGGTTTTCTTTTCTTTTATGACACAAATATGTAACGTAGTTGTCTGTCTAGACTTAGAGAAGAAATTTAAGTCGAAAGAGTGCATGTTGAACATGTTGTCTTCTCTCGAAAAACAAGCATTTGCACAAGGAGCAAATCCAATCTGGCGGCGATCAACACCGAGCGAGTGAAAACCTCTAGCTAAAGATATCTCAAACTCCAAACGCCTAACCTGAAACTGCCGTTTGCGGTTTGCCGTGCACGTGAAAAACCTATAGCTAAATGTCTCTATTACGTATTAAATTCGCTAGCAGACACGCGTGAGAATCCAGCTTTCGGCGCTTTGCGTTTAGCGGGCAGCGATTTGAGCGAATAAGCCTAAAACAAGAGCGAAATAAAAAAAACAGTAAAATGATAAGTTTAACTTGCCAATCAGTTTATAGATAAGAAAGCATCTTAGCGCGACATTATCTGAAATGAGACATTACGTAATACCTTATATATACCTTAACGTCCCTGCTACTTGAAGAGGTGTCAAGTGAGTCTGAAAGTGAAGCCGACCCAATATGCAATTTGGCATGAAATAAAGGTGTCTTCAAACAATGCTTCGTTAATCGACTCAAACTGAAACTTACAAGCATTTAATTCATGAAAGCTCTCAATACACTAACTCGAACAGGAACATTTATTCAGAAGTCTCAACTTCGTCGATTTGAACGGGAACTTTCGATTTGAACTGACATCTGCTAAATGTCCAGCATTAAGAAAAATATTGCCGAGTTATATTAATCATTATCGCTTTCGTTATGGGACCACAACCATCAATCGAATCACGGTTTACGTTGTCTAGCCACTCACAGTGTTAATTTCGTTATTGTACCTCAGACGTTGGAAGGGCGATGCCAGGCAATTGATAAACTTTTTTTTCTTCAATATTCACGTATTTTAGCTGCCTGAAAATAGCGGCTGCCTGAAAGTTGCGGCCGCTTAAGGCGCTGTTACACTAGGCAATATTTCGTGCAACTTGTCTCACAACAACTAAAAACCGTGCGTTGCGATGCTGCGAGACAAGTTGCCTGGCGGGTGTTACACTGGGCAATGTTTCTTGCGATTTGTCTCGCTCGACGGTGACGAACAGCGGAGAGGACTGGTACGATTACAAAAGGAGCAATTTCATTGGCTGAAGTCACAAAACGTTGAAACACAAGTTGCAGGAAACATGTTACACTACGCAACGCTTGAAAAATTCGTTGCGGCGTGGTGAGAATCGTTGCGAAAAGTAGAACCGACTTCTACTTCTCGCAACGATTGCGGCAACAAAAAAATCGCGAGAAAAGTTTGTTGCGGGGTATGTTACACCAGGCAATTTTTCATGCAACTTGTGTCGCAACAAAATTGCGAGACAAGTTGCATTTAACATTGCCTAGTGTAACAGCGCCTTTAGGCCTGCTCATTCCGAAAGTAACGGGGCCCTCTACGGTATTGTATTCAACCCAGCTAGTTAAAGCAGCTAGAACCCGATTATTACGATGATACATAAACTACGTTTACCAATTTGACTGCCGCAATTTTCAATATCAATCACCTGGTTACATGTAGTGAATCAAACGGACACTTCTTTATTTGATTGTTGACGGATTTAATTGCTGCGGAACGAGCGTAGCGAGTGAGCAGCAACATAATCAGGATTTAAGAGAAATATATGAGAAAAAAATATAAGCTAGGAAAAATCTCGATTTGATCGCTTTTTACCAGAATTCACTGCGCCACGAACACATTTTGGGCCAGAATGCACTGCGCCACGAACAATAGCCTCGCTTGCTGCTTCAAGCTCAGTGTTCGCTGCGAGATTTGTAATACAGTATTTTGGTCCAAGCTGGTCCAACATGTCCCAGTCGAAATCGGAAATGAAGTGTCGAAGACTACTACGAGTTGAGCGGGGACTGCGAGGCATGGTGATAGGACCGTTCAATGGCAAAGATTTTCGAAGATTGTACGGAATAAAAGACAAATTGATTTTGAAATCACTCCGACAGGGGTCGATGAGACTGAGCTGAGCTGAGCGCTTAGGGACGCGAAACCTGAGCTGAGCTTGGGAGACGCGAACTCACAGTAATTAACCTAAATTTTCACACCTTCCTCGTGGTGAACGCGTCCTTTACTCAACAACATTCTACAGACATTGCAGGAACTTGATGCGTAAATTACAAACCAAAATTAGTCTTATTAGCTGGAATTTTCGTCGATTCATCCCGGTTACAGAGAAAATTCCGTAATACCAGCGAGACGATAAAACAGCATTGTTACAACAAATTTACCGCAGCAATTACTATCTTTTGGATACACTAGTTAAACAATAATCAGTGAAAGCGTTTACTGCTTAAGACGTTTCGTGGCAGTAATGGTCGATTATCGCTTATTAGTTACATCAAATGGGACGAGGAGCAACCGACTATGACGAATTCGCACTAAAATGTCTTAGTTTCTGTTTCAAAGCGGCATAAGGTCCAGTGTTCTAGCCACCGTGTAAAATTGCAGCAGTGGTGACTTCATTTGTAGTTTTACTCGTATTTTTGTGTGCATCACAACCCGATGAGTTTTAATTCACAGAAAAATAAAATACTTACAAAAGCAACTTCTAAAACCATTATCATTTTGTGACAGGCATTTAGGCTACAACAACATAAAGAACTTGGAGTTGGGGGTTTTTGACAATCTTATCACGTTAAAAAAACTGTAAGTATTTTAGAGAGTGAGTGTTTTTCGGATTATTAGTTGTGAATCATTAATGGTCAAATTTGTCAGATTTTCATCCGACTAACAGGCTCGTCCTCGGCTTATTAAAATTATAGAATATATGACATATAACATTTTTTTAGCTGTCAGTAATCTAAAAAAACATAGCCATCTTTAAATACATGTTACAAACACAATTACTGTAAAGCCACTCTACATCGCCTTAAAGTAACTAATAGTTTTCAGGTCTCAAGTGAATCAATTGACTCAGTTAATGATGGGTAAATCCATCAACGAATCAATCAATCAATCAATTCAAGAATCAATCAATCAATTAATTAATCAATTCAGCAATCACTCAATCAACCATGAATCAATCAAGCAATTAACCAATCAATCAATCAATTAACCAATAAATCAATCAATCAATAAATCGGCAATTAATCCATCCATCCATTCAGCCATCAATCAATCAATCAATCAATCAATCAACCAATCAGTCAATATTTGTTCTTCAACTTCATTTATTTTAGGTATCTTGACGACAACAACATTGCACGCATCACACCTGGAGCCTTTCATAACTTGGGATCGCTAAAATACTTGTGAGCGAAAAGATTTCGAATAACTTTGAATTTATTTTTGTTGCGAACCTTTAGTTTCTTGTGAAACATGTTTGATTCTTTGAAAAAAGGTTTCTCCAAAAAAAACAAGATTTCAGAACTACTTAATGGCACATTCCAGGGTTTAGATTATTTAATTAGTTTGTGAGTATCCTGAATTGAAGTACATTAATTTTTGTTTTATAATTAATTGCCTACGGCTATCGTACACAATCAACATTAATCAATCAATCCATCCGACAGTCAATCAATCAACCATGCGTTAATCAATCAATCAATCAATCAATCAATCAATCAATCAATCAATCAATCAGTCAATCAATCAATTAATCAATCAATTAATCAATCAAACAGTTCGGCAATGTTTTTTATTATTCTACATTTATTTTAGGTATCTTGACGACAACAGCATTGCAAGCGTCACACCTGGAGCTTTTCAAGACTTGGGATCACTAGTATACTTGTGAGGGTGGAAAGATTTCGAATAACTTTGAATTGATTTTTGTAGCAAACCTTCATTTTCTTGTAAAACATGTTTGATTCTTTGAAAGCAGGAATCTTCAGAAAAACAAGATTTCAGAACTTCCTAATGGAACATTTCGTGGTTTGGATTCTTTAAATTGGTTGTGAGCATTCTGAAGTACATTTCGTTGTATAATTAATTTTTTTACTACAGTACATAATCAACAACATCGCTTACATTCACGGATAATGCCTTTAGAATCGTAGGTGTCTATTTCATAGCCTGCGGTACAGTGGACTCTAGCGCCCTTTCCCGCGTGTTTTGACTCACCCCAGGTGGGAGCGTGGAAAGAGTTGTCTTTATTTTTGTGACAAACCTACATTTTCTTCTGAAACATGTTTGATTATTTGAAAACAGGTATCTTCAGAAAAACAAGATTTCAGAACTTCTTAATGGCACATTCCATGGTTTAGATTCTTTAATTAGGTTGTAAGTATTTTGAAGTGCATTAATTTTTGTTTTATCCTGAATTAATTTCTTTTGACTGCAGTACATGATCATCAACATCGTTAACATTTACAGAGAATGCCTTTATAACCTGATGCGCCTTTTTCATAGGCTGCAGTGTAGTGGACTCCCGCGCCTTTTGCCACACCTTTAGACTCGCGCCATGCTTGCGTTACTTACAGTACGGACTACTACAAACGACTCACTCTAGAAAGTTGGCTTACTAACCTTAGAACAGACACCACTGAGCCGATGCCAACAGTTACCTGCAGCCTACAAACGACTTGTCAACAGAACAGACAAACAATAGACTGAACTCACCGACACATTTGACTAACAAAACAACAGTCTTTTCAGAACTATACTAACCCGGAGATCACACTCGACAGACTAACTGACACTTCTGGATTCAAAAAAGGGTCATTGTACTGTTAAGCCGGTATACCTAAGACTTTCAATTCCTCCCTCCCACCTTGACACAAATGTAAACAACACTTGAATCGTCAATTCATACCTCAGGTGGTTACTGACGAAGACTGTAATATCTCCTCCACCTTACTTAAATGTTATTTAGGGCTCTCCATGACAACCACATTCAAAGCATATCACCTGGCGGGTTTGAAGGCCTGGGATATTTAAGACATCTGTAAGTATTTAAAGACAGTTGTTCAATAAATTCGAGCTTAAGTTTGTTTCTTAAAAAAGAAATTTCGTATGAGCCTGAATTCAGAGACATCAGAATTTGCATTGCATTCTCATTTTTAAAAGGTATCCAATAATTATTTGTTCTCGAAAACTGTTATCAACAAAATTCCAACCAGTATCCATGCATTCTATGTAATCATATCTGTATGCGGTGTGTATTGTTAATAGTTTTAATTTACTTATCATCGTAAACAGGGCTCCACTCAAACCAGCGGTTAAATGGACAGATCTTTACAAATATTGCTTATAAATAAATAAATAAATAAATAAATAAATACGTTCAGTACTCTTACACCAAGCTGGGTATCGACTCTGAATGGGGACCACTTTCTCGCCAAAAAAATGTACTTACTTTCTTTACTTAATGAGCGCAGTACGTCAGGTTATGTCTTAAGGGACTCTACGAATAAATTAAATGTCCCTCTACCAAGAACCAACTACCTAAAAAGGAGCTTTAGCTATAGAGGTGCAACTCTCTGGAACAGTCTGCCCTGCAATCTTAGGGAAGTGAAATCTTTAAATCGTTTTAAGCAATTGTTAAACTTTTATTTTAGTTAATTAAAGTTAGATACACGGCATTCATGGAAAACAGGTATAGTTTAGTGAAATTTTGAATAGTATTTCTAAGGCTCTTAGATATGTATTTATTATTATCAAATATTGTTATGTAGTTATACTTTAAAAACCTGATGAATTTTTACCGTGTTAAAATAGAGATTTAAGATGTTGAGATTTGAGATTTGAGTTTGATTTCTCGCACATGAAACGTATTTTCCTTTGTTTTTATTTCTACCAGAAAACTTGAAAAAAACAAGCTTTCACAACTTTTAAATGGAACTCTTCGTGGTTTGGGTTCTTTAAATGTATTGTAAGTAACTAATTTAACTGGATTGCGTCTCTTCAGCGACATGCACATCAAGCTCAACCCTCCACCCTTTCGTTGGACTTCAGTGGTTCGTGCTGTTTCCTAGACTAAAAAATTGTTCCAAATTGTCCTCTCCACCCAGGTATATGACTTAAATTATGGGTAACCCTTATAGAATAACATGCTGCATCCCATCCAGGGAAGAGTTGCGATACTCCTGATTTATTCGTGCTACAGAAAATGGCATATTTTACTGTATAAATCGATGTTCATAGTAAACTAGGTTTAGAAACTGCCACACTTCAGTAATTAATTCATTGTAATATTTTTTTGAATTCATAATTCTTTCCATTACTTTTTTTTTCTTAGAAACGTGTCTGATAACAGAATTCAATACATTGCGCGCGGAACATTTATGGATGTCAATTCTCTTAGATCTTTGTGAGTGTTATAACTAAAATGGAACGTCTATTTTATATTTCTCTGCCCTGGAATAACCGACGAAAATAATGCTTTATTAAGTCTGTGCCCTTTTGTAGATCTTCGTAACTCTAACTGAGTTATTTATGGTCTCACATGATGTTTTGATGCGACATATGACATTGGGATTACATCATTATTCTTCCAACAACCACCATCCTTGACGGATCTCTCATTTTAGATTTTCATGACATCAAATCAAAGTGGCTGTGAGCCACTAAATTTTGAAAAGGAATTATAACAGGGTCAGAATATCGAGGCTACTGAACTGAGTCTGTATTTATCCGTTGGTCATTGGGTCTACTGGTACTGCCGGGTTAACAGGAGCAATGTCCTTTTTCCTCTTCTCTTTTCATTAACGGAAGTAGATATTATTTATAATCTCTGCCAGGATTCGAACCCGGCTTCATTGGTACCGGAGCGCAACACTTAACCACATCACCATCTAGGAATAAATATCTAATAAAGATAAATTCTATTATTTCAACCTATACGAATTAAAACACATGTCTCTGTTGAAAAATCCATTTGTATCGGTTTTAATGTTCCATCAAAGGACTCTAAAATGCAAAACATCATAGCAGCGCTTCCTTGATGTAAGGTGTTTGTTATAATTAATGAAATGTAACACGGCTTTCCGCAGAATATTTATTTACGCCCAAACGTTATGCACTAGTCAGCGGATTTACAAAATGTTTAACAGGAAACGAAGGAGCGAAGGAGTGAAATTAGCGTCATACCTACAACTCGGAAATGGCTCTGCCATTTTCAGAGTTAAAAACGTTCAAACTCGATAGAAAGAGTGCATGCTAAAATAGTCTTAAAACTAAGCAAAATATTTTCATTTGAAAGTTTGTTTCAAAACCTAGTTGCAGCTAAGGTTTAAGTTATTACAATTTATAATTAAGTATTGTACAAAGTATGTTAACAGTCGTCGTATTTTAACACAAAGGTGGCTTAACAGAAATAACATCAATGAAATCCACAACTTTACGTTCGAGGGACTACAATATGTTCAAGAAATGTAAGTGCATTAATGGGAATAATATTAAAGGCTGAAACGAGACACAAGAATACATGTACAGAGCTTTACACTGCAACACGTCCCAATATGCAATTGCAAATAGACATTACATCAATGGGAAATTTGTTAACAAAACGTTAGTAGTATTTAAACTGTAAACAAATAAAATAACAAGTCATTGACTTGTATTTGAAGAAAAAAAGTTTTGTTATACGTTATTTACTTAACAGATATTTGAATAATAACTATATCAAGAGTTTACAACCAGGAACCTTTCACATTTTCACCAAATGGAGGTTTTTAAATTATTTGTAAGTATTTTAACTCTCTTCTTCAAAACTTAGAATTCTGCCACTTAACGTAACGTGCGAGGACAACGTAACGAACAAAACGCAGAGAAATTTTTGTATATCTTCAACAACTTTTGTTTTGCCGCGCATCTCGCTTGAGATTACATTATTATTGACGAAGGAGCGACAAAAATCAAGACTAAAGGTCGCCAAACGAACGCAACATTTTAACGCAACATCTTGCAACATTGTTGCGCGCAACTTGTTAACACGCGTTTGGCCACCCTGTTGCAACATGTTAGATGGTGTTGGATCAAATTTGACCATTTCCAAACTTGATGAAACACCATCTAACATGTTGCAACATGTTGTGAGCGTTTGGCCAGCTCCTTCACAAAACGATTCAACAATGTTGCTTGATGTTGCGTTGAAATGTTGCGTTCGTTTGGCCAGGCATTAATGTTTGGAAGTTAATGGCCACACCGAGCGGCGGTTTATTGGGTAAATAAAACCTGATAATGTACTTGTCAACAAAATCAATTTTGCAAGCAGAAATAAGATTAGATGTAAGCCAGGCCGGCCAATCTGGAAGGGGATGGGAAAACTGTTCAAATGACCTTTGTAAGCTCAAGAGCAAAAGAGGCCGAATTCTAAACAGCGGGGTCTTAAGGTCAGACACCAGGGTGTCTGACACCTTTAAATACCCGTAAACCGATACGCTCGGCCTGACTATCACGTGTAATTATTGTTGTCTGCGATGGCGCCGCATAAATCAGATGAGGCTGCTGTTACATGATCTTTGCTTTATGCCGCGCATCTCGCTTGAGATTACATCATTATTGACGAAGGAGCGACAAAACCCAATAGGCCTTTATCACGCCCCGCCATTTTGTATAAAAACAAAAGATTTTTGCCTGTCCAACTTCGTTCTCAACTTTTTCACTGCGAGGCTTGGCGGGCAAAAAGAAAGCATTTTATTCTCCGGGGAGTCAACATGGCCGCCGCGTGATAAAGGTCTACATGACGAAAATAATGAGACCAAATCAAGACTAATGTTTGGACGTTAATGGCCATACCGAGTGGCGGTTTGTTGCGTAGACAAAACCTGATAATTAACTTGTCAACAAAACCAATTTTTCAAACATAATCCAGGTGGGGCCTAAACGGCCACAAGCCACACTGAATGTAGCTGCCCAACCAGCGCCGACGGCAAAGAGAAAGGAAGGGTCAAATTTGCCCAAGGAAACTGAAGGAAACACTGTTGTGGGTTAAAGCGCGCATGCATATGAGCAAGCTAAATTTAAAAATACGAACGGTCACACAATTTGTGTGGGCCTCTTGTGGTTTGAGCTGCAGCCCAAGTCTGAACAGCTCCCAAATAATAATAAAGGTCTGTACTGCTGGCGCAATTAAACTACTTAGCAGACTGATGAGTGACAGCCCATGTCTGAACCACTCGAGTCTGGAAATTAGACAAAGGCTCGACTATAGAATGCCCCTATGAGTGACGAAAAGATGCAGATTCCAGTTCCCAAAAAACCCCACAAAGCGGTGAAAGGAGCTTCCGGGGCGAATATGTCTTAAAGGCGTCTGATTGCCAGCGTTCAAGAAGTGTATTTGAGAGTCGGTAAGGCCGATTGATGCCGCATGGCTAGCTCTAAAACCATGTGGTTTGTAACGGGACGTGTCGAGCCCACAGAACAACAACGAGGTGCCGAGTTGTCGAGAAAAATCTGCTACGGATATTGCTGACAGTCCAGGCATGCAAAACAAAGGACCTGGGGCATGACCACGTAAGGCGCAAAATTTTATCAAAAATTCCACGGTGCAGAAAGGTTGCGAGACTTCGCGATTGATAAGTATATCGAAAGGTCGCTTGCCCTTACTATGTTTGTATTGCTAATAGAAATTTTCGCTGTAACAGTCTTGTTGTTTTCAAAGAGAAAGGTCAGTTATAATAATAATAATAATAATAATAATAATAATAATAATCACTTTATTTAGGTGTCAAGTGTCGAGCACTAATTGGAGACACTAAATATATTAGAAACAAATATTGCGAATAGAACATAACACGTTAAAAATCCCAACTGGCTGGAGGCAAACCAGTTGGCTATTTTACAAGCGTGGCCGAGGAGTTGGACTCGGGACTACCGTGAAACAACTCCAGATTGTGGTCAGAGCGGGACTTAAACTCGGGACCACCGGGTTTCAAGTCCAGCGCCATAACCACTCGACCACGCTGCCTCCCACAGTTGAGAAAGTTGCACCACAGGGGTGACTACACGCTTGCTCTTGACGCTGGTTCTCCGACACAAAGCCATAAAAAGCCGTTAAAAATTCGTTGCATACAAAAGACACCGATAGGCAGAGGAATTTGAAGACTCTATGGAGCGAACGAGTTCGTGTAAAATGGGACGAGTAATGGAGAGACGCATTACCATTGAGTTGGATTAACAGATTGTTAACCCAACTCTGAAAAGACTTGGAAAGCAACGCCAAACTTCTACTTCGAAAACTTCGGTGGCCTTCCCTTCCTGATGAACTGTAACTATGATACTTCTAAATTACAGAAAAAGATTCTCACTTTTTATCGTGAATTTTTAGATTTCTTCAAGGAGTTAAGGAGTAATTTTGAGGATCCCATAGTTATCGATAATACAACCATCTTCATGAAAACATAGTCAAGTAAAAATGTTAGTTTTGCTCAAGATTTAATGGATGAGCATGATAACTTCCTTTCCTTAGAAGAATTTCAATCCAAATTCAGGTTGAAGGCTAATTGTTTGCAATACTATCAAATTATCTCGGTGATCCCCAAGTCTCTGAAAGACAAACTCCGTCTAAAGAAATAGACAGGCGTTGTTAACATTACTATCGTTTGCTCCTGGAAAAGGCCTGCCCGCCACCATCGGCAGTAAAATCTTGGGGAAAAAAGGAAAGGGAAGTCGCTGCTAACTGGTAGAGCAGTAAAATGGCATTTACAGAATAACATCAAATAATAAATTAAGGCAATTTGCATATAAATTGTTCATCATATTTTAGTTACAAGAAGGGAATTGTGGGTTTTTACTTACGTCGTATCAAAATTCAGAAGCATTAAACAACATATTTCGATTCCAAAATATTTATGGAATTGTATAGAGTTTAAAACTACACATCTGGGCCAAATTGTGAAGCGCAAGAGCATTTCGTTCAAGAGTTTTAGGCGAACAAGTATGAGACATTTTTAGTAAGAAATGTATGGAGCTGCAATCTTGGTGTTTATTGCAACGTTTTTTAATGTAATATTAATAACAGAAATTAATTATAATGACTTCTTAATGACTCAACAGGTTTCCAATCCGTGCGACAGGTTCGAACTGTTTTGATCCGGACGTACGCCATAATTTTATGCAAACAACTCGTATGACATGACATAAACATTTTGAACTTGATAACGATGACGTAGAAAAATAAATAGTGACTATGTTATGTATTAAATTCCAATATAGATTGATGTCTGGAAACAAGCTCGAGACTCTAAAAAACAAGACGTTCTCTGGCCTTAATTATCTATACGCACTGTGAGTGATTACCGACGATTTAAACACCCTAGCCAATGATGTTAAGGAAAATGCTTGCAATGACGTTGTACTGTTTTTCCATAATTATCTTTCTACCTTTCAGGGAAACTGTGTGAAAGCTGGTACAGTTTGAACTTTCCTGTTCTTTTATCTGGACATTTCAGCGTCAGCAAATTTTAGGAAAAGGGATCTCCCCTAAATTTACCAGTTGCGTTGAGCTTTTCGAAAATCATAGCTGCCCCTATTTCGTACCCAAAACGACATTAATCGAACATTAATCGAACATTAATCGAACATTAATTGAAGTTGGGAATGCTCCAAACAGTTATTGACATTATTATAATGTTATATAGTTAGGGACGTTTTTTTATAAAAGATGTGTTTAATTTTTGAAAGAACGTACTAAGTTATACTTTTTAATTTCCGTCACAAACATAACACTTTTTTTAAATTAATAACTAGTAATGGTTTGGTTTCATCAAATGTTACATGTGTGAGGCCTTAACAACGTGTGCAGTCTCAATTAAGGAGGTGCCAAATATTGTCGACAGGAACTTCTAAAATCACGTACATTCTTGGGTACTTTATTTCTAAGGAAAAAAAAAGATTTAACATTTTTTGACGATTCGATAGAATCCACAGTAAGCCAAACCGATAATATTTTTCAGATAATATTGACAGTCAAAAGATAGTCAAAAGACTGCCTTTGTAACAATTGTTTTCAGCACTCTAAAATAAATTCAGTCAATGTTATCATTGGCCGTTTTTATACTAGAGACGCATTATCCGTCCAGACGAATAATGCGTCTGTCATGTTATGCGTCTAGTATAAAGACGGGACGAACAACTTGAGACGCATTATCCGTCTGGACGAACGCATTTCGAAAGATAATTCGTCTTGTGCCCGTCTTTATACTGGAGACGCATAACCAGACGAACTACAAATGTTTGCCCCGAGCTCGTCCAGACGGACAATGCGTCTCTAGTATAAAAACGGCCAATCACAGCAAAAACATTTTTTGTGATATTTCTCAGATTGCTTTTCGGAGGTATACTATCCCGAATAATTTACTGTACTGTCAGAGTTGGGCCACGTTAGCCACTCCACTCATTCAGTTTGGAAGCTGATATTTTCACAAAACAATTAAAAACAGGTTTTTACGTTTAATTCAATCTCAGTAACATGGCACCAACTTCTGGACCGGTTCTAATTTTTGGTGATCTTGTCTTTCACGAATCGCAAAAATAGTTTCCGCATATTGAATTATTCCCGCAAGAATTTAGCAAACTTTTGCTTGTTAATTCTGTAAACTATAAAATGTGATTTATATGTTGCTCTTGTAGTTACTTGGAGAATAACAACATTCACAGCATTGAGGCAAGCGCGTTCTACAAAATGAGAAACATCGGGTTCATGTAAGCTACTATTGATATGTTACCTTATGCCAGAAGCGGCTGAAAATCGAGATCATTTTAACCCAGGTCTTCTGTTTACTGGCAAGTTACATTAACCACTAGGCCACTAAGATACCGATGCTTTAATTTTAAGGGAATGACACTGGTCTTTGAGTGCGAACTCTTGGTAAACACATTCATTTTTCTGAGGATCGATTGTATCCGATCCCTTTATGCAGTCGTTCTATCACATATCCAAACACCGCGAAGCGGGTTGAATCAGGAGGCGCAGCCGAGGTGTTGTGTTTTTAGCCCACTTCTTGGTAGTGATATTTCTTTGTGTTCTCAACATGAATTATTAATGAGAAGTTGTTTTAATAAATAAAAGTTTAATATATTAATCGTTAATATTGTTTAATTGAAACAAACTTGCAGATTTTTAAATGGAAACCGGTTACAAAACATCACCAACGGAACGTTCTACTACAGAAAAACACTCAATGAACTGTAAGTGCTGACCTGAGATGCACATTTTTAACTCGTGAATACTCGAAACATTGAACGAGTTACAGCAGGAAGACACAATTTCACTCGATCGGTCGCCCGGTCGCTCGGTCGCTCGGTCGCTCGGCTGTTAAGTTGAAGGGAGAACGGAAAGTTGGTCGCCAGAGAGACTGCGGATTGTGAAACCGAGGTTCAAGGGTCTGGATTTTGATCTGGTGTGTAACATTCTCGTCCCCAGAGCTCCACGGTTTTTTGAAATTGCGTCTCGTGTAGCTCTGGTAACGGACAAAAATTCGAGTTTTTTGGCCGTTTAAAATAAATGCGCACAAGGTAAAAAAGAAATACCTTCTACGCATAAGGTTTTACTTCCGGTATAATTTCAAATGTTGACCATAGCGAATACATCAACAAAACCAACGTTTCAATTTTAACGCAACCAACGACCAATGTCAACCAGTGTTTTGAGCAGGTAATAAAGATATGGCTGCTAAATTTCAAAGTATAACGGGATCAATTGTCGCTAAATGTAAGCGTTTCGTTTTTCGATTCCGATTCGTTTCTTGGACGTTTCTTGCTCTGGGGACGAGAATGGGTGTATTCACTGTTAGCTAGCTAACTAAGATAAGAAATCGAGCCTTTAATGCTATTTTCGGAATAGAACAGAAGTTGTTAATAGCGGTAAATGTTATCAGAGTGATTCCCCAAAGGTCACATTATGTTCAGTTCATTTGTCAAAATTTGTAATTTTTCAGCTTGTGTTGCTAAAAACTGATTATGGTTGAACTTCTCTTCGAAAAGGCACTTGAATTGATATCTTCCTACTGGTGTTCTATAATATGTATAATCATTTCGTGTTTTGAGCCAGAAACATCACAATCCTCATGACATAGCTTTAATAGCTTCTTTAACAACTGGTCTACAGTTTACAATCAAAGGCTCCTAAGAGCCAACCCGTGAATAAGAAATACTAACACGCAACGGAATATTTCGGTAAGCTTATGTTCTCACACTGACACGCTTCGATATTTTTCTTTTAAAAATTAACCGTAAGGATTTTTGACGAACGCAAAATAGAAAAGGAAATTACTTTCATAATGTGCAGTTCGAAAAAAAAAAAAAGAAGAAGAAGAGTCACGGGGGTGAAGTGAACCCGGGTCTTCCGGGTGCAAATCGGCGCCTTAGCCCACTATATATATATATATATATATAGGCCGATCAAGGAACACATTCTCAATTAAGACTAAATTTTGTTATTTAAAGGTAGATACGCATCAAAACGCCTGTCTCGATTTAAAAATCCTTTTAGATCGATTTTATTCTAAACATCTTAAAGCTTATTGTTGTTTATATTCGTTTAGAACATAACAAATTAGTTATTGTTATCGCTGGATATATTCACGCTGTTCTTGTTACCAAACGCATTCGTAACAAAGCAATACGTCACTAAGTTTACAGCTGATGGAAGGAGTGAGAGAGTGAGCGAGTGAGCGAGTGGTCATTTGCATATCTGTCTCCGTTACCGATAACCCGTTCATTACGCATGCGCGTATTCACGGGTTAAAAACGGCGACTGGTGTATAGTCCGTCAAAACTGTGAAGGGCCGTGACCTCTATTGCCTGCATGCATGATCGAACAAAAGGCGATCTTCTCAATTCAAATTAAAACTTAAAACTTTCGATGAAATGGTTCCTTTCTCACGGCACAGTATCTTATATCCTAAGTTGTACTCCTTTTTTGAGTCACCCACCGTACGCGATAAACAAGGGAAAATTTTACTGAAACGATACCTGACATAAATATGACACCTGAGATTTATTAAATTTGGTTGACCTTTAGAGGACTGTCTCGTGCAAGAATGTTGTTTTATTCAAACGCGTATGGTTGGCTATTCAAATCCTTTCGATTGGAGAACGTTCTTTGCATCAGTGTACAATTTAACACAAGCAGACGACTGCTGTTAGAACACAGGCCTGAGAACTAAGAATCAGTGACTTAATTTTCGATAACTTTCTAGAATCATATCTTAACTACCTAGGATCATATTTATTGTCCTCGAAATCTATCCGTTAAATTGTCCGAATTTTAGCTATGCCACAGAGCGGCATGAATAAAAAAAGAACGCCAAAACTGTTACATGTATTCGTATGAGTAGTATTTAACAAATGTTCACTTCATACCAGATTTTCTTTTTCAACATTTCCTTTGGATATTAATTTCCTGAAAGTGTTAATCATTTGATTGACAACAACTGTAGCATGTCCTGACGTTTTGCATAGCTTTTCACTAAAATTTTATTATTATTTACTATGCCATATTTGTAAGTATATACATTCAATATTTAATTTCAAGGGATTTATCTGATAACAACATATCAAGTATTCCTGAAGGAGCGTTTGCCACACTAAAGCGACTAAACACCTTGTGAGTATTTCTGTTTGTTTGGTCATACTTATCGTAATTTTGAAGTTGTTAATTCTTAAGGGTGAATGTCACTAAAATTCAAAGATCATCGAAATCGCGGACACGGCTCAAAGTTCGATTTCCTTGATACTTTTTATATTGATACACTATTGTATCGTAGTAAACAAAATGGTGTTAGTTTGTTCAAATATTCGATTTTTTAAGAGTAATTAAATAAAAACCGTTGGGTCCGTATCGATTCAAATTTACTTGTACGAAGGAACGAATTTTCATATTGTTTATGGCGGTCTTACGTTAGTGAAAAATAGACAGTAAATCTTTTCTTGACATTACGTTATACATACATACATACATAAACTTTATTAAAGTGTCAAGGTATTTAGATATAGATATATTATAGATAAAAGCATACGAAGTAGTTAAGATTGTAAAAACATTTTATCTGCTACTCGGAGTTTCACGTGTTGCAAGCAACACGATCATCAGGCAACTGCCAAAAATTCCAAAAAATACAAAAATAGAAATTCAACGGGATACAGAACAATAGATCGTTTGTGTAACTAAATACGTATAAGCGCAAGGTTTAAGTGCGTATATTACAATATAAACATTTAAGTGCGTATATTACAATATAAACATTCAGGTTATGGAGGTGTTGAGTAGAAACTCCGAGTAGCAGATAAAATGTTTTTACAATCTTAACTACTTCGTATGCTTTTATATTGCTCCGGTTTATCCAGTTGAGCACTCTCAATAGCCGATGAAGACGTCACCGCTTTCCCTGATTGTATGATATATTATAGATATATATATGTTAAATCAAAGGGCTCTGAGAGCCATCTCGTTCATGCAAAACAAGGTCACGGTAAGGTTAATTTTCAGTGCAAATTAAGGGAATAGTAGTTATCTTGCAACAAAGACAAGGAAAGTGTAGACTTTTAATTTTTTGTGTTACCAAAAAAAAAATAACGGCATAACTTCACATTCTAAAGACGCAAGAGCTAATCTCTAATGGGTAGTAACATCACCATGAGAGCGATAGGAGTCATCTCAGGCTTTTAATTAACAATTATTGGATGAGGTTGAGCATGATAGCGATAATTATCAAGGCCAAAGTTTGTGTTATCTGCAGAAGCCGAAGGCTGAGGTGGATAACACAAACTGAGGCCTTGATAATTATCGCTATCATGCGAAAACCGAATCCAATAATTGTTTTATTGTGCATATTCCTGAGCTGCACTTGTAAAGACAAGAGCGCGCACAAAAAAGTGATCAATGCACAGCAGTCAACTTGTAAGTAAACAACTTACGTCACTTCTGCATTCATAAAACTATTGTCTGTAGGTATGACGTCACTTCTGCATGCATAAAACTATTGTCTGTAGGTATGACGTAACAGAAACAGCAAGCAATAATTAGCTGCGTGCTTATAGCCAATCAAAATCGAGCTAGTGACACCAATGTATAATAATCAGTGTTAATTCAGTAAGTGCGTGTGAATAATAGTGTTAGCTTTAAGACAATTTTTTGAACGGTTCATAAGGGTTTGATTACTTTGATTGGTTTTGTTCTGCTAGCGTGGATTGTTAATTTAGTACCTTTGGACTGGTTTGCCTGATGTAATACTGAGTTGAAAGGTATGTTAGCAAAGTGGGTAGGCTTCGCAAATTGGACCAGTTTGGATGATAATGAGGTTGTAAGACATAGATTAAATAGGAAATTTAAGTCTTGTCGTTCTGACTAACTCCTTATTACAGTAATTTCTGGTTTAAGTGATCGAAAGAGATGAGCTGTTTTGGTTGTCTTCTGCCATATAGTTAGTCGTTATTTGTAAACGGCCTCATATATATGTAAGGTAACGTTGCGTGATATCGCGCGCCATCGTGTGACAAGCAGTAAAAACGTGAACTTGCAAATTTTGTTGCAATCCTATCGTGAGTTTTTACGGTATAACAACATTTCGAAAATATTTTACATCTAATAGAAACGCTGTGATGTACTCTACAAGATAAGGTAAGTATTATGGGTTGTAGCGCTGCTGGGGGTTCGTGATGTCATCCAAAATGCCCGACAATATGGCCGCCATCTTGGATTTTACTAAAAATTCAACTTTAATTATGGAAATTGCAAATATTTTTTGCTAGAGTTGCAAAATATGATACAATTAAACATGCTTATGTTAGCATGTTACGTGTTTTTTTCACCGAAAAAAAGGTGAAAAACACGTATTTTCATTATAAATGGCTTGATCTCATGTCACTTATGACGTCATATCTTGTTACGATAGCAACCGGTTGTCGCCAAACGTTTTTCAATCGCGTTTTATTTGAAACTTAGATATCTTGCTTCAAAACTGTTCCTTTATTTTTTAGTCGGCTTGCGTGACAATGTAGCTTCTACTGCCTACATTCCGTATTATTACAACGGTAAAAAAAAAAAAACTACTTAATACAATTGCCAATTTAAAAAAGTAAAAAAACGTCAAATAAACAGTTTTGCGCACATTGAAACTTAGCTTCATCTCGTGAAACTGTTTTCTTTGCAGCGGCCGAAGTACTTTGATGATGACAACATATTTAAATGTCGAACAAGTTTCGCGTAAGTCACGAACTAAAGGCTGTTGGAGAAGTCTTCTTTCAATTGTTTGAGCTGGGACAATTTAGCTTTCAACTCCTTTTCAACGTTCAATTTTATGGTAAAATCGTTTTCCAAATCTCTCCTTTTACAAAAGGGAAATTGACATCAAAATGGTGAATAAAAACACTTCGTTGGGTTGCCTTCAACGAGGAGTTATCTCTTTTATAATTGAATTATACACTGAAATGGAAAACCTTTTTGAGCTGTCAATTTTCTTTCATGTTCCCGGAATCAATTTGGTCGCTGCCTCAGTAACACAGTTTCTGGATATTCGAATTCGGAGAATACGTCTTATCAAATTAAGGAATGTTCTTGGTCTCTTTTGCAATTGGGCGGTGGAGAATGTGGGCCTGGTTATGATTAAAAAGACTCAGTCGCGTGAGATTGTGCATCTTGCATCATGCAGCAAGAATACATCAAACCACAAAGTTTAGTTGTTGCGAAACCGAAGTTGGACTTATTTTAGCTCGGAGTGCCTGTTTCCAAACGCCAGCAAACATCCAGTAAATAACCGTATCTCCTTTACTGAGGTCTATTGGGCTATAATAATATTAACTAGCAGTAATCAAAGATTATGGAGACGCGTTCGAAAGTTTCCGGCAGAAGTGAGCCCCTGAAAAAAAAAAGCAATAGGATTTGCCATTTGGCATTCCGGACACAAATTTTCAAATTTTTCTGCATGCAAGGCACAGGGTAACTAACAAGAAATGAAAATTGCGTTCTTCGAACGCAATAATGTCTTTATTCAATCGATATAAGCAAGGCTTGTTTTGAGGAAAAACGAAGACTGGAAGAAAATCACTGAAGGGGGCTGTAGCTTGTCTCAGTCTAAATTCATATTGGAAATCACTGGACTCCGGTGACTTGCGATATACAATTCTTCTAATTCTTCTCATTCATTTTTATTAGTACTGATGGTTAAGGCAAATTTAGGTAGGTTTACTTTTAATTAATTTGAATGGTTGTGTCAGAGTTGAAAACATAAACACGATGTTTCATAAATCGTTTGGGCCCGCAGCCTCCAGTGCGATGTCCACGTAAGGTCTTGGTGACGTCATGGATTGGCGCCAAGATGGGAAAATCTGGACACTAGGCTGAAGTCCTGCACCAATCAAACGCAATCATACACACGTGAAATTACCTGGATTAGAGTATTTAATTATATGTGTTTAGTAATAAAACAATTTTCGAAAAATGTGAGAATAATGAACAGTATAGATGCAGTGGCATGGTGTTCTGTTTTCAGGAATACGGGTAACTGCTACTGTCTTGATTATGTTTTTAAATGGAAAAATACTTATACTTTTATGGTAAACTAATCTAAATCTCTTTGATTGGGACATGCAAAAATGTCCCTTAAACAAAAACGCAACTGTATAATCGAGATTCCCATTAAGTGGAGTTCCGAAATAATAATTTCATTTTTACAACTCAGGACAAGGTGGCAATAACTGTATTGTACTGTGCTGTAGTTATATATTAGGCTACTCCGCCTATATCACTTACTGTAGCAGCCCCTTGGTATAGAGACTGGCTTCTGTTTCCCATATATTTGGTTCAGAGAGTCGTTGCAAAATACCCCTGGGTCTGGTACTACAGATTCAAAAACAAAATATGAACAACTGTTTCAAACACAAAGACTCCATAAATTATGGGTCATTTATGAGTCATTTTGGGCTCGATTTACAATACCGATTGTCGCTTGTATTTTTTACAGGAGGCTTAGCAGAAACCCTTTGCAGTACATCAAGGCTGGTCTTTTACGAGGCTTATCTCGATTACGGTACTTGTAAGTACTCAATTAGTGATCCTTAACTTTGCCAATGCTGTTCGTGTTACTTCAACCACTTCACACTAATGCACGCTTGTCTAGCCTGGAATAGTGGAGAATGAGGCTAAAGGCGTTCGTTATAATGATAATTAATGATAATAATAATAACAATAATAATAATAATAATAATAATAATAATAATAAACCCTTCAGTAAAAGCTGTTATAAATGGGTGCCCTGGGCTAATAATAATAATGATAATATTAATACTAAATTAAATTATAATAATATTAATAATTAATATTAATATATTCCAAGACTATAGAGTATTACCGTCATTTTAATTGATCATAAAAGCTGCAGATCCGTACCATTTGCGAATGTACTTTGTACCTCTACTATAACAGCTTCCATGTGTGAAATTATATCGCCCATCCATTGTTTTTTTTTTGCTGTGGGCGGCACGGTGGTCTAGTGGTTAGCGCGTCGGACTTTCAACCTGAAGGTCGGTGGTTCGAGCCTGGTCTCTGCCGTCGTGTTGTTTCCTTAGACAAGAAACTTTACTCCACACTGTCTCTCTCCACCCAGGTGTATAAATGGGTACCGGCGACAAAATGCTGGGGGTAACCCTGCGATGGACTAGCATCCCATCCAGGGGGGGAGTAGCAATATTCCTAGTTGCTTCATGCCACAGATCTAGAAACCGGGTTAAGCTCCGGCCGTGTGGGCCATCGTGGCCCGTGTGCGACTTTACCTTTTACCTTTTACCTATTGTTTTTCTATTATGTTAACTTTTTTTGGAGTGCTGTAGATCTCTTGTAAAAAAGCATGTATGTCAGCCCAAGATTTATCAACGAAGCCAATTAAATACGGCCTTTCGCTTCTCAGAAGAACTAATTAATTTAATTAACATTAAAGATGAAATTATACCTGAACATAATTGAACCCTTGGGATAAATTCTTGTTAATGGTTTTATCCAAACTGATATCTATTCTAAACCCACGCACTGATAATCATATTTATTTGCTCAAAGATGGCGCCCACCCAGCCCATTGTACCAGGACCATCCCTTTTGGAGTAGCCACAAGGGTTAGACGCAATTGTTCTTCCATTGACACTTTTGAGAAACGGAGCCAGGGCTACCTTGTTAATCGGGGTTATCATCCCATATCTGTCCAGAAACATTTTGAAAAGGCCTAATCTATTCCAAGGAAAGATTTACTCATACCCAAAGTTAAAGAAGACAATAATCTGCGTTTTCCCAGCATTGGCAAAATTTTAAGCTCCCACAGTCACCTGATTTATAATTCGCCCACGTTAGCTGGCATTTTTCCAAAGGGTTCAATTATTCCATCCTTTAGAAGATCTAAGAACACTGTTTAAAGAAATTCTAACCGCGCCTAAACATACCAACGTAGCTGAAGGTAATGACCGAGGATACTTTAATAAATGCAACTGGAAAATGCGATCTTTGCATAATTTCTTGCTAGAAAATAAACCGATTTTTTCATGAGCACTAAAGCCAGTAGAAAATATCCTATCAGACAAAATGTTAATTGTAAATCCAAGGATATAATTATTTACCTTATCACTTCTAACAAATGCAATGATCCACCAGTAACGAGTTCAAGGTCAGATTTCGCAACCATAAATTAGCCATGACCACGAATAAAAGCACGTGTGAGGTTGTCCTTCATTTTAACAAAGATTAACATGAAAAGTCTGACTTTGAATTCGTTATTGTAGAACAAATTCTTAATTCAAATAACGAAAGTAGTGTTGATGAGCGTCCGTTAACGAGGGAAGCGTTTCGGAGTGTAAGCTTTGCACCCTGATGCCACATGGCCTAAACAAAAAATCAAAGAATAGAATTAAATATAACTAAGACCTTTTATGCCGCCTCATTTCATCATTCGGTCTCTTTTTACGTTACGTTGCTATTGTTTAGGGGCTCTGCTCGGGGACCTTGTAACCACATTGGCCTTGCGATCTTTCGGGGCCCTGATTAGGGAGCATGCTTTTACAATTGCACAACACCATTACATTGTCATGTTTTTACTTTTTAGCTTTATTTTTGGTCTATTATGTAACTTGTCAGTTTTTCTCCGTTACGTACCTTTTCTATATAGCTTTATTTGCGACTTTTGTTTAATGTTAGAAGAATTCATTATATAAGGAACTTATTTCTGTAAGAATTTTTTTCCCAAGTATTTTTGATCCTGTAAGCACTGAGGAAGCCCGAGGGGCGACACTTTTGCCGTTAAACTTCAGGGCATGTGAAAAATTCGCTTCTCGCTTTTGTTTACACAATTTATCCTTATTTAAGCGCAAGCGTCCAGTATCCTTGGATCCTTTTCACAAGTGGCATCTTCGTTGGATATCCAACAAGCTTTTTTCTAATATATATCTTCAGTTGGCCCACAAACAGTTCGACTAGGCTCTTAGTATTCCAAGATCGGAACTTTTAAACAAAAAGATTAAATCTGACAGTCTTGCCTTTGCTTTTTGATTACAATCCAATTTTGCCCGACATCCGAAACGTCATCAGGAAGCACCTTAATTTAATTTATATTACACTGCTCACCTCTTTTGAAAGAAATTTTCCCAGCTAAATTTATTTTTTCAGCTTATCGCCGAACTAAAAATCTCAAAGAAATTTTAGCACCATCTAATTTCTATATCTATATCTAACAAAGACTTAACAATAGACTACATGGAAATAATAGATCACAAACAAAGAGAATACAATGTAAAATCTCTCGTGTACCGGTACACCAGGACAGAACCTTCCGACCGCCATGACAGTCAACCCTATAGTCTCCACTAGACAAAAAAAAATAATAATAAATAAACAGCGATGTTTCTTCGTCAAGCCTAACATTCAATCCAAACCCGCTACTATATTCATTGTAACCAAGACATCATGCAACTTATTCCATTAAAACTAATCCATTTCTCTTGTGACTCAATACGTAAATCTTATCTCATAGATCAAGCTGGAACTATTGAACTAGCCATGAGCTTAACAAGCGTGACGAAATGTAGTCCTAATTTTATTTCCGCAGTAGTCTTTACACTTTTTTACTTATTGTTACATGATTACCTGAACTAGCCGATTAGATCTCTTCACGTCCAATTCACATTTTTACGTCTTTTACAGGATAAAGCATTTTCCCCGCAGCCGTTAAATCTGACTTAATTTAAAAAAAAATGCATGAAATTACCTTCTGTCTACTTGTGGCTAATTCATTCATTGTTTTTCTTCTTTCATTATTCACCACAGACAAATGGAACTTTGTGGCATAAAAGAAATTGAACCAAAGTCTTTTGCGTCGACCAAATCGCTGGGCACATTGTAAGTAAATTTCTCATAAACATTTTGCTCATTTTATAAAGTCATTATTTGTATAGTACGTAATTATGTTAATTTAATGATAATTTCACTCTTTTGATGCAGAAACTTGGCAAGAAACAATCTGAGAAGAATCAATTACACCACCTTCAGTGGCCTTAATTTCCTAAACGAACTGTAAGTGCAGCGTACCTAGAAATGAATTCGCAGTGTGCCACTCAGACTCTTTTTGACAATTGAATGGGGTTAGTTTCTAGAGAAACTGTGGTGCTGCGTCGGTGGGAGTGAAGCACAAGAATTTGGTTTTATCGACTGAGTCGATAAGGTAAATTAGCCACCGTAAAAAGATTCGAGAAAGCTGACGTTTCGAGCGCTAGCCCTTCGTCGGAGCGAATCAAGGGATTGTGGGTAGTGTGTGGTTTTATATAGTAGGAGGAGCTCCGCCATTGGTGGAAATTTTGTGACGTGAAAAACAAATGTAAATTAGTTGAATGAAAAGCGTTCGTTAATTCCGTGGGGTTTGAGAGTGCCGATTCGAAAGATGATTTTTTGTTCTACGTTTTTAAGGCTTTCTGTGTTGCCCTGGTGTAGGGAAACGCCACAGATTGTCATGTGTTGCTTAGAATGGTTAGCAAGATTGAAATGACGCGCAACTGGTTTGGATGCGTCTTTGATTCCAGTTCCATCTTTCCATCTTTCTAGTTAGCTGGAGTTGCTACAAAGTGTGTCATAGAGTCGGTCAAGCTGCATCAGCCAAACGTTCGCAATGTTCAGCTGGATGTTTTGACGATTACTTGGCCGGTTTAAATGTCTGCGAGTTGTGCCCTTTTTTGTTCTTCTGTTATGTAGTAGTGATATGGTAACGAGTTGTGCCCCTCTTGTTCTTCTGTTGTGTAGTATAGTAGTGATAAAGTAACGAGTTGTGCCCTTCTTTGTTCTTCTGTTGTGTAGTATAGTAGTGATATGGTAACGAGTTGTGCCCCTCTTGTTCTTCTGTTGTGTAGTATAGTAGTGATAACGTAACGAGTTGTGCCCTTCTTTGTTCTTCTGTTATGTAGTAGTGATATGGTAACGGGATGTGCCCTTCTTGTTCTTCTGTTGTGTAGTATAGTAGTGATAAAGTAACGAGTTGTGCCCTTTTTTGTATTTCTGTTGCGTAGTAGTAGTGATATGGTAACCTCAATCGAAACATGTATAATGAGACAGAATGAGACATCTTACAACTTGCGGAACAGGTTTCAAAGTAGTGTTTACAACATGAGCGGCCATGTTGTAACAGATCAGTTACATCCACTCGCTTTCGACTCATGATTGCAGATAGGACACAGCACGGACGCAAATGTTAAAGACTACTTATGAAATAAAAATGAAATACTGATTAGTTACAACCACAGTATACATGCAACTAGTAGTGGTTGTAACTAATTAACATTTCATAGCTGTTCTGTATTAAGATTATTACAAGCCTTCATTAAATTTTGATTTATTTTATATTTTCCTTTTGAATATTTAGTGAATTTTATAATTTCTTAAAATCACTTAAACAATTTGATTCTCTTTTTGTTAGGTATTTACAGAATAATGAGATTAAGGAAATAGACGAGGACTCTTTTAAAAAGATGAACTTTCTATTATATCTGTAAGTAAATAAAATGACAGCGGAGCACCATACTCTTAGAATGATTAAAAATATATTTTTATTTAAGCAATAGAACACATTTTCTATGACTTTACCGGCGTAATAGAACCACGCGGGATGTTGGGAGAACACGAGAAAAGCTTGTAAACCACGAGCCGTAGGCGAGTGGTTTACAAGCTTTTCGAGCTTTTATGAAATAACTATGACAAGCGTTTGGAAAGAGAGAAATTTGTTGTAGTTTTGTGCCGATCAAGTAGCTTGTTCTCATAACATTCATCAGATGACCGGGAAAACCAATCAGAGCCGCTGAAAGAATGAACTTTACACGATGCCACTGACAAAGCTGCACTGACAAATTCACGGGTTCAACGAAAGTAATGAAAAGTTTTAGCGCTTTGAAATTCGTCAGTTGGAATTTATCAGCTGAAAGAAGAAAATATATTCAATGATTCAAAAGTTCTTTGAATGGGAAATCCAGAAAATTGTGTCCGGAATCTGCCGCCGCAAACATGACTGACGAGGAAAGTTTGAAAGCCTAAAATTTTTATAGCGTATGTTGGATTCAAAGATTGCCTTCTTGTCAAGAATTTTTCAATTGGAATAAAGGTTAGTTCCAGAAACTCAGCTTCTGAAAATGTTTTCGACTTTATCCACTTACTTTGAAGTGTACAATGAAGCCCGTACTTCTCTACACTTTAAGTTCTGAATGAAAACTAAGCTCATTGTTTTTTAAGCCTACAGTTGAATTGTTTGATCATTCCATGCAAATAATTTGTTTAACCATAAACCTATAATTTTTGTTAGCTTCATTTTCTTCTTGCTAATTGATCATCCTTGCTTGGACACATAACCAGAATTTAAACTGCATCGGGTACAAAAGTATTCAATGAAAAAATCTCAAAAACAAAACACGATAAAGCGTAAGATAAATGGAATCGGCGTAAAATAATTATAAACAACAAAGCTATAAGCTTAAGCCTTGCTTTTTAATTCCACTGTGAGAATCCGTCTTATTTAGAAGTTATCTTAGGATTTGTAGGAACATTTATAAACTTCAGTTCAGTGAATTTCAATCGAAAATTCCTCAGTTTGAAAGCCATTGTTTTCTCTTTGGGATCCATAATTTTTGAGCTTTCCACTAATAGCTAAACCTTCAGTTCAATGAACTTCACAAATTACATATCGAGGTTGTTTTGATTGTCACTGATCGCTGCATGTAAGCCTTTCCAAGCCAATGTTAAATGAAAATATATTCCTGTTGTTGGTATCAGTTTTAAAATATTAAAGCTTAGTGTTCTTTTGTCGTTAAGCCGTTTTTTGTTTGCGTGCGTGGGAATTTTTTTTTATTTTGTAGGTTTGAGCAGCAACTTATCGTTTACAAGAAACATATCTTCTCTTCTCATCTTCTAACAGACCACAATATGCAATAAGACACTAAACCGAACCGGCTCGAGTTGTGAAATTCTTTCTCCTCACGGTTGTGTTGATGTAGTGGAAAATTGAACTTTGTTTACTTTACAGTTTCGCTTGCGCGGTTTTCTATGAGTTTACCGGCACAATAGTTAATAGGTCTTTGGCCAATCAGAACGCGCGTAGTATCTCAGTTATTTTATAAATGGTTATATATATATATCTATATTTTTATATAGTTATATATATCTATATTTTTATATAGTTTTATATCCATTTTAGATGGTTATATATCCATTTCTATATGATTATATCCACCCGTTTTCGAAGGTGATCATGGCTTAGCGACATAGCTTAGTTTACCTATGGTGTACGTCAATGGGGCTTTTGCATTGTGCAGTCTTTGTGAAAGAAAACGAAACCCTGCGTGTCACGATCTGACATCTAATTAAGTTTAGCTCAGGAACGATTTTTTCTGGAATGATTATATTCGAATTAAGCCATGTTTTATCCATTAAATACTGTACTAGTGAAGGCAACGTGTGTTTTGATTTCAGATTCGTGCATGGGAATAGGTTATCCAAGATTTCTAGAGGCGTTCTCGATCCTCTTATTCGATGTCATTTTTTGTAAGTCGGTAATTAAACCTACATATTGTACTTCGAACGAAATCCCTTATGTTTTATTATTATAAGAGGATGGTGGGAGTTATCATTAGGCCGACGTGTTCTTATTCTTATCTTTAATTTGTTTAAATTTAACAGAACGCTTAACAATAACAACATTAGCGAGATAGAGCCAGGCGCATTCCAGGGATTAAAGACCATACAAACAATGTGAGCACCACTATTTGTATGGATACATGCTTTGTGTGTTGCTTTTATATTATGAATCATTATCTAGCTTAATGTATGACGTTAGAAATGGTTCAGTCCCAATAAACATCCTAAATTTATTTACAAATACTTCCACTGTCCACTCTTATAATACACGATCCTCCACTTCTAATAATTTCTATATAAAAAACTGGAGACTTGAAATACAAAGAAAAGCCTTTTCTAGAATTGGAGCAAAATTATGGAATGAGATACCATGCTTTCTGAGAGAATTACCAAAGAGGTCATTTAAAAACAAAATTAAGAATATACTTTTGACTATACTTAAAGAAGCAGATTCCTATTATATTGACGAGATTATCTCTAAAGTTAAATCAAAAAGTAATTAATTGATATTTTCACAATTCTCTTTCTTTTATTTCAATCACTTGTTCCTCTTTTTTTTCCTTTTTGTTTCTTCTTTTTTTTTCTATTGTTTGATCCTTTCTTTTTATTTCAACAAATTGGTGTGTGTAGCGATTTCTAATCATGTAATTAATGTCACTGGCCTGCCAAGATTACCTTTTGCTACCTGCAGGCCAGTATTATAAATTCTATAATAACTAACTAATAAAGATTTTTGTTGTTGATTGTTGTTGTTGTTGTTATACTCAAGTGATAACTACTTATTATATAAATGCAATGGGCCGGGTTTAATTATATAAGGAGGCTCGACTATACAACAATTTAAAGTTTCATTATGAAATGTCCGACAAGATTTTGAGACAAACGATATTGTTTAAAACAAAGGGCAAAAAAATGGTGCCTGCTATGGTAAGCGCTACCGCTTGCAATTGGAAATTAGTCAAACATAAAACTTTGGTGAAGTATGAAAGCAATCGAAGCATGTCGTCCGTGTGAAATTTTGATTTCAAAACATACACCCCACTGAAAAATAAAAACTGAGTCAAGCCTCCCTAAAGAAACTGTTTTCAATAGGAATGTTCAAGAGGATAAATTCTTTCCTATAAAAACCAGGATAACATTTATTATAAATTCCCTTTCTTTAAAAATCTTGTATTTTTGGTTTTAAAGATTTTTACAATATAACCATCTAAAAAGAGTGAGAAAAGAAGATTTTGCATCATTAAAAGAACTGGAAAGGCTGTAAGTGATTAGATCAACAATTATATAGTGGAGTTGTGAACATATATATCTAAATTATACATTCATAAAACCGAATATCTGAACATAACTGGCCCTCGTTTATGGCAACACTGCACGGTGCGAATCCATTTCGAGCCTACAAATAAGAAAAAAGTAGGATGAAAGCAACTCCGAAGAGCATCTTATTACACTTAAAATTAGATTAAGGGCGTTCGCGCCCAAAATATGTTCCCACTTATAGACCATTTTTAAAACTTGCCATGCAGAAAGGTAAAGATCAACTTTTGCCAAAAAAGGCAAAAAAAAAAAAAAAAAAATGTGGGGTCACTGTGCTCGTTTTCGAGATAAGACGCATTGAAGACCATGCGTTTTAGAAGCTTTCGTTATTTTAAGTCGATTTAAGCTTACAACTATCGGCAATAAAAGAAGCTACTTTAGTGCAATTTAGATCTGGTAAACTTACTCAATTCAACACAACTAAGTATATTAAGTAAACTTTTGCAGCTGATGTCGTTCCTTAAGGTAGGATAGGCGTTGAAAAAGAATACATATTAGTCTTGCCGTCCACATTCGAAGAAAACCTCGGTCGCACGAGAGCAGAAAAGGCAATATATTTGTACCTTTCTCGCCTACAGATTGGTTTAAATGGAGAAAATCAAGAAAAGAAGTGATCTACGGAAAAAATCAAAGGCTCCTAAGAGCCAACCCGTAAAAAAGAAATGCTAACGCGAAATGTAATATTGCGTTAAGCTTATATTTTCACACTGACACTGTTTGATATATTTTTTTTTAATTAAACGTAAGGATTTTTGACCAACGCAAAAAGAAAAACAGTACATCGCCTTCACAATGTCCAGTCTAAAGAAGGAAGAAAGACAAGATTAAAAGAAGAAGGTCCCGAGCGTGACTTGAACTCGCGCCTCCCGACTATCATTTCTGGCACTAAGCCACTCGATCATCGTGGACCACGTACTTAGATAAGACTAAATTTAAGTACTTCAAGGTAGATACGCATCAAAACACGTGTCTCGGTTGAAAAATTATTTTAGATCGATTTTAATGTCGCATTAAATACTCCAAATGCGAAACATCTTTAAGCTTATTGTTGTTTATATTCGTTTACAACAAATTAGTTATTGTTATCGCTGGATTCACGTTGTTCTTGTTACGAAACGTATTCGTAACAAAGCATCATGTCACTAAGTTTACTGCTGATGGAAGGAGCGAGTGAGTGAGTGAGTGAATTAGCCACCGTTACCGATAATCCGTTCATTACGCTTGCGCGCATTCACGGGTTAAAAATGGGGGTCACCGAGCATCCAAGAGAGTAAAATCGCTGCGAAGTTCTCAAAGCAACCATCTATTCGCCATGTTTGTTTACCTCCGTGCTCTATGATGCATGACGTATACGTTGCAATACAAACATGTACGTTTGGATGACATGCGCGAAAAAATGCGCAGTAGCAATGGGCGCGAACGTCCTCAAGTCATCAAACAAGGAAAGTACATGACGTTTCGATTGTATTGCAAATCATCACCAAAACGTGGATGATAAAATATATTAAAATATATTTACTTTAAAACTTATATGTTAGTTTTTGTAATCCATGTTTTGATGTTTTAAACTGAATACGTGCGTATATGTATGCGTGTACTTACCTAATAATTATTTTTTCTTTCAGCTACCTGTTTGACAACCAGATATCTTTTATTGAAACAGGATCATTCCCACACGCACATCTGCCACAATTGTGGGTTAATGTTTGTTTTCACGTATAGTTAAACGCAGAATTATAGCGGAGCTCTCCCGGAGCTCCATACTCATAGAACCCATGCCCGTCAGTTTTCAAGGTCATGGCTAGCGGAATGTTTCGCGGGCGCGAAGTTGCGCAGGGTTAGCTTTCGGCGCGTACCAAGTCGCGTAGGGCTAGCTCGTGGGCGCGCACGAATTCGTGCAGCATTCGGGATCTTAGCATTTTTGATACCAAAGCGAGGCTTTATTTTTCGCGCGCTTCCCGCGGTTTGAATTTTCTCAAACAGTGGTCAAGAGTTTACAGCGGCTATGGTTTACAAGTTACTAAATGGCCTCGCTCCACAATATTTGCATTCTATGTTTACGTATCGAAGTGAAATCTCGAATTATTCTCTTAGGAACTCCGAGGGGGATTAGCTACTCCACCGTCCCGAACCAACTTTGTCAAAAAAGTCTCACTTATAGAGGTTCGGTGCTGTGGAATACTGCCTGTTGAGTTGCGGCAAGCGCAAACTCTCTCCTCCTTTAAATCCAGCTGCAATGATTTCTTTCAAAATGAATGATGATCCTTATAACGCACAGCATTCATGGAAAGCAGGCACCTTTTAAGAATTAACTAATTAGAGTTTTATTAGCATTGTTTTAACTAGATTTTGTATAAGTTTGATATTAGCATTAGCTAGTAATGTATTAATGATTTTTTTTTATTAATGATTTTTATTAATGATTTTTCTTGCCTGATGATTCTTTTTACCGTGGTTAAGGTGGCTCCCAACAGTTTCCAGCACTTTCCAAGACTTAGATTTTGATGGATCATTATAACCACTCTTTATCAGTTGGTGCTCCAATCATGATATCAAACGAATGCCCAATGATTGGTAAACACATTGTTATCATTCTTGTGACACAATATGTTACTATAGCAACAGTATAACGTGCTGAAAAGACCCTTAATTTTAGCTTTAAGTGTTAATAACTCAAAAATGACTCGGTGAACCCCATTTTTTATTGTCAAAATTTGATTAGTAGGATAAGATGCAACTTTTGGTAAAGTTTAAATAAATTCTGTAGGTGGGGTTCAGAGCCACCTTAACTTTTCGAAAATTCCAGTTGTAAGTCAAGGTTATCATGATCGTTTCCGTTTAGAGAGTTCCGCTGTTAGGCTAAACCTATCTACATATATAATTAAAATTATAGAGGTAATATTTTAGCGTGAAGGGAAACGATGCCACCAATTGGCCGAATTGCTAGTGTAGACATCACATTACTTGATTTGAGACACCCGCATCAGTTCACGTAAATGATTAGTGTTAGTGGTAAATACAAATCCTGCGTTTAATGATTGGCTGTAAGGCTCCCTAATTTTGCTAATATTTCTCCCTATTTATTGTTTACTTCATTTAGCACCTATGTAATATCAACAATACTAGATACTATAACAGAATCACGAGAATAATCAAAAGATCGATCTTACGCTTTTGATTTTTTTTTATTTAGCTTTTTTTTGCTTTATTCCAAAAACGTCTTTTCAACTTGTAAATTACAATGACGGTACAATAGTTTTCTTCAATGTTCAATTTATATTGCAGGCTTTTATACAAAAACACTGGTCTGTCGTCGGTAACCATAGCGGGCGGAGAACGTCGAAGGCTAAATGTGACGGTTTATATGTGAGTATGGTGGAGGCATGTTGGTACGTTGAAATTTAGATGAGAAGTCGTCGTTGATTCTAGGCGTCCAGATCTGTTGTGTTCTTTGACAAAAAATATTGTTTCTCTCAAAACAAATGTGTAATTGGTACCCACGAACCATACGCTAGAGAATCCTAACAGTTTCGGAGAATAACCCAGAATATAATCTTCCGAATGGAAGGCTTATCCATCAATCTTTAGTTGAGTAGTCTCTTTTTCTTGCAGCTCTCGATTACTAAACGCATTCTCGCAAACTCGCTCAAGCAGTTGTAAACAAAACATAAGCTTGCGCAGTTGGTGTTCCAGTCAAGTTGGATAAGCCACAAACAAGCAGTAAACATATTTATACGAGCACGTTTCCTTTTGAATAAGCCCCCAAACCCTTGGCTTACATAAACGGCTACCGCGACGGCGAAAAATGTACCATTTATACCGTGAGTACGCGTCTTTTGTGAGCAGCGACTTATGCAAGCGCGACTTATTATCTTCATATAAATGGCCCTTATGTTATTTCTCTTCAGGTATGCAGATAACATCCCGTCTATTCCAGTAAGCGGTTTATATGTCAATGTTCTTGAAAAAAATGGATTCCGATGCCATCGCGCTATAAATTCCGGTATTAAATGCGATCTTTGTCCCCGAGGAACTTACTCACGGGGTGATGGTGCGTCTAAAGGATGTTGGGAGTGTCCTGCAGGTACTAACAGTAATTTATTAACTTACTTAGCACCTTTCTTCCTCTTCTTCTTCTTCTTCTTCTTCTTCTTCTTCCTCCTCCTCCTCCTCCTCCTCCTCCTCTTCTTCTTCTTCTTCTTCTTCTTCTTCTTCTTCTTCTTCTTCTTCTTCTTCTTCTTCGAGAAATTAACTGGTTGTGTTCAATGTCATTTTTACCCCTTTAATTTCTGTATTATAATTAATACATATCTGATATTTCCAGTTTAGGTAGATACATGTTGGCCCTGAGAAATGCATGAATTAATCTTATTGTTCAAAGTTCCATAACTGCTCGAAATAAGTGAACAACAATCTTAGCTATTATGGGACTAGAGATCGTAAACAAAACGTTTGATAATATAATTTTCAAGGTGGCTTTTATCAAGATTCAATTGCGGCAGTTGGTTTGACTTTGGATGGTAATGGATGCCAGCGTTGCGAGGTAGGAACGTTTGTTCACCCGGCAAATGCACCTGGAAAGGCATCATGGGACTGTAAAGCATGCCCAGAAGGTCAGTATTTACTGTCAATTGTCATCAACAGAATTACAATGAACTTGTAGTGGTCAGAGGTAAGCTCTTCACACTTTCAAGCTAAAGGTCGTTGGTTAGAAGCCTGGGGTCGGATTCACGAAGCCCTCCTAAGTTAAGACATATCCTAAGTATTGTTTCTTAACAATAGCCTATTGTTGGAATGACAATAGACTATTGTTAAGAAACAATACTTAGGATATGTCTTGACTTAGGAGGGTTTCGTGAATCAGGCCCCTTGTGTATGTCATCGTGTTGAGTTACCGCTGGAAAGAAAACTTTCTCGTCGGTGTCTGTCCTCACCCATTTAACCATAAGTTACCATGCGATGGACAAGAATCCCATACAGCTGAAGAAGCAAATACTCTCAGTCGCTTAATGATAAGGTAAACAGGTTAAGCTAAGGTAGTTGTATTTTGTAAGCCACTTGGCTCGACAAAGACTTGACCCACCTTTTCACAAAGTAATTTTTTTCTTTGGTCATTATCATAAACGTGTATACACAGCTTCAGCCGAGCAGATTTGTTGTTATCTCGTTGACAGTACGTTTCAACTTAAACTGATATACACGTGCATAAACAACATATTTTAAACATGATTTTCTAGCTAAGCTTTTGGTATTTTCCAGGCACCAACACAACGATGTTTTCTGGGTTCAGGGCATGTTGGTGTTTAAAAAACTATTACCGCTTGGATCGCTTTGGACCCTGTGCTGCCTGCCCTGGTCATGGGGTCGAGTGTTCCAGTGACAAACTAAATTTGTCACGTGGATTTTACTGGGAATGGGCTGACAACAGCAGAAATGACAATAAATCCACCTACAAGCTATTGGTCGCGAACCTGGCCATCGAGAGTGATAAATACAACAACAAAACAATGATATTTATTGGAAAGGTCCCAAAAGCTTATAAATGCCTGCGAGAAGATTCTTGTCTTGGAGGAATAGACTCAGCATGTGCCGAGGGATATGCTGGACCACTTTGTGCCAACTGCCAATCGGGATACTACAAACGTGCGCTATCATGCCAGAAGTGCCCTTCAAAGAAACTCATTGGAGTACAGCTTGGAGTGCTGGCCTTGATTATCCTGATAATTATTCTTATTATCATTAAGAGCAACAAATCGTCGACTTCGGAGAGGCGCACGATATCCGACATGTTTCTTGCCCACGTGAAGATTGTCATCGGGTTCTATCAAGTTCTCGCTGGTGTGCTGCAAGCTTTCTCTTATATAAAATGGCCATCCAAAGTTTCTGTCCTTGAGCGTTACATCAGATTTGTTCAGCTTAACCTCTTGCAGATTGTTTCCCCGAGTTGTGTAGAAGAAACGATCAATATGAACGCTTACAGCAACTTCGTTTTTACTTTGGCTGGAAACGTGAGCATTATCACCCTACCAATGTTTTGTTACCTCGTAAGATTGGCTTGGATGAAGATGAAATCGCAACAAAAAGACAGAAGTGAATCCAAGGAAGAGAAAAAGCCGTATCTGAAAGTCACAATGTTTCTACTGTTTGTTGCCTATCCAGCTACTTGTGTCAATGTTTTTCAGATTCTTCCTCTTTCCTGTCATGAACTTTGTCCATTTGAAGGTGCTTCGTATTGCCCATCTTTCTTACGAGCTGACTATTCCATTGAGTGTAACACCGATATGCACAGAAAATACGCTTGGGCAGCATACGCCTCGTTGTCGTATGTGGTGGGATTTCCCATTTTCCTGACCTTCCTCGTGTGGAAAATCCATATGCGCACTCGAAACAGAACCAGCAAGCTCTCTATTACAGAAGAAAGATCTCACATAAACTCAATGGCGTTCGCCATTTTGTTTTTACACGAAAACTACTCGCCGAGTTGCTGGTATTGGGAAAGTATTGAAATGGCGCGAAAAGCTATCCTGTCAGCTGGTGTCATCTTTGTAGGTTCCGAAAGCCGTACGCAAGTTGGTATCGCGGCCATGATTTCTGCCATCTTTGCACTGTTACACGGGCGGTTTCGACCCATTCCTGACAGATTCGAAGACTATCTGCAAATGATGTCCCTTTTGGTAACATCATTCAACCTTTCGATTGGAGTACTGTTAAAGGTGCCTTCGGATGAACTACCCGGCAGCGTTAGTGAAAGCAATGACAACGAGGGACTTGGCATTTTACTGTTGGTCACTAATGGTCTGGTAATAGGTGTTGTATTTGGTAAGATCACTATATCTTTAATTGAACTGTAGACGCAACTTGTGAATGATATTTTATCTTTCCTTATTAGAGTGATTTTACTTCATCTGTGAAATAGTTAGTAGAATAGTACGCACTATTAGACTATAATTCCATTGTTTCCTTTTGTTTAATTTGGACTATCAAACACTAATTGTTAGATAGTGTTTCACAGATGAAGTAAAATCACTCTAACTGTTGAGAAAAATACCGATAACACTGTTGGTGCTGCTAGATACGGTTTTCATAACTAAACAAGACAACAAGGTGTTGCAACTAATATGCTAAGGCGGAAACTGGGGTGGTTATTCCTTGAAGATAGACGAAAGCTTTCTCGATTAATTATATTTCATCGTGTTCTTAATAAAAATGTTGACATCGAGAGGAATAAAATTGCTATTCATTGTGCATTAAAGAATGGTGACTCCATGTTATTCCAAGACCTCATTGAAATTGTAATCAGAATGCCAATAGTTTCTTTTTTAGTCAAATGACCTATGAAACAAGCTCCCATGAAATATTTTAAATATTTAGGACAATAAGAAATTTAAACTTCTGTATGTGATAATTTTATTAAATTAGGGGAGTGGTTAGTGGTTATAATTTTAAATTGAACTATTGTTGAATTATTTTATTATAACATTGTTATTTTAATTTTCTTTCTCTCATTGCATTAAATAATTTATATGGATTTCTTATTTATTTTTATGCTGATGTGATGCAGTTATTGTATATTTGCTCTTTTACTTATAATAGTTGATATATTAGATAGATGTAGACGAACACTGATCTTCCAGCATGGCGGTATCCCTTGATGTTCCCTTTTTCACAACTTTATGATCTACTCGATTTAATAGTAATAACCAAAACGGTCTTTCAGCCCAACAGCCATTAAAGGTGTACCATAGTATTCTTTAATTGCCGTCTATACTTTTAAACGGTAAAGATATAATTCCAAACATACATTGTTAAAGAAATTATTGACAGCAACGATCCATACAGTCTAAAAGTATCCAGTGTTGCAAAATAATTTAATTTTCCTTAATGTCTTCGGAAACAGCAAACTTCAACAGCACATTGCGGTGGTTGGGTTCTGCCCTAAAATCGTCCATTTATTAACAAACATAACAAACCCTAGCATAATACAGTACGGCTATACACATGTACATAGCCGCTTCATGAGTGTCAGTGTACTCCAAGGATAAAGTATGACAGCGACTACCCGCAAAATGTTTACTGGCACATATACATAAAATTTAAAGCTCGAAACATTGTAGACATAAAGGTGCCAGAACCACAATGGCTAAATATCCGTTACACATTACTTTGAAACAACCTAATTATCATATATTAGCACACTAAAACCCAGGACCTCCCTCGTCCATAAGGAAATCATTTCTCTTTCCGCTACTTATTCATTGAATTCCTAATACGCTACAAGAGAAATGAAAATCGTTGTCTCTTCATCGTACTATTTTTCTTTTGCAGTTCGGTATTTGATCATTTTTGTGCAGTTTGCAATGGATTGTCGCAAAAATCCTCGTTTGAGTTGGAGCTGCATTTGGCTGTTGCTAAGTACTGCACAGGGAACCCAAGCAGACGTAGCCGGTGTTAGTTCACACAAAACGTCTATGCAAGCTGTGGCAAAAGGCTCTGACTTCGAGATTCCTGGTATTAATATAGCTGAAATAAATCAGTCCTGCCAAGTTGATGACACAGTTGACAATGATGAAGGCTTTACGGCAGGCTACAATACCTTGCAACGAAGGAAAAATCCCGATAGCTAAAAATGCATTGCATGAAACAAATCAACTCAATCTTTGACTAAAAGAGTTGAGTTAAGACAACCATTGCTACAGCCTATTTGTCTCGGGACTGTGGGAATGACAGTAGATATATTATTAATTAAGTTGCGTCCCATTTCTTTAACTATTCTATCGCTGATCAGTGTAACTATATCATATTATTCGTTTACAAATACTTCAAACTGATTCGCTGTGCTACTCACTATCTATTATGTTATATAAAGTGAGTAGCGAAAGTTGTAAGCACTAACCATTTTTTTTCGGTCTGTTATTTAACTTTTTAAAAGAACAAAAAATGATATGTGGCAAATTGTTAAATTTATAGAAAAGATATACAGAGCCAAAAGGAGAACCATTGCATTTCTGGAGAGGACGAGAAGGGGTTGGGTGATTTTGAGATATATTTATCCCACAAGCTATATGTAACTGAAGAAAAAACTTGAGGCCGCAGAGAAGTTACCTCCCCCCCCCCCCCCCCCTCTCTCTCCACACCCTCCGTTCCCTTCAAACGTCCGATGGTTCGCCCTAAATAATTTTCGGTGTAAAGAAAATTATTGTAAACAATCAAAGAAGTTATAAACGGGAATTTGTTTTGACTATAGCTAGGTAAATGGACAGGTATTTTGCCAGTTTTTGAACTTATAAGAAAGAGCATAATGAGAATTTGACTAAACATATAAATACCTTGAATTGCATAAGATTCTGATTTTCGAAGTAAAACTTAAAAGTGGGAGTAATTTTGCAGTCCACCAAAACATTGTTCGAATTTGTTTAGACTGAAATAAGTTCTTATCTTCTGCAATTATACGTGAAAAAAAAAAACAAGAGGCATTCAATGTAACACAGAATAAAAAGAGCCTTTCTTTACAATCATTGGTGTGGTTATTAAGATCGATGCTACAATATAAATTGTTTGTATCCGCGAAAGGTAATTCCGGTTTCACCCATAGCCAGTCCGATCTCATTCAATCTCATTCTCATTCAAGTGTATGTAAAGCGCCGTGAGACATGTGATATGTGCGCATGCTATTATTATTATTATTATTATTATTATCTTTGTTTAACATTATGTTCTGGCTGTTGTCATTGCCGTAATTTCTTCTATTAGGCGGGTCATAACAAATGACCAAGGGCTAACGGAATTATCTCTTCTTCACATTTCCAACACTTTTCTCAGTATCCTTGCAGTTCCCAACAAGGCAGTCTTTTGCACCACTCCAACATTGAATGTTATCCCTAGCTTTTCAATCCACCTATCAAATTCTTTGGTGACACTTCCAAGGGCCCCTATTACTACAGGTACAACCTCCACTTTTTTAAGTTTCCACAATCTTCCAATCTCTCTCTTCAAATCCTGGTACTTTTATTATTATTATTATTATTATTATTATTATTATTATTATTGTTGCAGTAAAACTATCTGTATGCACAGTGTTATAAAAGCAACACAGGGCGCAAAGCGTAACCTGTGCGCAAGAGCGAAATTTAAAAAAATAAATAAATAAATAAGTTACTAAAACCTTATATCTACAAATCTAAAAACTATAATCTAAGCATATAAATGTCTCTAATATCTCTCATTCTCATTATATATACAAATCTAAAAACTATAATCTAAGCATATAGATGTCTCTAATATCTCTCGTTCTTTGTATAAAAAAAAAAACGATAAACTAAGCATATAAATATCCCTAATGTCTCTCATTTTTCCTGGCCGACAGTCGGGCTTTGGTCGCGGATCTTCACATCACAACCTTGAAAGTTCTCGCTATATTTAGGGATGACGATAAGACTGTTGTTATTATTATTATTATTATTATTATTATTATTATTATTATTATTATTACAACCCACAGCTCAAAACCCAAAACTGACCAGTATAGTACCAGCTCCCATTTATTTTATTTTAGGACGACAGGACACTAAGTACAAGTAAATGGAAGCGACTGGGAACGAAAATATCTCAACTATAAGGTAGTCAGACACGAGGGGTCATGTAGCAGGGACATGTCGCAGCGACATGTAGTACACACTGAGGGACATGTAGCAGGGACGTGCGGCGGGGACATGTAGCAGGGACAAAATCAAAAATGTTGCGAAGGCATGTCTCAGGGACATGTTGCAGCGACACGTCCCCTCGTGTGAACTGATACTTTATAATTGTGCAACGCCAATTTTGGGGACATTTTGTCTCCGCGAATGTCACACGGAGTTCAACTTGTCCACGCAACATTTTCATGTCTGTGCAAGCGCTATGATTTTGTACCTGCTACATGTCCCTGCTGCACGTCCCTACTACATGTCCCTCAGTGTGCACTACACAAATTTACCTCGCCGCTGCATGTCGTTGCGACATGTCCCTGCTACATAACCCCTCGTGTCTGACCACCTTTAAATTCCGGGGCCATTGCTGGCATGCAACCCAACCTCTTCAGTCGAATCAGAAATTCCATCTCTCCCTCCCACATCGCTAAAATTTTGCAATGTATCCTCCCCCGAGCTTCCCGAGGTTCTACCAGACACGTAATTCTATTTGTTATCAACTATCACGCAAAAAAATCTCGAGTCCGTAGTCTAATTGCTGCGTTGAAGTAGGCTTTTGTGCTAAGTTGGATGCAGTGTCATTCTTGAAAATTCAGTGGTCATGAAATATAACTACCACCAGCAATTTTTGCAAGACACAAAGGGAGCAATGAGCGTGTCTAAATGTTAGGAATCACATATTATAAAGGGACATAAAGTTACATGACATGAGAATTAGCTTATTACTTCCAATATTAATTACAATTTATACGTCAAGGCAGAATAACATTACACTCACTTAATTTAAAACGGACATTATGCAATACCAATACCACATGCATTCTAGTGAGATGTAAATCATGCCTTCAAGCCTATGTTAATGACGGATCCGGATCTTTAAATTCTTTGCGGGGGTCTTCAAAAGCAACCTATCCATGCCTAACTCACCAAGATAAGAGAGATACTGGGGATAATTGAATCTCAAGACAAAACATCACAATTGGCTAAAACAGGTGAAAGTTCTAGGGACGTCTATTTAGAAAACCGACTTATCATCGGGTGCCGGAGTCTCTTCGCTGTGTTCTTCGAACAAACATCCACCACTATTTTAAATAAAGCGCAATTGCTGAAGAAATTATGGAAAAACTAGAAATCCTTTATGAGGCATGTAGAACATTGCAGGGCTAGTATTCATATAAAGTATTATACGGGCAATGGAAGGCTACAGCTTGAAGTTTGTACTCAGTCTTTCCTTACTTGTTGTCATTACATCTGCGGACGGATTTGGAGGTAAGTAAAGAATATTAAGTGATACGAACTTAACCATAATTGAAACAAAACCATTAAATTAAGAAAAAGCATACTACAAAAAATAAAATTTGAAAGTTTGGAACTATGGCTTTAAATTTCAAAGAACTTTTATTTCTAATAAATTTACCTGCAATTTTGACGAAAAATTTAAAACTAAACATACAGTAGCCGTGAATGCTTCCTTTTTAAAATGCTGTCATCGAATTGAATTTAGGCTACTACAAGTTTATTAAAGAGATGCGATATGAATCCCTAAACTGAGAATCCTTAAACATTATGTACATAACCTGATCGGTTACAGATCAAGTTCCGAGTTCCAAAATAAAATAATATGAGACAAATTCGAAGTAAAGACAGAATGATATCTTTATTTATTGTGCAGTATTGATTAATTTTATATTAACCACGTTCAGTGTAACCGCCGTGACATATAAACCAACTTAAACTTCAAGTTAGAGACCAAAAACAGTGAAATTACAAATTAATGTCAATCATATCTTCTTTTGTGCCTATTTTTAATATAATCTTGAAATTTAATCAAAAAAATAATTTTTTTTTCTTTTACATTAATTGTGTAACTTGAAATTAAAAATGTATCAGTGACAAGCGAGACATTGAAAGGTTAGGGCTCTAAGGTATTGAACGTTAAATTACATATAGACAAGGGGCTCTGCATAGGTCTGTCAACAACCACAGTGTAGACTCAGCAATACCTTCATAGAGGGGCTTATGCCTGCTGTCATGCAAAAACCACAGTTTTGCTCTTTGTAAAGACACAAAGACATTAGAAAATCGAAGGACCGTAGCCAGGGTTAATCATAATGATTAAATGTAAAAATGTTCTCTGGCTAAAAAGATTTAAAAACCCGAGCTTTCGGCTGCCTGTTCTGCAGTCTGCGAAGGGTAAAAAAGAAAATGATGAAAAACGCGCATGAATTAAAATATGTAGGAAATAGAAATGCATATAATTGTAAAATTCTTTTGAATAACATTCTTAATTTGTTTTTAAATTGTATGCATTTTTATTTCCTACATCTTTTAATTTATGCGCGTTTTTTATCATTCTTTTTTACCCTTCGAAGACTGCAGTACACGCAACGGAAAGCTCGGATTTTTTTAAAACATTTTAGCCAGACATGTCGTCATTGTAAAGAATTCATTCGACCAATTGATTTTCACGTTGAAAATATGTTTCTTTCTTATATATATATTTATACAATTATGTATACTATGTGCCCTCCCGCTTGTTACCATAATGGCTTCACGGCAACTCCCGAACTTGGGCACAGGATGTACGGTTACACATTGTTGGATTGCATTGTGGAGTCACGAGAGTGCTCAAACTGCAAGCAGTGAGCGAAGCTATATATATATACATATATAGCGATAAGACCAACTTTACTGGATTAGATACAGTTTAGTAGTGTTTTAAATCCGATTAGCATAACACTAAGCTAGTATATAGGTGAAGGTAATTTTAATATTAGTGAAACTGAATTTTGTCATATCCTACAGAATTGAGATATAATTGAAATTTATCTTCTAAATTCAATGAGCCAGAATGCAGCTGTTTAAAAAAAAAAATAGATACTCTTGGTTTTATTTGATTCAGAAAATTATTATTAAAATCTTCCATCGCGAAGTAGCCTATATTTAATGTTGGTCAGTGAGGTAGGTAATCTGGGCAATTTTTAATTGGCAATTCGTTCAGCTGATTTATGTAATTTTTGCGTGTAGGCAATAAAAACAAAGAGACGCTTTCTCGAATACATTAAATTGAATGTTCGAAATGTGTCAAAAAAGGCATGTCCCTCTCGAGAGTACATGATTTAAACTTTTTTTCTGAATATTTGACATGTCCATGCATCTCGAAAGTACATACTTTATAGATTTTTATAAGTTTTCTTTTTCTCAAAGGGGAATTGTCACGCGGATTTTGCTGTGTTTAAGTTAGTCAAAATATACTAAAATAGATGACAAAGGACCTTTGCTCAAACATAAAATTGCTTATAGAACACCAAGATGATAATATCAAGTGATTTTTTCAAGAAAGAACAAACCATAATAAGTTTTTTCTGAGATTTTTTCCCCGATACTTGGGAGCAACTTGAAAAAATCAGCCAATTTTTTCAAGTTGCAATCCATTTCCATCCTGGCCATTTTATTGTAATGCAAATGAGAAAGGTTAACCGCGAAAAGAGCTATTACTACCAATATAGAATTAAAGAAACTCATCGATGATCGTTTACTGCACTGATAACATTTTAATATCAGGCCAAGCCTAACAGCATAACTCTCACGTAACAGCTAATTGTATGGACCCATTTGGGAATTTATTCAAAAACCCGACCCGTTTCGCAATTTTCAACCATTTCAAACTGACCGCAGTGAATAAACACAACAAAGAAAATTTTTACTCATTGTTAAATGATTATTTAATCACTAACTTTGAAATAAAATATGGTAGTCGAGTATCATGAATTACCCCAAAATCAAAGTTTATAAAGACAAAATACCGCACAGAAACATATTGTATTAAAATAATTGTTTGTGAAGCAGGAAAAAGATGAGTTTTTTCACGTAAACTGAAGTGATTTTAGTTGGGGCCTAATTGTCACTACATCTTATCTCGCTCCAGAAGGAATTGCTTTTAACTTCATTTAAAGCTGGCCGAGTGGTCTATTTCATATGTTTTTTTCTTTGGCTATGTACTACGCTACGGAAGGTATCTAATTTTCGAATTCGCTGACATTTTTAATGTTTGATTTGCAGAAGAAGCCATATGTCAAGTTTGCTTGTGTACTCAAACATGGGGCGGCCAATTGGTGAAATGCTCTGGCAAAAATTTGAGTGTAGTACCTCGCACTTTTCCAGTATCATCTGATAAACTGTGAGTATAACATTATGAAATTAAAGGTCAATCTGCATGGATTACCCTAAGATGTTTTACGAAGAATTAAAACAACTGGCTCTCTAGCGGAAAATAGTACGGATGGATAATGACATGTCCTAGGAAGACAGAGGAATTCAAACTGCTAAATAAGATAAGAAAATCCCTTATGAAATACATTCTCTTGGAAAGAAAGAAACGGAAAAAACAATGGGAGAAATAGAAAACATAATTAAGCAAGCTGAGAAAAACTTTAGAGTTTACCTTAAACTGTAGAATGGCTTACAGAGTTTTGAATTCACCATCTCCACTGTGTACGTATATATAAAAAGTGTTTCGGCCACGCGAAACAAGGGAAAATACTGCTTGCCCTTCATTTTTTTTTTTTTTTTTTAATTTACAGATATTTGGACCAAAACAACTTGACTCGAATTTCAAACGGTGATTTTTGGAACTTGGAGAACCTTACTTTTCTGTGAGTACAGAACATTGATTGAGGATCTAAGGCAGTCGGTTTCTTTTAATTTTGGGGAAAACCAGGATGCGGATTCTTGAATCCAAAAACGGATTTTTCGTTTTTTTTTTTTTCATTCAACAGTCCAAAAACGAGCATATATATTCGTTTCTCTTTTACAATGCATCAATTTCGAATATTGTCTGTGAAGCTGAGAGAAAATCATGATCGGGTAAAAGAAGGTTCATTTTCATACCAAGCGGTTTTTAACGTCGAATGATCCATTTTCCGAATTTTTAATATTTTTGGTCGTGAAGAATATAATCCATATCAGAATTCCGATTTCGGATTCTCCCCAAAACGCTGCCTAAGTTGAAACAAAAACACGGCTTGTTAAAGGAATATAACCTTTTACATTTTCTGTTAACGCTTTAACAGCCATCTGGGACGTAACAACATAAGCCACTTGGAGTCAGGGAGTTTCAAAAATCTCACTTTATTGGAAGAACTGTAAGTATTTCGAGAAAGTGTTCGATTTGCTCTATTTTAAAAGTTGTTTTTCGGAATTCTTCGGAGATTAAAAGCGATTCAAATCGACGTTTCGGCCAGTTTTACTGGCCTTCTTCAGAAAATTAAGAAAAAAGTCAATATGGCGGACTGATATTTCTGCTTTTATTTTATCTTGACTTTTATTTTCTTAATTTCCTGAAGAAGGCCAGTTAAACTGGCTGAAACGTCGATTTGAAATCGCTTTTAACCTCAGACGAATCGCGAAAAACAACTTTTAGTTTATTTTTAAATGAGAGGAGAAATTATCAGAAATACAATTGCTCTATTTTGTTTTGAAAGACAAAAAAAAAGTTCTTCTTATAACAATTTAAAAATTCACTTTGTCAAAATTCTTTTGGACTCACTTATCTTGCAGACATAACAGTTGATGCTGCCGTATCGTATTGTCTCGATTAAGTTCTTCAACAAAGTTAGCCACATTTTAAATTAAAATTATGAATAACATAATTTCATTATTAGAGTTATTTTTACTTTCTATTCATCGTGTTTAATTGCGAGTCTTTTCAGAGCAAGTTTAGTACGTATACTTTCTATTCATTTTTTTTTTAATTGAGAGACTTTTCTTAGCAAGTTTACAGTTGCTGCTAAGATTTTAGCACCACAGCAAAAATCCTTTATTTCTGTTTGATATGGACTTTAAAGTTCTATATTTCACAGACATCTGGAATATAATAACATCACGTATGTTCATGAAGAATGTTTTACCGACTTGAAGAGACTTAAGACATTGTGAGTTATAATATAAGTATCTTTACTCTATTTAAAATCCTATTCTTGGTTTTCACATGACGTCATAAAAATTAAAAAATCTAAAGTATATGTCCTACAAAGCTGTTTCTAATATGGTATGTAGATACGAGTGTTATAATCTTTCACAAAATGTTTCAGGTTTTAACGATGTTTTGCTTCCGATTTACAAACAAGGTTTTAAATGTGTTACGCAATGTGTCACGCTATTTCAGATAAGCCGCGAAAATAAACAAAATTGAATCAGCTGAAAGTTATTTTTTACATTATAAGTGCTCATAATGGAGCTTATAGCAAATACAATGTTTTTGGATGTGATTTTTGGTATAATTAAGACTTTGAATATTTGGCCGCCATCTTTGTGCACCTGAGTGGGGCACAAAGATGGCCGCTCCATACATTTCTTACTAAAAATATCTAATACTCGTTCACCTATAACTCTTGAACGAAATGCTTTTGCGCTTCAAACTTTGGCCAAGATGTGTAGTTTTAAACTCTCTACAATTCCATAAACATTTTGGATTCGAAATCTATTTTTTAATGCTTCTGAATTTTGATATGACGTAAGTGAAAGCCAAGAATTTAAACATTCGTTTGGAACTTCACTGTCAGAAATCAGAAATCTGTTGGTTAAATATTGAATATCCAACCAGCTGTGCAGTTGATCGAACGGGCAGTTTTTTATTGACTTAAATTTAGAACCTATATCCGCCGATAACTGCTTATAATTTTTATGACATGATGATCACGCCCATCCGGATTCTAGCTCACCATGTGTTTACACCAAATTGAATAAACGTTGTCGGGTGAAAGGCATAAACCATGAACGATGCGACCCAAAGGTTTACTGGGACGTTGGAAAAATCAATCTTCGTCTGTGACAGAATAAAATTATAATTAACACAGAATGCATAAATCATGCTCCTAAATGTCTCAAACAAAGAAAACATCTTGATTATCAAGAAATCGAATATTGCTAGCTTGCCAATGTTGCTTATCCATAATCCCATTCGGTCTCATCGTTCATGGTTTATGCTTTTCACGGGTCAACGTTCCTTGAATTTGGTGTATACCGAGGCGATACTACTAAACCGGAACAGAATAGAATGTACCGGAACAGCGTACGGGAGTTAAATGGAATTATTCTTGAAGTAGTATTACCTCAGTAGTCGGAACGAACCGGATAAACTAGTAGTCTACCGGTTCACTCCGGTGTCAAACCGGTTCATTCCGGTGCCATTCCAGCTCCTTCCGCTGTGCCGTCAGGTTCATTTCAGGATATTCCGGGTCATCCCGGTTATATTGGCATTAGATCGTGATTGTTGTACGTTGTCTACCATGGTACAAACCACTTATCATTTCCATTTCTCTTGTAGCGTATTATGAATGCAATGAATAAGTAGCGGAAAGAGAAATGATTTCCTTATGGACGAGGGAGGTCCTGGGTTTTGGTATTCAAATATATGATAATTAGGTTGTTTAAAAGTAATGTGTAACGGATATTTAGCCATTGTGGTTCTGGCACCTTTGTGTCGATATCTTCAACGTAATCGAGCTTTAAACTTTCGGATGGTTGTTGTCATTCTACTTTTGAATATGCCTAAAAACTCCTAATGAAACGGATATGTACATGTGTATAGCCGTACTGTATTATACTAGGGTTTGTTATGTTGTGTGTTAATAAATGGACGATTTTGGGGCCAGAACCCAACCACCACAATGTGCTGTTGTTGTTTGCCGTTCCAAGATTCCGAGGACATTAAGGAATTATAATTCTTCCACGGACGCACTTTACTTGTTATATAATTTAATAGGTCATATCCTGTTTTCTTTCTTTTTTCTAGACGGCTGTTAAAATGATATTTATTGTTTTTCTACAGGCTTTTGAGTTACAACAAGATAAACTACTTGGAGTCAGGAAGTTTTGACAATCTTATCATGCTGGAAAATCTGTTAGTGTTTAGAAGAAAGAGTACTAGTGAGAGAAAAAGTTCATAACTTGTTGAGCCGTTTAAAATCCATGTAGTATTCTATATGTTCTTAATTGGGGATTGAAGTCTTAGAACATTAGTTTACATGGTTTTATTCAAGCAGAATTAGAGATTTAGTGTGACTAAAGAGAAAAAAGGAAAGGGGAAGAAAACGTTTGGACTACAGCACGGCTGAAGTTCAAAGCAATCTGGGATAAATTATTAACTGTAACAAAGTGATGAAAAAAGGGAAATTGCCTTTGGTTCGATTTAGCGAGGATTCGGTATTCGTTTATTGTTAATAATTAATGTTTTTTACTGAGTTAGTTAACGTTTACAACTTCTAGGTATCTAACGGGAAATCAAATTACGAAACTTTCTGAGGACTTTTGCGAGGATTAAAAGCGCTTAAATCGTTGTAAGTATACAATTCTAAAACGACAGATTAAAACTGCAATGGTGACATTTATTCCGTTAAAGAGAGAACTCATGGCTGAACCTTGAGGCATAGAAGTCGGTTCCAGAGCATTTTTGACCCACGCTTATTTGCTTAAAGCATCCTAAGTCATGAAAGGATGCAGCAAGAAAGCAATTTGCCTTTAGCAAGACTTAAAATGAACAAGTTTAACAGATTCATAATTATATGTATTCACAACAGATTATTGAGTTATAACAAGATTACCTTCCTGGAGTCAAGACATTTTGAACACCTTACCACATTGGAAACACTGTATGTATTTGAAAATAGTTTGTGCCCCGTTTTGTCAGAAGGACGATAGTATGCACTGGCAGAGTGTCGTTCAGGGACTGCTACTATTTTACTTGGGTGCGCAGAGATATCATATTCACTCGAGATTGTGAACTTTCGAGCATTTTTCTGAAGACTACCGAAGATTTCCAAGGAATATCCAATGTCGACGTTTTGATTGTAGACAGAAACATTTTAGCTCGTTTGATAATTTATTAGGGCAAACAACTCGGCTTAGTAAACGGGAAGATATGTATTGGATAATGATTTAGTGACAATAAAATTGATGACTTCACATGTGTCGAGATATATTTTTTGTTATATTTTGTTATATTTCACTGAAGTTTATTTAATAAATCAGCATATATATCGTGTTGCAGATATCTGAATACTAATGAAATTGCCTTCATTCCCAATGGTTCGTTTGCTAATTTGACAAGCCTAACCGGATTGTAAGTAATCGCAATTATGTCACAGTTCATTAATAATATTATTTATTTTACGCACAAGATACTAGCAAATACTTACTGACTGGCCACCCGAAAAACCAGAGTGATGCACAAAGTTATTCATACTCAAGGTCATTCCCTACCATATATAAGAAAAGAGTTTTCTTCTTGTCTCCAATACACTCCGTTTCGTGGTTTATACCTCACGCCCAATCCCCTACCTGGCCCCTCTTCGCAGACCAAACAGGCTCGGTTACAACACGACTAACGTCGTGACGTCAGTTCTATAAAATGATCCTGTAAAATAAGAAAGCGATGACATTTTCTCTCAATTCACGCCTCGATTACACGCATAACATATAATTTTCCATGCAGAACCCACCTTCAACATTAGTCTCCTCTAGCTCCATGAAGCATTTCGGGTTGAAAGCGTTTATTCTCTTTATGAAGCTCCTCAGAATATTAGTTGCTTTAAACACTTTAATCTTCCAAATGGCGTCTATGACAACATGTTACAAACGTAAAATACATTTAACAATATTTGCTGTGCATTTGTTTGGTAAACAGATATCTTGACGACAATTGTTTGACAAACATTTCTTGCCAAACCTTCCAAGGACTGACTGCACTCAAACAGTTGTAAGTATATTGGTATATTAAAATGCCCGCTTTATGCGAAAAATGCAAATGGATTCCCTTTCTTATTATTCAATATCTTTCCTGAATCCAGAATAATAAAGCACTTAATGAATTTGAATCTAAATTTAAAAAGAAAGGGGTCACAATTTATGCCTTTGAAGACAATTGATAAAAAGCAATGACGAGTACTGGCAGTTTTGATAGATAAACGCTATCAAAAACCCAGATGAGAATGACAAATAGTGATAAAACCAGTAAAATTTCGAAATGAAACATTAGTGTAAATTCAAAACACATGAATCAACAAACTAGGCTAGTCACTCAATCATTATTTCTCTTAATTATTATTTATGACAATTCTTTAGGTATCTTGACGACAACAACATTGAAAGCATTTCATCTGGAGAATTTAAAGACCTGGGATCTTTAATGGACTTGTGAGCGCTGAGAGATTTGAATTTAAATAACTTTGCGCTTAATTTCGTGTAAAACTTTCATTTGAAATCATAATCAAACATGTTTGAATCTCTTAAAACAGGTCCATTCGGAGAAACAAGATTTCTGAACTTCTAAATGGCACATTCCGTGGTTTAGATTCTTTACGTAGATTGTGAGTATTTAAAAATAAATGTTTTTAATTATAATTGAAGCTCTCGTCTACATTTCACGCACCGAAGCGTTCTTATCGCTTTTTTAAAAAATGTCTTTCGAGGAGTCTCTCAGGACTATACGCTTACAAAATCTTAACAATTAACAATTATACCAGTTCGTTAATCTAAAAGGTGGTGGCAGTCACTTAAGGGAGCTTTTACTAACGGAGTTTAGTGATCGTGGTCGCTGAGTAAAGCTAGTCGCTTACGAGAGCTTTAATTTACTTACAGAGCTTCGATGAGAATATAAATGGAGTTTAGTGAGCGTGTTCTCTGAGTTTGTGGAGCTGGTCGCTTACGAACTCACATTTGACTATTTATTTATGGGGCTTGGTACATGTAGCTCAGTGGATAGAGCTTTGCGCCGGTATCACAAGGTCATGGTTTCGAATCCCGTTTAGCTTGATATTTTTTCAGGTTGCTAAAAATTTCAACTGCTTAAGTTGATAGCACACTTCGAGGATCACAATTTGTACCCATGTTTAATCCGAACTTCACATATATATGATTTTCATATATTCATAAATAACACCATTGTTTACTAACAAGAAGGATGCTTTCAGAATCTAATGTACCTTCTTCGTTTGTTATTGATATTTTCTATTATATTTATCATAGAAAATATTTGGCTATTTTTTCTGATGAGGGCCGCGCATGTTGTGCGGTACGAAACTAGTTAGTAATAAAATGCCAAGTCGAATCTTCAGTTTATCTTCAGTTCAATGTTAGTATTTATGAATGATAGCAAGTTGTAGTTGTCATAGTAAACTACATGTTAAGGGCTGGTTTTAATGTAAGGGTGCTTACCATTTGGCAGAACTGGCCGGCCAGACCGGTTCTTTTGTAACTAGAATACATTTTTATGAAGACTTGTTCCTACAAGTCCATCAAAAGGGTGCATACTATTTCCAAATTTACCAGTCTGGCCGACCAGTTCTGGCAAACAATGGAATGATATTTACCAATTGAGCGGTCCGGCTGGCCAGTTCTGACAAATGGTAAGCGCCCTAAGTCTTATCAAAACTAATTATTTTAATATCTTTTTTCTCTTAGACAGCTTGAAGAAAATCATTTAACAAACATTTCTCGGGGAATATTTCGAGGATTGAACGAGCTAAGATACTTGTAAGCAGTGATAGTGATTCATAAAAAGAGTGGTAGAGTGGTTAGTGATTACGATTAAAAAATGTTTGAATATTTCTTTTCAGGGATCTTCATGATAACTCCATTCAAAACATCACACCTGGCGGATTTGAAGGCCTGACACATTTAACAGAACTGTAAGCGCAAATATGTTCAGTCTTTTTATGTTTAATAAATTTGCCCTTTGTTTCGTAAAAGAGAATATTTAAATTTGTTGATCCTGTCCAAATTCAAGAGAGAAGTATTAGAACTGCCATTAATATGTTGAGTAAAGATGTCCCGGTTATCTTATTTTTCTGTTATGCACTGATGAAAACATCACAACAAAATTCGTCCAGTCGATGTGGACGTAGCTATATTATAACAACATTAAGCATACATGCTTAATATTAAGTGTTCTTATGCCACCATGGGCAACAACTATAAGCCAAATAGTTCTACATTTTACTGTCCTTTGGTAAGCCATCACTTCTCTAATATGAAACTTCTTTTTACATTAGAAAACTCCAGAACAACAATATGACAGAGATTCTAAATGGAACGTTTCGTGGTTTGGATGTTTTAAATCGATTGTGAGTATTTTATTACACCCCTTTAAAACAAATGCAGACAGAGACCAACCTCCACTATGTACTGATGAGTGGTATTGGCCATACCGAGGTAACGGTCCCGGGGGAATGGTGTGCTTTTTGCCGTTATAGGTTGTCTATTGGGGAGACGCTTCTTGCAAGGCCTCCATTAATGCCATCAGGAAGTTTAAAAAAATTTCAACTCTATCTTAGTTTTATAAATAATTTTCCTATTATATAGCTTGGATTGAAGTATATACATATAGTATTCGGTAATTTGCTATATTTTGATCTTTCTATTAATCTTAGAAACCTGACTGCCAACAGAATTCAGTACATTGAACCTGGAACATTTTTGGATGTCATTGCACTTAGATCTTTGTAAGTGCAACCAATATAGTGCTCTCGTCTTGCAGACATCTTGCTATAACGGGACACTTTGTGGTTACAGGAGTCCGTTATAGTTAATGTTGACAGTGTATGCTGGGAGCTCCAGCAAAGCGATTATCATTTTGTAAGAATAAACGTTTAAACCGTTCCAAATAAGCATAGAGTGAAATTATAATACACACTAAGGTCGTGTTCTATTAGGATCAACCGTTTCAACCTAAACCGGTTTTGGTTGATTTGGTTGAGGTGTCCCAATAAAACACGAAAAAAATCCAACCAACTGAAATGGTTGATCCCAATAGAACACAACCTAAGGTGAGAAATTTATATGAAAAAGGTCTTAGTCACAACCAGCAATAAACATTTGATTTTTTTTATATTTGATTTTTTTTATTCGTACGGATACTGTCTAAGTTAGGTCGGAGCCAGACAGGAAAACGTTTGGCCCAAGGTCATGCCGTGCACCAAGACCAAGAGTTTCCCTTCCGGATCCAAATCAATAAGTATTTTATCACAGCTCACTTACGCGTAATTTAATTGCAAATTCATGAAAAGTCTCTACTGCAGCGAATGTTCGATAAATAATGACTTCCACGCGCCAAATGAATACCAAGATGAAACCCATGCCAGGCCTGACAGCGTTATTTTCGCGTCCAAACATGTCATCTCGCTATCGAGTTTGTTTTCTATAGAAATACGTCAGCAAGTTCAATTCATACGATGGTTTGGCAATTTTGTTTGTTAGTTATCCAAGGGGTATATGGCGCTATTTTGAAAGAGGTTTTGCAGAATTCCTGTTGATTGTCGTTATATTCTTGCTTCTCATAAAGGCGAATGAATGGAAACAACATTACCGAAATTTACAACAACACTTTCGAAGGGTTGCAACATGTTCAAGAAATGTAAGTACAAGTGACTTCATATCACTAAATTAAACGCAACTATACATGCACGTTCTCAGAAATGCACATACACATGGATATTATATCACTTTTTTAAACTGTACGCAAAGCAATAGCTTTTTTAAAATTGTTACACATGCGCGGAGCGGCATGAGTTAAGGTTTTGGCTCTTTTTTTTATCTTTTTTTAATTTTTTTTATTTTTTGCGTCACATTAGTGCTGCAAATTTATACACGCATATTTTAAATTGTGCACTTCCGGTTCATAGCTTTGCCATATACAATTCCGGTTAAGTGATTTCCGGCAAAACGTTGGCTTGAAATACGCCTTCCAGTACAACAGCTAAAGTAAAACTTTAGATCCTGCTTGAGAGTCTTTTAGAAGTTTCCCGTGACTCCGAATCGTAAACCAAAACGCAAAGAGCTCGTTCCCTGTGGAATTCAAAGTTGCGCGCCCACGTGCTTTTAGCTGCACGGCTGCACGGCTGCACGGCTTAAGAGTCATTGGTCAAGTGCGCTCCCAAGTAAGGAGTAGACCTTACTTTGAACTGCACCTGGATTTTTTTGTTTTACCCATACCTCCAGGGCAACAAAGAATCCAATAAGTGCGGTCATTAAAACGTTCTCACTCCAAGTACGCGAGCTACACTTGGGTGATTCCGCACAAACAAACAGCACGTGCCATTCAAAAAGACGTTTTTGATAAAAAAGAAGGGAAATATGGAGCTTTTAGAAACGAACTATTGAAAATTATTTAACTTTCTAATTACATTCAGCTGATATTAATTTTTACCTCTTTGATACATTTTACAATGAGATTTAAACGTTTAAATAAATCAGATGAGTGCTTCTATTGAAACGTCAGTCAGACTTAGAAAACGCTCCCAGAAAGGAGTTCGCACTGCAAGTAGTCCACGTAAGAGCCCTAGTGAGAACCAGCCTACCGTCTCCTACAACCCTACTTACATTACTAATTATGTATATATACAAGACAGAAGAATCACTGCCTTCCTTGTGGTACAGCCTTCATTAATGAAACATTCAATAGTAACAACGTGGTTCGCTGGAACGATGACTGATTGAAAGGAGTAATTCTTCTCCATGTCAGACATCTTATCTGGTTTAAAATATATCATAAAACTTTCTAACGCACGCGTATGAGTATAGGCTACTTGGAGCCTCTTGTTTCAGACAAAAATTGCTTATGATATCCAAAACCCTTTTTTCACTCAACAGATATCTAGATAACAACTTTATCAAGAACTTGACACCCGGAACTTTTCAAATTTTCAGCAAATCGAGGCTACTCAATTATTTGTAAGTCTTTTAACTAGTTCCGTGTTCCTATTGTCACCTGTAACTGTTAACGTCTTTGACTCTGCGATGTTCTACAAAATGAAATTAATATCGGTTATTTTTTAGCCTTACGTCCGCAGACTCGACCCACCTGCTTGGTAACATACCAGTGTGGTGGGTACTACATAAAATATTTATTTATTTATATATATATTAAAATTATTTATTTTCATTTTTAACCCGTGAACATACGCGCATGCGTAATGAACGGGTTATCGGTAACGGCGACAGATATGCAAATGAGTCACTCACTCGCTCACTCCTTCCATCAGCTGTAAACTTAGTGACGTAATGCTTTGTTACGAATGCGTTTTTGAACAAAAACAGCGTGAATCCAACGATAACAATAATTAAATTGGTGTAAACGAATATAAACAACAATAAGCTTAAAGATGTTTCGCATTTGAAGTCTTGAATGCAACGTTAAAATTGATCTAAAAGGAATTTTCAACTGAGACACGCGCTTTGATGGTTATCTATCTTCAAGTAATAAAATTTATCCCATTTCGCTCGCTCGGGCCTTTTTTTTTTTCCTCTCTTCTTCTTCTTCTTCTTCTTCGGACTGAACATTATGAAAGTGATGTACTGTATTTTTATATTTTGCGTTTGTCAAAAATCCCTACGTTTAATTAGCATTTCAAATTCACGGGTTGGCTCTAAGGAGCCTTTGATTCTTCTTGTTTCTTTCCCCAAGGCTTTATTACCAATCTACCTTGTCTTTATAAATAATATATATATATATATGTATATATATATATATATATATATATATATATATATATACACCGTTTTGCACAAATATTGACACCTCAAAATATATATAAATATATATTCGTCCTTTGTGTTTATATCGCATACGTGACGACAGGCGGCAAATAGTTTATAATTTGGGTACAGTAGCATTTCACAAACTCTATTGTACCCATCTCGAGAACTGTTTGCCGCCTATCGTCACGTATGCGATATAAACACAAAGGACGAATATATATTTATATATATTTTGAGGTGTCAATATTTTTGCAAAAGGGTGTATATATATATATATATATATATATATAATATATATAATGTAATATATAATATATAATATAATATATAATATATAATATATTTATTTTTCTTTTGTTGTCATGTCATGCTTGAAATGTAGATCGATGTCAGGAAACAAGCTCCATTTTCTTAAAAACTATACGTTCTCTGGTCTTAACTATCTAAGGAAGCTGTAAGTAAATAGCAAGCGTACATTGTGGATATATTTTAAGCGTCAGTGCATGGCTTTGAATATTTGTTCATGGAATAAATAAAATGAACTAATTACTTAAAAAAAGGTAAGAAATTCTCAATTTACCAACTCTTGTTACTTCGTATCTATAGATTTACATAAATGAGTCACAAACGTGTGATCTAAATTTTCATTTCAAATTTGAAAGATTTAAATTAGATGTGTATTGTCATGAAATATCCATAATCTTAAGGTACCTGCCCAGGGTATATTTGCCCTCTCCGAATATCTCCCAAAAATGTCTCAGTAAGCATCCTGATGTCCAATTTCAAAATCCAAAATTTGGGTGCAATATCTTAAATCGTTCAGAAGATATGTACATTCAAAATTTGGCCTTTTGACCACTTTTGAGCACTCTGATTGGTTGGATTAGGTCACATGACCCTTTGGCGGGACATTCAAAATATAGTATTTTCAAGTCAGGTTTCTGTAGCAGAACTGAGTTGTGCTAGCAAATTCAAATGAAAAGAAACTGATTTTGAGGATTGAAAACATTCTTCTAATATAATTTTGATCTGTCAAGTCAACAGTTGAGCGAGTTTGATTTAAGAAATTGGACATCAGGATGCTTACTGAGACATTTTTGGGAGATATTCGGAGAGGGCAAATATACCCTGGGCAGGTACAATAATTATTTCATGCCATCATAATTGTGTTTTTTTAAGTCACGGTTACGTATATAATGTTTCTTAATTTCAATACAGTTCCGTGAACTCGTAGAGAAGACCATGCCTAAACAGCTTTTGATAATTAAATTGTTATTTTTCAACTATAAATTAAGATTTAATTGATTGTTGCTTCTGCAGTTACCTGGATAACAACAAAATTCACGGCATCGAGGCCAGCGCGTTCTACAAAATGAGAAGAATATGGAGCATGTAAGCTGTTCCTTTTTGTGTTACTTCATGATGGGAGGCTATTTCGTGGCAAAACGACCGCTTCATGTTTTCAAGTTTGTGCAGACATCTGTTAAGTAAAGCTTAAAATATAACACTTATACAAACTATGGTCTTACCACGACGGTTATTCCTTGAGAATAACGACAAACGTGTCAAACATTAAGTTTACTGAGTACACGAAAGCGTCCGGAAAGAGCCACAGGAATGTGCTGATGTGGTAGAGATTCGCCACAAATTCTCGTAGTTTTCATGGCAACAACGAGAAAAAAATGGAATAAAATGCTAAATTAACAAGGAAAAATTTAATAAATATAAATAGATAAATAATAAATAAATAAATAAATAAGGTAAAGTAAATAACTACAAAACAGAAAAGTAAAAATAAAAGTATAAAATATACAAAATAAGAATGACGTAAATAGGAATTTAAACGACAAAGGATGGTCAAATGTGTAGCAAAATACTTCTTTATGTATTTTTATTATATTTTACCTTATCTTACTGAACATCATAATATTCACAGATATTTGAATGGAAACCGACTGAGAAAAATCATCAACGGAACATTCTATTACAGAAGGACACTTTCTATACTGTTAGTACCATTTTATGAAATTAACTTACTGTAATTTTTGTTCAATTTTCAGTTATGAACGAATTCAAATCCCCTTTGTAGACTATATCATTCAGCGATTTTTGCTCCTATTTAACGGCAATTTGATTGCGATCTTAAGTATTCCATAAAACACGTCATAAGAGGATTTCTCGAGAGATGTTATGCTGACAACGCATACGCTTTACTCGCATCTTAATATTAATCGCCTTCAAATCGCGGCCAAAAAAAAAACAATGTATTTTGATTATTTTCTGTGTTTTGTTCTATGTTAATATATGAAAATGAATATGAAACAAAGGAAAATAAAAACTGAACCAAGGATAAACTTGAACTACAACATATATGCCTCTTAAAGAATGGCAACAAATACATTCAACTGACAATTGAATAATAAGTCATGAACTTAAAAACAGAAAAAACGAAGACCACATATTGATTGATTATTGATTGATTGATTGATTGATTGATTGATTGATTGAATGACAGATTGGGTGTTTATATTTTGAAGTTCTGTTATTGGTTCAGCAATATATGAAATCAAATTTCCTTCGGATATTAAAATTTACTGGCAGCCAGCCAAGTTGTTCAATCCGCAGCAATTATTGTTAAGTATTTAAAATGGATATGTACCTGTTTATACTAATTTTAATTACACATCTTACTTTTTGTCTTTCGTCTAAGGGATTTGTCTAATAACAACATATCAAGTCTTCCTGAAGGAGTGTTTGCCAAACTGAAATATCTCAAAATCTTGTGAGTAAATTTAGTCACGCTCAAGCGATTTTCAGTGAAATATCATTCCAGGTAGTCCCTTTTAGCTTTATAACGGCTACGCCGAAAGACTCTCGCTGAGTTACACCTTAATTCGTATCGTGTTGTTATAATTATGGCGGCTGTGGAATTTATCCCTCACTGGCCGCACGAGAGGATGGGGGGAGGTGGATGCCACTCCCTCCCAAATTTTGCTGTAACGTTATTCTGCAGTTTTAATTTTTGGTGTACCGTGTATTGTTCTAGTTGAAGCTGCATTTTGTTAATCATCAACCAACAACTAAAAGTGGACGCAAACTTTACTTTTAATGATTGCCGGTTACGTTTTTCATGTATTTTAGACATTCGTTTTAATGGCACTATTCCATTATATATTTTCCACAGATGGCTCAGTAATAATTCTTTGCAGCACATCAAGGCTGGTGTTTTAAGAGGCTTATATCGACTAGGGGAGCTGTAAGTTAATTTGAGTTATGATAAAGAAGCAATCCATAAAAAAGGGCCCCACCGGAGCCGTGTGTTCTGCTGATGTAGCGTGAATTGTGCAACATACGATCGAATACGAGCAAATGCTATTTGACAAACGATTTGAGTGCATGTTCTGGTGAGCAGATGTACTGGCAGGAATTATAATTTCTCTCAGTCACAAGTAAACAAACTGAAATGATATGAGTCGTCGTGCGATCTCGCTTCGCTTTAGACTGCTGAAATAATTTGTAGTGGCAGAAGATAAATTCTAAAATCTTGTTAGCCTACTGACAGGGCCGTAGCACGGTAAAAATTGTTGGGGGGGGGGGGGGGGGCAGGGCATCATGAGAGTCGAAGGTGCGAGTTTCTAGGGGCTCCTTCCCATGCTACGGCCCTGCTACTCTGAGATTCAGTCTTTGATTATAGGGAACAGATGGAATATTATTCGAGTTTTGAGCATGTGAAAATTTGTAACAGAATAATCAGAAATACTTCCGATTTCGTCAATTCTTCGCGGTGATTGGTTACGATTGACAATTCTATTGTTACACCGGAAATGTTTCCTTACATTGACAAAAATAACCTCGCCCGATGACAATAGTGTTCGCTGACTACGTCAGCAGAACACAAAAGTAGTAACACTTTCCCCACTGCAATGCTCGTATCGCGCTTCGTGCATCCACGAACAAAAATGGACCGCTCTTGGTGAAAGAAAAATTACAGCTAACTGTTCTTGATGTTACCCATTCTTTATAACAGACATATGGAACTTTGCGGTATAAGAGAAATAGAACCAAAGTCATTTGCGTCCGCAAAGCCTCTGTACACATTGTAAGTACAAAACTAATTTTAATTGCACATTTTCTTGTATCATTTCCTACATTTTTTAACCTTCAGTTAGTTCATTTCAATGTTGTCTTTTTTATTGATCCAGAAACTTGGCCAGAAATTATCTGAGAAGAGTCAATGATACCACCTTTAGTGGCCTGGACTATCTCAATGCATTGTAAGTAGTCACAGCTCGAGATCGAAACCGAAAAAAAGTAAGGTAAACTACAGTGTGTAAGTGGTGTATTAAAGAGGTATCCGTATGGGACGAGGTAACTTTAGAAAAAATACGAGGTCTTTAATTACGTTGGAACAGAAGAAGCTGCATGTCGTAATACCGAGCTGTCCGTATTTAGCGGGACATGTCCATTAATAGCGGGCTTTTGCCTGTGTTGCGAATTGCAAAATATATGCTATTAGATATACTTAGCAGTAATCACAGATTATGGAGATGCGTTCGAAGCAATTTCCGTCGGAAATGAGCCCCTGAAAAAGACCAAAAGCGGCGGCCATTTGGAAGACGGGCCACCAAAAAATCTCAAATTTTACTGCACATAAACCACAGGACAACCAACACGAAATTAGGATTGCGTTCTTCGAACGCGATAAGAGAGGGTTATAAAATGAGCGATACGCCCTGGACTACTATACTAATCCTAGTTCATTTTTGACAGGTATTTACAAAAGAATGAGATTCAAGAAATAGGAAAAGACGCCTTCAAGAAAAAGTACTATCTAATGCGTCTGTAAGTTCATTGGGTAAATGTTTTATGATACATGTACTAATGCTTTCGAATAAGTATTAGCAGTTGTCGACAAAATATACTTATCAATCCCCAAAATGTGTGAAAGAAAGATGGAAATATATTTAAATAATTTAAGGTTACAGTGTACCTTCGGGGGGTGTCTCCAGTATAACAGCTCTAGTGTCTTAAGATTACACTTAACGTACCTAAACCCAGATATCAAATTAAAGCTTATAGAACTGGCTATCTAAATATGGAAACCATTTGGTAATAAAATGAATTGTCGAATTTTTTACGACGTCTAAATTCGAACGTCCGAATCAACTTTAAAACGCTATAACTCAAAGCGATTATTGTATTTTGCTAATTTGATTTGTTCTCGGGTTTCCGGACACGAAGCGCTAAAAAAACGTGTCGGCGATTTCCCGTATTCAATTGTAGTGAAAAGTTACAGAATATTTTCGAAAAAGGGAGAAAAAAAATTGGAATGATCGCACGGAAATGGCTCTTGACGAAAAAGTTTTCGGAAATAAGAAATTCGCCGACACGTTTTTGTTGACTATATGTTAGCCTAGCTTCTGTCCAAATTTGAGGAAAATCGAACAAATTTTCTTTGAGTTGTAGCTCTTTAAAGTGTCCCCAACAAGAGAAAAATTAACTTTGAGAAAACAGCGCTTAAAAAAACATATCGCTTCATAAACAAACTCCGCCCACAAAAGTTATACTGTCATTTCTCCGTCAATTTTCACTATTTTTCGATAATTTTTGTTTTGAATGAAAGTTCGTTCTGTAAACTTTATTTTGACGCCAAAAAAAAAATTTCGATAAATTTTCGATCTGAAGGTACACTGTAACCTTAAGCACTGAACAGACCACATATTTAATTGGTTTATCGGCTCAATTAGCCACGCGGGATGTTGCTAATTTGAACACGAGAAGAGATTGACGTGCACAAACCGAAGACGAGTGATTTACAAGCTTTTCGAGTGTTATTCCAACATTCCATGTTTTTATTGCACTGATAAAAGATATTAATGTAAGGTCTATTGCTTTTATAATAACTACATTTTCATTGTGACACAAAAACAGTTCACCGGTTTAATAGTCAATACTTATGGACCAATCAGAGCGCGTATTATATTCAGTTATTGTATAAATAGTTAATATCGCGGTCAATAACTGACTAATATCGTAATGGTAATCGAAAAGAAAACAAATTCCAAAAGAAAAGGAAAGACCTATTGATAGTTGATTCTATCAAAGAACTAATGAATAATACGAACAACGCCGTGGGAATTATTGTACAATATTTTTATTATACAAAAATGTGTTTTGTTAAAATTACATTTCATCGCATTAATTACATCATAGCTAATTGGACATGTTTTCATTTCAGATTCCTGCATGGAAACAGACTATCCAAAATTTCTAGGGGCGTCTTTGATTCTCTTAAGAAATGCAAGTTTTTGTAAGTCAATACTGCATAAGTGTCATTCAATAATGATTCAATAAGTGTCAATACTGCATAAGTGTCATCCATGTCTTTGGGGAGAACCCTTGACGTGTTTTACAATGTTCTCTTTTAAAGAATAGAGAGGTGGACGTTATGGATGGATCAGTCGTTGGGGCGACTGAGGAAACGTGGCCGTTGTGAATATGTGGCCCTTGTGGGGCGTGGCTATTAGTATATACAGGTTCGACTGCAGCTTCGCTTCCATATTTAAAAATTGGTGTTACTGTTTGTTTTTCTGACTTGAAGTTGTTTTAAAGTGAAATTTTTCTCAAGTTCTTTGAAGGAAGGTTTCAAAATCAAAACTCTACACAAACCGATACAACAAACAGCAACAACAATATTTTCTCCATCTCTTCAACGGCCGAAAAATTCTGTCCCAGGCTGGCCGTTGAGAAGAATTTCAACCTGAGAGATTTCATTGTGCTCTTGGTCTAATATACTTCAAAACATTTTACTTATAATAAATAGATGTGGGTCTATAGATGCTGCTTGGATTTCTTGGATTAACTAATCCATTTTTTTCTTGTTTCTTTTTAAAATATTCTTCAGAACACTAAACAATAACAACATCTCCGAGATAGAGAAAGACGCATTTCAGGGATTGAAGACCATAGAAACAATGTGAGCGTCCTCAGCTTGTTTTAGACTCTGAGTTGTAACTAAATACTCGTTTAAACGTTAATTGAACATTTTATTTATGATTCGTTCAACATTTGCCGGTTTGAGCAGGTCTTTTAACAATAATTGTGGACCCTCGTTGAAGTGGGAAGACGTGACGTGACTTACCACACGCATGGGTGTTTTGCAACTAACAATTCTCCAAACAGAACAGCTTTAATAGCGAATTCAAAACGAAAACTATACCAAACGAAACCTGTTTCCTACGGGATAGATATTCTTAAAAGAAGGATGACAAACAAAACTGACAACTTTTCTTTCATTATTTCCATTTTCCTTATTAATTAAAGATTTCTACAATACAATCATCTGAAGTTTGTGAAGAAAGAGGACTTTGCATCACTGATGAGATTGGAAAGGCTGTGAGTAAAAATATATATAAGCAAAGTAGAAATAACTGTGTTGAATGGTAACCTCGCGTTTACCAACAGAGCATGGTGTTCGAACGGAATCGCTTCAGGTCAGCTTTAGCATGTGATTACGAGCAAGATTTTCCAATTAAAGAATACCGTTTTATTTCAAGAGTCCTCTCCTCGCCTGCCCTCTTCCCCCCCCCCCCCCCCTCGCCCATTACTGTTTGATGTTTGATGTAATCATTGAAAGGCTTAAAAAGGTGATCTTTTTTTTTTTCACATACTCAATCTCGTAATCGTACTTCCATATGAATGTCCATTAAAATCATGAAATGATTCAATGTTTTTTCCTCGTTGTACATAGTTTTTGAATTATTCGAACTTCATTATACTTCACTTAAAGTCATGGTATTAACTGCTTGTACTTGAAAAAAAAATATTTTTTTAATTAATTACTAATTAAATTAATGTGACAAATTTATCTTTCCTTCAGCTACCTGTTTGACAACCAGATATCCTCAATTGAAATGGGATCATTCCCACACGCGCGTCTTTCACAATTGTGGGTAAATCTGTGTTATAAATCGCGTGTAGTAACGTGGATCATAAAATTATAGTCGGTGTACTTTTTAAAATAAATGATACTAGTGTCACCAAACCACTGAATTGCTAGTTTAGGCATCACATGCTTGAAATTTGAGGCACGCGCGTCGGATGTAGCTTTTATTCCAGTTCACGTAAAAACTAGAAGATATCCTGGAAATAAATTGCCCGCCAGCGCTCTTTACAAATGTACTTTATTTAGCGCTTTTCTTATATCATTTTTTTTACCAGGAGATAGACCATGATAATTATTCTATTTCAGAGTTTTATCCAATCTTTTATTAGCAAAAAGTTATTTCCATATTGTTTTATAACAAGTAACTAGCACTACAGTTTTAATTTTAATTTGTATTCTCTTGCAGGCTTTTATACAAAAACACTGGTCTGTCGTCGATAACTATAATGGCAGGAGAACATCAAAGGCCAAACGTGACGGTTTATATGTGAGTATACATGTCTCTATGGCGGAGCCCGCGATGATCTAGCGGCTAGCAGGTTAAATTTTGATTTGAAAGTCGGTGGTTCGAGTCAGTAAGGTCTCTGCCGTCGTGTTGTGTCCTTGGACAAGAAATGCTGTTCCGCACTGTTTCCCTAAAAAAAGCTGTATGTTGCATGGGTTCCTGTGCACTGTTACGCTAGAGAATCCAAACAAATGCCGTGATAACCCTTTGATGGGTAAATATTCCATATTCGAGTAAAGTAGCAACACTCCTTTACCTTGGTTAATTATGCAGCAGAAAACATGTTAAGTTCCGGCGATGTGTGCCAACTATGGTTTTTGCCTACAGTGACTTTGTATTGGCAAATGAATGGTAGATATTCAGAGTGTTTTCAGGTGTCAGGCACCTATGATGTCTGTTTAGCAACTAATTACTGGGGGATTACAATTTTAATCTTTATTAGCAATAATGAACGGGGATAATCAGAAGAAATGAGATTTTGGAGTACCACTAATTAGCTCAACATTTTACTTTCAGGTATCCAGATAATGTTCCGTCTATCCCAGTACAAGATGGTGTATATGCAGATGTTCTTGAAAGAAATGGATTTCGATGTCAATATCACGATGGTTATAAATGCGATCTTTGTCCCCGTGGAACTTACTCACGGGGTGATGGGGAGTCTAAAGGATGTTGGGAGTGTCCTGCAGGTACACTGAATAATTAACTTACTTGGCCAATTAATTCCTTCTAATGTTTGCATGAAACATTATGTGCATAACATTGTTTTATATTTTCTGTACATTCATGTAGGTCCACATAAATAAATACACGTTTGCAAACAAAGTCATAATTCCAGTGCATTCTCTTGTAGCCAATACGATTAGAGATCGTAAGCAGATTTTTTTCTAAAATAATATAATAATTTTTTTTCAGGTGGCTTTTATCAAGATTCAGTTGCAGCAGTAGGTTTGACAAAGGATAGTAATGGATGTCAGCGCTGTCCGGTAGGAACGTTTGTTCACCCAATTAATGCACCTGGAAAAGCATCATGGAATTGCAAAGCATGCCCAGAAGGTCAGGACAAGTGTAATACTCCTCAATGCAATTAAAATTATCTTACTTTACAAGTGACGATTACTTCTAACCCTTCAACCGGAGAGACACTATGCCGTAACCTGATTCAACAATATACTTCGTATAAAATGAGTTTCGGGGTTGCTATAGTAAGTTTTCTCTTATAGATTTATACTACGTATCGTACTTAACGAGGTACATCATGGATGTTAAGCGTGATCTGTCGAATTAGTGACTTAAGGGTTAGGTCATGAATGTCAATTAATATAGCCATGACCATGAAAAAATGACGGGCATAGGTTCTATGACTATGGGGCTTCGCAGCGGGCCTTCGACCCGCGAAAGCTCCGCTATCAATTATTGAAACATTGCACTATGCTTACCATACATCATGTATGGTAAGCGTGAATTGTCCAATTAGTGACGTAAGGGCTACGCTGCTACTTCGAACACGCCTCGTGAATTTAGGAACAATTATTTAGTGACAGGCAGACACGTATCCGCGTTGCCTACCTATTTGTTAAGTTGCATGCACTTAAAGGGGGATGCTAGGTAGTTTACAAGAGCTCTGAAATGTACAAGCATCTTTTTTATCTTGATTGACTACTGAATGAATAGTTTGGTACATTCTAGGTACGAACACTACCATGTTTGCTGGGTTCAGGGCATGTTGGTGTTTAAAAAACTATTACCGCTTGGATCGCTTTGGACCCTGTGCTGCCTGCCCTGGTCATGGTGTGGAGTGCTCCAGTGACAAACTAAATTTGTCACGTGGATTTTACTGGGAATGGGTTGACAACAGCAGAAATGACAACAAATCCACCTACAAGCTGTTGGTCGCGAACTTGGCCATTGAGAGTGATAAACACAACAACAAAACAATAAGATTTATTGGCAATGTTCCGAAAGCTCATAAATGCCTGCGAGAAGACTCTTGTCTTGGAGGAATAGACTCAGCATGTTCCGAAGGTTATGCTGGACCACTTTGTGCCAACTGCCAATCAGGATACTACAAACGGGCGCTGTCATGCCAAAAGTGCCCTTCAAAGAAACTCATTGGAGTACAGCTTGGAATGCTGTCTTTGATTATTCTGATAATTATACTTGTTATCGTTAAGAGCAACAAATCATCGACTTCGGGAAGGCGCACGATAGCCGACATGTTTCTTGCCCACGTGAAGATTGTGATTGGGTTCTATCAAGTTCTGGCTGGTGTACTGCAAGCTTTCTCTTATATAAAATGGCCGTCCGAAGTTTCTGTCCTTGAGAGCTACATCAGATTTGTTCAGCTTAACTTCCTGCAGATTGTTTCCCCGAGTTGTTTAGAAGAAACGTTAAAAGTGAATGCTTATAGCCACTTCGTTTTTACTTTGGCTGGAAACGTTTGCATTATCACCCTGCCGATGTTTTGTTACCTCGTAAGATTGGCTTGGATAAAGATGAAAGCGCAACAAAGCGACGGAAGTGAATCCATGGACGTAAAAAAGCCATATCTGAAAGTCACCATGTTTCTACTGTTTGTTGCCTATCCAGCTACTTGTGTCAATACTTTTCAGATTCTTCCTCTTTCCTGCCATGACCTTTGCCCATTTGAAGGTGCTGCTAATTGCCCATCTTTTTTACGAGCTGACTATTCCATTGAGTGTGACACCGATAGGCACCGAAAATACGTGTGGGCAGCATACGCCTCGTTGTTGTATGTCGTGGGATTTCCCATTTTCCTGACCTTCATCGTGTGGAAAAACCATTTGCGAGCTCGGAACAGACCCAGGAGGCTCTCTATAACAGAAAGCAGATCTCACATAAACTCAATGGCTTTTGCCATTTTGTTTTTACACGAGAACTACTCGCCGAGTTGTTGGTATTGGGAAAGTATCGAAATGGCACGAAAAGTGATCTTGTCGGCTGGTATCATCTTTGTAGGATCCGAAAGCCGTACGCAGGTCGGTATCGCGGCCATGGTTTCCGTCAGCTTTGCAATGTTACACGGGCGGTTTCGACCCATTCCTGACAGATTTGAGGACTATCTGCAAATGCTGTCCCTTTTGGTAACATCATTCAACCTCTCAATTGGAGTGCTGTTGAAGATGCCTTCGGATGAAGTAGTCGGAAACGTGGATACCAGCAATAATGACAACGAGGCCCTTGGTATTTTACTGTTGCTGACAAATGGTTTAGTGATAAGTGCTGTGTTCGGTAGGTTGATAGCCCAACACGTTTTTAAAGGTTACAGTTGTATTATAAGGTTTCATAACGTCGAGATCCAACATGGACATGACGATATCTTTAGCTTTTGTGTTCCAAAAATTATTAGGACATTTAAAAAAATCCAGTCTTTAATCTTTAATCTTTAATCACAGTTTGTAACCATACAAAACTGATACAAATGAACTAATACTAACATATACAATCGAACAAAGATACAAATCTTATGTTCCATGCAATCGATTAGCCTTTTTTTAAACTTGATCGATGATCTACTTCATGTCTATGTAACGTTTGGTAACCAAAATATCGACAGGTTAGTAAAAATAGCAAACATTATATGAACAACTACTGACGCAAATATTGAGGCCCAATTTGAAAATCTTCCAAAGAAAACATTCTAGGCATTTATAAACATTTACTATCAATTAATGTGTTTAATCAAACGGTTTTTCTTGACATTTCTTTTTTGCAGTTCGATATGTGATCGTTTTTGTGCAGTTTGCAATTAATTGTCGCAGTAATCCCCGTTTGAGTTTGAGCTGCATCTGGATGTTGTTGAGGACTGCACAGGAAGCCCAATCAGACCTAACCGATGTTAATTCACAAAAGACTTCTACCCAAGCTATAGCAAAGGGATCAGACTATGAGATTCCTGCTATGGTAAAGGCTGTAAACGAGTCCTGTGACTTTGCCCATGGAGTTGACAATGATGAAGATGTCCAGGGGACAAAAACACTTAAATTCACCACATAAAATGTTGAAATTACAACAGTTAATTTAATTTCGACAGGTTCAAGTCGCATGTCAGCACATTTTCTCGAGGTCTCACCGGACGTTGAAGTTCCGTAAAAATCTACACGAAAATACACTGGTATAACACACTGCAAGACATTCTGAAAAGACAACAACTAAAGCTTACCATACGATGAGACCACCGGAATTTTGGTCGTCACAAATAAAAGCAAATGATCTTAGAAAACGTTTTCATAACGCACCGAAAAGAACCACAGGAAGCCTGAGCTTACTACAAGGGTTTGTATAGAGAATTTGGACTGGGAAAGTCGTTAAATAAACTTCATAAAACGTTACCTTGCGTTCTTTCTTGTCTGTTTATGGTGTTTTTTTTTTTCGCAATTTCAATGATTTTATGTCCTTTACCCTACAGTGTATAAAAGAGAGACAAGGAATGAGTCTGAATTGCACTTCGACCATCGAACCCGCTGCAAAAATGGCTCGGATTTTCTAGCGAATAAAGCATGCGATGCGCTTACATTTTTCCTCGCGGAGATCACAAAGTGAAGCCTTTAGATCCCCTTTCTGCTGTCCAATTGAGTATACCACCTTCGCTATGCCAGTGATGTCCATACATATATATAACACTAGATATGCTGCAAGAGGTAACTTCGATCTATAAAGCACGCTTCAGGACTAATATCGGCGCTGCACGTTTTCTTATTGTTCGTTTATATTTCGTTTGTTTACGGCTAAAGGAACACTTACTGGACTGTCTCATTCGTCAAGGAACTTACGGAGAAGTTAAAGGATCGAACATTACGAACACTCGTGAATTTAAGGTTACGGTAACACGAATTTTCGTATTGTAAACAGGACAGTGTCGAGCGTTTCCCGAGTTGATCTAGACAAATAAATCATGGATTTTACGGCTGTTACACCAAATGATAAGCGGGATCAGATGCATGCGCTGAGTACTTTGACTGTAGACTAGCAGCATTTTTAATATTTTACTATTACTTATTATTATAGTGTATTACTTTACTATTTATTTTACACACGACCCCACAAGCTCTGTAGCTTAAATTTTTATTGTGTTAAAATAAAGGTTATCCATCCATCCATCCAAACGGATGGAACCAAGGCAAAGTTAATTAGAAAGTGTTGTATGGTGTCCTCAGAACATAACAAAGTTACAATATCTCAGCCACAAATTGCAATAAGGGGCTGATTTTCGTCAGGTGCATTTTTATCATGCTGTTTCCGAAAAGTCCTCATCCAATCCCATAATCTCACAAATTTTAGTTATTATGACGTCACACTTTAGGACCCTATGGAAGGCCCAAAATTTTAACAGTTCGACTGAGTAATGCATGATTTCTTAATTAATAGCGCCGAGATACGAGATCTGTTTATAGTAACTCATAGCTGAGAAATGGCTTAGTACATTTCAACTTATATGTGAGTCGAATAGCCAAAACTGTTATTGATATAACTGTACTAACTGTGAGATCTAGATTGCAGCAGCCTCATCATGAACATCCAATGTTCTACTGCATATAATTTTATATGACTATTCATTCGTAATACGGATTGAGCTTAAAACACTGTAAAATAGCTTGAAAGCCTGAGGACTATGTCTTTATCTGGTTGATGGCTTTACTACACAAATTCAACAGCTGTAGATTTTTTTAATTTCACGTTCACAGATTTTCACTCATTTTCTTGTTCTCGTTTCTTTGACTGTGGAAAGATTTCGTGCGAGTGCCGTATACGAGCGGCGCCTGCATATGTTGTAGTTTATTTAGCTCCGAAAAAACAAGAAAGAGGAACTAATAAACTATTCTACATCTGCATGATTTACTTGCAAAATCCTAAAGGACATACAGCAAGTTTCAGTGCAAACTGCGAAATGTAAATAATAGTGAAAATAAAAATGATGATAATTTGCCTAACTTAGGCAAGGAGAAAATCATTAACAGTTGCCTTAAATTACTTGTCGAGGTCATGTTTATAATATGTGATGGTAAACTATTCCAATCATTAATTGTTCTGAGCCAAACACTAAATTTGTATTTGTCACATGATGTTTGCATTGGAATAAATTTCATTGGGTCAGAATATCCAGTTTTCCTTACAGTTTTATGTTTTACATAAGGTGGGACATTTATCGCTCCTTGGTCGTGCAGTGTCTTATACATTAGAGTTAGTTTGGCAACTTTCCTTCTATGTTTTAGTGTTGGCCAATTGAGATGATCCAGTGCGTGAGTAACGCATCCTTCTTGTCTAGAATAATTGTTTTAGTAGCATAGCGCGCAGCACGTCGCTGTACTTGCATTGTATTGTGCATTAATTGTAAAGGCGTAGTAGAATCATGCGCAGATGAAAGTCGCGTTTTAAGACGGCAGTGCATCCTTTAAACGTTTTTCGTTTTCAGTTGCTCGTTTCATTTAATGTAAAACATCAAGTAATCGACATGCAGTTTATCAAGACAGAAGGAAAAAGATAGGAAGATGGAGATAAGAATGACTTACATGGTGGCTTTGAACATGATAAAGAAAAATTAATATTAAAAATGAATGTGAATGTGAATGTAATGTATATAATACTTCTCTTGTAATAATTCTAAGTATGAGTCAATAAAAAGATTGTTGTTAGTTGTTGTAGTTGTGAATAAAAATTATAACCTTCTTGTGACCTTCTACCCTTCGAAGACTGCTGAGTATAGGCAACGGAAAGCTCGGGTTTTTAAACATTTAAGCCAGAGAGCGCTTTTATGTTTATTCATTATGATTACCCTGGCTGCGAATCTATAATTTTCTTCGTGTGATCCTTTCATTAATTTTTACCAAAAGAGGACCAAAAAATAGTTTGAAGTATTTTTTTGTTAAATTGAGAAGAGAAAAGTTTCCAAAGTTACAACTTAGCCTCTATGAAAACATTTTCTTTTAAAAAGCCAAAAGAAATAAAGCATACGTATTGAGAATCAGAATTCACGAAGCTTATAGATTAAATTAAGTATTCATCAATTAAGGAAGCAATCGATTCGTTTTGTTAAAAATGATTTCACTATAGTTTTATGGCTTATAAAATGTTCGTTATTACTTAATATGGCGCCAAGAAAAGATAATTTTTCTGGCTAACAAATGAAACCAGAAACTACGTCTTACTGCGTTAATTGTTTTCTTTTCAACATCTGCTTTTTTAAGTTCTGGTTGGTGACAAAGAAGTTGACAGGTTAATTGGAATTTAAGTTCTGTTCAACTCCATTGCGGAACGTAATCGATTCGTTTTGTGAAAAATGATTTCACTATAGTTTTCATTATGGCTTATAAATTGTTCGTTATTACTTAATATGGCGCCAAGAAAGATAATTTTTCTGGCTAACGAGTAAAACCAGAAACTACGTCTTACTGCGTTAATTGTTTTCTTTTCAACATCTGCTTTTTTAAGTTCTGGGAAGTAAAATGACAAAGACGTTGACAGGTTAATTGGAATTTAAGTTCTGTTTATCTCCATTACGGAATTGCATCCATTGAAACACCACCCAGTGTCAGTGTCAGTGGCCTTCACTGCTTCAAAAGCTTGGAATTCACTTCCGGATTCACTGCGTTCAATGAAGTCACTTGATAATTTTAATTTAAGAATGCTGTTAGCTCTATTGTAAATATACAAATGTAAATTAGAATTACTTAGTATTTATCTATCTAATGGCAGTCGAAAATAATATAAATTTTCGCGCGCAAAAAAGTTCACTTTCCTTTGTTGTAGATGGTTTTCACTCACGTGACCTTCATTCCTGTGGGACTCAAATGACAAAGGCCATGGCGGCCATGTTGGTGCACATAACAAAAGAAGTTCATTAAAATTCTTTTGTTGGTGTGCACCAACATGGCCGCCGTGACATAACGTGAAAACCACCTATATGAAAGTACACTTTGGATATCTTGTATTTTAGGAAAATCCACAGAAAACTAAAAGTAAACGATTATTTAATGACAGTAGAAATTTAAGTTTGAAATTAAAATATTTAAAATTAACACATTTGGCATCTGCGAGGAGGCAAAATAATGCTAACTTTTAAAAACTCTTTCCAACATCCTGATGATAAAAGAGCTGTAAAAAACCGACAAAGTTTATAAAAAGGAAGCATCAGTGAGTCTGAATGTGTATTTTTTTTTTCTCTTTTTACTCTCGCGGTAACAAAAATAAATTTCATTTAATCGGGAATTTTATCTGAAATTCTTATTTAAGCCATTTAATATGCGTTTTCATATAATTTACCTCTATCAGTTTTTAAAATAGGAGATGTATAAGAGAAAACACTATCATTTAAGCTTAAGGTATTAGAAGGAAAAGGGCTATGAAAAGGAACGTCATATATTGGGAGTCGGGAAACATGTGAGAAGACGTTTGTATGCTAGGATGTAGTAGAGTGAGGCGGCGAGTTTGAGTTTCTGTATTTGCAGAGATTCTAAAAGCTTAAGCCACATTACTGGATCATTTGTAGGCGTTCGTTCTTTACAATAATGTCATGTCAATGTTTATTCTATCTTTCTTCCTTTTCTTATAGAGACCAGACCAAATTTTCAGACACTTTACGCGATCTCCGTCAAAAATGTAACAAAGTTGTGCGACAAATGCGTCAAACGTGATCAAAAATTTTATAGCACTTTTTCCGTGATAACAAGGTTAAACAAAAGACACCTGTCCATTATTCAAGAGCATATCAAGAAACTGAAATTGAAAACATCAGTGTGACATTTGGTATCGCATTATCTAATTGAAAAAATATCATGACCTTTAGTGTTATTCACGCAGGTCATAGCTACTTGGTCGTAACTAGAATTGGTACTCCAAAATCAGGTGTTAGCGGCTCCCAGTGCTGTTTCGTACTTTTCTAATACTTTATGAGATAACTAAGAAAGAAGGACGCCCATCTTTTATATTTCTGTACAGGGAGCCACCCATCTCGTTTTAATCATACATTAATCAGTCCATCAAACAGCCGGTGTCGTTTGTGTACAATTGGCCTCATTTAAAATTGGGATACATCCGTTAATATTTCCCAAGTGATTTCCCCTAGCTGTTTCACAAACTTCGACAATTTGAAATCTTCAAGTTAAAAAGAGCGTTTTGCTTTATTTGTAATAGATCAGGCCAGCAATAATTGTTGCCTTTCACCTGGTTTGCAACATGTTCAGTGCACAAGTTGATTCTTTCCACCGCAGTTCAAATGAATCTATTTTCATATTACACACTATCATTATTCATCATTTCAAGGGTACAATAGATCTAATAATTGTTCAAGCTCCCATCTGGTCTTGTAGCTGAGTGGTAGAGCGTTTGCATCGAAATCGCAAAGGTCATGGGTTCCATTTTTTCCAGGCTCTTATTGCAACTCCTTCAGCTGTTAACTTTATTGCTTACTCAAAACATTACCTCATTTAAAAGTAAAAAATAAAGCTTTTCAATTTATTTTAGTTTGGTGAAAACAGAAAGCCATAACAACCATTACGTAAGTTTCAAAAGCAGCGGGAGCGGTTCTCGGCGAAAATATTTGTAGGATAATAAACACAATTTAATTTACATTCCTTCCCCCGCACGTGCATGAGTGAAAAATCATTACTCGATTACTTATATTAGGCAAGGGAATTAGTACAGTCCTAATAATACAATTACATTTAATTTATATTTGTTTTTGTGTAAAGTGAACAGTTTAATACAGGTGCATGCAATAAAAATACCCCACTAGGATAGCAGAAGCTAACCAGGAGGTTAGGTTTGCAATAAGCAAAGAAATAATTCTTTTAATCGACCGCTTAACAGAGAGTGGTCGATTAACCCTTTTACACCCAGAGTCAATTATGGAGACATGTAATGTAGTTCTAACTTTTGAGTCTGTTGACGAAATCCTGTGGTGTGACCATTTAAATGAAACCTCCTTGGCAGTACTTTTGCATGGTACCATTTGTTTTTCAATATTTTGCAAAATGAAATTTGGAATTTTAGATGTATTTTCATTTTTGGCACTCTTGGTATGAGTTAAAGGGTTTATACAGGACTCCATATGAGTTTGACTGTTTACATCATTAGTTCGGTTTAGTTCATTGGAATGAGCGGTAAAGGTCCATGAAAGGGAAATATGTAATATATAATTTCGGAACATTAAGATGTTTACATCTGGAGGGTGGGGTCTGAGCTTTTTTTGCGTAGCTGTATTTTAAAAACATTAAAATCTCAAATTTCATATGGCGCTTTTAACAGCAAAATCATTGCATATTTCCCTCCAGGGCAAATTTGGTTTTACAAAGACTAGTTGTAACGTTTCTATACTTCACTTCTAGGGCGGGAGAAGGTAAAATACTTTATACATTTAATGAAGGAAATTAAACATGACATGCCTACCTATAGGTTAAATAGGAGAAAGTAAATTGTCAATAAAGAATATATATCATGTTGATTTTTGATCCTGCAAGTAATATCATGCTATTTCACAATAATCAAACCTTTCCACAAACTATATTAAAAAGACAAAATAAAACTGTACATTCATTTTTGGCGACGCTTCTTTTAATTTTAGTTACGCAAGTGACGCTGGGCATAAGTGTGCGGGGGAGTTATTTATTTGATATTTTCCTTGCAATTGGTTCAGTTTAAAGTTAATTGCAAAATATACATGGATTTCCTTGCCCCTGCTGAATATATCTATGACGCAGGAAAAAAAGTTTCAGAAAACATTTTGATGAAATAAGCCGCTTCTACAGACGGGGAGTCTAAAGCAAGCATATATAAAGGACATACAAAGCAAGAAATAGAATTGACAACCTGGTATCATTTAAGTTGTGCTAACAGTTCAGAGTGATAGTTCATCGAGCAATGGCTTACACGCAGATGCTTGTTTTTGTCTTGCTTGCTACCGTTTTGCTAGCAAATGTAGGAAAATCTTCAGCCGAAATGAAATCATTTTTGGAAATGATCGGTAAGTAAATGTGACTTTATAGACAGACTAAATTGAGAGCTAACAGTAAACCTGTCCCCTGTCAGTAAGGCGCACCCAACGAAGAATGCACAGGGAACTCAACGAGTAATGGAAAGGAAAATGCTTGGAATGGCGTTGTACTGTTCTCCATATCATTTGAGTGCCTCTAACCCTTTCAATCCCAGAGTCAATAATTATGGAGACATGAAGTGTAGCTCTAACTTTTGAGTCTGTTGATGAAATCCTCTGGTGTGACCATTCAAATGAAACCTCTTCAGCAGTACTTTTACATGGCACCATTTGTTCTAACTTTTGAGTCTGTTGATGAAATCCTCTGATGTGACCATTCAAATGAAACCTCTTCTGCAGTACTTTTCTATGGTACCATTTGTTTTTCAATATTTTACAAAATGAAATTTGGGAGTTTTCTTGAATTTTGATTTGGCACTCTTGGGAGTGAAATTAAGTGGGTTAAAGGAAAGCTTAAATACAGTTTGTGCTTCTAATTTCGGTTCTTTTACACTGTGGCTGAATATTTCTGCGGCAGAAAATATAATTTACCAGCTGCTTTCACGTTTCCGAAAATCCTAGTTGACCTTATTTCGAATACAAAACGACATTTTTTTATCCTTCCGAAAACAAAAGGCGTTAAATTTTCCGATGTTACGAAAATTTGAGGCGAGGTTTTCATAAAGAAAACTCCTATTTTAGTCTAATTCATTGCGAATTTATAAGACGATCTACAGGACTTTCGAACAGCTTTTCCACCGAAACGACTCGTTGGATGCTCCTGGTCAGTGCAAACGCGCTAGAAAATTTGGATATTTTTCTTACTTATGTTACGAGGGATACTGTTGGGGTTAACATGATCATGTCATGTTAGTTCTCATCTTTACTACGAGGGCTTTTTTCTCCGGGTTCTCCGGTTTTTCCTCCCTCCTCAAAAACTAACATTTCTAAATCCAAATTCGACCTGGAATTCGAGGGCCATAGGTTTGTTAGTCTCATGTCAGGTTTGTCAGTCTCTATCAAAATTGCATGGTTTACCCTATAGTTCAAGGAAGCCCATAGTTTATAAGCCTCCGGCTTCTATATAGGCTTCCTTGCCATTACCACTTTAAACATTTGATTTTGTAAATAATTTAGTTAGAATTAGTGTATTTTATCTTTACTGTATTATAAATTTCTGTATACAATTGTTGTATTTGTGATTAATGGCAAAATAAATGAATGAATGAATGAATGACTGTTAAGTGACACGCTTGTTAAACAAAGTTGATTTATCGATTTATTAAAGTTGATTTACGGGCTTCTAAAAGCTACTTCGTCTTCAACTTTTGAAAACATGTAAAGTAGGTTAAATTGTATATGATGCGGGTTAGCAGGAATTCAGTCAGGAGGCCCAGTATCAGAAGCGCATTGCAATTTTCATCTAAAGGCCGCTGGTTCGAAGTGTTGTCTTAAATTAAATTGCCATTGGTATGGTTTACATTTCTATCTACACCCAGATATGATAATGATAATGATAATGATGATGATGATGATGATGATGATGATGATGATGATGTTAATGATGATGATAATGATAATGATAATGATAATGATTAACTACGGTGTGATATAATATAACGTAATATATTTTCGTCATTACACAGGTGCTATGCACGATAACGTCAATGACCCACATCGTGGAGGTAAATATTGTAACTATATAAGTTCGGCTTTCAGGCTGTCGTTCAGGCGAGAGGTTATTTAACTACCAATGTATGGTATTATCACCCCTTGTAAATACAACACTTAGTAAACTACACTATTCTTGTTGCAAAGTACCTATTGTGTAATTATATCTGTTAAATGGTTTTATCTAGGCGGCACCTAAACTTCCAGCTTCTCAAGCTATAGACCTATTTGAGCATGCCCTAGTTGAAAGATTCATTACAGTTCGATAAGAAGTGGTCTCCCTGTGACATTTATTTAACAAAACTCATCATTCATCAAAATGGCTTGTGAAACCATCTACTTTGGGTAGTTTTGAACATTTATAATAAGATATTTTTAATTGCAAGTCTGTTGCATTTTATTCTATGCATCGTATTTTCTTTAAACTGGTCTAATTTTGTATTATTTTGCATTCCCACCTATCTCCTACGCTTGATAAAGTAAATCTGTTTTTAACTGGCTCGTCGCTTCGACGAGTCAGTTCTTAAAATACCCTCTTTTTTTTTCGGCGTGTCGGGTCACCTGCCCCGGGAATCGCTTTTGCTGCGGCCAACACCGTACCTAGTTTACTTCCGGTTTTCAGAAATGGCGTAATCAGTGATGTCGGCAACTATAATTCAAATATTTACCGTTCTAATTTCGACGGAATTGTTAAAAATTAAATATCTGTGATTTTTGGATGCGATCTATTTGTGGTAAAAGGAAAGCGAGTTGAATTTTTCTAACCAAATCACGTAATAAAAAAACACGTCCCAGCAGGTCACAGAACTGCTGAGTAAACAATTCTCAAGCATTACTCCGTGGAGTCACGTTCAAATTCCGCACATCTCGTATTTATGTCACGCTATTTGATCGATCATGTTGATATTGTTAATTTATTCGAAACCCCATCACCGATTCTCCAAAATGCCTGTGTTAAAACAATCCTGATTCCTTGTAGTAGGTGGTTTCAAGGATTTTAAAGCGAAAAAAACAATACAAAGTTCAAAGAAAAAGTTATAGACCTGAAATTGTAGCCTCCTTGAAGCAGAGTGCGGAATGTAAAGCGGACTGTGAAATGTAAATGTGGACTGGACTGTTTATATTAATAGACTCTAGATTGTATATTGTGGACTCTAAAATGAAAACCGGGTGGAAAATGAGACCAAACGAGCCAGTTTCGAAGCCCAACGGGCTCCTTGTTTTATTTAATTTTCATTCTTGTTATAATTCTTGTTAGTTGTTTATGCTAATAAATTCCGGAAAGAAAGGTTTTACCCAATTATGAAAGATTATTCTGTTTTTTATTAATTGCCACAGTCAAGTTTCACGTAATTTTGCTGGAAATTACAAAACGTACTCAGTGCATGTTCGCAAAAACTAACTCATCTCCGGCTCCATTAGACAAATTCTTTTTTTAAAAATATTGTTAGTAATTCACTCGTACAACAAAGCGTCAGGCCCCCAAACTACTACAGTTAAAGTTCTTCTTGTGAACGGACAAACCTTTACCGCCCCCCTCCACTCCCAACCTTCAACCTCCCTCTCCCCCCCCCCCCCCCCTTCCTCCCGCCCTTCCTCCCACCCTCGGTTTGTACGTGTGAGGATTTAGTTGGACATTGTTTTTTATAGGTTGTGTGAACCTAAAACCGGCTAGTTTCTGCAAGAGATTCAGGAGGTTCTGTGCAAGTGATAAGAACCGTGAATTTATGAATAAAAATTGCCACTTTCAATGCGGCTGTGCCTAAGGTGAGAACAAACTTTAAAATCATGTACAATCAAAATCTGAGGCACATATTTACTATTGAAATAGAGCAGTTTTCAATTGAGTGTCGAAAGAAATTACACAATTGCTTTGGTTTTGCATTGCTACGCTTTGTGATTGGCTAAAAAATCTCGCACCACTTTCTCGACCAATCCGAAGTAAAACCAATCGTGACTTGCTCGCACGCGTTTTCTCGCGCTTGGCGCCGGCGACATGTATTTGCTTCAAGCTCTGATTGGTTCATTGGATTGTTTACGACTGCTGCGATTGGTCAGAGTAATTACTTCGGTTTTGGTTTTACGACACCCAAATGAAAACTGCTCTAGTACAGTATATAATAAATAACACATATTTACTAATAGTATTTAATAAATAACTGCTGGTGATAATTAGCCAGGGTTCTCATATTTTCTTTAAGGCTGTCTCGGTGAAATAACGAAATTGTGTTTACTTAATTTCCATGTTATTTCAACAAATGCCACCACATATATCAATAAATTTAATAAAAAAGATTCTACAGAGCAAATAGGAAGCAGTAGTTTGGAGAAAAAGTGATGCAGGATTACAAATATTGAAGTGGATTATTTTGATAAAAATGGAAATATTTTATTTTCAGTGTACAAAAATATTGATTTGAATATCGCCTAATTTCGCCACTTCCCGCGCGCCGCCATTTTGAACTTTTATGACGTCATAATATGCGACAATAGGCCTTATGCGTGATGACGTCATCAGCTCAAAATTCACCACCAAGCCTCGTTTACACGAAATTCCTTGCAAACCTTTGACAAGTTCACGTTGTTTTTGAGTGGGTATTCTTTTCAACTTTGCTCCTTTGGTTTTAACTTTTAACTTCTAAAGCGAGACTTGGTGGTGAAATTAGCTAGTCTGACGTAAACATCTATAAGGGCTATTAAACAACCATATAAATTGAATTTATTTATATTTATTTGTTTATTTATTTAACTACTGTTTTTCTCTAGTCTTTCTTGTGTTCTGTCTGTATATGTATTACATACGTGTAACCACTGCCCGCCTCGACTAGCTAATCTGCTAACTGCGGGCAGTGGATATTGCTTTATGTAAAATTTGTGATTATTAATAAACAGTTGAAACAGTTGAAACAGTATAAAGTCATAAATATTCAAAATGGCGGCGCGCGGGAAATTTAAAAGCGAAAAATTACATTTGCACTTGTTTTTAAAATAATTCAAATTTTGACTTCATTAATTTCCAACAATTAAACGGCAATTTGTTATAACAATGGAGGTTCCCTTTAAGTACATGCCGCAACATTCCGCCTGAGTGGTACTGGTACAAAAGCACAGCTCTCAATCAATAATAGTACATGAACACCCAACGAATCGTTTCGGTGGAAAGTCCAGTTTTCGGAAGACCTTAGTCATCTTAAAAAAATTGCAATAAATTAGATTAAAACTACAGTTTTCTTTAGTGAAATGTCATCTCAAGCTTTCGTAACATCGGAAAATTTAACGCCTTTTGTTGTCGGAGGGATTTAAAATGTCGTTTTGTGTTCGAAATAAGGTCAGCTAAGATTTTCGGAAACGTGAAAGCAGCTGGTAAATTCAGGTGATAAGTTTCCCTTCACTAAACTTTTTTGCCGATGAAATATCCAGCTAAAAGAACCGAAAAGCTCAAACTTCATTCATTAAATTTCCACGTAGTTTCCTTTAAGACACTAAAATGATATGAAAAAAGTACAACTTCCATCCCAAACGTTTTTTCTTAACATTATTCGGCCGGTGCCCCTGATAGAACACAGCGATTAAACGGACAGTTTGTCCCAGATGAATGATCGCGTTTTCATGATTATGGCCAGGAGCTTTCCTTAAGCTTGCTCGATCTTCTTAACCCCATTTTGCCTGGGCATTTTTGAGTTCCTGAGCCTGGGGGTGGGGGCACATTGTGTCCCCCACCCCCCTCGTAACTTCAAAAACATTAAGGTTATGGCAATGAAACCATAATGGAACGATGACGTCATATGACGTAGTTTCTAGGTATACTAAATAGTTATACGGCTGCCATCTTGGATCCGCCATCTTGGATTTCTGAAATTAAAAACCAAATTGACTCAATACATAAACGCTAAATGACGTAAAAATGTAACAGTTATACCAATAAATACTGTTTTTGTTCATTCAAAGGTAAAAATATGCAAATTACAAAAAAAACATGGTTGTCAAAATGTTGTTGCCATGGAAACATCAAGTCACGTGATCAATAATATGTCATATGAAATTGTTGCCAGATAAATTTTAGGAAAAGTCACAGAGTTTGATGGCGTTTGAATACATATTAATGAAGTTATGAATGTTGAAAGCTAGTGCGGACACTTTGTGCCCACCCCCACCCCAGCAAAATAGGGTTAAAATGATGAATGTGTTGTGGTGCAATTTTGTCCTTGGTGCAAATTTTATTTTCCTTTATTTTGGGGTATAGTAATGTGTGGTAATGTATGATAATGAGTTTTAAACAAAGGAAATTAAAATTTGTACAAGATTAAAATTGCACCACAACAAATGCAAGAAATATGCTCCAAAAATGCAAAATAACGACTAAAAAAAACTCAAGTATAATTACTATATTTGCATATTTGGTGGCATTTGATGATATAACATGGAAATAAACCAAACCGACAATTTCGTTATTTTGGTGGGACTGTGTCCCGTTTTTTAAAAAAATAATAAGTCAAGTACATTTGATGGAGAGGAGGCTGGGGGTTGTTTCTCGTTCTTTGGCCGATTTTTGGGATAAAATAATTCCCAGTATATTGGGAAGAGGTAGTTAGATTCCATAGCCGACATTTTCATGGTAGTTTAGCTAAACGGTAATCGTTTAATTTACGATTTGATGTCGAAGATAAAAAAGAAATTAAGATACTTGAAAGGAACTATCTAATAGATTTAAACAACTTTCATTGAATTGTAATGCAAAAAAAATATATACAATTAGTTGGGATTTTTATGTTCATATTACTAATTTGACAGCAAAATTTCCTTTTTTATTCTAGGATGACAACAATCGCTTACAACGGAAGTCATCAACGAGAAGACAAAGAACGAACGGCAGAAATTGATGATAAAACATCAAATCTGTAAAAATCAATAAATATATACTCAATAACACTAAGTTGTGAGCCCGTGTCAGTGCTTTAAACAAGCATTGTTTAAACCTTTAACCCTTTTTCCGACGGGTGGGGTCATTTTCGTCCCATATGGAACGATGCAGATAATTCCTTTCTCAACCCTTGGCATTCCGTTTAAACCAAACAAATGGTCAACAACGAATTTAGGAAGGATAGATCTTTCCGCAGATGCCTCATTTTGGAAAATCTGACCAATCCTGACAGAGTTACACACAAAAAACCTACTCACATTTTGGGCAAAAATTCACTTCAATTTCGCTATTTGCATACCACTGATTCCAGATTAAATTTTCCATTTTCCTGGAAAGTAAGCCAGCCACAATTCAAATGGAAAGAAAGACGATAAAGTGGGCAACAAAGCACGATATTGAAAAGAAAGAAAAAGGAAAGAGAGCGAGAAAGAAAGATCGAAATAGTTTCGCAAAAAAAGTCCAAATTTTGGCTTATGCGCATGCGCCGAAAACAAAAATGAATCTTAATTACATCCAATTAGCAGGAAAATAAGCCTTTTTTGTTGCAAAACTCATTTCTAGCCATTTTCTTGCTAACTGGTAGAAAACAATAAACTGGTCCAAAAAGGAGGATTGGGTTAAAAATGCGGTTTTTTTCACCACTAAAATGCCGTCCTTAAAGGGTTAACTCCTAATGATTAATGCCAAAAATCAAACTTCAAGAAAAATCTTAAATTTCATTTTGTAAAATAATAAATAAACAAATGGTACCATGCAAAAGTACTGCCGAAGAGGTTTCATTTGAATGGTCACACCATAGGATTTTGTCAACAGACTCAAAAGTTAGAACAAATGGCACCATGCAAAAGTACTGCCGAAGAGGTTTCATTTGAATGGTCACACCATAGGATTTTGTCAACAGACTCAAAAGTTAGAACAAATGGTACCATGCAAAAGTACTGCCGAAGAGGTTTCATTTGAATGGTCACACCACAGGATTTAATCAACAGACTCAAAAGTTAGAACAAATGGTACCATGCAAAAGTACTGCCGAAGAGGTTTCATTTGAATGGTCACACCATAGGATTTCATCGACAGACTCAAAAGTTAGAACAAATGGTACCATGCAAAAGTACTGCCGAAGAGGTTTCATCTGAATGGTCACACCTAGGATTTCGTCCTTACAAGCTTCTTCACCGCAATCAACCGAGGCGAATGGCAAGGACATGGCCTGCTTGGTCACGTGACCCACGCACAACCTGGGAATTCTCCTCCCCAAGACTCAGTACTACTTGTCTATAATGACACAAAGCATGGGAGAGAAGACATAAAAATCCTATTTGCCGGCAAATATTTTATTTATTACATCCATTTTGAAATCAATGGTGATCCTTGCATGGAATTTGATTGGCTCTCAGCAGTCCACTGACTAAAATCCTGTATTTGGTCGATTAAATTATGCGATTTCAAAATGGATGTAATAAAGTGGTAAATGGCGGCCAAGATGGCCGTCATCTTGGATTTTAATCAAAATTCAAATTTATCGAAATACCGTGGAACCCACGATCACCCCGTTAATATGACCACCTCGTTACAGTCAACTCCCGTTATAGCGGCCACCCTCGGGACCGCGATTTGGTGTCCGTAATAGCGAGAGTCCGCAATAGGGGGATGCGAGAAATTTTTTTATTTTAAACCATATTTTACAGAGGGAGATCGCATGTGTGTTCATTTTCATTAACTCCAGTACCTTTTTTAGACCCACTGTCGCACGTAAAGGGCGTCAGAACTTTATTTACAAACAGAAAAGAACTTAACTCAACAGAAGTTAGTACCCTTTGTGTACAGTAGTTCTTCTAAGTACGTAAACAACAATCATCGTATGTTGCAGCAATGTCCACACATGTATCGTTATGATTTCCTACTGAACTAAAGTACAGTAATCTACATTTCTAAAAAAAAAATTTTTCGAGGAAAAACCTGAACATCAGCTACAGTATTGATTGCATCAGCTATCACATTGCCTTAAAATATCGTTCCAATCGGCTCTGTGTATTTCTCCTTTGAATTGCAACTTCCCCTATTTTGTCGCCAAGGAGACTAAATTCATTAGCAACCTTAAACTCCCCTCTATGAATCAAAAAAGCAGAAGGAAAGGAAGGAAATGTTTGGACAGACTGGACGAACTTATTCATGGCAGCGAGACTGCAAAGAGGGCCTTAAGAGAAAAAGATGAGGGAATTTTGATTGATGGACAGAAGAAGCGGAAATCGACCAAAAAAGACAAAGACAATCTCAAAAAGCAGAAAAAATAGACTTGATGATGTGTGCAAATATTCCAAGATGCTGCTCGGTGTCCGTTATAACGAGAGAGAAAACAATAAAATTGTGACGTTGGGACCGAATAAAGTGTCCGTGAGTCCGTAATAGCGAGAGTCCGTAATAGCGGGAGTTTGTTTCAGTCAAACGTCTGTAACTTTCGCCGGGGATTTAGCTGCCGTAATAGTGGGGTGTCCGTAATAGCGAGGTGTCCGCAAGGCGGGAGTCCTGTATTAAGACCACTTTTTTGTGGCCCGAACAAAAGCCCACTTATTTTGCTATCTTAATACCCCGTTAATCCGACCACTCCGTTATTACGACCAATGACCACCTTTTGGAGGCGAAGCTGAATGAAAGCTGGTTGAAAGTTCAACCTCTCAACACGGAGTGAATGAAGGAGCACAATTTTCGGAAAATGCCTTATGGTAATCACCTCAGGACTGATGATATGGACTTGATACTTCCTCAGAAAAGTTTCTAATCTTTGTTTTAGGCGGATTGAAGTCAAACGATCTCGCCATTACGCTGTAGGAGCTAAAACGAGCAAGTTTACAAACAACATCGATCAACGCAGCTCAACTTCGATGTTTCAACTACAGGTACCGATATGTTTTAATCGTTTCTTGTGTTATTTATCTGTGAACTTTTGTTAGACATACTATCCACGCTGCAGTTATTTCAGACTTTTCGCTGCTTTGTACACGTTCAGGTTGCCGCAAGTGTGTTTGTTCATTCTTTTTGAGACACGTAACACCTGTAATTAAGAAATTCTATGCCATTTTACTGTGTTTTAATTCGTGTAGTCACAACTCTGTCCCGTTCTTTGCGAAGACGAAAGCACTTCGTAGAAACTCTCAAATTGTGTACTCAAAATTAATTTTAGCTTGAAAAATTGTTCGGAATTTGCTGCTTGTTGTCTAAGAAATGGCGCGAGGTAAAATATTGTTTTAAGCCTTTTTAAAACGTATATCTCAATGATTTTTTTTTCTGGAAACTGTGATTCGTTATAAATATGTTGAATTATAAAACAGTTATAGTGCTCAAGCTTGCGCAATATCTCCTGATTTTAGCCTGAACTCGGACTTCGGCCTCGTCGGCTATTAAGTATCCGGCGATATAGCACTTCGCTTTCGCACCATAACTGTTAATACGACCCTGAACCCTGTGCCGAAATATTGAATATCTTACAAATACAGTTATTTTCGTATCATGAATCAGCGTACTTTTTTATCAAATCGTTTCACAACTTAATCAAAGGCTCCTAAGAGCCAACCCGTGAATAAGAAATGCTAAGCAATATTTCGGTAAGCTAATGAGGTAACTAACAGAAGGGCAGGGGAATGGTTTTCTTTGATTTATTGTTTTTATTATTTCTCCAGAAATGTGTCGCCGGTTATCGAGTCCTCTCTCGATCGAGTGCCACAAACAATGTGATTTCGATAGCTGCTTCATTTAGTTGACGGTAAAGTGCGATATAGTGGCTGATGACGTAGGACAACTCAGTATTGACCGCCACTGGCAACGGGGGCGCATTCTCCGTATTCAAGCTGGAACATGATGGAAATCTAAGATAACAGATCGTAGATAGCGGCCATTCAGATTAATAACAAAATTTCCGCGTCGTATGTTGTCATCGTGTCATGTGCCCTACCTTAAACTCTTGGTCGTACGGGGGGCGGGGGGGGGGGGGGGGGCTTAAGGTTTTTCTCTAATATTTTCAAGACCATTTAAGATTAGCACATGCCGTTCTTACACATTTTGGTAAAGTTAAGCGACAACCGGTTGCTTAGAAACGAGATATGACGTCATAAGTAACATGTGGTCAAGCCATTTTTGAATAAAAATGCATGTTTTTTACCTTTTTCAGTGAAAAACCTTATCAAGTGCTACCAAAAGCATCAAAATGTTTAATTGTATGTTATTTTGCAACTCTAGCAAACAATTACATTTGCAACTTCCGCATTTTCCCAAAAATTTTGAATTTTTAGTAAAATCCAAGATGGCGGCCATCTTGGCGGACATTTTGGATGACGTCACGTACCCCCAGCAGCGCCAAAACCCATAATATTTACCTTATCTTGTAGAGCTCACCACGGGCTATCTATTAGATGTAAAATATTTCCGAAATATTGCAACATCGCAGAAAATGACGAGGTACATGAACAGAAATTCAATAATGTTGCAACATTCTCAATGTACACTATAACGCTAAGCGTTTACTCTTTTCCTGGTGCTTTCGATGTGTATGTGTTTGTGAGGATTGTAATCCACACCAGGTACACGGTCCGCACACAAAGCCAAAAGGACCAAGGTGTGTAAGATATGGGAGAATCGACCCGAGGCTTTGCGAGCTGGTAGACCTCGAAAGAATGTGTTCCATGGATGCGGGGAGGAGGGTGGGGCGTAATCGTCTTGCAAGGGACCAGATCTAAACTGTACTGAACTAAGCTTTATTACGAGGCGGGCTGCTTTTATACAGAGGGTGGAGGTCTAGGGTTGCGCCGCCCATAACCCCCGGGACACGCTGAAAATGTTAAGTAGCGTATTATAATGAGTTATATAAGGACGCGGGAATTTTTAAGAACACGAGAGAAGTGCAGAGAAGCACGAACCGAAGGCGAATGCTTCTCGCACTTCTCGATAAAAATTCCCAAGTGCTTATATAACTCAACAATGCACGAGGAACAAGTTTTTTTTTATTTCTTTTATAAAATGAAAATGGTTTTAATGAACCTTACGTCACGCGCGTGCTTTATCGAGTTATAAGGAACTCGGTTTGACCAATCATAGCGCGCGTATTTCCTTGAGAATTTTATAAAGTATATTTCTGTGCGTATATCCTTAGTGAGAATAGTGTTTTCGATGGATTAAATTGCTGCGGACAAATGTTTTGCGGGCCTTATTCTTTGATTAAAATTTGATGCTATACGGTACAATTTTTTTTCTCGGCTTTTGGTCAATATTCCTTAATGAAGTTAAGTAAGTTCTTTTTCTGGCAATCGATGAAATGTCTTATAAAGTGTTTTCTTTATTACTGAAGGCGCTAAATTCGCACTGATGAGTTATACACCACTTTCATAATGGCGGCCGATTTATTTGTTCTTTTATATGTATGTTAATTAGCCTCACTGGCCTCGTTTTAGAGTAAAAATTCTTTTGAATTTTGCACACGCCAACGAGGCCAGAAAGGCTAAAAAGAATAAATAAATCGGCCGCCATCATGAAGGTGATGTATTAAGTTGTCTAAAAACTATTTTGACTGATAAATAGTTCTGCTGAGTCAGACAAGTAAGCAATGACTTACATTTTTTGTACATCATATTTCTCATAACGATGTGACAAAAGATTTTTTTAAGTTGTACATCTATATCTAAAACCTATCGACCTTTCTCCCTTTGACCGCGTGGTTGAGTCAAATTTCATCGACGCTCCATGTTGGAAAAACTTGCACTAACAGTCTTATTTGAAGGTTGGATTGCAAATTTATATATCTTAAATGAACTTAATTTCATACATCTGAACTTTTTGTGTTTCAGGGTCGGAACTATAAGCACATTAACACAAAGGATGTTTTCTTGTACACGCAATGTTCCGAGAGCACAAAGAGGAAGACATCAAGTGAAGGTTCGAAGGGAGAAGTCAATAAACCAAACAGACTTTCCCAAGACCCAAGGCAACGTTAAAAAATAAATAAAAACTTCAAAAGGACGATAAAAACGATCTCCTGACAAGGACTCACGTCTGCCATCAGCCGATTTATTATTCTTTTATATATATGGTGATTAGCCCTGCCGGCCCCATTTCAGAGAAAATATTCTTTTGAAATTTTGCGCATGATTACGGAGCCAGTTGTGCTGATTAGAATGAATATATATATAAAAAAATTAATCGGTCGCCATTATTTATGAAAAAGGTGTGTGTGTGTGATATGTGTGTCTTTTTTTATTATTACGGCGCCAAAAAATGTCATTTTCCGTACATTTACAATAATAAGAGACACCTAACCTGCTTCACGATCTTTATGTAAATCGGCAAATAATACATGTGAGGCTGAAAATAAATTCTTTTCTCCATGGATCTACCTAGCAAGGTCTTTTTAAATAAAATAGATTTAACAGTTTTAACTGATTTTAAAAGAAACCTCCAATTGAAAAAATTATGGCGACATTTAATTTTATTCCACATAAAAATTGCTAAGAATAAAACACATTGTAATTTATTTTGCGTGTTGTTCCCTTAAATATGTTGTTTTAAGTAGCAGATAAAACATGACCGGGAGATCTGTATGGGCGTTTACAATGGCTGCCTTCGGCTCGCCATTGTAAACGCCCATACAGATTTCCCGCTGATATTTTATCGTACTTGTGAAAGGAAACAATGAGTAGAGATCTGTATGAAAAGTTAATTCAACTGTTTAATAATACATCAACTCAGTTGATTTGTATTGGAGTTTACAAAGGTATACATGTGACTCAAATCGGCTGCCTATTTATTGGTCATAACTGTTATGAATTATTAATGAATTTCACAATGTCCTTTACACTGTACGTGTCTTGGCTTAATTACTTGACTTATTTCCTTTTATCCCAGCGAGAATAGGGCCGTAAAGTTAACAGGACTTTTTATCAATCGGCTTCTTACATGATTTTAGGCGCGCGGTGTAATTATTTAGTAGCTATAGATAAGTCTAACGCGAGAAAAATAACAGGAACCAGAAACATATACAAAGAGCACACAAACCCTATACAATTATTATAACTAACATTAAAAGTTTGAGAAAGCCTTCCTCGTGCAATCGCGTCAGCGCAGATATATCTTCCTGTAGTACTTTTTGCCGCTCTTTGCAGTAATATAACTGCATATTTTCCTACAGGTTTATTCTAAATGTTTGAAATAAAACAAAAATCATGAAATAAAAGGTCGATCGTAAATGTTTTTTTTTTTAAAGTTAATCTTTAAAAAAAAAAAAAACAGTTGTAACTTAACTTCACTAGAGCGGGAGAAGTTAAAAGACTAATATACATGTAATGAACTAAGTGATCAGTTCATGTTTTAGCGACTTACTTTAATTTGTGGCCTTAAAAATATTTTGTTTATTAATGAAAAAGCACTTAACCGTTGTAATGGATTAAACGAGTGGCGCCAACCGTACTTAAATAGCAGAAGGTAAAGTATAAAAATGAATGAAAATATCAGGATGATGTCTGCTCCTTCATAATCTAAGTGGAATTAGTTTCACGATATTGACAAGTTTCCACAAACCATGCTAAAAAGACAAATTTTAACTGTACATTCTTGTTTCGTGACGCTTCTTCTAACTTCCTTTACGTAGATGACGTGAGAACACTTGGGCAACTGCTGAGTATTAAATTAATTGCAAATTAAATATACATATATAATTCTTTATAGATGCCATTAAGACAGCTTTGACACATAAAATAAAACCATTTAAAAAACAGCTGGCAACAAGCTTTTATTAAAACAAGCATATATAATTGACAACCTGTCTGATATCATGATTTCAGCAGTGCCGGCAGTTCAGAGAGATACGTATTTCACCAAGCGATGATGGCTTCCGTGCAGATACTTCTTTTTGTCTTACTTGCTACCATTTTGATAGCAGATGTGAGGAAATCTTCAGCCGAAACGCAATCCAGTTCATTTTTGGAAAAGCTCGGTAAGTAATTTAATATGATTTTGGAGGTAGATATTGAGGGCTAATAGTGAACGTGTCCCCAGTCAGCGCAAACGCGCAAGAAAATTTCAACACTTTTCTTACGAGGCAGGAACAATGCTGTTGAACAGCGGTTAACATGCATGATCATGACATGGTATAAACTACTTTTGAAAAGATGCCTATGGTTCGAAGCCTTTTTTTAATCTATTATCGATCGTGTTGCCGAGTGTTTAATTTTACAAAAGCAAAAAAAAAAAACATTTTTCGATTAAAGCTCACTTAAATTTCTAGGTCAGACCACTAGCTAGTTCATTTCAGTAAAGACGCCAAAAAACTATCTTTGAATAATCCGTGGGAAAACGAAGAATATGCACGGACTTTCCAAAACGAGTGCAAATTCTTAAACAGTTATAGTGCGAAAATGAGCGCAAAATCAAGCGATATTGCGCAAGCTTGAGCACTATAACCGTTTTATAATTCAACGCATTGATAACAAATCACAGTTTTCAGAAAAAATTCATTGAGATATACAACCTTTTATTACATAAAAAAAAAAAACTTACTAAAATTTTTTACCTCGCGCCATTTCTTACACAACAAGCAGCGAATGAAAAGTTTTCCAAGCATACACAAATTGAGATTTTATACGAAGATCTTTTGTCCGCGTAAAGAACGGGCCAAAGTAATATGACTATACGAAGTAAAACACAGTAAAACGGCTTATTAGTGGCAAGTGTTTCGTGTACTGTCTTACAAAGTTCAATTCAGAATCAAAACAAGTTGAACAAACACACGGTCTAACCTAAAGGAGAGCTGAAGGACACAAAATCATCGTTACCTGTAGTGATGTGGCGTTTTAGTTCCTTCCACCAGCACCAAATTTTCAAACATCGAAGTACGAGCTGAATCGATCGCTGCTGTTTACAAACTTGCTCGTGTTAATTTCTACAGCCGTAATCGTGATCATTTAACTTCAGTAATCCTCTTTAAACAAAGATCAGAAACTTTTCTGAGGAAGTATCAAGTCTATATCCTGGGATGATTACTATAAGGCATTTTCCAAAACGTGTGCTCCTTCATTCACTGCGTGTCGAGCAGTTGAAACTTTGAACCAGCTTTCATTCAGATTCGCCAAGAAACGCTGGGATATAACGGGAAAATTTCGCGCCTTTTTTGTCTAACCACGTGTTCAATAATTTTTCTCATTTCTTTTCTTTTTTCTTTTTTACTTTCCCTTTTTCTATCTAATAGTTGAAGCATTTTTTCTCACAAAGTCATGATCAGGCAGCGGTCCGTTTTCACTTTCCTTCAAAATTTACCACCATCGCTGGATAAACGTCATGTAGACCTACGGATATTGAGAGCTTTATGACCATATTTGGGCAGTGTATCAATGTGTTGAATTATAAGAAACGTTATTACACTCTTCTGGATATGACGGTCGTATAAGAAAACAATTTATTCAGCAGAACATTGTGCAATACGGCCTCGTAAAAATACCCGGCCGTATTTCACAACTTTTCGCTAAATAACCTCTCTGTAATGATATATTTTCGTTATCACACAGGCACTTTGTCTGCTATGGACGATGACGCCAATGACGCAGATCCTAGTCCCTCTAGAGGTAATGTATACTGATAAGCTCGATTTCAATAATGTTCTTAATCAGGGTATTTAAACTCCCAAGTTTTATTTGACAACGCTCTTTCTCGGCGGCACCAGTGAGCGTACGTTTGTTTTCTTTTCAAAGAGCCAGCAGTGTCACCATAATCGCTGTATATAATCACTAGTAGTTAATGGATTCGGACCAATTGTATGAAAGTGTTTCTAGTTTCTTTTATCAACAGTGATAGCTAAGGAATGTTGACGTAATTATATAAGTTACCGGTTCTTTTTTATTTTACCGTTTTGTTTTACTGTATACTTTTTTGTCACGCCCTTTTGGTTTTATCTCACGTATTTCTTAGATTCGTTTGTACTTAGTTTTGCGATTGTAATAAACATTCACAGAATTAAGCCAACTCCTTGAACCCCAAAGTCATTGACAGTCAGTCCCAGCAGAACGAGAGATAACGAAGTGAATATAAAATGCCTGAATGCCACTCTGGTTGTAATGGTTAGCAAACTCTCAGCTAGGAAAATAACACTCGTGTTATTGACTCATGCATTTTAGCGAGTTTGTCAATAAAATCATAGTACTGTATTTGTTCCACACAGGAAAAAGGTCAAGTGGCAATTATTGAGATAACCTGCAATGCATTTGTGAAAGAACTAACAGATTTAATATAAACATGTACCAATGGTGTCAGTTTTTAAACACTATCTTTTTCGACCATGTTTGATAAGGTCTCACCTCGTGTTTATTCTTGAATAACGTATTACCAGGAGTATAGATCGCATGCACGAACTCTAGAAGGTATCACGTGATAATGATTTTCCCGCCGTTTCTTACTTTTCACAGCTATTTGTAAAATTCATTAATAATTCACAACGGTACTAAGAAATAGAAATGAGCCATTCCAATCACATGGTTAACCCTGTATATCAGATACAACTCACTAGTGGTTGTATCTAATTTCATGACATTCTAGATACAACCACTAGTGAGTTGTATCTGGAATTTGTTTGCTACATTCGCGTCCGTGTTGTATCGGCACTATACACTCGGCTGCGCCTCGTGATTGTATAGGCCAATGCAACACTCCCACTCATGTAGTAAACATTACCTATTACATTACGGAATGTCTAGTGTTAGAACTAAAGTTACTGTTCTACTCAGTTGTTCAACAGCGTAATTTGCGATCTGTATTCTTTAATTAGCACGTCCACTTACGCTAAGAAAAATAATTCAGCCTTGTTAATGTTGCTAGGTTTCTATCTTGTTTCCTACAGTTGGCCTCCATCTCCTGCTCAATGCTAGACAAAATTTTATTTAAAAAAATAAATAAAATAAAATAACTCAGTGTATTCTACATTGTGAATCATTCGATAGTGGAGAAGTTACACTACTAGCTATACTTCGAATTCTAAACCTCTGTTGTAAGTTTAAAGCCCGATTTCACTACTCATAGATTTCTTGTTCAGTATAATAAACAGTACCACAGGAAAGTACTGCTCAGTAGCTTTCATTTGAATACTTACACTTTAGGATTTCATCTACAGACTCATAAGTTAGAACCACCTTGTACAGCATAATAAACAGCACCACAGGAAAGTACTGCTCAATAGCTTTCATCTGAATGGTCACACTTCAGGATTTTACCCACAGACTCAAAAGTTAAAATCACCTTGAACAGCGTAATAAACAGTACCACAGGAAAGTACTGCTCAGTAGCTTTCATCTCAAAAGTTAGAACCACCTTGTACAGCATAATAAACAGTACCGCTGAGAAGTGCTGCTCAGTAGCTTTCATTTGAATGGTCACACTTCAGGACCTTCAGGATTTCATCCACAGGCTCAAAAGTTAAAATCACCTTGAACAGCGTAATAAACAGTACCACAGGAAAGTCCTGCTCAGTAGCTTTCATCTCAAAAGTTAGAACCACCTTGTACAGCATAATAAACAGTACCGCTGAGAGAAGTACTGCTCAGTAGCTTTCATTTGAATGGTCACACTTCAGGATTTCACCCACAGACTCAAAAGTTAGAACCACCGTGTACAGCATAATAAACAGTACCACGGGAAAGTATTACTCAGTAGCTTTTATTTGAATGGTCACACTTCAGGATTTCATCCACAGGCTAAAAAGTTAAAACCACCTTGTACGAGAGCTTCGACTGTGATTTGACAAAAATAAAAATAGATGATGCGTTAACCAACGAACCTTTCCCCTTCCCCCCTTTCTATCCACTCCCGCTTTGTGCTTGTGAGGATTTAATTGTACGTTGTTCTTTTTCATAGAATGCAGGAACATAAACTCAAAAACATTCTGCAACCGATGGGCCCATTACTGTGGATATCATACTAGGAATGGTGTATACATGAGGAAAGTTTGCAATCATCGATGTGGCTGTGTCCAAGGTAAGAATAAAGGTTCCAAGTACGAAATAGAAACTGAGGCAATTTTATTTTAAAATGGACGAGTAACAAGGATAAGACATTAAAATATGTTCTCTGGTTAAAAAGTTAAAAATTTACGAGCTTTCGATTGCCAGTCTGCAATCTTTGACAAATAATGAATAAAAAGCGCGAACACGGAGATATATACTTTTTACCTTATATATTTCCATGTTCGCACTTTTTATTCATTATTTGTCATTAAGATTGCAGACTGGCAATCGAAAGCTCGTAAATTTTTAACTTTTTAACCAGAGAGCAATTTTATTTGTTGCAAAAGTACAAAGGTTGATATCACCAGAACTTCAACCGGTAACTTTAAACATTATGATAAAGGGGCCGGGCTCACAAATTGAAAGTAAATTAACTTACTTTCCTTATGTGAACTAGTAAAAAATATACCCCACAGATCAAAAAATAGATTATCCCAGCTAGACAGTTATGAGATAAGATGAGGTAATATGACAGTATCCAGTTTGGATTTTCTGACCGAAAATGGATTTCTATGGCCAACAACTAAATCTATTAATCATACGAAAATGTGGCTTAAATTTGTCATGGACTAATAACTAAAGAAGCTTCTTTAGTTATAGTTATACACAGAGGCCCTCCAGCTAGCTCAGTTAACAACACTTGCTGATAGAAGAAAGGACTTTCGTTTTTTTTAAGCATGTAGACAAAATGAAGCAAAGAGATAACCCTCTCTTTTACTTACTACCAAAACCCATTGTTAATAGTTGTCATTACAATTAAAGAACAACCTCGCAAGAATTTTACTTGTTTAACAACTCAATTAATTTTAGAACCAGCAGAGCAGAGGCATTTTTCACATTTAAATATTTCAATCAGTAAGCTGCTGGTATTGCTAAATTAGTTATATGTAGATAGTTAGATTTATAAATATTGTATTTTGTAAATATAGCTCGTTAATTCTGAATCAGTTAACTTTATTATTTTTAAACTGCCAGAAAGAGTTTTAATAAACTATAAGTATTACTATACTTTTCTTTAAAGGTATTTCATACAAATGTAATTGTAATGTTATCATGGTCAAGTGATTCTAAAAATAGACTAGAGATTTGTGAATGCAGGAATATAGTTTGAATTTTTATGTTCATCATCTGACGTATTAATTTCAGAACATTTATTGTCATTCCAGGATGAAACTCACAACGAGAGACATCAACGAAACGACAAAGAACGAACTGCGGAAGTCTTACTAAAATCTTTAAATATTTTAGCAGTTGCCTTTGGCCAATAAAGATGTACTTAATAACACTAAGTTGTTTGCCTGTTAGTCCATTCACAGATCTATATAAACTAAACACGCCTTGTTTAAAGTGTATATGACAGATTTTTTTGTATTTGCTTGATGGAATCTACATGGTGTTCTTATAAGAAAATCGAAAAGAGTTTTTTCGATATCGATTTTCTTTTCCGTGTTTTAGCCGTCTAAAACGTTTAATTTCAGTTCCGGTGGGGTACAAAACCGCGCAAGAAGAAAGACTGGAAATAGTCCGCAGTGACGTCAATACAAGAATGCCAGTGTCGAGGTTTCTCGGTTCCTCGCATTTTTCCGTGCGCCCTGAAGAAGAAACATAACTCTATTAAGGTGCGTTGTTTACGGTTGTAGCAACACGCACCTAAAAAAACGGAGGAAATGAGAAACCGCGACACTGGCATTCTTGTATTGAAGTCACAGCGGACTATTTCCAGTCTTTTTTTCTTGCGAGGTTTTGTAACCCACCGGAAGTGAAATTTCACGTTTTTAGACGGCTAAATCACGGACAAGAAAAATCGATATAGAAAAACTGTTTTCGACTTTCTTATGATAACGCCATGTAGATTCAAACAAGCAAATGAAAAGAAAATCTGTCATATACACTTTAACGAATATCAAATACAGTGGAATTGCGAATTTCGAACATCCCAGGGAAATGGAAATTCACAGGTTCCAAAAATCGGGAGTTCGAAAAATCAAAGGTGGCATTACTTGAAATCAGTTTGGCTTTGGTTTCAGTAATAAATTCCCACTCCTTTAATATACCACCCTTAAATTAACTCCTCCTCCTTAATAAATTAACTCCTCCTGCTGAAGTTAATTTCAACTCCAAAAGGAGTTATTTTAACCCCCAAACTAGTAGAGTTAAATTAACTACATAAATAGAAAAGTGAAAAGAACTCCATTTGCAATTAGAGATATTTTAACCACAGATACAGAGTTAAATCTGTAGTTAAAATAATTCAGTGCATGCATGTTTGTACTAAAATCAGCTGTCCTTTGAACATGTGGCAAGCCCGTTCCGACCCAGTCTTCAACTAAGCAAACCGGCTTACAAAGATAAAGGAGCAAGTTTTCCTTGAGGAAGTAATATATATATATATTTTTTTTTTTTTTTCTGGCAATCGATGAAATCTATGTTTTATAAAGTGTTTTCTTTATTACTGAAGGTGCCAAACGAGCCACCCAATTTCGCACTGATGAGTTATTAAGTTGTCTAAAAAAACACTTGACTGATAAATGGTTCTTCTGAGTACAAGTAAGCAATGATTTACATTTTTTGTACATCATATTTCTCATAACGAAGTGACAAAAGATTTTTTTTAGTTGAATATCAATATCCAAAACCTATCGACCTTTCTCCACCGCGTGCAATTTCATCGACACTGCATGTTGGAAAAACTTGACGTACTAATAGCCAAATGTGAAGGAATGATTGCAGTTTTATACAACTGTATTTCATGTTTGTGAATTTAATGTAAAATATCAAACACGAGGAAGAGTGTTTCATATAGCTTCTCAAACTGAGAAATGCTAAAGTAAGACCAGGTATTCAACCCTCCTTCATTGTAGTGATTTCCTTTGTGAGTTTTGAACGATTTAAACGATTCGTTTCGTTGCCCAGTTCTTTCACAAGGGGCATCAGTGTTGGCCGCGGAATGTTACCTGTTTTATTGATTTGCAATTTTCTCTTCTTTACCCCTTAAAACGGATGAAAAGCAAACATCGCACAACGTTAATTATGTTAGATATATTCAACATTTATCCAAGTCGATCGGATGTTTAACCAATCTATTTACCCAACAATTACTACTAGACCCAAACAATCAAGTAAATAAACTTCTTAGTGGTTAAATCTTCGCGTGCAATGGTTATCAGTAATTCAGTTGAAGAGATCATTTCATCAGATAGCGATTTTTGTTGTTTCAGCTTTTACCGTGTGGTGATCAAAACATGTTTCATATTAAGATAGTTTGACAGGGAATTTACACAAACATATTGAGTTAGTCCGTCAGGGAGGTAATTCAATTGGTAATCCACTATTAGTAAGGGAAGAACAAGAAGAAGAAGAAGAAACAAAATATTCGTTCATAATAAACTCACACGAAAAAAGGCCTTAAAATAATAAAAAATACTCCGTTGTTGATGCTAAAACAAAAACTACAATTGGGGAGAGGTGCTTGAGAAAACCCTTCATGTTTTAATATATATAAAAGGACTGTTTCAAAAACGAGCGTCGATTCTCAAAAAAACTTATATAATAGCAGCGAGCTATGTTACTAACCGAGGCTTTGTTTCTGTGATTGCAAGTTTGGGTAATTGTGGTAATTATTTATTTCAATAGAAAACAGACAAACCTCGATCCATCTGTTGACTGTTGTACATCCTGTACGTCTGAAAGCTTCAAGTTAAACACGAAGTTCCGGTATAAAAGGAGCCTGGCCTGGCCATTCTTACCTCCAGTCGTCAATCAACAACTGAAGCGTTAACAACTGACAACAAACATGCGTCATAACTAATACCATTGCTAACACAATTTGGAAAAACTTTATGAAAGTTATATCAGAAGTCTCTAGGATCTTCTATTTCTTTTATTGCTTAGGTAAAATCTTGGTTTAATTAGATTTTTAAAGCAAATTATATTTAAAGGACGCGCAAGTTAACCACGTTTTGTGACTGAAAGACGCCTTAATTTGCATTTCACACCCAAAAGGTGTGAAATTGGGGTGGAGCTAAGCCTTTTATACCGGAACTTCGTGTTTATAAAGGTGTGTGCTGGGATTATACCCGCATGTCGAAGCTATTCATGTCATTTAATTGTGGGCATGTGTACACATTACTTCATTCAATTCAAGTGACATGAAACTTAAATGACTTAAATACATGGATAAATTATTTGTTTTGGCAACCGCGGCATAAAAAAAACATTAATTTCGAGACATGCATCTTCTCATTCGATCGACGTCGCCTAAATTCCGGGGTTTAATTGTGAATTGAACGTTTTCTTGACTTAACTGTGGGAGTGTCTCGCAGTTTTGCAAATATCTCAGTGTATTTTGCAACTGATTGCATTTCTCATTTCGCTTTCAAAGTGATAAATTGGTTGCAACAAGCAATGCAAGAGCGCCATATGGAATTTCAATATTTAAAAAAAGAAACTGTCGCGTGAGCTTTTTGGAGTCATTAAATATCATAACAAGTAATGTTCTTTCGGTTTTATTTAAACAAATACAGTTTTTATTGACAAAATGCCCAAAAAATAGGTGTCAGAAGAGAAAATTTATCTCTGTTTCTTCTAATTAAAAACCAAATACAAAATGTTCTATCAATAAAAGTAAATTATTTTGTATTTTAATAAATGTAGTAAACAGCAATCACTACATCTGAAGAAATGAACATAACCGGCCAACAGAAGATTTATTATGTTCAGTTCAGGAATAAATGTATTGCCGTGTGATTCACAGTGCTGTTAGATTTCCACGTACTGAACCGAGGCAAAGTCCACGGGGATCTCAAAAAAAAGGTTTAATTCCCAGATAAATTTCCTGACATTTTAATAAGTAAATATTTGGCCGCATTTCTTTAAATTCTGCAATGCCTACATAACAAAATATTTAGTGCTACAATTTTATGGATTATTTTACGACAAAATTAAAATCCCTTGCAAGGCACTGTTTCGTAGAGTCAGTTTATAGTTTCATTCTAGACTTTTTTTCCAGAACTATGAATTCTTCCTTTCAAAAGATAGAAGTAGGGTCTTTATGAAGCAAGTTCTCGGTTCTCTGCGACAAAACTGATATTATTCGATGGATTTCTTCAGTGTGACGTAAAGTGGAATTCTATGTAAACCATTTAGACAATTGTCTTGTGGAAATACTCAGTGTTCAATAAGACTGCTTTCAGAACAGAGACTTATGTTTGTGAAACGTAATTGCATATCAACAGTCATTTTTTGCTCAATCAAATATTAAAAGTTGCCATCCCGATAAAATCAGCAAAAGTTGCAATGTTTTGTTTTCTTAAATTCAGTAATTAAACCAATTAAAGTTTTATTATAACCGAGATTCTACCTCGTGGGATCTTCATTGATTCGCTTTATAGGACGCGACCAAAAAAAATGTGACGGTTATATCCAGAGAAATGACATCTGAAGCAACGAACACAATTTCAATCCATAATCATGTAGCAATTTTGTTAGCCTTACAAATATAGAGTGATTTTCTTACTAAATATAGATTTATAATTTATTTTGAAAATAGTCAGCCAGACGATTCGTTTGACATTAAATTTGCTTATCAAATTGTGTAAAATATGAAATTGGGTTCAAGGGAAATATAATTTAAACATATTTTTAAAACAATCTTATGTTAGGTAATAACAAAATTTACCAAAGTTGATCAAATGGCTAAACTATTTATTTATTTAACTGATTACTGTAAAGCCATAACATATATTTTAATGAGGTTTTTGTGATTTGATCTTCGTGTCCCATGGTGATCTGGAATTTATTCTTAGGGTTTTATCGCTAAAAGATAACGTTTTATCAGACACGAGAAAAAGTTTTGTGCTCCGTGTGGTGGAAAACGATTAGTGGTTGGGTTGTTAAATCAAATTATCAGTCTTGTAGCTCTTTCAACAATACATTCTATGATACAAGTTTAACGAAATAGGAAGCTTTCCAATTTCGTGCAAAGCTGGTGAAATCAGATCATCGCGCGAGAACTTGAAACCGAGACACGCATCCTACACACTTATAACTTCTGGCGCTTGCGGTCGGAATATATCCGTAGTTTCTAAATTATTGAAAAGAAAACAAATTAGTTGGTTAAAAAAAGCTGTAGACACATTGTTATCACAGAGCAACGTTGGCTATAAGAAGCACTGTGTATGCACGTTTGGCTCACGGAACAAAGCAGAGGTATATCATACTCGACGTCGGAAACCTTACAGAGTGCCAGAAGAGATCATCAGTGTGTACCCAACAATATGACAGCCTCAAGAACCTTGCTTATCCTCTTGCTTGCGTCTATTTTAGTGGCTCGTGTGACAGTGATTTCGGCAGATTCTCTTCTAGATCAGCTTGGTAAGTTTGTTTCAATATTGACAGGGTGGTTTTATTAAAGGGACTAATATCATGATATGGTGTTTTCATCGTGGACTGAAGGGCTTGCTTTCAGCTTATTTAATATTATTTTGAAACGAGAAACAAAAAATCAACAAAGGTGATCAAAGCACAAGAGACAAAAAACGACTTAAAACAGTCAAACTTTCACAAGAATGGCGATTGTGATTTCTTGACCGCCTGTCACGAAATCAAATTTGATGAACTGTAATCCACTTCCATCTTTATAATCCTGCACTTTATCTCCAAACTACTGCTTCTGATTTACTCTATAGATCTTCTTTTTATCTTTATTAAGTTGCATATTTGGTGGAAATGGCGACATAACATGAAAATAACGTAAGAGAAGTTTTGTTTTCGATCTGCGAGTTGACTGACTCTGTCAGCCTAGCCAACCCAGAGAGATGAATGATGTATCCTTTTATATTTTATTTTGAATTTTCTACATTTCACACAGTTGTTTTATTATCTTGATTTTAGACGATGCTCAAGACGATGCTCAAGACGAATTTCGTCGTGCATTTGGTAAGTAATAACCATTAATTATAAACTGACTCTAAGCTACTCTACATAAGTTACTAACATGAGAAATTATGGAATTAATTGAAAAAGAATATTAAACTTGTAGGTAAAGTGAACGTGAAATACGTATACGCACGTGCTGTCAGCGGTTGGCCCGTGCAGGACAAGAAAGATTTTTCATTGCGAACAATAATTTTGAATTTGGCAATAAGACGACGTTCAGTCGCCGCAGTTAATTATTTGTTATTAATTACACTTTTAATAAAAGACTTCTCCTTATACGGGATAAGCCCTTTTTCGTTTTTCCCCTTCTAGTTCTTTTTAGTTAATTGCAGTTGTGAATTACCATTTTAGATTTAATTTTAAGTGTATATGACAGATATCTTTTTATTTACTTGATGGAATCTACATGGCGTTCTGATAAGAAAGTCGAAAAACGTTTTTCGATATCGATTTTTCTTGTCCGTGAATTAGCCGTCTAAAAACGTGAAATTCACTTCCGGTGGGTTACAAAACCGCGCAAGAAGAAAGACTGGAAATAGTCCGCTGTGACGTTAATACAAGAATGCCAGTGTCGCGGTTTCGCAGTTCCTCCATTTTTTGGTGTGTGTTGCAACAACCATAGACAACACACCTCAATGGAACCATGTTTCTTCTTCAGGGCGCACCAAAAAATGTGAGAAACCGAGAAACAGCGACACCGGCATTCTTATATTGACGTCACAGCGGACGTTTCCAGTCTTTCTTCTTGCATAATCAGAAAACGGCAAACTGATCCTTACGGCAAGGCGATGAAGGAGTAAGTAAAAAAATAAAACAAAATTTATATATATATATATATATATATATATATATATATATATATATATATATATATATATATATATATATATATATTAATTAATTAATAGAAATTTGCCCAATATTTCGGTTTGAAAACAAACCTTCTTCAGGGGCTAACAGTTGCGCAGTTTTGTAACCCACCGGAAGTGAAATTTCACATTTTTAGACGGCTAAAACATGGAAAAGAAAATCGATATCGAAAAAACTCTTTTCGATTTTCTTATCAGAACGCCATGTAGATTCCATCAAGCAAATAAAAAAAATATCGGTCATACACACTTTAAAACACAAAGCAGTTTCCAGGACTTGAGCAATCAACATTAGGACTTCAAGTGTGACATGCCTTTTAAAGGGGAAGTATCACGGGAATTTTGATGTTTTTTGGTCAAAGCTATTTTACAATACCTTTACTTATTTACAAAATAATACTAAAACACCAAGAGAGTGAAATAAACCAATTCTTGAAAGAGAGACAGATTATGGTCTGTTCCAGCCCATTTGGAGACGAAATTATGGTAACTTAAAAAAGATTAGGCTAATTTTTTTCAAGTTGTATTTCATTGAGACCCAGTCCGTCTATGACCAGGGACGATAATCGACAGTTTTGATATCTTTTGTGATAATTTATCACACCACTGGAGCTTTATTTTTCGGTTTCTGATCAAACAATAACATTTTTTGCTTTTTGAAATGACACCAAATCGTAATGTCGACACTTAGAATTTTATTTTCAATAAATTTTTAAGTGTAAAAAAGAAAATCTAAAATCCCCCACTCAGGATTGAACCTGTGATCTCAGCTAGGCTTAGGCTTAGATAGCCTACCGTACCACTGTACCACCTAGCTTCTCGGGCTGTTCAGGCCTAAATTTAACTATATAAACTGCTACCCATAGCATCAACTGAAAGCTAACCAGTTACTCCGTTATATAAGTTTCAATAAGGTGTCCGACGTCCTTCTGAACGGTATTCTTTAGGCTTAACTGTGATACTTCCCCTTTAACTACCAAACCAACCGTCTATAGTCTATCTGCAATTATTCTAATCACTGTATGCTATTCTTCCTCTTTTTTTATTTTCAGGTGGTTGCCACGATGAACTTTCACGGTCATTTTGTAAAAGAATGAAAAAATTTTGTCCGTACGGCAACAAAAACGGAAATTTTATGAGGCGAAAGTGCCGTTTTAGCTGCGGCTGTCCATAATGCAATGCAAGGTGGGTTGGCTGAATTTTTGGATAAAACAAATAGTCCTTTCTCGTTTCACTCAGTCCCATGCAAGGGTAAATTTTTGTAAAAAGGTTCCAGTTTAATTTCGAAAAATAAACAGCTCCTAAGATTGAAACCGATTATAAACCTTTGCATATTTGCTCATGCATACTTTTGATTTCCATTCTCATTTTAAAAAGTCATTAATTCGTTACAAAAGGATTTCGGATAAACGCCTTCGTAAGATTATATTTTTATATCCAATTTTAGAATTATAGGTTTTGATTAAGCGTTCAAAATGGAAATGATTGCAAGGGCTATTAATTTCTTAATTTCCTTTTTTTTTTTTTTACAGAATGCTGTTTACGGAGATTGAGTAGAATTTTAAAAAGGGGATAACAGACAACAGGAAAATCACACACTCAACTTTGCTTCTTTCTGTAATAATTTTCTGCGTATAATAAGTTATATCAATAAAGCAATACTAATCAAAAGAAAAGAATACTCTCTTCAATCCCTTGTATTACACTATCCTGTATATGTACTGCTCGTTAGAACGTGTATATAGCCTCCGAAACAACAAGATGATCTTCAACCCCGAAGTGATCCACAAACCGACCGCGAAATAATCCTAACACTCACTCAGAAATGATAAAAACATCGACTCCGAAATGACCCCGACCAAGAACGGATAAGAAATAATGATTTTTGCCTTCAAGGCCAGATTGTGATGTTTGCGAGTCTCTTATTGTCAAAGTATCACTATGGGTTGACTGTCTCGATATATATATATATATATATATATATATATATATATATATATATATATATATATATATATATATCGTCGCACACTGTGGCAATATACTTAAAATCAATTGTGACGGTGACAATCTTACACAAGAGGAGGAGCCCAAGGAAAAGGAACTGAATGAGAAAATAGTTAAAAATGCTATGTATGCTCTTTAAAGATGCTATTTCATTCATATACTCTCTAAAAGTCCTAAAACATGAAATAGTTTCGGGAAAAACAATTATCTGAAAACTGAAGATCCTGGATTTCTGAGATTTCTTCGCGCGGTCAATGTGTGAAGACTAAATAAAATCACCGGCAGTCCGACGAAAGGTTTATAATCGGTTTCAATCTTACGATAAAATCACCGGCAGTCCGACGTCACTTGCTTAGTAGCAGCATTTAGCAGTATGTCAGTCACTAGGTTTGAATTGTATAAAGAACTTTATAAAGCAGTTTTCACTTGGGAAGTCGTTAAAATAGAACCAAAGTAATTACTTTGGCCAATGAAAGCAGAGGCAGCCCGACTAATGAATCAATCAGAACTCGAAGCAAAATACATGTGGCCGACGCCAAGCGCGGGAAAACGCGTGCGAGCAAGTCACGATTGGTTTTGGTTTTACTTCTGATTGGGCAAGAAAATGGCGCGAGATTTTTTTAGGCACTCAGCCACTCACAAAGCGTAGCAATGCAAAACCAAAGCATAATGCGAAATTGCTTTCGACACTCAATTTAAAACCACTCTGAGAGCACAACAGATTTGTTTTAAAGAGTAACATAACTGATATAGAACATATGAATGTTTTTGTAGCATCTTCTGCATCGAGCGCTTTAAGCGCCATTTTTCTCTACGGAGGCCATGTCTATACTGCCAATTGCCCCTTTTCAGTCAATCGAGCGGGCGAGCTGATCACGAAAGTAAGCTCGGCGACTGACTGGAGCGAGCGGACGAGTCGAGGGGAAACCGCCTCTTCCCCAGCGCCCCCTCGGCTTATTACTTCCCCTTGCTCGAGCTGATCGCCGAACGCGTGATTTTCTCACCCGCTCGACTATCCAGAGAGAGACTGCTAGCTGTCTAGGCCATGTCATGTGGATATTTCTCTTTTAATATAATAACGACTGCGTACTTACGTACTTACGTAAAATTTCATCTAAGTTTTTGACAGTGGCTGGTGGTACTTTTTAGGAGTATACATTGTATAACTTGGAGTTTAACTTTCTCAGTCTTGACATGATCTATCGGGGTGTCGACTTTTCAAATTAAATGACAACTTATCTGACATGAATAATTGCAAACTGAAACTTTATTATGTTCAACGTGGTCTATGTGATATTGACTATGTTCCAGTGACACCAACCGACATGTACATCAACGCGTTGCCAAACACAGCAGTTCACGATATTCAGCCATTGGAAAGCGCATGCACGAGGACTACGGAATTTCGAAGCCGCATGTAACTAAAAGCTTTTGGGTACTTAAAAAGTACCGAAATAAATTTGACTGTCTCATTCACGAGATGCGTTTAATCAAAGAACTCAAATTAACTTCATGAACGTGCAATCAGACTCTACGAGCTAAGTTATTTTACATAACTTTAATAAGACTCAGCTCCAAAAATGGGTCAGAAACGACGCTTCGATGTGTCTAACATAGAAGATGAATATAAATAGTGAAGGAATAATTAACATTTTTGGGGTTAACATCCACCTAAACCACCTCAGACACTTATTGAGAATTATATAACGTAATGTCGACACGTAATCCCCACTCAGGATTGAACATGTGACCTCAGCTAGGCTTAGGCTTACATAGCCTACCGTACCAGAGTACCACCTAGCTTCTCGGGTTGTTTAGGTCTAAATTTAACTGTATACGTAGACTGCTAACCCCAAACTCAACTGAAAGCCAACCAGTTACTCCGTTATATAAAATTTAACTGTATACTATATTTAACTATATAAATTTAACTGTATACGTAAACTGCTAACCCCAAACTCAACTGAAAGCCAACCAGTTACTCCATTATATAAGTCTCAATAAGGTGTCCGAGGTGGTTTAGGCGGAAAGGATCTAATGTTTACCCCCAAAAGTGTCAATTATTTCTTCACTAATTTATATTCATCTTCTATGTTAGACACATCGAAGCGTCGTTTCGCCGGCGCGCGCTTAAATTTTTGTATTTTTAATGTTGAATACGCAAGGATTACGTCGTACACTTTACATCGTAACTTGGTACCTGTAAGACATGCTAGACGTCTTGGAGGTGTTTGTACGTCTAGAAGTTTCATTGGAGCAGCAATGAACGCTATAAATTTCAGGTGTTAGTGACTAAAATAAAAATTACTTCAATTAGAAGGATAAGACTGTTGTTAAACAGGCTTCTTTTTGCAGTCGTCATATATTTTTTATTTCTCGTTTTAAGCTTATCGCTGCGTATGTAGTTCTATAAATAATTCTTGAGACGATCGATATAAGCTGATGAAAGGTTTAAATAAACACTAAATGCTGCAAAAAAGAACTAAAGGTAAAATTTCAGTAAAACCCCACATTAATTATGCATGTTATGTTACTGTTTGTCTTTAAGCGTTTCATTGTATCGGCTTTTCTTTCAGTGTTACGAACGATATGCATAACCAGGGTATGGGGTTATACAGAAATCTTTCCAAAAACAAAATACACAAAATTTAAGTAGTATGTTACCATGAAACAGTGACTAAAGGAAAGGGTATTTTGTATGAGCAAATTAATGTAATTGCAACCCTGCTTAGTATTATTAATATCATACAAATATGAATTAAAATGATTCCTTAAACCCCCTGCTAAAAATAGTAAAATAGGGATATTTGTTTATTCAAAAAACTGAACTCACTAACGGTAAATGCCTAAATATTTAAATGAAATTATCCACTACACCACTTAAACGCTCACACTATTCAATACTACGTCACATTATGTTCTGTGAATGACTTTCTTTTAGCTTGTCGCAACGTCAGTCAGTGTCACTGATCAACAACACTACCAGTGCCTTTAAGGATATCTCTCACCGGTCCAGGCGAATCTACTAAAGTATCACCACCATAGACGTGAGTTTCTTTCCCCATATACAAAAAATGGAAAACTGTACTGCAGATGAAACTACCACGAGAGTGCTAAACAATGAACACACATCATCAAAAGGCATACCCGTTTTTCTATCTACTGTGAAGATATTTCTTTCTATCACCGCATCGCTAGGTAACGTCTTGATCCTAATAGTTCTTCACAAAGTGACTTCTGTTCATCCACCAACAAAACTATTGTTTCGATGCTTGGCAGTTACTGATCTTTGTGTTGGTCTTTAATATTTCGCAACCACTCTTTGCCATCAGAAAGCTAAATGGCGTTATCAAGTTCAATTTGAATACTCTATACCTATGTTGTCAAAGTAGAAGAAGCCTCAAGTTTTATTTTCTGTGAAGTATTTGCCTTTACATCTACAGCAATAAGTATGGACAGACTCCTCGCTTTGTTGTTAGGAGTTCGATACAGACACATTGTAACTTTGAGACGAGTTCGCGCGGTCATAACCTGTTTTTGGATTATTACCATTTTAGCCGTATTTAAGTACTTAATGTTTGATAGCTATCGCATCACCTTAACTGCAGCCATAATCCTCGCAATCCTTTCTGTAATAATCTCAGTCTTTTCTTACACAGGCCTACTCTGGGACCTTAAGTCGCCGTAACTTTAGGCGACTTTAAGCGATTTAAGGCGATTTAAGGCGACTTAAGGAAAAATTAGTTTAAAATATTGGCGACTTAAGGCGACTTTAGGCGACTTAAGGCGACTTTAGGCGACTTAAGGCGATTTAAGGCGACTTAAGGCAACTTAAGGTGACTGAAGGCAACTTCAGGCAACAAAAAAGTGTTTCTAAAAAGTGATGAAAGAAAAAGTTATTGACAGTCTCTTCATCACTATACCTAAATACCAAGCCACTGGTCTCTGGAGAGAAATATGAGACAGGATTCAAGCCAGGTCCGATCGACTGTCAGGACTTAAGTCAGGATGTGACCAAGGACTCCAGTTAGGGTTTGACGTAGAGTTAGGGTTAGGGCTATAGCTTGAGTCCTGACTTAAATCCTGGCATTCATGATAGTTTGTCTCGTCTTTCAATACACAAAATTATCACGATCAGTTCACTTGGTCTCAGATAGACCTAAGTGACCAGAAGTCTCCAGTTTCCAGATTTTAAAACCCCTTTTTAGCTATACTGAGATTCAAATTATTACAATAACAACAACAACAACTACATTACATAAATAACATGAATGCTAAATTGTATTATGAACATTAATTAGCCAAACAAGAAGCAGGAACAATATTGCTTATCTAGAATGAGAAAAAGTTTAGTTAGCTGCTTAACAGTTTTTAAGATATTGCAATAAAAACAATAATCAAACAAAAATATAAAGATCACATACACTGCCAAACAAAATCTGAGGAAGTTTGTTATAAGTACTTGGGAAAAAATCCAACTTTTTCACTTAAAAATGGATACCTGATCTGAATCAAACTAACATACATTTTGCTTGACTTATTTATACAACAAAGGCATCGAATTAGTTACTTAAAAATCACTTCTCGATTTCACATATTACATAAATTTATCTGCCATTGTTGTGGCAGTTGCACAGTCAATTTTGGCTCGAAAGCTTGGCAAACAACATCCAAAACTGTTTGGTCGGGCACCCAGCCAATTTGTTGTTCTCCTGCCTTAGTCCAACAGAATACTCCAATATCATATTTGGTACCGTAAGCGAGGGTCCTTCTCAATTGCGCATCTTTCCCATTTTCTCCAACTACTTGTCCGGCTCTGAAAACGTGGAAGTTCCGCTGACAGGGAACCGAACCCTCGTAGCAGACTTTCTAGCAGGGTTGATTAGTTCTGTTGACAAGGCCCGAAATGCTCTCACACTTTTCCACTTGGCAGCATTTAACCTGTCAAAACAAAACTAAATTGTGTTACTGTTGAGGCTGTTGACAGATTTACCGGTGTAGAAGTTAATTATTACCTCAAAAATTTCCAGAAAATAATGGATCACAAACGGATGCACAGCAAATGACAAAGTTGACAATATTTATTGGTGTCCGCCATTTTGATTCTCCCAGAATTCCTTTCCAATCATAGATGGTTTCCATGCTTCGCGCGTTTCTTTTCCTCCCGCGCGCGACTAGCTCCCGCGCTCGCTTAACCAATAAATTTCAGAAATTTACTTTTACCTTTTTACCTTACCTCGAATTGAGTTGTCGAATTAGTTTTCTTTCCGCAATACAAGCTGGAAGCCAGTCAATGGCTACAAGAGCGACTGTATCTCGCACTGGTGTCGATTTCAAAAATTCCAGGCCAGCTTGACAATCTACGCCACGAAGGAAAAGCACGTGAGTGGTAGCTTAGCCAGCCTGTAGCTGTACTGTAAAGTGGGAATGTGTTTCAATTTCAACAACAGCAACTCTTCAGCTTTGTTTATGTTTGCCGAATCGTGAGTGCGCGCGGACGCGCGCGTGGGCATCCATGGTTCAAAGAAGTCACGTGGTCAAAACATGTGAAGCATGGTGGCCATGTTTGCTCGAGTGAGGCAAAGTTCCTGCTGAAAACAGCTGCAAATCCTTTGCACATTCCTGCTTAATGGTTCAAAACAAGAAATCCTTTTGCCCTTTGTGACAAAGAGCCATCATAGTAACATAATCAACGCAAATTTTGTAATCTTGAGCGTACAAGGTTGATTTAAATTCTTTGCTTCATGATTCAAACTGTCAAGAAGATGACATGTACAAGTTGTACTAGAACACTAAGCTTCAAGTTTTCAAAGGTTCAGTTACGATTGGTTGTAAATAGAATACTGTTGGATGGATAGAACGCAGCTTAGAGGTTGTATGCGGAGAAATGGCCCATTTTTGATTGCTCTTTCACGTTGGGTAAGTAAGCTTAAAAGTTAACTTAAGTACATTTGTATACAGTTACATTGCCTTTGGATAAGCTTATGATCTTTTCAAGCTTACTTGCTCAAAGTAAAAGTGATAAGCAATAATTGGGCTTAACTCCAAAATACTTTTCAAATTATTCTGATCTTAGTGATCAGCTGAGTGATCCAAAACAGCTCTCACTGTTGTTATAATGCCCTGCAGGTGAAGGAATGCCTACACCATTATATCAGTATTGACTGCTGATCAGCGGTGTTTCTTTTTTATGCTGTTGCTCATATTAAATGTTGATTATAATATAAGCAACAACTTCAACCATTCAGCAACACTTTGTCGATGAAATATGAGTAAACCTATGGATTAAATATTAAATAGCTGTCAATTTTTTGAAGATAAATGGGTGTACTCTCCTTGGGGATGGACCATTTTATTTTTAGGGGTGGGGGGAGGGGGCTGGGTATTTTGTTTTAGCATGAATGTTTTTTCCCATCTTGAGGCTGTGCACTTATGCCAACTCACCCGGATGCGGAACAAATCTCTCGGTCTCCTGCATGGGTCACCAAATCTCCCAGATAAAAGCGACTTTGGATCTTTTCTCTACAATAGGCTAAGATTTTAACCCAAATTATCCCAAAATCCCCCCCCCCCAAAAAAAAAAAATGCAGTCTTTCATCACAAATGCTTTTCGGGGTCTCCAGAATGCAGAAAATGGCACCTTTAGAGGGTAAAGCCAAAAAATCATTTTCGGGACCCCCCTCACGCCTAGAAAAAACTGCCTATGTTTAATCTCCAGAGGTTGGCATCTCTGGCTGTGCAAGAATTTTTTTTTCGTGATTTTTCTATACTTTTCTATACTTTATCTGTGCATGAATTTTTTTTTGGGGGGGTATTTGCCAACCCCACCCCACACCCCCCCCCCCCCCCCCTCCTCCCAAAAAAAAAATGGTCCATCCTTCATAGAGTTCAACAAATATAATTGAAGCAACTAGGGCATGGTGCATGAGTATTGAAGCATGGTGTTTTACTGCATGGGGTCATGGCCTTGCAGCATATAATCATATATGGGAACTAAAAAAGAGATTTGGGGCAATAAAATTATTATATATTCACAAAATAGTAAAAGTGAAACCTCTTAGGGCAATTTTAAGGTGTACAGGCCTTTTTAAAGCTTAATGACTTCAGGCGACCATAAGCGACTAAGGGCGACTTAAGGCGACTTTAGGCGACTTAAAGCGACTTTAGGCGACTTAAGGCGACTTAAGGCGACTTTAGGCGACTTAAGGCGACTTAAGGTCCCAGAGTAGGCCTTTACACAAAGATCTTGCTTACACTACGACAACATCAAATTCAAGTACAAGACAATGTTCAACCGAACGGAGGGGGAATTCCATTGAACATAGCACGATACAAGAAAACGGTGTTGAGCATAGCTTGGGTGCAGCTGGGACTAGTGGTATGTTATCTTCCATCTACGATTGCTGTTACAATAATAGAGATCAACGGATGGAGCTGTACGAGCGCACAAATCGTTTGGAGTTGGGCATCAACGCTAGTCTTCTTAAACTCGTCTCTAAACCCGTTCCTGTATTGCTGGAAAATCGGAGAAGTGAAACATCAAGTTAAGAAGACAGTAAGACAGTTGTGTTGTTTATCAAGTTAAGTTATACAGATTGACCTACTCCTGACGAAACGAAACTTAGTCATACCAAGAGCGGACAAATAGACGAATCAGCAAAGCGATGGTCAGTGAAAGCTTTGAAAGGAACATACATTGTATACATTCAATTTACAAAATAAGTTGTTTCAGTCGATTTCAGACCAGCTCCCTTCGTAAGTTAGAAAGAACGCCGACAATTTTGAAATGTTTTGTATTAGATAATGCACACAAATTAATTGATATCGAAAAAACGGTATGTTTAGGATCATCTCAAACATAAAAAGACAGTTAGTACGTTTCAGGGAGTAAACTAAAGGGAACTCAGTATTAAATAAGTTGAACTCTTTGGAGCCGCTTTAAAATAATATAAAGCGTAATATGGGTCACTGATGTTTAAAAGCTGGTTATGAACAAATTAAACACGCCAATTAATTTCAACACCTGCTAGTTATCCGTGTCGAAAATTGGCCGAGATTATTAAAAACAAACGCCGGATCAAAAGCATGAAGCCGCAACCATGATGAATACCGGGATTTTGCTAAAGAGCATATTACTTTAGTCTTTAGAGTACTTTTATTTTTCTCATATCGTAGTTGTACAATAAAAAAACTCATCCCTATACTTAATTGCAAATTGTAATGGTGATACTGTGTAAGGACGCGTTTTGTAATTCCTGTCGTAATTTGTAATATAGCGGTTGTCACTTTTTGCATGTCAGATAACGCTTGCCAAAACTTCTAATAACATACAAATTTTAAATTGCCATAACACATTTCACTTAAACAAGGAAACCAAGCTATCAAAATTGCAATAATACTGTACTTTATAGAATTGTAATAATTTGTAAAACGCGGTAATTGAGTGTCGCGTTTTGTAATATCTGTCGTAGATTGTGGCAATGTTTGCTTTTAAAATGTGTAATATGCACACCGATCTTAAATTGAAATCTTAAATTGAAATAAGACCGTTGTCTCAATTTGTACTGAGATGAACTGCCAAGAGTTGTAATAGCCCATTTTTCATAAACCTCAATGCCTTCACCTTGTGTAACCTATTTCGAAACAACGCAACTATCGCAGATTGTAATTATGCCAGGTCGAAATTTGTAATATAATAATTTATAATTTCAATATTACCTAGCAGAATGTAATTCTCTTGTAGCTTCAACTTGTAAAATAGCTTGTAAATGTAATATTACTGTGTCATTCAACTAGTAAAATCCGTAATGCAAAACATTAATACGTTTGCGTGAATTCGCCAAAAAAGAGGCGGCCGAAAAAGACTGAAGAGACCCTCATACGGTGACACTGATGAGAGACTCGCAAGTCGCAAGTCTCGCGCACGAATATCGACGCTTCGCGCTTGTCCTCGAGAGTATAGTGAGAAAGTTTCACCAATGTAGCAAATCAATGTAAAGTATCCCTCACAATGTCTAAACAGAAACGTTTTTAATTATTAATTTTTTCATACTTTTTGTTACCGTTATTTTTCTCTTTTTCATTTTTAAGCCTGGCAATAAATTGATACCCATTTTCATACCAAAAAAAAAACACCTCAAAACAAAACAAAATCTCACACCCATTGTGGCCGTACACACCTATATAGTTTATACCATCAGTAGTTAACCAATGGTTTCGTGTGGTATACCGTGAAATAACCCACGAGTGCTAGGCTAGGCGAGTGCTAGGCGAGTGTACATACTATGAAAAAGCAACGGGTGGGATATTATCGTAAAAAGGGTTGTTGTTGTTCATCGTGGTGAACACACTAGTAAAGAAGTATTTTTCGTTTGTCTCACGATGTAGTCACTTCCGATGTGGATCGCGACGTTTCGACTGCATACTGCTAGTCTTCTTCAGGCGATGGGGTTACGCGTCACCTTATGAAGCACGATGCTCTGCTGTGATTGGTTGGTTTTCAACAGCTGTGACTGGCGCATTTTGATCCTCGTTGTTTCGGCGAATTGTTCCCTCGGCGGTCCGTAGTCGTACGGCTCTCCTGTTGTTGTGTTTCTTGATCGTGGGCATCCATGCTTCTGGAATTTCTATTCCACTGTCCCTGTTGATGTTGTTAGGGTTAAGTCTTATGTGGATCGCCTCTTTGACCCTGCGTGTGTACCAATGAGGATCACGATCAATAAACTTTACTTCATTTCAAAGCGGGTGGTGTCCGGTGTTGTTGGCGAGCTCTGAAACGGCGGAGGTCTGGGTACAGGCGAATCGGATGTCTCGGTCATGCTCTTTTATTCTGTCTTGCATAGGTCTTCCAGTCTCGCCGATATAAACTTTACCGCATTCACAGGGAATTCTGTAAACCACGCCATCTTGTTTAGTCGGGTCAACAGCGTCTTTAGGCCGTACTAGGTGTGATCTAAGTGTAGTCTCCGACTTGAAAACAGCGCGTACGCCTTGTTGTTGTAGGCAGCGGCGAAGTTGTTCGGACAGACCTTTGACATAAGGTAAAACCGCAGTAGATTTGAACTCGGTCTTGGGCTCAGCACTGGTGTTGGGTTTTCTGGTCTTGGTAAGTTTCTGCAAGAAAGAAAAAGGATAACCATTAGAAACAAGAACAGATGACAGATGTTTTTTCTCCTTGGAGATAACAGAGGGTTTCGTTACGAGACGTTTGGCGCGCTCGTAAAGACACTTGACAATACCGCGTTTTACTGATTGCGGGTGGTGTGAATCATACGCTAAGTATTGATCAGTGTGTGTAGGCTTCCTGTATACGCTGGTGGTGAGGCGGCCGTCGGGTTCTCTTGAAACTGCGGTGTCGAGGAAGGCGAGTTTGTTGTCATTCTCTGTCTCCATGGTGAAACGGATGGAAGGCTCCTGGTCGTTTAGATTCTGTAACAAGCTATCGACGATTGCGCGATCTAGAATGGTGAAGGTGTCGTCTACGTAGCGTTTCCAGATCCTAGGCTTGTAAGATGATGGCTTTGGTTTCAGTAATAAATTCCCACTCCTTTAATATACCACCCTTAAATTAACTCCTCCTTCTTAAGGCGCTGTTACACTAGGCAATATTTCGTGCAACTTGTCTCGCAACAACTAAAAACCGTGCGTTGCGATGCTGCGAGACAAGTTGCCTGGAGGGTGTTACACTAGGCAATGTTTCTTGCAATTTGTCTCGCCCGACGGTGAAAGGAGCAATTTCATTGGCTAAAGTCGCAAAACGTTGCGACACAAGTTGCAGGAAACGTGTTACACTACGCAACGTTTGAAAAATTCGTTGCGGCGTGGCGAGAATCGTTGCGAAAAGTAGAACTGACTTCTACTTCTCGCAACGATTGCGGCAACAAAAAAATCGCGAGAAATGTTTGTTGCGGGGTATGTTACACTGGGCAATTTTTCATGCAACTTGTGTCGCAACAAAATTGCGAGACAAGTTGCACGAAACATTGCCTGGTGTAACAGCGCCTTTAAATTAACTCCTCCTGCTGGAGTTAATTTCTTTATAGTTATTTCAACTCCAAAAGGAGTTATTTTAACCCCCAAACTAGTAGAGTTAAATTAACTACATAAATAGAAAAGTGAAAAGAACTCCATTTGCAATCGATTAGAGATATTTTAACCACAGATACAGAGTAAAATCTGTAGTTAAAATAATTCAGTGCATGCATGTTTGTACTAAAATCAGTCCTTTGAACATGTGGCAATTTATGAGCCCGTTCCGACCCAGTCTTCAACTAAGCAAACCAGCCTAATAGCCCCCAAAACAGCGGCAGGATAATTGTGTATTCTGCTTACAAAGATAAAGGAGCACGCTTTCCTTGAGGAAGTAATATATATTTTTTCTGGCAATCGATGAAATCTATGTTTTATAAAGTGTTTTCTTTATTACTGAAGGTGCCAAAAGAGCCACCCAATTTCGCACTGATGAGTTATCAAGTTGTCTAAAAAAACACTTGATTGATAAATGGTTCTTCTGAGTACAAGTAAGCAATGATTTACATTTTTTGTACATCATATTTCTCATAACGAAGTGACAAAAGATTTTTTTTTAGTTGAATATCAATATCCAAAACCTATCGACCTTTCTCCACCGCGTGCAATTTCATCGACACTGCATGTTGGAAAAACTTGACGTACTAATAGCCAAATGTGAAGGAATGATTGCAACTTTATACAACTGTATTTCATGTTTGTGAATTTAATGTAAAATATCAAACACGAGGAAGAGTGTTTCATATAACTTCTCAAACTGAGAAATGCTAAAGTAAGACCAGGTATTCAACCCTCCTCCATTGTAGTGATTTCCTTTGTGTCGTCGTCATGAATTATTAAATGAGTTTTAGAAGTTTCAGAGTCAAGCAAATGAACACAAAGTACGTTTTCTTGTACACGAAATATTCCGAGAACACGAAGAGGAAGACATCAATTGAAGGTTTGAAGGGGAAATAAACTATGCGGAGGTTCCTAAGACCCAATTGCAAGCCAAATAACTTTGAAAAAAAACAATTGGGTAAAATTACATGATCACGAATGGTTAAACAAACACTTCGCGGAAGCAGAGTCGGAGGAACCTTACGTTCTAGTGTAAATCAAAAAATGGAGTCGCAATCGGAATCGGACTCTCGAAGGAATCGGAATGGGAATCAGAAGGTTTCCTTTTTCTTCCGATTTTGTTTCAGTCGCTTACTTATATAGCCGCTTAAGTCGTTTTGATTTCCACTAGATCGTAACTTTCTTGTGATTACGATTCCGCTTATGATTCTGCTTCCGTCGCTTTTGTCGCTAGTGGGAACCAGCCCTTAGGCTGAAAAAATAAAAGCGTGAAGCGCTTTGAATTATCTTTCAAGTACGTGGTTGAGTGCCGTTTTTCCGGAAATACCCGTTGAAGTGCTTCGACGTTTTTAAACAAGTAAATAGTTTTGAACGATTTAAACGATTCGTTTCGCTGCCCAGTTCTTTCACAAGGGACATCAGTGTTGGCCGCGGAATGGTACCTGTTTTATTGATTTGCAATTTTGTCTTCTTTACCCCTTCAAACAAATTGAACGTAAAAGAAAAAACGGATGAAAAGCAAACATCGCACAACGTTAATTATGTTAGATATATTCAAAATTTATCCAAGTCGATCGGATGTTTAACCAATCTATTTACCCAACAATTACTACTAGACCCAAATAATCATTTAAATAAACATCTTTGTGGTTAAATCTTCGCGTGCAATGGTTATCAGTAATTCAGTTAAGAGATCATTTCATCAGATAGCGATTTTTGTTGTTTCAGCTTTTACCGTGTGGTGATCAAAACATGTTTGATAATATTAAGATAGTTTGACAGGGAATTTACACAAATATATTGAGTTAGTCCGTCAGGGAGGTAATTCAATTGGTAATCCACTATCAGTAAGGGAAGAAGAAGAAGAAAACAAACAAAATATTCGTTTGTAATAAACTCACACGGAAAAAGGCCTTAAAATAATAAAATTAACCGTTGTTGATGCTAAAACAAAAACTACAATTGGGGAGAGGTTCTTGAGAAAACCCTTCATGTTTTAAAATATATAAAAGGACTGTTTCAAAAACGAGCGTCGATTCTCAGAAAACTTATAATAGCAGCGAACTATGTTACTAACCGACGCTTTGTTTCTGTGATTGCAAGTTTGGGTAATTGTGGTAATTACACTGGACGAAAAAACGGATTTTCCTGTATAGCAAATGTGCAGCAAACGTATGGCAAATTCCACATTTGCTCAAATATACTTCAAGACAACGATCTGAATTTGCCCCAATTTTGCTATCATGGCAAAGCTGGTAAATTCCATATTTGCTTTAAATTTACTCCCATGCATAAAAATAGTGTAAAGTCTGTTTTTTTTCTAGGCATTTGCCAGGGTAGCAAATACGATATCAAAAGTGACATTTTGTATGTACTTTGCCTGAAGTGGAAAATTTGATCAAAGTATCATTTTTGAACATAATTTGCTCAGGGTGGTAAATGTGTTCAAAGAATATTTTTCCACTTATTTGCTCAGGTGGTAAATATTGTGAAGTGTTAATTACTCCCATAGGTATTATGCAATAGACATGTCATAAGAAACTAATTAATATGCAACCCAATATATAGAGCACGTGATTGAGTTGGATTCAGTTGTATGCAGTTCTAGTTGTATGCAGTTCTTGTTGTGTGTAATAAAATCGGTTTAAGAAATGGAAAGGCTGCGTTGAACGAAGTACACAACAACTGGCGACGAGGATGACTCAACCCGAGGGAAATTCGGCTCCTTCAACTGCAGGGCAGAATGTCGTGGTAAATACTTCATTCCTTGGGCGAATTGAGGAATTCACGCCGGGCAGCGACTGGAAACATTATGTGGAACGACTCGAGATGTTCTTCGAACTAAATGGTGTCGCGGCGGAAAAGCGTGTTCCGAGTATACTTACCTTGATGGGTAGTAAGATGTATGCTCTACTTAGGTCTATTTCAGCGCCTAGAAAGCCGAAGGAATTAACCTTTACGCAAATCGTGGAGTCGCTGACGCAGCACTTGGATCCAAAGCCGATAATAATTGCGGAGCGCTTCAAGTTCCATAAAGCCGAGCAAGAGGAGTTGGAATCCGTACGACAGTTTATCGCTAGACTTCAGAAGTTAGCTGAGACTTGTGAGTTCGGAGTTTATCGCGAAGAAGCTATTCGTGACCGGTTTGTATGTGGTTTGAGGGATCGCCCAATTCAACGCAAGTTGTTGGCTGAAGCGACGCTGACTTTGCAGACGGCAGTCGAGAAAGCTTGTGCAGCCGAACTAACGGAGAAGGAAACCTCAGTTGTCCATGGCGATTCTCGCGTTAACAAAGTGGAAGGAACGTTTCCAGAATGTTTCAGATGTGGTGAAACGAACCACTCGCCGGAAAGCTGTTTTCATCGGAAATCACGATGTCACCGATGCCAGAAAATTGGACACATTGTTACGAAGTGCTCGGAGAAACGGTCACAACGGAAACCGCCAGCCAAGGGGGAAGGAAATAAAAAGAAGACGAAGAAACCAAGTGGAATCCATAACGTGGATGAAACGGTCGAAGAACCTGTGGATAAGTCCGCGTGGCCAATGTTTACTATCGTCGACTCCCGCCGGAAGAGCAAGGAATTGATCGTGCCTGTGCTGATCGATGGAAAGCAAGTAGACATGGAGTTAGATACTGGTGCCTCAGTGACGATCATACCGAAGAATGTATGGTACGACGTACTGGCAAAGAAACCTGTGCAGAAAACTGACGTGAAATTGCGAAGTTATTCTGGTCACGAAATTCCGGTTGTCGGGGAAGCTAAAGTTCAAGTTTCGCATCGTAACCAGGAAGCCTTATTGCCAGTGATTATCACTGAAAATGATGGTCCAGTGTTGATGGGACGCGATTGGTTGTCCGTATTGAAATTGGACTGGGGTCTAATTAAGCAAGTCTCGACCGAACCAATCGACCGATTGGAGGCTCTACAGAAGAAGTATTCTTCGTTACTAGATGGCGAGTTGGGGACAATCAGAGGTGTGAAGGCGCATTTAAAGCTTAAAGAAAATGCTGTGCCGAAGTTTTTCAAGCCCAGACCCGTTCCGTTCGCATTAATGGAGAAAATTGCCGAGGAACTCAGCAGGTTGGAAAGAGTTGGGGTGCTAGAAAAGGTGGAGTTTAGTGATTGGGCCACTCCCATCGTCCCTGTTCTGAAACCGGATGGTAGTGTTCGCATTTGTGGTGATTACAAGGTAACGATTAACCCAGTCTTAGATGTACCAGAGCACCCGATGCCAACAGCCGATGATCTGTTTACCCAGTTAAATGGCGGAGAGAAATTTTCAAAGTTAGACTTGTCTTCGGCATACCAGCAAGTACTTCTAGACGAGGAATCAAGGCAGTACGTAACGATCAATACGCATCTTGGCTTGTTCCGTTATACCCGCCTTCCCTTCGGAGTAGCGTCCAGTCCTGCAATTTTTCAAAAGGTCATGGACTCAGTCACGTCTGGTCTTCAAGGTGTTGGTGGTATATTGGACGATCTCATTGTTACTGGCGCAAACGATGAAGAGCATTTCCGTAATTTGGAAGGTACACTGAATCGGCTAAGCAACATGGGGGTCAAGTTGAAGAAAGAAAAGTGTGTATTCATGAAGTCCTCGGTGGAGTACTTTGCGTTTGTCGTGGATCGTCATGGTATTCACCCATCCCCTCGTAAGGTGCAATCCATTCAAGAAGTCTCAGTGCCGGAAAATCCAACGGAACTGAAATCCTTTTTAGGGTTAGTCAACTATTATTGCAGATTTATTCCTGACATGGCAACCTTGGTCCACCCATTGAATCGTTTGTTGGCGGAGAACGTATCTTGGAAATGGACTAAACAATGTCATGAAGCATTTCAGAAATTGAAGGGCATCTTGCAATCTGCACCCTTGCTGACGCATTACGACGCTAAGAAGCCGTTGCGACTAGCTGTTGACGCATCGTCTTATGGATTAGGAGCAGTGTTATCACACATTTCGGATGATGGTGAAGAAAAGCCAATTGCCTTTGCTTCGCGTACTCTGTCTTCGAGCTAGCAAAACTACTCGATGATCGAAAAAGAAGCTTTAGCCATCATTTTTGGTGTCAAGAAATTCCATCAGTATTTATTTGGTCGACGTTTTACCTTACAGACGGATCACAAACCCCTGGCGTTCCTGCTTGGTCCAAAACGTGGGATCCCTGTGCTTGCTGTGTCTCGTTTGCAGCGATGGTCCATTCAGTTGGCAGCTTATCTGTATGACATAGAGTACCGTGCTTCAAAGAACCATGCCAATGCCGATGCTTTGTCTCGTTTGCCACGGAAAACCGCAGAGAAAGCTGACGATTGGACCCAGGAGGCTGATCAAGTGAATCGTGTCCAAGTGGAGCGAGCACCAATCACAGTGTCAAAGATTCGTGAAGCCACGCGAGGAGATCCTGTTCTCTCGCGCGCGATGTACTACATTTTGCATGGATGGCCAACCCAGGACGAAATTCCTGAAGAACTCAAAGTTTATTACAATAAACAAGACGAGTTTACTGTTGAAGATGGCTGTCTTCTTCGTGGAACCAGAGTAGTGATTCCCGCCAAATATCAACCTGCCGTGCTGTCGGAGTTACATTTGAATCATCCAGGTATGGTTCGCATGAAGTCCTTAGCCAGATTGCACGTGTGGTGGCCAAGTATGGATGATGATGTTGAGCAGACAGTTAGAGATTGCCCTGACTGCCAAGCGAATCGAAGCAAGAGTCCTTTAAAGATTACCAATCCATGGATTTGGCCTAGTCGTCCTTGGCAGAGGATACATGTAGACTTTGCTGGTCCATTTAATGGTGGAATGTTTCTGATAGTGGTGGACGCTAAGTCGAAATGGATTGAAGTGTTTCCGATGTCCACAACAACTGCATCAGCTACTATTCAAGCTCTACGTTTCCTGTTTGCAAATAATATTTCCCCGGAGGGTTAGTACTTACCTGACGGGGAGATGTGGTTCTCCGAACCCCTCGTAGACTGATATGAGCAATACTGGTGCATATGTCGCGCGGCCGCGGCCTGGATACCACAATATAAAAGATTTTACGCGCATGCGCTGTACCTCGGAGTAGTGGAGAGTGAGGCCGTATCGATTGGCAGTACAAGGGCGGGGAGGAAAAGATCACTCCGATGGCCTGGGGACCAGTATTGCTCATATCAGTCTACGAGGGGTTCGGAGAACCACATCTCCCCGTCAGGTAAGTACTAACCCTCCGGGGAAATATTATTTCTCCTTCACCCCTCTCCGACTGATAGTCGCAATACTGGTGCAGACTTACGAAGCAGTACTGTCAAGCGAATAAATGATAAGGCAAAACAACACAACCATAACAATTAAATAACGTTCAGGCGAGGCATACCGATAACTGTATGTCCTAAATGAGTACTAAGCCTCCTATCAAAAAGGTATACAAGGATAAACTCCGCAATATCAAACAAAAGGAATGAGTGAGTCTAACTGTTCAGTACTGCCCTTGCAAAAGCGCCTTCAGATGTCTCTCTGTGGTAAAAACGTTCGAAGGTCTGCACGGAAGCCCAGTCCGCAGCTTCCAGGATAAGATCAACAGACAGTCCTGATGCTGCAGCTGCAGAGGTAGAGGCTCCCCTGGTCGAGTGGCCAGAGTATCCTAGTTCAATACCTGCCATCCGAAGAGCTCTTGTCAGCCACCGAGAGACTGATTGGCTTGAAATAGCTCTGTGTGGAGAGATATATGACACAAGGAGCTGAGAGGATTTACGTAATCCCTTTGTTCTCTCCACATATGCGGCAAGATTGCGAACAACACAAATCTTCGGATTCTCTGGAAATGCAGGAAGAAAAATCTTGCGTGCTGGGTGACCAGGCCTCGAGGTCTTGACATGTGTAGGAAGTGAAAATTCCCATGAACCCTCTTTTCTAACGGAACATGTTAAGTCCAAGGCGGACAGTTCATGAGCTCTCGCTGCGGATGTCAATGCCAATAATAACACAGTTTTAAACGAAAGTTGTTTTAGCGTAAGTTCTTCTACGGGTTCAAGAGACTCTAAAAAGGTCAAAGCAGTGTTAACGCTCCATGTGACACAGTATTTGGGCTTGGGGGGTTTAATCTTAAACACACCCCTCATAAAACGAGCGACGACAGGAAGACTGCCTAACTGAGTAGAGCCAACTGGGTCGTGAGTCTGAGAAATAGCTGACCTATAGAGAGCTATTGTCCTGTACTCCAAATTGCCTTGCGTAACTAGGGATGCAAGAAATGCAAGGGCCTCTGCTACAGGAGCTGAAACGGGACAGGTACCCCGTTGAGAACACCAGCGTACCCAAGCCTTCCAAGGCCCTGAGTACCGCTTCTGGGTTGCTGTTGCCCATGATGCCAACAAGATGTCAACAACTTCTCTTGAAAGGCCCGTTGCTTGGTAACGCTGCCTGATAGTGGCCAAACTGTTAGATGTAGGGACCCCCACAGGGGGTGGTGTGCTGTTGGTTGAAATGGTAGGAACAGAAGAGATTTGAACTGGGGTAGAAGCAGTGGCTGATCCACCAACATCTGAATAAGTTCTGGAAACCATGGTTGTCCTTTCCAATTCGGTGCAATTAGGAGCACTGTTGCTTGGTCTTCTCTGATTTTCTTGAGGATCCGAGGAAGAAGGACTATGGGAGGGTGGATTAGGCAAGTCCATTTGCTCCAATCCTGGAGAAATGCATCCACCGCCAGAGCCCCTGGATCTGGGTACCTCGAGACATACTTGGGTACTTGATGGTTCAAGCGAGATGCAAAGAGGTCTACTTCTGGTCTGTAAAACCTCTGACAAATTGACTGGAAAATCTTCCTGTCCAAGGTCCATTCGGTTCTGGTCTCTATCTGCCTGGAGGCTGTGTCTGCTGTCCCATTCTGAATGCCTGGAATGTGCTGCGCTGTCAAGGCTACTCCCGCTTTCAGGACTACTGCCCACAACTCTAAGGCCTGGGCCGTTAGAGCAGGGGAGCGTGTTCCCCCCCTCTTGTTGATGTAGGCCACAGCTGTGGTGTTGTCTATCCGCAAGTGAACATGCTTGGGTAGGGGGGATTGTGACTCTTGTGGCCGCAGAAGCGCCTTTAGGGCAAACGTTGCTGCTCTTAACTCTAAGACATTGATGTGAGCCTTTGCCTCCTCTACGCTCCAATGACCCCCGGTCGATAACCCCTGATAGGCAGCACCCCAGCCCTGTTTTGAGGCATCGGTCCAAATAGTGGCATCGATAGGAGGAAGCTGAATTGGAGAACCATTCAGACGGCTGCTCTCTGGAGAGATCCACCATTCCAGTTCCCCCAGGGTTTGAGAGGTTAAGGGAATTAGCACTTTGCCTGTGTGACCATGTCGAGACACCGCTTGCTGGTGTAGACGTTGGAGAGCTCTGTAATGAAGTGGGGCATGCGAGATCCCTGTCTGCGATGCATGGCTCATTCGTCCGATTAGGGTGGACAGAGTCCTCACTGAGGCATTCCTTTGAGCAAGTAGGTGACGGCATGTATCCACAATGCTGGTTAGTTTTGGCTGAGGAAGGAAAAGTGTCATTGTTGTGGAGTCGAGCAAAGCCCCCAGGAAAACTATACGCTGACAGGGGAGGGAAGAGCATTTCTCCCTCTTGACCAGGAAACCCAGTTTTTCCAGGAATTCTACCACCTGAGCAAAGATTTTCCGCAGCATCTCGCTTTGCTGGTGAAGCAACAACATGTCGTCGATGTAAATCACCACCCGGATTCCCAAAGAACGTAGCACTGCCAACACTGGTTTCAATGTTTTTGTGAAGGCTCGAGGGGCTGAGGACAGACCGAACGGTAGGCATTGAAACTCGTACGTCCTGTCCTGGTAAATGAACCTCAGATACTTCCTGTGGGAGGGGTGAATTGGAAGTGCATAATATGCATCCTTCAAATCCAACTTCATCATAAAGTCCCCTTGTTGTAGTAGGGATCTTACCACTTGCAGTCCCTCCATCTTGAAGGACTCCTTTCCCAGGAAACGGTTTAGAGCCCGAAGATTGATAACGGGTCGGAAATCGCCATTTTCTTTTTGTACTAGAAACACGGTTGATGTGAACTGGTCGTCCTGTGGCTGGACCTCTTTCACAGCCCCCTTCACTAACAGGTCTTTGATTGCCAGTGTCATTTGGTGGGCATCTGAGTCGTTTCTTACTCGGGTAATTCTCATACGCCATTGTCTGGGGCGCCTGGAAAAGGGGATCTTGTACCCCTGAATTGTCTGTAATGTCCATGAGTCCTGTGTTATCTTTCTCCAGTTCTGAACAAAAAATTGTAAGCGGGTTGCTGAGCCATTGGTAGGGGGGTTGATCAATTTGAGATGGGGGAACGGATAGTCAGCTCGAGCTGGTTCTGGAGCCGGGCGGCTGGGTGGAGGATCCTTCTGTTCTTGTACGCATACGCTTGGGGGAGTGGGGGTTAAACTTTGAGCCATATCCCCATTTCCGTTTTCCTCCAGCCCGACTGTTGTCAGTGGTGCGGTAATTCCCACGAAAGGGCTGTTCCCTTCCATATGGTTGCTTCGAGAAACGCCTTGAGGTTGTTGGGGTGCTTATAAGCTTGCTGTTAGTTGAGCTATGATCATGCTCGCTCTTGATCTTTGCATGAAATTTATCCGGAAAGAGGTGTTTGTCCGCTGGGATACATTCCCGTAGTGTACGCTTACCAACTTCGGTGAGGAACTCGCTGAAGCGCTTTTGCCTCCAGGCATTGAGGCGGAAGTTGGCATTCCCAAGGAGGACCAGAGCATCCTCCAATAGATCCTTTATGGCATCAGGGTCAGGACCTTCATCCTCATCCTCACCTCCCATATTATCTAGGGCTGCCAGGGCTGCGAGGAGTGGTCGAGCTACAACTAAGAAGGCAGACTGGCGATCAGCCAGGCCATCATCTGATACAAAGAGCTCCTTTGTTTTCATGTAACCGTGTCTCTTTTTGATATCCTCTTTCATGCCAGCCTCCATTGTAGGGGCAACCAGCAGGGACTCTGTGTGTTTAATTTGTGGGTAAGAAGTGGTCAACTCTTTCCACTTCTCCTTGGAGAGAGCCCTGGAGAAGGCCTTAGTTGTGAGATCCAACAGGTCCTGGGAGATGACAGTTTCATGTTCTGTATTATAAAACCGGTCCCCTCGGGAAGTGGTTGGCACCGGTGCCGCATCGGTGGATTTTGTGACTGTCTCAAGACTGTCTTTCTGGTCATTCTGGCCCGGTAAGGAGGGTGAGGCGAAGAGACCTTTCAGGACCGCTGGCATTGTTTTTGCCACTGCCTCCGCAACTAACTTCTCGAAATCTGGGAGTTTTTGTCCGCTGCCCGCCATATGGATCGGGTCAGACGGTTGCAAGTTGTCGGCCTAAGGACAACAGAAGGCGGTCAATGACTCGTACCTTCGACGCTAAACTTCCACTGCTTCACAAAAGCAAACTCATAGAATTGAAATCGAAAGTACTTACTTTTGTTGAGGTTTCTTCAGTCATTTCCGACGGTTAAACCGCGATACTTAAAGGAAAATACGCCAAACAGGCAGAGAAACAGAAAACGTGGTCGGCCGAAACGAAGCCACGAAACGAAGAGGTACAGCGCATGCGCGTAAAATCTTTTATATTGTGGTATCCAGGCCGCGGCCGCGCGACATATGCACCAGTATTGCGACTATCAGTCGGAGAGGGGTGAAGGAGAACTCACGGTTTACCTGAGGAGATAGTCTCGGATAATGGTCCGCAGTTCGTGGCTCAAGAAATGAAAGATTTTCTGAAATCTAATGGAATTCGCCAGTGCCTGTCCTCGCCTTATCACCCTGCCTCAAACGGTGAAGCTGAGCGAGCGGTGAGAACTTTCAAACAAGCAATGAAAACCATGAAGGCCGAACCTGGTACTCAAGCGGAGAAATTGGCACGATTCCTACTGGGTTATCGAACAACCCCACATACTGCTACTGGTTGCACTCCTGCGGAACTTCTAATGGGACGGAGAATTCGTACTCGATTGGATATTCTGCATCCAGATTTATCAGCGAGAATTTCTGAGAAGTCCAAGACAGCTGACCACTCTACTCCACGTGTTTTCGACATTGGAGAACCAGTCATGGTGAAAGATTATCGAGATCGTAACCAACCATGGATTAAAGGAGTTATTCAAGACCGATTGGGGCCTGTTACGTACCGCGTCCAAGTTGGTTGCTTGTTTTGGAAACGACACGTGGATCAATTGAGATCATTAGCTGGTTCAAAGGTGGCAGACAGGACAGACCAAGAACCCTTGGACGAAACACCGTTATCAGTTCCACTGTCTTCAAGTGAGCCAGTTAGTTCAGCAAATGGTAGTCATGGTTCCCCGTCAGGTCAATTCAACTTGCCTGTTTCGCCATTAGAGCAACATGAAGAGAAACCCGATTCACCGCCTTCTTCACCCGTGTTATCACAAGGCTCAGCGACTCAAACGACTGAAGTTCCAGCATCTACGCCACAAGTTAACCGATACCCCACTAGGGTACGAAACAAACCCAGACGCCTAATAGAGGAGATGTAATTTGAACAATTAACTTGAACAATGGACTTCAATTAATTAAATTAATTTTCTTTTAGGAGGGAGGAAGTATTGTGGTGTTAATTACTCCCATAGGTATTATGCAATAGACATGTCATAAGAAACTAATTAATATGCAACCCAATATATAGAGCACGTGATTGAGTTGGATTCAGTTGTATGCAGTTCTTGTTGTGTGTAATAAAATCGGTTTAAGAAATGGAAAGGCTGCGTTGAACGAAGTACACAACAGTAAATGTGTTCAAAGAATCATTTTTCCACGTATTTGCTCAGGGTGGTAAATATGTTCAAAGAATCATTTTTCCACGTGTTTGCTCAGGGTGGTAAATGTGATCAAAGAATCATTTTTCCACGTATTTGCTCAGGGTGGTAAATGTGTTCAAAGAATCATTTTTCCACACTTATTTGCTCAGGGTGGTAAATGTGTTCAAAGAATCATTTTTCAACGTATTTGCCCAGGGTGGTAAAAGTGATCAAAGACTTCGGCATTTTCCACGTATTTGCTCAGGGTGGTAAATGTGATCAAGGAATCATTTTTCCAATTTTATGCTCTAGAAATGGGATGAAAACAAAAATATTTCCCCTAGGACAGTAAATGTGATCGGTGAGTCAGTTTTCCACATATATATTTGCTCAATTTATGTCTACACCACACTGCAGTAACAATAAACTCAAGTCATAAATGAAATTACTTTAATTAATCCAATAACTATCTAACTAAACCAAATCACGTTGTCAACCGTATTTACAATGTCGAATCACGTTGAGAATAGATCAGCTACAAAATAATACACTGTTACAAAAGAATTCTTTTACATGATTTAACTGGGTGGGAAAAATGCTACATGTTACATGAGCTCAATTCAATCAGGAATCATTTCAACAGGTGCATACAAAAAGCCCTAAATACAGGTTATTCTTCAATTTGAAAAGTTTGCACCATACATTTGTAACAATACATGCACACACAGTAAAAACTCTATTAGCCCCTGGGGCTTATGTTATTCGGGGGCTTAAGGGAGAGGAGTTGGGAGGGGGAAGTTAAAAAAAACTGATCTGTGCACATATACTCAAAGGAGATTACTTTCTTCCTGGCATGCACTGCAAACAAACTACATGCGACCCACAAGCAGCTCATTTTACACAGACATTGTTGAGATACTGTACCAGGTCAGTTGCTTGTATTGGAAACATTTGCTGAAGAAATCCATGATAACCTATTAACTCTGCCTACATTTAGAGAATATCTTCCATTTCAAATATTTACAATTTGCTCTTAAGGCTTAATATTTTTCCAAACGGCAGATTGAATGTATGAAAGCCTTGTATTTCAGTTCAACCAGTGTTGTGTGGTACAATCACTTATTTTACAGCTTTAGTTTATGTTATTGTGACCAAAATAGCATTTCAAACCATCCACAAATGCAAATAAATCGTCTCACAAAAGACGTGCTGCATGTAGTCTGCAGATTCATTAATACTTCAATTCAATGCCGATAAATACAAATAGTTGCTGAAAAGTAGGCTTATTGATCCCAAGAATCTGAAGATATTTCACGCATCTACACCAATCAAACTGAAATGTGAGGCTTATGATCGGTTTGCAAAGTTAACCAGACTTAAGAACAAATTGCAAATATAACCGAAATGGAAGATATTATTTTTGATAATTGTGTTTGTTTGCGGTGCATGCATGCAAGATACTAAGTGCCTTGTTTCTCTGCATACCTGTTTGATAATTATGTAATTGGAAGACTGCTACTTGGAAGCCAAAAATAATTGGGGGGGGGGGGGGGGGGTACATAAAGGGCCTATCTTGATGAAAATGTAATTTTGGGTGAATGTTTGTTTGGATTTGCCTCACTTTTTGCATGTGGCCTTGAGAAACAAATACCCATGTTGTTTTTTTTTTTTATCCCTGAATTCTGTTGGCATTTAGAAGATAAGTTCCATAGGATTCTTTCACTATAAAACCAAATCTACTTATGACATCATATCTCATAGCCTTGTCCATCTGAGGGTTAAACAAAAAGAAACCACAAAGCAGTATGGTGAAATGGGAATGTTTCTTGAGTAAATTGGAGTGCAAAAAACAAGGCTATTCCTAGTGAAACTGAAATAGAACCTATGAAAGTGTACACTGGCCTTTTATGCACCAAATCCCATAATTGTCGAAGGAGCAGGTCATGGAAAATTCATGCAAATGGAAGCTTAGTGTACGTGTAGTCTGTAAAGTCAAACTCTTGTTTGCTCTGTAGACAATTTAGTCATCATTAATTTTACTGAGCTTTCTCAGGAACTCATTACCCGGAGCATGTGACTGCCATACTGCGCCTATGAAATGGCATTTTTGCAAGATGGTTTATTTTTAGACTATAAGCCTTTCCCGCAAATTGGTTTTGGAATTGAAAACCAATCACAAGAAATTGCATTGATAATAAACGTTTACCGTAAATGTAATACATAACTATGACAACTCGTCCACATAAGAATCGGAAACAATTATTTTTGCGGGAAAGGGAAAAGCTTATCTCAAAATAAACCTACTGGTAAAAATGCCATTGCACAAATTTATGGCATTTGTATGCCCCTGGTAATGGGCTCCTGGCTTTCTAGAGTTTGAACACCAATAAACCAAACCTGTGTTTGTGTAGGAGACTGTGCTTTTAAATGGCTGTGTCAGTTATGAATAATATTTAGCTGTTCTAAATGCAATATTAATTAGCACTTTTTAAAGATTAAAATAAAACAAAAACACTCAAAACATGAATACTTTGTTGTTATGTGTTTGTTTTGTTGATTTAAAGTTTGCAACAGCAGTTTTAGAAACTTGAAATTTGACAGAGTGAAAGTCAAACTTCAAAGTTTTAAACATTGTATTCATGTGTTTGAGTGTTTTTGTTTCATGATTTTAACCGTTAAAAAAGCACTAAATGTTGCATTTAGAAATTGAATTCATAACTGACACAGCTATTTAAAAACATAGTCCCCCACACAAACACAGGATAGAGATGCTCCTGTGAAACAATGATTAAACTGGTTTGCATTCTATTTCATGACCCAGTTCCTTAACTGAGGAGTGCTGACAATGCAAAGTCAGGGGCATCTTCTGGTTTCTCCCAGGTTGATGATGGCCCTTGACTCGTTTCAAAAACCGTGTTTACACGGTCCCCCTATACTTCTTCGGCACTTAGTTTTACAGTCAAGGCATCAAATCATCAAGTTCTGTGCTCCTCCAAGAGAGGGGTCTGACACACATATGTTTATACTGTTTGTTTTCTACATCTAAACCCGATGTGCTGCCATTGGTTTCACCCTCAGGCTCCGAAATGGACTCCTCAGATGACATACGCTATAGTCCATCGTCAGGCAGACGTTATATTTTTCTTTATCTTCTTGTTGCATCGATGTCCATTCCTTTAATGCTTTTACCCGCTTAATTCATTTCTGTAAAAGATGAAAATCTAGAATTAACTAAGCACAAATAAGTAACTGAACAATGAAATTACAGTGTTACTGTGAAACCCACAACCCAAGACGATGAATGAATATATTGCACAACAATTTATGAGCCATTACTCATAAGGTTGTTTACAGACAATTTTTTTACTTCTAGATAAATGTGTATAACAGGGTGCATATAAAAATCAGTTTTTACAACTACAAAGGTCTTTCTTGCTAGTCCAAATGAAATTAAAATTTTTGGGGAAGAGGGCAAGGGAGGCTGATCTACATGTGTATGTACAATGTAGTGATCAATAATTTTACCTTAGACTGTAAAGGGATGGTTGAAAATGATTACAAGGTTGTGATATTGATTTATCATTAAAATAATATATGTTTATTTTTTTTTGTTGCATCGCAGCAGTCCATACTACTAAATCCTTGAATTTGATTGGTTAAGGACACTCTCTAGAGGTCCTGATATTCCCATCTGGACCCCATATACAGACTGTTCCGAATTTTTAGAATGTACAGCTACACAATTTTTGTACCTAAAATGTAAAACACTTAACAATGTAAAAAGAAATATTATTAAGCAATAATGACTTCGGTTTTACTGTTAGAGTCCACATTTATGCCAGACATATGGCTTTTACAAGTATGTGCAAATTAAACCAATATTCCCACAGAGAAAAAAATATTATGTTACTTGCTGGCCTACAGTGTAGGTCGGGCCATATTAGGAAAAAACTGTGCCTTTGGGTCCAGTTTTTCCCAGTACAGACCTCCCGGCCAGCAAATCGTTTATGACACAGGAGGTAATATTAATTTACCCATTTCAAAATAAAACTGTTTGAGGACAAACCGGCAATGCATAACTGGAGTGTTCACAGTAAAAAAAATTGTGTTTACTACAGGCATTAAACATCTTTTGCTTACCGTATTCTTTCTACTTCTCTTCCGCTGCTCCTGCAACACTAATATTTCTGCTTCTTTTTGTCAACATTTTTCTGCTGCCTCATTTTGGTACGAAAATGGACTCGCATCACAGCTGTTTGAAATGGAAAAGTGTTAGAACATGTTAGTTACATGCATTGTACACTGTAGTTCAATTTTCATTTTCCTGTGTTTTTATTTTCATTCATTATCATATATATTGTATATAAACAAAGAAATAATATTATTATTATTTATTGTATTATTATTAGAAATCCAGCAAGGAAGAGATTTAAAATGCATGTCAAATTCAACTGTACGTACATGCATACACTGTATGTTATCACTGCACTATTGAAAAATCAAACCCTAAAACTGTTGGCACTACTCAATTTTGGACATGGAAATTTCACTCTTTATTTATAACATATTGTTATAAGTTGATGCACATAATACAAGGTCTGACAAAAGTGCCATCACTCATGGAATGTTACCTCAAAGTATGTTTACCACATGATCAAGGACCACATACATGTACATAGTGTCCTAAAGCAGTTGACACAGCCCAACTATGAACATGGCAATTTCAAGGCAAAATCACTCTTTATTTGGAACAATATATGGTCCTTCATTACGGTACACAGTCATGCCTCGAGGTCTAACAAGACTATCGTCACTTTCAGAATCTACTAGAACTAAGATCTCACAAAATCAAACCTAAAAACAGCCGACACAGAGCAATTATAATCATGGCAATTTCAGGAGGCAAACAACTCTCAATTTTTTAGGACAATGTGGTCACTCGTCATGGTACACATGCTTCAAGATCTGACTAAACTGCCGTCACTCACAGAATGTACCAGAGCTAAGATCTCACAAAATCAAACCCAAAAACAGCCAACACAGTGCAATTATAATCATGGTAATTTCAAGGCCAAACAACTCATAACTTTTTAGGACAATGTGGTCATTCGGTATGTTGCGCATGCTTCATGATCTGACAAGATCTTACAAAATCAAACCTAAAAACAGCCGACACAGTGCAATTATAATCATGGCAATTTCAAGGCCAAACAACTGTTAATCTTTTAGGACAATATTATTGTGATCACTCGTCATGGTGCACATGCTTCAAGATTCAACAAAACTGCCATCACTCACATAATGTACCAGAATTAAGATATCACAAAATCAAACACTAATTAAAACAGTTGACACAGCTCAACTATGAACATGGCAATTTCAAGACAAAATCACTTTTAATTTGGAGCAATATGTGTTCTTCTAACAAGACTTTTGTCACTTTCAGATTCTAACAGAACTAAGACCTCACAAAATCAAACCCAAAAACAGCTGACACAGTGCAATTATAATCATGGCAATTTCAAGGCCAAACAACTCTCAATTTTTTAGAACAATTATGGTCACTCCATCCATGATGGCTTTATTGACAATTTTGTTAGATGGATCAGAGAAGCTACAATGTGTAGAAAATAATAATCATTACAATCTTGAAGGACTGGAGTTGAATCATTTTACTCTTTGGTCACTCAATGGAATTATCGTCCTATACTTGACAGTTGACTCAATTTTAAGAGATGATTATTTTGGTTTAAAACTGTCTGAAATGTTTGGGTTTGAATTTTTCTTTAGTTTAAAAATTTTCAAAGCAAAAAAGAATGTTGAACCACATACATATACAATTAAATTAAATAACACTTGTTATTTGAAAACTATATCAGCAAGAAGGCTTACCGACAACACTTTTTTGGCAATCGCTTGCTTTCTCATGGTCTTTCCCGCTCTTTTTCGGCCGCTTCTAGCCGTTCGGCCACCCACTGCTCTAACCGTTGGTTAAAATACGTCTGCCTTTCTAAATAGGCTTCTAGCTTGGACATACAGTTCAGCTGTAAAATCATCACCACTAGCATCTTCTCGATTGATCGCTGAGGCCAGGTCGAGACCTTCTTTCAGTGTCTAGCGGAGAGCTTGGAATCAGTTTGCTTGTGGGCGAATCCACCGGGTTCCGCCAGGAGAACATTCCGAATAGCTGCCCTTTCCCTTTCTGGCGTGGATTCTTCAACCGAACTTTGTGGCGCCAAAACCATCGCGCGATCGAATTTACCGAATAAAAACTCCCAGGGTTGCGTCCAGTCGAAGATTCGCTAGACAGATCATGACTGGCATTGTTGTTGTCTTTGGGGCTCTTGTGCTCGCTAGGTTTTTTTTGATGCTTGGCGTCCCAGAGTGATCGAAGCGAATTTATTCAAACGTCAGAACGGAAAGAACGAAAATATCGACCGCGTGAATTCAAATCCACCAGTGAAGAATACAAAGCTCTTTTGCTGTCAACAGCTCAAACCTGAGCAATTGGCTCAATTTTAAAATTTGGCCCAATTGGCTCCAACTGGAAAGGTGTCGATTGACATGAACCAAATGCGAGAGAGAGTCTGGGAGTCTTCGTTGAAAATGGTCAGCGTCGTTCTTTTTTACGTGGTGTATGGGGACATACAGTGTACCGCCTTGCAAAGTTACGCATTTGCTCCTTATCAAATGTGAGCAAAATTAAAGTAATCGTTTTTGTTTGACATCAATGCAAATTAATAGCAAATAAACAGCTTCGCTTATTTTGCAAATAAGAGTAAATTAAACGCAAATGTACTGATTTGTCCCGAAAGTAAATGTTAGGAAACAGATCAGTGTAAACAAATTGTTTTGCACCGCATTTGCCTGCATTTCCAACACCAGTAAACGTGATATTTTTGCGCAGGAAGCAAATGTTTGGCAATTGTATGTGAAAGTTAGAAATTTGCCTCGGTAGCAAAAGTGAGGCAAATTTGATGCAAATATCAACATTTACGTCACATTTGCACGTGAATTCAACCGGAACAAATATTTATGTTCACGTTAAGTTTACACCAAGCGCAAATTCGGTTCAAATTTGGAGCCCCAAATTTGCTACATATTTGCTCAACTTGCAAACCTGAGTAAATCCTTTTTTTCGTCCAGTGTTATTTATTTCAATAGGAAACAGACAAACCTCGATCCATCTGTTGACTGTTGTACATCCTGTACGTCTGAAAACTTCAAGTTAAACACGAAGTTCCGATATAAAAGGAGGTCAATCAACAACTGAAGCATTAACAACTGACAACAAACATGCGTCATAACTAATACCATTGCTAACACAATTTGGAAAAACTTTATGAAAGTTATATCAGAAGTCTCTAGGATCTTCTATTTCTTTTATTGCTTAGGTAAAATCTTGGTTTAATTAGATTTTTAAAGCAAATTATATTTAAAGGACGCGCAAGTTAACCACGTTTTGTGACTGAAAGACGCCTTAATTTGCATTTCACACCCAAAAGGTGTGAAATTGGGGTGGAGCTAAGCCTTTTATACCGGAACTTCGTGTTTATAAAGGTGTGTGCTGGGATTATACCCGCATGTCGAAGCTATTCATGTCATTTAATTGTGGGCATGTGTACACATTACTTCATTCAATTCAAGTGACATGAAACTTAAATGACTTAAATACATGGATAAATTATTTGTTTTGGCAACCGCGGCATAAAAAAAACATTAATTTCGAGACATGCATCTTCTCATTCGATCGACGTCGCCTAAATTCCGGGGTTTAATTGTGAATTGAACGTTTTCTTGACTTAACTGTGGGAGTGTCTCGCAGTTTTGCAAATATCTCAGTGTATTTTGCAACTGATTGCATTTCTCATTTCGCTTTCAAAGTGATAAATTGGTTGCAACAAGCAATGCAAGAGCGCCATATGGAATTTCAATATTTAAAAAAAGAAACTGTCGCGTGAGCTTTTTGGAGTCATTAAATATCATAACAAGTAATGTTCTTTCGGTTTTATTTAAACAAATACAGTTTTTATTGACAAAATGCCCAAAAAATAGGTGTCAGAAGAGAAAATTTATCTCTGTTTCTTCTAATTAAAAACCAAATACAAAATGTTCTATCAACAAAAGTAAATTATTTTGTATTTTAATAAATGTAGTAAACAGCAATCACTACATCTGAAGAAATGAACATAACCGGCCATCAGAAGATTTAGTTCAGGAATAAATCTATTGCCGTGTGATTTACATTGCTTTTAGATTTCCACGTACTGAACCGAGGCAAAGTCCAGGGGGATCTAAAAAAAGTTTAATTCCCAGATAAATTTCCTGACATTTTAATAAGTAAATATTTGGCCGCATTTCTTAAAATTCTGCAATGCCTACATAACAAAATATTTAGTGCTGCAATAATTTTATGGATTATTTTACGACAAAATTAAAATCCCTTGCAAGGCACTGTTTCGTAGAGTCAGTTTATAGTTTCATTCTAGTCTTTTTTTCCAGAACTATGAATTCTTCCTTTCAAAAGATAGAAGTAGGGTCTTTATGAAGCAAGTTCTCAGTTCTCTGCGACAAAACTGATAGATGGATTTCTTCAGTGTGACTTAAAGTGGAATTCTATGTAAACCATTTAGACAATTGTCTTGTGGAAATACTCAGTGTTCAATAAGGCTGCTTTTAGAACAGAGACTTATGTTTGTGGAACGTAATTGCATATCAACAGTCATTTTTTGCTCAATCAAATATTAAAAGTTGCCATCCCGATAAAATCAGCAAAAGTTGCAATGTTTTGTTTTCTTAAATTCAGTAATTAAACCAATTAAAGTTTTATTATAACCGAGATTCTACCTCGTGGGATCTCCATTGTTTCGCTTTATAGGACGCGACCAAAAAAAATGTGACGGTTATATCCAGAGAAATGACATCTGATGCAACGAACACAATTTCAATCCATAATCATGTAGCAATTTTGTTAGCCTTACAAATATAAAGTGATTTTCTTACAAAATATAGATTTATAATTTATTTTGAAAATAGTCAGCCAGACGATTCGTTTGACATTAAATTTGCTTATCAAATTATGTAAAATATGAAATTGGGTTCAAGGGAAATATAATTTAAACATATTTTTAAAACAATCTTATGTTAGGTAATAACAAAATTTACCACAGTTGATCAAATGGCTAAACTATTTATTTATTTAACTGATTACTGTAAAGCCATAACATGTATTTTAATGAGGTTTTTGTGATTTGATCTTCGTGTCCCATGGTGATCTGGAATTTTTTTTTAGGGTTTTATCGCTAAAAGATAAGGTTTTATCAGACACGAGGAAAAGTTTTGTGCTCCATGTGGTGGAAAACGATTGGTGGTTGGGTTGTTAAATCAAATTATCAGTCTTGTAGCTCTTTCAACAATACATTCTATGATACAAGTTTAACGAAATAGGAAGCTTTCCAATTTCGTGCAAAGCTGGTGAAATCAGATCATCGCGCGAGAACTTGAAACCGAGACACGCATCCTACACACCTGAGTCAATGTGCACCGTTTGCAAGCTGGTCCGCGATTGGCTAATAGATGTTAATTGAATTAATTATGTATCCCTTGGCCAATCACAGACTAGCTTGCAAACGGTGCACACTAACTGACACACCTATAACTTCTGACGCTTGCGGTCGGAATATATCCGTAGATTCTAAATTATTGAAAAGAAAACAAATTAGTTGGTTAAAACAAGCTGTAGACACATTGTTATGACAGAGCAACTTTGGCTATAAGAAGCACTGTGTATGCACGTCTGGCTCACGGAACAAAGCAGAGGTATCATCGCCAGAAATAGCGGACATGTTCACCGCGCGTGCGCGAGTTTCAGTGGCAATATGGCCGCCAAAAACTAGAAGGCTTTGTATGGCAGAAATAAAACAAAATCAAATTGGCTGGCTTTTAGCTTACCTGGAATATTTCCCGCATTCCGGATAAATTTATGAACATCTTTTCAAGTGTTTTTGTAAGCTTGATTTTCCCCACAATTGTTACTGGCCCTGCTTTTCAACAAAACATATTTCCGAAGCTTCGCTCATACAATGCTCTCTATTTTAGAAGCCATTAATGCCGATTTTCATTCAAAACGGGATTTCGAGGCACCATAGTTCGTAAAGTGATGGGGGTAGCCAACTTGCCGCAATCGTCTGAGAAGAAGCACCGACTGAACTGGCGATCATCGCATTCTCACTTTCTACGACGGTTCCTTCGCCCTGCTTTTTGCTTTCAAAAATCGTTCAGAGCTGTAAAAATCATTTCCACCAACAGTCCACGCTAAAGTCTTGAAGTTCGCTGTCTTCGAACTGCGATATTTGGGCACAGAATGCTCCAAATTTTGCTGCAAATCCCTCATTCAAAATCTAAAGTCTTGTTGTTTTCAACTGCGAGCGAATTATTTCGGTCAGTGGTTTCTATATGGGCCTGAATACGCTTTATTTAACACAACCATTTTTGTCGAACCGAAGCCGCACCAAACGAATTTGAGCCCGTAGGGTGGAACAGCGGTGTATACCAATGAAGCGATATCGCAGTGTAAGACGCACGAAAATTCGCTGCTCCAATGTCCCTGATTTCTGGCGATGATCATACTCAACGTCGAAAACCTTACTGAGTGCCAGAAGAGATCATCAGCGTGTACCCAACAATGACAGCCTCAAGAACCTTGCTTATCCTCTTGCTTGCGTCTATTGTACTGGCTCATGTGACAGTGATTTCGGCAGGTTCTCTTCTTGATCAGCTTGGTAAGTTTGTTTCAATATTGACAGGGTGGTTTTATTAAAGGGACTAATATCATGATATGGTGTTTTCATCATGGACTGAAGGCTTGCTTTCAACTTATTTAATATTATTTTGAAACGAGAAACAAAAAATCAACAAAGGTGATCAAAGCACAAGAGACAAAATAACGAATTAAAACAGTCAAACTTTCACATGATTTCTTGACCGCCTGTCACGAAATCAAATTTGATGAACTGTAATCCACTTCCATCTTTATAATCCTGCACTTTATCTCCAAACTACTGCTTCTGGTTTGCTCTATAGATTTTCTTTTTATCTAAATTAAGTTGCATATTTGGTGGAAATGGCGACATAACATGAAAATAACGTAAGAGAAGTTTTGTTTTCGATCTGCGAGTTGACTGACTCTGTCAGCCTAGCCGACCCAGAGAGATGAATGATGTATCCTTTTATATTTTATTTTGAATTTTTTACATTTCACACAGTTATTTTATTATCTTGATTTTAGACGATGCTCAAGACGATGCTCAAGACGAATTTCGTCGTGCATTTGGTAAGTAATAACCATTAATTATAAACTGACTCTAAGCTACTCTACATAAGTTACTAACATGAGAAATTATGGAATTAATTAAAAAAGAATATTAAACTTGTAGGTAAAGTGAACGTGAAATACGTATAAGCACGTGCTGTCAGCGGTTGGCCGTGCAGGACAAGAAAGATTTTTCACTGCGAACAACAATTTTGAATTTGGCAATAAGACGACGTTCAGTCGCCGCAGTTAATTATTTGTTATTAATTACACTTTTAATAAAAGCCTTCTCCTTTTACGGGATTAGCCTTTTTCGTTTTTCCCCTTCTAGTTCTTTTTAGTTAATTGCAGTTGTGAATTACCATTTTAGATTTAAATTTAAAGTGTATATGACAGATATTTTTTTATTTACTTGATGGAATCTACATGGCGTTCTGATAAGAAAGTCGAAAAACGTTTTTCGATATCGATTTTTCTTGTCCGTTTAATTAGCCGTCTAAAAACGTGAAATTCACTTCCGGTGGGTTACAAAACCGCGCAAGAAGAAAGACTGGAAATAGTCCGCTGTGACGTCAATACAAGAATGCCAGTGTCGCGGTTTCGCAGTTCCTCCATTTTTTGGTGTGTGTTGCTACAACCATAGACAACACACCTCAATGGAACCATGTTTCTTCTTCAGGGCGCACCAAAAAATGTGAGGAACCGAGAAACAGCGACACCGACATTCTTGTATTGACGTCACAGCAGACGTTCCCTGAAGAAGAAACATAACTCTATTAAGGTGCGTTGTTTACGGTTGTAGCAACACGCACCAAAAAAACGGAGGAACTGAGAAACCGCGACACTGGCATTCTTGTATTGAAGTCACAGCGGACTATTTCCAGTCTTTTTTTCTTGCGAGATTTTGTAACCCACCGGAAGTGAAATTTCACATTTTTAGACGGCTAAAACATGGAAAAGAAAATCGATATCGAAAAAACTCTTTTCGATTTTCTTATCAGAACGCCATGTAGATTCCATCAAGCAAATAAAAAAAATATCTGTCATACACACTTTAAAACACAAAGCAGTTTCCAGGACTTGAGCAATCAACATTAGGACTTCAAGTGTGACATGCCTTTTAAAGGGGAAGTATCACGGGAATTTTGATGTTTTTTGGTCAAAGCCATTTTACAATACCTTTACTTATTTACAAAATAATACTAAAACACCAAGAGAGTGAAATAAACCAATTCTTGAAAGAGAGACAGATTTTATGGTCTGTTCCAGCCCATTTGGAGACGAAATTGAGGTAACTTAAAAAAGATTAGGCTAATTTTTTTCAAGTTGTATTTCATTGAGACCCAGTCCGTCTATGACCAGGGACGATAATCGACAGTTTAGATATATTTTGTGATAATTTATCACACCACTGGAGCTTTATTTTTCGGTTTCTGATCATACAATAACATTTTTTGCTTTTTGAAATGACACCAAATCCCCGTGATACTTGGTTGTGCCTAAAGAATACCGTTTAGAGGGACGTCGGACACCTTATTAAGACTTATATAACGTAATGTCCACACTAAGAATTTTATTTTCAATAAATTTTTAAGTGTAAAAAAGAAAATCTAAAATCCCCCACTCAGGATTGAACCTGTGATCTCAGCTAGGCTTAGGCTTAGGCTTACATAGCCTACCGTACCACTGTACCACTGTACCACCCAGCTTCTCGGGTTGTTCAGGCCTAAATTTAACTATATAAACTGCTACCCATAACATCAACTGAAAGCTAACCAGTTACTCCGTTATATAAGTTTCAATAAGGTGTCCGACGTCCTTCTGAACGGTATTCTTTAGGCTTAACTGTGATACTTCCCCTTTAACTACCAAACCAACCGTTTATAGTCTATCTGCAATTATTCTAATCACTGTATGCTATTCTTCCTCTTTTTTTTATTTTCAGGTGGTTGCCACGATGAACTTTCACGGTCATTTTGTAAAAGAATGAAAAAATATTGTTCGTACGGCAACAAAAACGGAAATTTTATGAGGCAAAAGTGCCGTTTTAGCTGCGGCTGTCCATAATGCAATACAAGGTGGGTTGGCTGAATTTTTGGATAAAACAAATAGTCCTTTCTCGTTTCACTCAGTCCCATGCAAGGGTAAAATTTCTATGAAAAGGTTCCAGTTTAATTTTGAAAAATAAACAGCTCCTAAGATTGAAACCGATTATAAACCTTTGCATATTTGCTCATGCATACTTTTGATTTCCATTCTCATTTTAAAAAGTCATTAATTCGTTACAAAAGGATTTCGGATAAACGCCTTCCTAAGATTATATTTTTATACCCAATTTTAGAATTATAGGTTTTGATTAAGCGTTCAAAATGGGAATGATTGCAAGGGCTATTAATTTCTTAATTTCTTCTTTTTTTTTTTTACAGAATGCTGTTTATGGAGATTGAGTAGAATTTTAAAAAGGGGATAACAGACAACAGGAAAATCACGCACCTAACTTTGTTTCTTTCTGTAATAATTTTCTGCGTATAATAAGTTATATCAATAAAGCAATACTATTCAAATGAAAAGAATACTCTCTTTATTCCCTTGTATTACACTATCCTGGGATGTTTGGATGTATGTACTGCTCGTTAGAACGTGTATATAGCCTCCGAAACAACAAGATGATCTTCAACCCCGAAGTGATCCACAAACCGACCGCGAAATAATCCTAACACTCACTCAGAAATGATAAAAAAATCGCCTCCGAAATGACGCCGAAACTGAAGATCCTGGATATCTGAGATTTCCCCGCGCGGTCAATGTGTGAAGACTAAATAAAATCACCGGCAGTCAGACCTTAAGATAACAACATGAGCGGCAAACGTCACTTGCTTAGTAGCAGCATTTAGCAGTATGTCAGTCACTAGGTTTGAATTATATAAAGAACTTTATAAAGCAGTTTTCACTTGTAAGTAAGTAAAGTCGCGCACCCGAGCCAGAAGGCTCACAACGGCCGGAGGTTAAACCCGGTTTCTATAGCATGAAGCGACTAGGAATATTGCTACTCCCCCCTGGATGGGATGCTAGTCCATCGCAGGGTTACCCCCAGGGTGGAGAGAGACAGTGTGGAGTAAAGTTTCTTGTCTAAGGAAACAACATGACGGCAGAGACCAGGCTTCGAACCACCGACCTTCAGGTTGAAAGTCCAACGCGCTAACCACTAGACCACCGTGCCGCCCACAGTTTTCACTTGGGAAGTCGTTAAAATAGAACCAAAGTAATTACTTTGGCCAATGAAAGGAGAGGCAGCCCGACTTATGAATCAATCAGAACTCGAAGCAAATACATGTGGCCGACGCCAAGCGCGGGAAAACGCGTGGGAGCAAGTCACGATTGGTTTTACTTCTGATTGGTCAAGAAAGTGGCGCGAGATTTTTTAGGCACACAGCCACTCACAAAACGTAGCAATGCAAAACCAAAGCATAATGCGAAATTGCTTTCGACACTCAATTATAAACCACTCTGTCAGACTGAGAACACAACAGATTTGTTTTAAAGAGTAACATAACTGATATAAAACAAATGAATGTTTTTGTAACATCTTCTGCATCGAGCGCTTCAAGCGCCATTTTCTGCAGACACAATTGCGGGGGCTGGCCAATAGACTATTTTGCTAATGTTGTGTTCCCAGTGCATCTTGGGTAGTTCCAGTCCTTTGTGGGTGCAAACGACCAGTTTGGCAGGAAATTTGAATTTTTAATTTTGGCCGTTTGCCCCCACAAAGGACTAGAACTACCCAAGATGCACTAGGAACACAAGATTAGCAAAATAGTCTATTCCAGTTATTTTTTTTCTCTACGGAAACCTGTCTACATTGCCAGTTGCCCCTTTTCAGTCAGTCAAGCGGGCGAGCTAATCACGAAAGTAAGCTCGGCGGCGAGACTGGAACGAGCGAATTAGCCGAGGGGAAACTGGAGAGAAGCCACACTAGACTGCTTGCTGTACCTTTTCAGTCAATCAAGCGGGCGAGCTCATCACGAAAACAAGCTTGGCGAGACTAGAGCGAGCGAACGAGTCGAGGGGAAACTGGGGGAGAAGCCACACTAGACTGCTTGCTGTACCTTTTCAGTCAGTCATGCGGGCGAGCTAATCACGAAAGTAAGCTCGGCGAGACTGGAGCGAGCGAACGAGTCGAGGGGAAACCGCCTCTTCCCCAGCGCCCCCTCGTCTTATTACTTTCGCTCGCTCGAGCTGGTCGCAGAACGCGTGATTTGCTCACCCGCTCGACTGTCCAGAGAGAGACTGCTAGCTGTCTAGGCCATGTCATGTGGATATTTCTCTTTTAATATAATAACGACTACGTACTTACGTAAAATTTCATCTAAGTTTTTTGACAGTGGTTGGTGGTACGTTTTAGGAGTATACATTGTATAACTTGGAGTTTAACTTTCTCAGTCTTGACATGATCTATCGGGGTGTCGACTTTTCAAATTAAATGACACCTTATCTGACATCAATAATTGCAAACTGAAACTTTATTATGCTCAACGTGGTCTATGTGATATTGACTATGTTCCGGTGACACCAACCGACATGTGCATTAACTCTTTGCCAAACACAGCAGTTTACGATATTCAGCCATTGGAAAGCGCATGCACGAGGACTACGGGTTTTTGAAGGCGCATGTAACTAAAAGCTTTTCGAAACTTAAAAAGTACCGAAATTAATTTGACTGTCTCACGAGATGCGTTTAATCAAAGAACTCAAATCAACTGCATGAACGTGCAATCAGATTCTGCCGAGCTAAGTTATTTTACATAACTTTAATAAGACTCCAAAAATGGGTCAGCATTAGATCCCATCCACCTAAACCACCTCGGACACTTATTGAGAATTATATAACGTAATGTCGACACGTAATCCACACTCAGGATTGAACTTGTGACCTCAGCTAGGCTTAGACTTACATAGCCTACCGTACCAGAGTACCAACTAGCTTCTTGAGTTGTTTAGGTTTAAATTTAACTATATAAACTGCTTTCCCAGCTAACCAGTTACACCGTTATATAAGTCTCAATAAGGTGTCCGAGTTGGTTTAGGCAGATGGGTCTAATATTAACCCCAAAAATGTCAATTATTCCTTCACTAATTTATATTTATCTTCTATGTTAGACACATCGAAGCGACGTTTCGCCGGCGCGCGCTTAAATTTTTGTATTCTTAATGTTGAATACGCAAGGATTACGTCGTACACTTTACATCGTAACTTGGTACCTGTAAGACATGCTAGACGTCTTGGAGGTGTTTGTACGTCTAGAAGTTTCATTGGAGCAGCAATGAACGCTATAAATTTCAGGTGTTAGTGACTAAAATAAAAATTACTTCAATTAGAAGGATAAGACTAAGCAGGCTTCTTATTGCAGTCGTCATATTTTTTTTATTTCTCGTTTTAAGCTTATTACTGCGTATGTATATAGTTCTATAAATAATTCTTGAGACGATCGATATAAGCTGATGAAAGGTTTAAATAAACACTAAATGCTGCAAAAAAGAAGGTAAAATTTCAGTAAAACCCCACATTTATTATGCATGTTATGTTACTGTTTGTCTTTAAGGCCCGGTTCAAACGTCGAACTTCACATGTGCCGAATCTAATGCAAATGAGCAAGAACAATAGATTTTTCTCATTTGCATTAGGTTCGGCACATGTGAAGTTCGACGTTTGAACCGGGCCTAAGCGTTTCATTGTATCGGCTTTTCTTTCAGTGTTACGAACGATATGCATAACCAGTGTATGGGGTTATACAGAAATCTTTCCAAAAACAAAATACACAAAATTTAAGTAGTATGTTTCCATGAAACAGTGACGAAAGGAAAGGGTATTTTGTATGAGCAAATTAATGTAATTGCGACCCTGCTTAGTATTCTTAATATCATACAAATATGAATGAAAATGATTCCTTAAACCCCCTGCTAAAAATAGTAAAATAGGGATATTTGTTTATTCAAAAAACTGAACTCACTATGTAAATGCCTAAATATTTAAATGAAATTATCCACTACACCACTTAAACGCTCACACTATTCAATACTACGTCACATTATGTTCTGTGAATGACTTTCTTTTAGCTTGTCGCAACGTCAGTCAGTGTCACTGATCAACAACACTACCAGTGCCTTTAAGGATATCTCTTACCGGTCCAGGCGAATCTACTAAAGTATCACCACCATCGACGAGAGTTTCTTTCCCCATATACAAAAAATGGAAAACTGTACTGCAGATGAAACTACCACGAGAGTGCTAAACCATGAACACACATCATCAAAAGGGATTCCCGTTTTTCTATCTACTGTGAACATATTTCTTTCTATCACCGCACCGCTAGGTAACGTCTTGATCCTAAAAGCTCTTCACAAAGTGACTTCTGTTCATCCACCAACAAAACTATTGTTTCGCGATGCCTGGCAGTCACTGATCTTTGTGTTGGTTTTATTTCGCAACCACTCTTTGCCATCATAAAGCTAAATGGTGTTATCAAGTTCAATTTGAATACTTTATACTATGTTGTCAAAGTAGAAGAAGCCACAAGTTTTATTTTCTGTGAAGTATTTGCCTTTACATCTACAGCAATAAGCATGGACAGACTCCTCGCTTTGTTGTTAGGAGTGAGATACAGACACATTGTAACTTTGAGACGAGTTCGCGCGGTCATAACCTGTTTTTGGATTATTACCATTTTAGCCGTATTTAAGTACTTAATGTTTGATAGCTATCGCATCACCTTAACTGCAGCCATAATCTTCGCAATCCTTTCTGTAATAATCTCAGTCTTTTCTTACACAAAGATATTGCTTACACTACGACAACATCAAATTCAAGTACAAGATAATGTTCAACCGAACGGAGGGGGAATTCCAATGAACATAGCACGATACAAGAAAACGGTGTTGAGCATAGCTTGGGTGCAGCTGGGACTAGTGGTATGTTATCTTCCATCTACGATTGCTGTTACAATAATAGAGATCAACGGATGGAGCTGTACGAGCGCGCAAATCGTTTGGAGTTGGGCATCAACGCTAGTCTTCTTAAACTCGTCTCTAAACCCGTTCCTGTATTGCTGGAAAATCGGAGAAGTGAAACATCAAGTTAAGAAGACAGTAAGACAGTTGTGTTGTTTATCAAGTTAAGTTATACAGATTGACCTACTCCTGACGAAACGAAACTTAGTCATACCAAGAGCGGACAAATAGACGAATCAGCAAAGCGATGGTCAGTGAAAGCTTTGAAAGGAATATACATTGTATACATTCAATTTACAAAATAAGTTGTTTCAGTCAATTTCAGACCAGCTCCCTTCGTAAGTTAGAAAGAACGCCGACAATTTTGAAATGTTTTGTATTAGATAATGCACACAAATATAATTGATATCGAATAAACGGTATGTTTAAGATCATCTCAAACATAAAAAGACAGTTAGTACGTTTCAGGGCGTAAACTAAAGGGAACTCAGTATTAAATAAGTCGAACTCTTTGGAGCCGCTAATTAATATAAAGCGTAATATGGGTCACTGATGTTTAAAAGCTAGTTATGAACAAATTAAACACGCCAATTAATTTCAACACCTGCTAGTTATCCGTGTCGAAAATTGGAGATTATTAAAAACAAACGCCGGATCAAAAGCATGAAGCCGCAACCATGATGAATACCGGGATTTTGCTAAATAGCATATTACTTAAGTCTTTAGAGTACTTTTATTTTTCTCACTAATTGTAGTTGATGATCACTTTGTACAATAAACAACTCATCCCTATACTTAATTGCAAATTGTAATAAGGACGCGTTTTGTAATTCCTGTCGTAATTTGTAATATAGCGGTTGTCACTTTTTGCATGTCAGATAACGCTTGCCAAAACTTCTAATAACATACAAATTTTAAATTGCCATAACACATTTCATTTAAACAAGAAAACCGAGCTATCAAAATTGCAATAATACTGTACTTTATAGAATTGTAATAATTTGTAAAACGCAGTAATTAAGTGTTGCGTTTTGTAATATCTGTCGTAGATTGTGGCAATGTTTGCTTTTAAAATGTGTAATATGCACACCGATCTTAAATTGAAATCTTAAATTGAAATAAGACCGTTGTCTCAATTTGTACGGAGATGAACTGCCAAGAGTTGTAATAGCCCATTTTTCATAAACCTCAATGCCTTCACCTTGTGTAACCTATTTCGAAACAACGCAACTATCGCAGATTGTAATTATGCCACGTCGAAATTTGTAATAATTTATAATTTCAATATTACCTAGCAGAATGTAATTCTCTTGTAGCTTCAACTTGTAAAATAGCTTGTAAATGTAATATTACTGTGTCATTCAACTAGTAAAATCCGTAACGCAAAACATTAATACGTTTGCGCGAATTCGCCAAGAAAGAGGCGGCCGAAAAAGACTGGAGAGACCCTCATACAGTGACACTGATGAGAGACTCGCGAGTCGCAATTAAGTCTCGCGCACGAATATCGACGCTTCGCGCTTGTCCTCGAGAGAACTGATATTTTGCACCTCCCCAGCAAGTCTTACAGGGAATACTTACCTTTTTTTACATAATCTGATAAGAAAGTTTCACCAACGTAGCAAAAAAGGAAATCAATGTAAAGTATCCCTCACAATGTCTAAACAGAAACTTTTTTAATTTAACAATTAGTTCATGCGTCAGCGTGCGTATGTCGAGATATTGAGCACGCGGGAAGTTTGGAGAGCACGAAAGAGGCGTAAGAGTTGCACGAGGTGCAGCCGAGTGCAACTCTAGCCTCTTGAGTGCTCTCTAAACTTCCCAAGTGCTCAATATCTCGACATACGCACAGCTGCAGCATGAACTAATTGTTTTATAACATTATCAACGCGGTGTTTCTCGAGGTTGCTGACGTCATTAGCGTGCTCAATAAGAATATGAAGCACGCCCGCGCTATTAAATTTGATTACGTGAAAATTCTAGCTATGTTATAATATTAATTTTTTCATACTTTTTGTTATCGTTATTTTTCTTCTTTTTCATTTGTAAGCCTGGCAATAAATTGATATCCATTTTCATACCACAAAAAAAAACACCCCAAAACAAAACAAAATCTCATACCCATTGTGGCCGTACACACCGATATAGTTTATACCATACTAGTTAACCAATGGTTTCGTGTGGTATACCGTGAAATAACCCACGAGTGACTTGATATTTTTCTCAGTATACACACGAGCGTACGCGTTTAGCTAGGCGAGTGTACATACCAGCATACTATGAAAAAAATCAATGGGTGGGATATTGTTTTGGTATAAAACTAGAAAGCATCGTATGACTATTTTATCCCATGCCTTTGGTACCAATGGTAGGTCTCCGACAATTTTTGGATATAGTTACAGTGTTATTTAAAATTTTGTGGTCAATTTCTGAATTTTTCCGAAGTTTAGTGCGCGAAGACTTCTCATTTACCGAGGATGTTCCTAAAATTTCCGATGTTTATCGAAGGTCATTTTGACGATTTCGTTCATTTTACGAAAAGTTCCGAAGATTACCGAAGATTACCGAAGTCTTCCAAACATTACCGAGGAAAATACGAAAATGTTTCGAGTATAGCCCACTCGTATATCTTGTTCAGATCAACCACTTGCTAGTTCGATTTAGGACGCCGAGAGAATACCATTGAATACAACTCGTGGTTAGTACAACTAGTGGTTTACTTAGCGCGTCGGACTTTCAACCTGAAGGTCGGTGGTTCGAAGCCTGGTCTCTGCCGTCGTGTTGTTTCCTTAGACAAGAAACTTTACTCCACACTGTCTCTCTCCACCCAGGTGTATAAATGGGTACCGGCGATAAAATGCTGGGGGGTAACCCTGCGATGGACTAGCATCCCATCCAGGGGGAGTAGCAATATTCCTAGTTGCTTCATGCTACAGAAACCGGGTTAAGCTCCGGCCGTATGGGCCACTGTGGCTCGAGCGCGACTTTACCTTACAACTCGTGGCATACCGTACCAGTGCCAGTAGTCACGACACGAGAGTTAAAGGAAATATCGATCCCCTCCCCCCCCCTCCCCCCCCCCCCCCTGCTCGAAAACAGGAACACTCATCAGGGAAGCGAAGGGCTGTTGGAAATTCAGAAGTTCTGGGTGAATATTTCGTAGGTAAAACATTAGTATCTCTGCTTTTCTGTTCGTGAACTATAACCCCCAAAAAATAGTTGTGAATAAAAGCCTCGATTTCTCCTTGTGTCTCTATGTCTGTAGAATATCGTTGAGCAAAGGACGCGTTCACCACGAGGAAGGTGTGAAAATTTAGGTTAATTATTGATAATGAGTATGTTGCATTACTAGCTAGCCGTATCGAAATCGTGTTCGCGTCCCCTCAGCTCAGTTCAGTCTCATCGACCGCTGTCGGAGTGATTTCGAAATAAATTTGTCTTTTATTCCGTACAATCTTCGAAAATCTTTGCTATCCAACGGTCCTATCACCATGCCTCACAGTCCTCGCTCAACTCTCGCGGTAGTCTTCGACACTTCAGTTCAGATTTCGACTGGGACATGTTGGACCAAAATATTACAAATCTCGCAGCCAACAGCTTGAAGCAGTGGCGTTCGTGGCGCAGTGAATTCTGGCCCAAAATGTGTTCGTGGCGCAGTGAATTCTGGTAAAAAGCGATCAATTCGAGATTTTTCCTAGCTTATATTTTTTTCTCATATATTTCTCTTAAATCCTGATTATGTTGCTGCCTACTCGCTGCGCTCGTTCCGCAGCAATGAATTAAGAATTTTAAATTGCGTATTAGGCCCCAACCTACGCAATTACAAACAGGTATCAACAACAATAAGAAGCCGATCAAATTCCAAATTTAAGAGCTAATGCAAATAGCTAGCAACGAATCCGATTTCTGGATAACCATGCCTTAAATATATCTCAGAGACACATCATAATAGTTAATAGCCCCAACTTGTCATCATTAATTATTAATTAGAATAGAATGTGAAAATTAACTCAACAAAGTGGAATAATTATTATTATCGGACGAACCACGAAAAGCGTAACAGAATTATTCACTTGGGCCATTTATCATAACGCGGAAGCATTTGTAGTTGAAGGGCATGGGAGGAGTGTCGTTTACAAAATCCATTTAGAGAACATGGCATGTACCAAAGGGTTCATTATTTTCCTCGCCTGGATTTCATTTGCAATTGGTACATTATTGTATTCTGGTAAGTGTTGCATGATTATCAGTAAAGCAACATGTTGGACCTCAAGGAGAAATTATTAGAGGAAGACGAAGAAGACCAGTATCTAAGCTCGGTCAACATTGTCAGTTTTATTTCACACATTTTGCGATTTTAGCAATACGTGTCCTTTGGAACAAACGTACATATCCCAAGCAATGAATTTATCGGCTCGGTCTGCGTCCCTCATGATGAAAATTTATTAATAAATAAGGTGCAATATTTACTTTAGGTTTATGTCGTTTGTGAAGAATAGCTTCATACAATTAACGATATATTCAATTGAGAAATCGTAAATGGGAAAGATTGAAGTGCCCAATGTAAAATACATTATGCGAAAATTTAATTTATAATATTTTCAACAGATCTCTTGTGAATGACAACTACATGTTGTTGCTAAGTTTAGACTTAACAAGGACGTTTGAGAGGCCAAACCCGTCGGTACTCAATCCACCACAACGGAATAATTATTATCTCACTTGGGCCATTTGCATCGACAGATATACTTCTGCAGCTTAAAAGCAAATAAATAAATAAATAAATAAATCTAACTGAGGAACTGAATGAGAAAAATAGAAGAAGAAAACAAAGAAAACAAAAAGAACAAAGCAGAAGAAGATGGAGACCAGTGTTTTAGCTTGGTAAACTATTGTCAGTTTTATTTGACACACGTTTATGATTTTATCAAATGAACGCGTGTCCTTTGCCGAATAATGTATGATGACTTGGCAGAATATCAGCGTTTAAGGGGTCGTGACTTCACAAATGAAAGGAGTCGTCTCTAACCAATATAAAAGAAAACAAAAAGGATATGGAGGAAAATGGCAACTTTTCGTTATGTGAAAATACAGTTAAAGATGAGCCACAGTCAGGAAAACATTTTCTATAAGCCGGAAAAAATACTTGTGAAAAAAAATGACATAAATTAAGTTCATACATCTTAGCAGTCACTGAACAGTTTGGATGGATTAAGAATTTTAAAATGCGTTAGGTCCCCACGATAAGCAATTAAAAACAGGTATTGAGGAAAATAGGAAGATCAAATTTCAAATTAAGGGGCTTATGAAAATACTTAGCAACAAATACCATGCCTTAAAATCCCTTTAGAGATTTACCAGTTGTTTAAAAACTGAAGCTAACATGGACTTACTGTGAAATGTGTTTCAGAGACGCATATCGCAATTAGTTCATAGCCCCAACTAAGCATGATTAATTAATAATGAAGAATAGAATCTGAAATTGCATTAACTCAACTCAACAAAATGGAATAAATTATCATTATTTCACTTGGGCCATTTTTCATAACGGGGAAGATTTTGCAGAGGAGAGCCGTTCACTAAAACGTGAAAACAAATCCATTTAGGGAACATGGCTACTATCAAAGTGTTCATTTTCCTCGCATGGATTTTATTTGGAACGGGTGCATCAGTGTTTTCTGGTAAGACGAAGAAACTGAACCAGGAAAATAGAAGCTTAATAGCTAGGTTACCATTGTCACTTTTATTCGACAGATTTTGTGATTTTATCAAAGCATTTCCTTTAGAAAAAAAAGGTATATAGATGCAAACAAACTATAGCACTATGTATCCGAAGTAATCTGTTTTCACTTACTTACATGCAGTTAACAAAAGATGAAGGATAAATGTCAAAATAAGCGCATTTTTTTGTAGTTCTGGCGACGGAATACAACCGCATCATTATATTCAAAAAACCGATACCAGACAAAGTACTTCCAGGTCATGTGATAAGGACTGAGAAGGTGGTAGACGAAGGAAGCTGCCGAGTGAAGTGTTATATGGAGCCAAACTGTGTGTCTATCAATGTGGGTCCTGTAGACGAGGGAAAACGCACGTGCGAATTAAAAAATTTCACCGATGAAAGTCCTTCACACTCTGATTTAGAGGAAAAGAAAGATTACATTCACTACGCTGTCGAGGTATCACATTATTTTGCGATAAAAAATGAAAATGACGATGATACTCATGATGATGATGATGATGATGATGATGATGATCGGGGGGGGGGGGGGGTACTCCCTATAATGGGCTATACGGGGATGCTCCGCCCCAAAGGGGTACCTTTTTGAGGCTGGAGGTATTTGAAAGGGTCGGGATTTTACGAGTTGAAGTGTATGAAAGGGTAGGGATTTCACGAAGAATAGGAAAGGGTAGCGAAAACACGCCATTGAAGCATAAAAAAGGTAGGGAAAACTGCCATTTAAGTATTATAAAAAGGGCCTTTCAAAATATATCAAACAGACGCACGTAAAGGGGTACCATTTCCAATGAAAGGTATATGAAAGGGGTGCCATTTTCAATGAAAGGTATATGAAAGGGGTACCTTTTCTGTCAAAAATGGCATATGAAAGAGTAAGGGTTTGGAACTTGGGGCGGAGCATCCCCGTACAAAACTTTGTTGATAACCCCCCCCCCCCCCTCCCCCCCCGGGATGATGATGAGGTTTATGGTGATTAATATGATCATCTGTATACTAACTGCATGTATATCTGCATGTATAACTGCCTGTATAACTCCCAAGAGACTAAAAATAATATGCAAAGGCGGTCGGTTACGAATACAAAAATTGTTGATGATTGAATTTTGTGATTACGCGTTGATGTGATTAATATTATGACTATGTACTGATAATACCGCGTGATTATTGTATACCAACTGTCTAACTGCAGTCCAACCTCTCCCAAGTGACTGAAACTGCCAAGCTAAGGCAATTGCGAATACGGAATTTTGTAAATGCGAAAAGTCTCCGAGACAACCTCTCCTAAGCGACCACCTCTCCTACGCGACCACCTCTCCTAATTAGCGCCAACTTTTTCAAAATACCAAATTTTCTCCAGTCAAATCACTACAGTCCAAACCTCTCGTAAACGACCACCTTTCCAAAATACCAAATTGTTTCCTGTCAAATTACTATAGTCCAAACCTCTCGTAAACGACCGCCTTTCCAAAATACCTTTGTTTTCAGTCGTATCAGTATTGTCGAAACCCCCTCGTAGCGACCGCGACCACATTTAACGCTGGTGGTTTGAATTTTTCTGTGGCTTAATTTTAACCTCTGGTAAGCGACCACATATATATCTGTATTTCGATTACTACAGACGCAAATTGAAAAATGTGTAAGAGTACAACCCTAATAAAACGAAACTTTTGTCCCTTTCATCTAAACATCTATATGATCAATATCTTGCGCTGATAGGTGCCTTGTACATTAAAATTACTAGAGGTTCAAAAGATTCAAAATTAAGACCCCCTGTCTCTCAAAGTTAAGACCTCCTGTCTGTCAAAGTTAAGAGCCCCTGTCTCTCAAAGTTAAGACCCCCTGTCTCTTAAAGCTAAGACTCCCTGTTTCTCAAAGGTAAGACCCCCTGTCTCTCAAAGTTTAGACCCCCTGTCTCTCAAAGTTAAGACCTCCTGTCTGTCAAAGTTAAGAACCCCTGTCTCTCAAAGTTAAGACCCCCTGTCTCTCAAAGTTAAGACCTCCTGTCTCTCAAAGGTAAGACCCCCTGTCTCTCAAAGGTAAGACCCCCTGTCTCTCAAAGATTAATCCCCTGTCTCTCAAAGTTTAGACCCCCTGTCTCTCAAAGTTAAGACCCCTGTCTATCAAAGGTAAGACCCACCTTGGCCTTATATTTGGGGTGGTCGCTTACGGGAGGTTCGGCAGTACGTACCGACCATTGAAAGTGAACGCTGTTGACTACAACATGTTGCACCTCAGGGGAGTATTGAAGTGATCTGTTCAATAACTTTGTTGGATCCTGGTGGTTATGATGTCAATGAATGTGCAAATGAAATAAAATCTTTATCGACTAATACATGTTATTTTACATCCAGAATTTTTGTCACAGTAGCAGTTGCCCTGGAAAGAATAACATGTGTCAAGTAGGATTTACAGACTCGGGATATAGATGCGTCTGCCGTAAGGGTTATAAAGGAGAACTGTGCAATGAAGGTAACATTATAAGGAAATATGCATACTGGATAATGATAAATCAAGAAAATACGTTTATGGAGGTTTATCACCACTGAATAACTACTTTTTAGCGTTTGGACGTCTTATTTTAGTCTGATGAACGACACCAATCTGGAGACAAAGCACCATGGTGATACACTGCTTTGCATCCTTAGCTAAGTTTGGATAAACAAGATGACGAAAAAGCCTCGATATGAATAGCAATAAGTCGACCACAGGCATCGGTTGTCATGGCGACACAAAGTGAAGGTCACGAAAGTGAGAACGCTTTATATTTATTAATGAGTTCTTTTCTTTTCTTTTCTTTTCTTTTCTTTTCCAGTTTACAAGAACTGTGCTGAACTCTACAAAGCTGGTCATCGAATCAGCGGTGTTTACCCGATCGACCCCGACAAGGGCGGTAGCTTTAATGTATATTGTGACCAAACAACAGCCGGTGGGGGGTGGACAGTGTTCCAAAAGAGACTGGACGGCTCGGTTGATTTCTACCTTGGCTGGAGTGACTACAAACGAGGATTCGGAAATCTGAATACTGAATTTTGGCTTGGACTAGATAAGATTCACCGCCTGACAAAAGAAAACAGCAGGCTTCAGGTGGATCTTGAAGACACGACCGGAAACACAGCTTACGCTGAGTACCGCTCCTTTGCTGTTGCGGATGAAGGAAGCAAATACGCGCTGAGTCTGGGAAGATACTCTGGTGAGTGTGTTGATACGTCACGTGATTCAGCTCTACAATCTACTCCGACACAGTTCGTTAAAGCTATAATTGATTATCTTTGGTTTGTTCTAAACGCAAATAGAATTGAACTACCGTAGAATTCCGAAACTATATTCCCTTAAAAGCAACTCCGATGCAACACTGGCTTAGAATACTGGTGTTTCCTAGTATTTCCTTTCATATCTTAAGTTAGAATATTCAATTTTGCAGTCGCCGCATTTACCGAGTAAATACGTTTCTTGGAATAAATTTTGTTTGTGTATTTTTAGCAGTCCGAAATTAAAGTAACGGATACCCGCCGTTGAAGTTGCGGCCCCTAAGAGCTGCTAAACTCAAACGTATTGGGGCCCGCTAGTTTTGAAATTCTACGATATTGATCCCAGTTGAAACATGCATGAGTCATTCTTTCGTATTTTTTTAAATTAATTTCTATTTTAGAAAGTTAAAATTAATTCCCATTGTTGTAAAACACATTTAAGGTCTTAGGACCATTCTGGGACAAGACACAAACTCACACAACAACATAACAGTCTTAACAAAAGAGATGGTAAATGTCAAATCGTGGCCAGAAACATTGTTCACAGTTAGCATTTTTTACGGTTAAAGTTTTTTAATTTTTACGCATGACTAATTTTTGGCTAACGGTTAAACCAATTGAGACCCTTAAATAAGAAAAGATAAATCACAGTTACGTAATTCCCATAATAATAAAAAACTTTATTGCTTTTCTTTTCTCTGAAGGAACTGCTGGTGACTCATTTTCGAATCATCGTGGCATGGCGTTCACCACCAAAGATCAAGACAACGACAAAAATTCTGGAAAAAACTGCGCCACGACATACAAGGGAGCCTGGTGGTACAGAAGCTGTCACCAATCCAACCTGAATGGCCTCTATCATCACGGCGAACACCTTTCTTTTGCTAACGGTGTGAACTGGAAAAAATGGAAGGGTTATCACTACTCTGCTAAACGAGCTGAGATGAAAATCAAACCAGTGGATGGCTAGAATTAAGTACAGTTCCGTACTTTTTTCCCAATTTTTGTTAAAATGGCAATTAATATCTACTCTCCTGATATGTTGTAGCTTTATCAAAGTTGCTGACACTAGGCAGCATTTGGCTTACAGATCTAAACTACCTTATTATAGGAAATTAACAATGTACTTTATAAACGCGATTGTTCATGACTCCTCTATTGGCTCTTCAGAGTCACATTTCACGGGGGCTTTGAAAGATCTTTTGAATTGATAGGGTCTAGTTAGGCTTCAAAACCAAAGTTTCGGCTTTAAAAAAACTTAGAAATATCCGTGCACTTGTCTTGGAAGGTTTTATTGGGGTGCCAGTAAAACGCGGGGTCGGGGCCGGGGTCGGGGTGGAATTAGGTCTCGGACTAGGTATGGGATTAAATATAATCCTATACCTAATCCTAACCCTATGCCTAATCCCATACCTAATCCTAGACCTAATCCCACCCCGACCCCTCGTTTTACTGACACCCGTTTTATTGACGGAAGCCAAAACGCAGTTTGGCGTTCAGAAATGTAAAGTGCGAGTTTGCAGAATTATGAATATCGCAGTAAATAAAGCAAGATGCTTATCAAAAAATTCGCGTTAATTTAATGCATTTAAACCTAACTTTTGAAAAATTCGCGTTAATTTAGTGTAACGTAAATTTTCTTCGCGTTGTCAACGTGCATTGTTAATTTCCTATCATAAGGTATACTCTACCTTATAGGTGATAGAACGTACGGTTTTCTATTGTGTGTCGCAAGTATTTTCGCAACTGCTTTGATTTTGCATTGCTACGCTTAGTAATTGGCTAAAAATCTCGCGCACTTTCTCAACCAATCAGATAATTAAAACCAAAACCAATCGTGAATACTGGCACGTATTTTCCCGCGCTTGGCGCCCGCTACATGTATTTGCTTCGAATTCTGATTGGTTCATTGGATTGTCTGCGTCTGTTGTGATTGGCCAGAGTAATTACATCATTTGGTTTTGGTTTCACGACATTAAAAGAGCGGGATCGTAGCTGTCCAAACGATGTCTGTGATTGGCGAACGATAAAATTGATATATCACTTGAATAATGCCCCTATCCCTAATCCCTATCGCAGTGGGACAAATCTATTGTTTTCTTAGCGAATCATAGACATCGTTTGGACAAGTGCAGGACTACCCCATTAAATACCGCTCTATTTTTGGTTCATCTGGACCATTCACTTCTTGGTACAAGTTATTGGGAAACACTAAACGGTGCTGGTATTAAGCATTCTACTCGTATGTTATTCATTGTCTCGGGTGTTTCTTGGTGTTGCGGAAGCCATTGTTGGTTAGCTTTTGTGTTGTGGTGTGGGTATTGTTTAGTGTCTTTTGAATCTTTTGTTTTATGGTGATGACACCATCCGCAACACCAAGAAACTACCATTGTCTCTGATTTTCAGACTTAATGTATATAGATAGCCTGACCCTAACAGCGTCGCTCTTTGAACAGAAAGCCGATGATAAACTTAACTGAGGTGAAGGGTCGGAAGCACAAGAATAAAATTGACGACCGGGCTATCTTTTAATTTTAGCAATTCTCAAAAACAGACTTACGCGACCGTTTGCACAGTACATTTAGACCGTACAAAAGTTCACAAAAACAACTTTTTCTCCGTCTAGAATAACTAGTACGACTAATTTCCAAATAAAATGCACCTGCTGCTTATAAAAATTGTCCGAGAAACTGATTTGGAAATCAAAATTGCAAAAAATACACAAACATATTTGCATAAGACCACGCGAATGAAGTTTAGAACTTTACAATCCAAGTCTTGTTTTGTTTACATAAAATCGCATTTCAACCTATGTAATGAATGAACAAGCACATAAAAATGGACAACACAATCTTCTTTCGAAATATTTTATTCAAATCTCCATAAGTTTATGTTTAAAAGCAAAACGCGAACCATTAAGAGCTCATCGAGGCCGAGATGTCTCCGATGAAAGAAATCGAAACAACTGAATTTAATTGAGCGCGTGTTATAAACAATTTTCCAAAACTAGCGAGAACACAAAGAAAAAGTCAATCACAGATTGATATCAACATAAATTCCCATCGAAAAATGTATTTTGTTTTACCTTTAAGTCCCTTCACTGCTTGGAAATTGTTTAAATCTCTGCTTCTTCACTTCTGAAACCCGAAGTGACAAACATCTTCCCGCATTGCTCCTATCCTCGAAGCAAGATTTTATCTCTGAAAGCTCTTCTATTTCCACTATAGCGGCTTCTGAGTATCCCTTAATTAGTATCCTTGTCTTCAGTAGCAAACCGCTAAAAAAATGCAAGAGAATAACGACATTAATTTAAACGGTTTTCTCCGCTAAACGCAGCAGTGTTTTCCCAGGTGACGTGAAATTGAAAAGATCTCGGATGTCGTGTGGCGTCATACGCGCATGTTTTACGACGATATACGCGCCCGCGAGTTAGCCCTGCGCGACGGCGGCGGGCACACAACGCGCCTGCGAAACAGTCCGCTAGCAATGACCATGAAAAATGACGGGAATGAGTTCTTTGGTTCTCTGGTTCTATGAGTATGTGGCTTCACGCGGCCGTGCCCGCAGAGCTCCGCTATTAACTTGTTTTCTTTGTCACAGACCAAATTAGACTTTTAAAACTTTAATTGTGCAATTACGTTTAGGTAAAGCCAAGTGAAGATAGGCAAATTCTAAAGACAAATTACAATAATTAAATCAACCTGAGAGCCAACCCGTGAATAAGAAATGATAACACGCAACGCAATATCTCAGTAAGCTTATGTTGTCGGCACACTGACACGGTTCCATATTTTTTAAAAAATCACCCTAAGGATTTTTGACGAACGCAAAACAAAAAGGAAATCACTTTTATAATGTCCAGTTCGAGCAAAAAAAAAAAAGTAGAGTCACGGGCAAGAATTGAACCAGGGCCTCCCCAGTATAGCTTAAGAGGCCATCGAGGAACACATGCTCAGTGACTCAATTTTGTTATTTAAAAGTAGATACTTATCAAAACGCCTGTCTCGATTAGAAAATCCTTTTAGATCGATTATCTGTCGCATGCGAAACATCTTTAAACTTATTGCTGTTTATATTCGTTTGCAAAAAATTAGTTATTGTTATCGCTTGATTCACGCCGTCCTTGTTACCAACATATTCGTAACAAAGCAGTATACAGCTTATAGAAGGAGTGAGCGAGTTAGTGAGCGAGTGACTCATTGCGTTCGTCTGCGAACGCGATCCTAATTTCGTGTTGAATGTCCTGTATCACGTGTTGGGTGGCCTGTGCGATTTCCTAGCGGAAAAAATCGAGATTTTTTCTCATGCTTGGACATCCGATTAGCGCCCCCCCCCCCCCCCCCCCCGAAGATTCTTTTGTGTTTTCAGGGGTAAATTCACGGGTGGGAACTGGTATCTACTTTGGCCTCGCTGTCATGGAGCTTGCTGCCGATCGGAGAAGGACGCTTTCATATACGCAGCTTTACGCTTTTCAACGGCCGGAAAAAGTCGAGAATTGACTGATTTTTATCACATAGCAAGTGAAATGAAGCCTGGCAGAGGTTTGACGGCAAAATCAACCACGGACATTTCAGGGTCTGTTTACGAACGCTGTCGATCCGCCTCGATCTCAACACAATTCATCGGTCTCTGTAATACGGCAAGTGAAATAATGGTTGGCTGCGATTTTTTTTCTATTTGGATGCAACAATTCTTCCCCGTAACTTATGCCCGCATGTTTTTGCTCGCTGTTGTTGCTGTTTTCAGGTATTAAAAATATAGAAGGCTGCATCACGGTGTTCCTTTGTTTGCTTATAGTAGTGGTATCGGCTACTATCCTACCACTTTTCGCACCTTGAACAATGGAAACAATAGATTTATTGTTCTCGAGAACAACGGGCTATTGTTTAGAGAACAATAGATTCTATTGTCTTAACCCTAGGCCTATTGTCCTAACCCTAACCCTATTAACATATTAACCCTAAGAATTACAGCTGCGCATGTCCTAATAACCCTAACCCTATTAGCATATTAACCCTAAGAATTACAGCTGCGCATGTCCTAATAACCCTATTAGCATATTAACCCTAAGAATTACAACTGCGCATGTCCTAATAACCCTAATTCAAAATGGCGAAATTGAGACAAATATTCAAAATGACGGAACTTATGAAATATTCAAAATGGCGGAATTGAGTAAAGTATTAAAAAAGGAGGATCTCATGATTTATTCATCAAAGTCAGGGGGGCCCATCCAGTTCAAGGCGGGCCCCGCCAGTGCAAAAACGACCAAAGTCGTGTATTTGCTTACCTAACCCCGAATTCTAAGATCCCTTTATAGGGACACAAGTTCTCTTCCATGTGGGACAACATGGTTGGGACACTTTGGATTTTTCAACCAGTACGCATACGCAGTAGGGTTTTTTGGTCTAAATGGGTTCAAATTCAATCACAAACATGATTGTCACCCAAGATCTCTTCCATGTGGGACACGTGTAGTACACTTAACGGATTTTTAGCGACAGCGCATGTGCAGTACTATTTCTTAGTTTAATGTTAAGGGTTTTAGCCCAAATTCTGCAAAGTCTCACACATGTTTGTAACAAATTCAACTATACGTTTAATAAAAATAAGATCTAAGATACATGCCTCGGGTCTTAGAGACTGCAACTGTGAAAAGAAATTACACATGATCAATTTGTCAGGGAAAGTTTTTGAATGCCATTCATGACAGAGTCTATGTCCATCGGTGTTTCCTCTTTTCTTTCTGGACATTCTATATCAGAGCTCCCCTTGATTCTATTTGGCCCATCGTAGATAGCGTGAATGATTCGACTCTGAAGGTTACCGTCAAAGAAGGAAAGGATGTTTTGGATCAAAAAAAACAAAGAAAGATGACCTTAAAAGTGGAACCAGTCAAAAGCAAGGGCTAAATGTCTTGGAGTCAATAACCAAACGTCAAGTCAAACCGAAAAAGCGAAAGCTGTCAACTTTGAAAGTTGAGATTCCCAAACGACCAAAACTTCACAGACAACACGGAGTTTTATATTTGTGTGTGCTTTAAGTTTTGATAACAAGACTTTCCGGTAGCTTCAAAGTTCAAACGTTTAATTATGCGAATTCTGAACTATAAATTTGCATGGAAAATTAGCACCTCGGTCAAAAAAACAAAGCAGCAGACAACAAAGCCACACGTTTAATGTTAACAAACCTCATCAAAGTTAAGTCAACCAAAGCGGTTTTTATTTACAACCATTCAAATCCACGCACAGCAAAGCACAGTCAAATGATAAGGAAATCAAACTTAACGATGGAACTGATCGTCTTCTTTCTTGAAATACTTTTATAACGTTCGGCCACATCAATCAGTGAAGCCGAGTTCGCACTTTTACGTTTATCATTCGATAAATGAACTTGTTGGATTCGAGGCTGTTTTCGGAAATCCTTTACCATATTTATTTATCATAAAGTAACCAGATAACCAAAGCCAAGTTGCATGTCCAAACATTAATTTATATTAAATTTAACAACTTTACTCGAACGAAAAGTAACTGGGCTGCGATAGTTTAAAGCGTGACGAATGAACGTTCAATTAGCGATAACAGTTTACGAACGAATTAACAATGCTTTTCTTGAAGTCAATGAATGCGCAGCGCTATTCGCGTAACAACGAACCTTTTCTGTCATTTGAATTTAAGCGACCATTTGTAAAAACATAATGAACTAAAACAACTTCTGTTTAAACAACGTTTAAACGCAACCGTTGCTTCAAACATGGCGAAAGCATGTTCGTATGGAATGGAAAAATATAAGCTACATGAAGTGATATTATACGCAGCGAAACCTTGCGAGTGTTCTGCTGTTTATTTGTAGAACTTCTTTAGACAAGTTAAACAATAAACTTGAAAGCCATTGTGATTATCAATTGCCAACTTTGAGGGTGACTGACATGCAGAGGAAACTTTAAGGAAACGCGAGGCTTGTTATTGGGAAAGCACGACAATTTTTTTTTATTTGGTTTCACAGGGAGATATTTTCTTTAGAACGTGATTGACCATAACAACAATACTATGTATTTGAGCAAACGCTAAAATACGGTTCTCTATTTTAACAAGCTTTAATAAGCACTGAAACAAAGTTAACAATGTCTTTAAAGTAATTTACTGTGAATACTATTTACAACAACCGAAACGGCCATTCATCATTCGAAAAGTCCGCTTTCCAACTAAAAGACTTTCTGCGGTACGATTAGAGAATCAAAAAAACGTAAGGCAAAGTTACATGTTCAAACGAATAACAGCAAACAATGTACCCGCATTATAATTTACCAACATACACATCACAAGTTTACTTTACGCAACAGAAAAGTAACTGGGCTGTGATTCTTTTGCGGTAACGAGTTAAGGGTCAATTAATGATAACAGTTTAGGGACGAATAAGTCAAGGATTGTTTGGATGCTATCCGCGCTATCCGCGTGCTAAAGAGAAACGACGCGAGTTCAAAATACTCTTTTTAATTACAATTAAGCTGTCTCAAGGGTAATTGAACTATTCATTTGTATTCGCATACTGTTGAAAACACGAGATTGTAATAAGACATCACATAATGTTTTCGTAAAAAATATGTAATTTTGTTGGTCCGTATTACCGTTCATACTAAATTTTTCGGGTTCTAATTTTTCTAATATATATTCCCACAACATTTTCTCCTTAAAAACTTTCGGCTCGGCTGTCGAAACTATATACAAACTGACCATTATTTAGTAATTAACGTAATGTAAAATCGTGTTGGTGCCCATTTACTAAATAAACGTCTCTTTCGTTAAGAAAATGCCACTGATAACTCAGGTGATAATGCATGAAATGGTTCCGTTGTTATTGCTGATCGATCCATTGCCAGAGAATGAAGTCAGCCACACTGACTAGGGCACAAAAGTAAGTTTCTGCAAAACATCAAAATTTAAGTTACTGAAACGACAAACAATAGATTGGAGTCATTCAGCGCGAATTCAAAAGCAACTTAGACCGACTTCTGGAGTAGCTCATTGTAACTCAGAGCAACTCAGAGCATTTGAGTAAGAAACTCAGAGCAACTCAGAGCAACTCATGAGCAACTCGGAGCAACTCGGAGCAACTCGGAGCAACTCACGCGACCATGTTACTGGGTCGATAACAGATGCTCCTTGTCGATCTGTTTAGTCAGTTTGAGCAGAGGTCAAAGACTATAATCAGCAGAGGGCAAAGACTACAGTACTCAATATTTCAAGAATGACATTTATTAAAGACAATTGCAAAATAATGCATTACAGAAAATCACGTTGTATAAAAACTATCGTAATATTTTCTCTTTTTTGCTGTGTAAGTCAAGTCTTCATCTTCATTCGCCGTTTCTTTAGGTACTTGATCCTCCTGGTCAAACAGTCTGTTCAATAAATTATTTAAGCTTATAAATCTTTTTTAAATTAACCAACTATAGTAGCCACCGCTTTGATGGCTAGTGGTTAAGACACTGCGTTGTGGCCGTAGTAACCCAGGTTCGAATCCTTGTCAAGGCATAATTGTTGTTTTGATCTTAGTAACTGTGTTTTGTTTTGAAGCAAAGCGAAACTAGTCCGTGTGGGCATTCTGACACGGGGAAAGCCCATTTTTTCTAATGTTTTGAAAGGAGGAGGAAATCGAAGTAAAAATGCAGGAAGACCAAATTGTAAAGCCATGATTAAGCATTGATAATGTAGGGAAGACTGGGAATGCAAGGGGAAGACAGTAGCAAGGCTTGAAGAATGTTGGGCATCTTCTCACCCTGATGCTTCACATGCCTTCCATCCCGTGTGATAATTGTTAATTTTTATTTGTTTATTTATTATTTTGGACCGCGTTGTATGTATAGTTTTTATTTGTTTAATTTGGCTTAAGGTCAAGTAAAACCTCTTTTTGTAACAAAAGGACATGCTCAATTTACAAAACCCTTTTCAGTGACTCAACTATATAAATAAGCAAGGTGATGTGTCTGTGCTCATTTTATAACCAGTCATCATCGAGTAACCATCGTGGATCAATATGCATTCTTGTCAATTCTGTGAAAGAGTATTTAGCCGAAAATACAACAGAGATAGGCACGAGGAACAATGTTGTAATAAACGTTCAGAGCAACAACAAGAAGAACGGAAGAGAATTCTGCAGATACTTGTAATGATGAAAACCCATTTGAAGAATATGAAAAGGCAATACGTCGGATGGAGAAAGAAGAAGAAGAAGAAAAAGAAGAGAAAGATGATGATGATGATGATGATGATGATGATGATGATGATGATGATGATGGCAATGGTGATGATGACGATGACGAAGACGAAGACGAAGACCAGAAAAGCATAGCTAGTGACGCTGAAAATGATGATACTGATCCTTGGGATAAGTTACGTGAGCAAGTTATTAATGACCTTAGCTCAACCAGGGAAGAGCAGGCGAAAGAGAACACGATGCAGGGTTTGCCACAAGACGTTGCGGAGGTTCAAGCATCCAATCTTTTACTCCCTGTTTACAGAAAGAGGTTACGATGGTTGTATCTGAACTATCTAAAGTGGTATCGTGATCTTAGAACTGACCCACTGCATAAAAAGGTCATGAAAACATTACATAGCTTTATGGAAGATGATGACATGGATTATGCGGAGGCCGCTGAAGCAGCAGTCAATACACGAAAATATTTATTGAACAGACTGTTTGACCAGGAGGATCTAGTACCTAAAGAAACGGCGAATGAAGATGAAGACTTGACTTACACACCAAAAAAGAGAAAATATTACGATAGTTTTTATACAACGTGATTTGCAATTGTCTTTAATAAATGTCATTCTTGAAATATTGAGTATTGTAGTCTTTGACCTCTGCTGTGACCTCTGCTGATTATAGTCTTTGACCTCTGCTCAAACTGACTAAACAGATCGACAAGGAGGTCAAATTCATCTGTTATCGACCCTGTATCATCGCGTGAATTGCTCCGAGTTGCTCCGAGTTGCTCTAAGTTGCTCAATCAAATGGTCTGAGTTGCTCTGAGTTACTCTGAGTTGCTCTGAGTTGCTCCGAGTTGCTCCGAGTTGCTCTAAGTTGCTCAATCAAATGGTCTGAGTTGCTTGCTCAAGTGCTCTGAGTTTCTTACTCAAATGCTCTGAGTTGCTCTGAGTTACAATGAGCTACTCTAGGGGGTTGGTCTAAGTTGTATGGTCTGAGTTGCTCGCTCAAGTGCTCTGAGTTTCTTACTCAAATGTTCTGAGTTGCTCTGAGTTACAATGAGCTACTCCAGGAGTCGGTCTAAGTTGCTCTTGAATTCGCGCTGAATGACTCCAATCTATTGTTTGTCGTTTCAGTAACTTAAATTTTGATGTTTTGCAGAAACTTACTTTTGTGCCCTAGTCAGCTGTGTGGCTGACTTGATTCTCTGGCAATGGATCGATCAGCAATAACAACGGAACCATTTCATACATTATCACCTGAGTTATCAGTGGCATTTTCTTAACGAAAGAGACGTTTATTTAATAAATGGGCACCAACACGATTTTACATTACTAAATAATGATCAGTTTGTATATAGCTTCGACAGCGGAGCCGAAAGTTTTTAAGGAGAAAATGTTGCGGGAATATAAATTAGAAAAATTAGAACCCGCAAAAATTTAGTGTGAACGGTAATACGGACCAACAAAATCACATATTTTTTACGAAAACATTATGTAATGTCTTATTACAATCTCGTGTTTTCAACACTATGTAAATACAAATAAGTAGTTCAATTACCCTTGAGACAGCTTAATTGTAATTAAAAAGAGTATTTTAAACTCGTGTCGTTTCTCTTTAGCACGCGGATAGCGCTGTGCATCCAAACAATCCTTGACTTATTCGTCCCTAAACTGTTATCATTAATTGACCCTTAACTCGTTACCGCAAAAGAATCACAGCCCAGTTACTTTTCTGTTGCGTAAAGTAAACTTGTGATATGTATATTGGTAAATTATAAAGCGGGTACATTGTTTGCTGTTATTCGTTTGAACATGTAACTTTGCCTTACGTTTTTTGATTCTCTAATCGTACCGCAGAAAAAGGCTTTTAGTTGGAAAGCAGACTTTTCGAATGATGAATGGCCGTTTCGGTTGTTGTAAATAGTATTCACAGTAAATTACTTTAGAGACATTGTTAACTTTGTTTCAGTGCTTATTAAAGCTTGTTAAAATAGAGAACATTTTAGCGTTTGCTCAAATACATAGTGTTGTTGTTATGGTCAATCACGTTCTAAAGAAAATATCTCCCTGTGAAACCAAATAAAAAAAAAATTGTCGTGCTTTCCCAATAACAAGCCTCGCGTCTCCTACAAGTTTCCTCTGCATGTCAGTCACCCTCAAAGTTGGCAATTGATAATTACAATGGCTTTTAAGTTTATTGTTTAACTTGTCTAAAGAAGTTCCACAAATAAACAGAAGAACACTCGCAAGGTTTCGCTGCGTATAATATCACTTCATGTAGCTTATATTTTTTTCATTCCATGCAAACATGCTTTCGCCATGTTTGAAGCAACGGTTGCGTTTAAACGTTGTTTAAACAGAAGTTGTTTTAGTTCATTATGTTTTTATAAATGGCCGCTTAAATTCAAATGACAGAAAAGGTTCGTTGGTACGCGAATAGCGCTGCGCATTCAAACAATCCTTGACTTCATGAAAAGCATTGTTAATTCGTTCCTAAACTGTTATCGCTAATTGAACGTTCATTCGTCACGCTTTAAACTATCGCAGCCCAGTTACTTTTCTTTCGAGTAAAGTTGTTAAATTTAATATAAATTAATGTTTGGACATGCAACTTTGCTTTGGTTATCTGGTTACTTTATTATAAATAAATATGGTAAAGGATTTCCGAAAACAGCCTCGAATCCAACAAGTCATTTATCGAATGATAAACGTAAAAGTGCGAACTCGGCTTCACTGATTGATATGGCGGAACGTTATAAAAGTATTTCAAGAAAGAAGACGATCAGTTCCATCGTTAAGTTTGATTTCCTTATCATTTGACTGTGCTTTGCTGTGCGTGGATTTGAATGGTTGTAAATAAAAACCGCTTTGGTTGACTTAACTTTGATGAGGTTTGTTAACATTAAACGTGTGGCTTTGTTGTCTGCTGCTTTGTTTTTTGACCGAGGTGCTTATTTTCCATGCAAATTAATAGTTCAGAATTCGCATAATTAAACGTTTGAACTTTGAAGCTACCGGAAAGTCTTGTTATCAAAAGTTAAAGCACACACAAATATAAAACTCCGTGTTGTCTGTGAAGTTTTGGTTATTTGGGAATCTCAACTTTCAAAGTTGACAGCTTTCGCTTTTTCGGTTTGACTTGACGTTTGGTTATTGACTCCAATACATTTAGCCCTTGCTTTTGACTGGTTCCATTTTTAAGGTCATCTTTCTTTGTTTTTTTGATCAAAAACATCCTTTCCTTCTTTGACGGTAATCTTCAGAGTCGAATCATTCACACTATCTACGATGGGCCAAATAGAATCAAGGGGAGCTCTGATATAGATGTTTGTTACAAACATGTGTGAGACTTTGGGCTAAAAACCTTAACATTAAACTAAGAAATGATACTGCGCATGCGCTGTCGCTAAAAATCCGTTAAGTTTACTACATGTGTCCCACATGGAAGATATCTTGTGTGACAATCATGTTTGTAATTGAATTTGAACCCATTTAGACCAAAAAACCCTACTGCGCATGCGTACTGGTTGAAAATCCAAAGTGTCCCAACCATGTTGTCCCACACGGAAGAGAACTTGTGTCAGTATATAGGGATCTTAGAATTCGGGGTTAGGTAAGCAAATACACGACTTTGGTCGTTTTTGCACTGGTGGGGGCCTGCCTTGAACTTTTTGCGCCCCCCCTGACTATGATGAATAAATCATGTGATCCTCCATTTTGAATATTTATCTCAATTCCGCCATTTTGAATATTTCATAAGTTCCGCAATTTCGAATATTTATCTCAATTTCGCCATTTTGAATAAACAATGACATCCGCCATTTTGGATTAGGGTTATTATTACACGCGCAGCTGTAATTCTTAGGGTTAACATGCTAATAGGGTTAGGGTTATAAGGACATGCGCAGCTGTAATTCTTAGGGTTAATATGTTAATAGGGTTAGGGTTAGGACAATAGGCCTAGGGTTAAGACAACAGAATCTATTGTTCTCTAAACAATAGCCCATTGTTCTCGAGAACAATAGATCTATTGTTTCCATTGTTCAAGGTGCGAAAAGTGGTAGCGGAGTAGCCGATACCACTACTGCTTATCTTATCATTGCTGTTTTACTAAATAAGGGACCGTTCATAATTTATGGGTTGGGGGGGGGCTATGGGGATTTGGAGGGGGGCCATTAATTTTCATCCAAAACATTTAGGGGGGGGGCATCAAAATTCAATTGGTACTCTGTATGGGGGGGGGGGGGCACTTAAAACTTACTTCAATAATCGGTCCGGTTTAGAGAAGTATTTTAATGAATAAACTTTAGGTCCACTTAAAGAAGATGTCGATAAATTCCAAGTGAAATCCAAGCGCTTTTCAACATTTAACAGAATAAAACTACGAGACTGAAATAGGAGATCGATGTTTATTATATAAACTTCAATGAAATATCAGGTGATCTCCCGCACGAAAAAGTGATATCTTCACATGTGAAAATAACATGTTACAATGGATACCCATGCAGAGGCATGCCTTGTTTGGTCCGAATTTGTTTGTGATAACGCTCACATCTTGAATATAGAATTTTATTTGTTACATAACATCACAAAGTCTGGCAAATACATTTACGTTAATACATGAAAACACCTTCTATTCAACCCGGAAGACTCTGACACCTGTGGTCACAGGAGAAGGCTCGTGGCTCTTCAACTACTTCTAGTATTTGTTGTAACGAGTGGCCAATTTTACCCACTGTCATCAGATTCCGAGTCAGATTCAGAACCTGACGAGTCGGAATCACTCAACGTTTCTTGGTATATTTCTTCTTCACTTTCATCGGAGTCTTCTGATTCATGAGGTTCGTCTGCTTGATGTAGAAGTTCCTTCCCTGTGACTACTACATCACAAAGTTCGTCTCCTTTAATTTCCCTTACATTGAACGTGATAATGGCAATTTTCGCTGACTTCAACCTCTTTTTCCATGGAAAGTTATATTTTTGTAGGTATTTGTCAAGTTTGAAGACATATAATGTATTCAAACCACCTGTTAGAACAAGCTGCGCCCAGTTGTAGTCCTCAAACGTTTTGGCCGTCCTGCGTTCGCATTCGCTCTTGGTCGATTTGCTTCTCAATTGCTTTGTAAATTGTAAGTGTTTCAGATGCTCAATGTATTTTGTTACCAGTTCCACTGAAACAATGTACTTTTTGAGAAATCTGACATTTGATCCTCGTTTGTAGTTTTCCTTCACTGAATTGTTTTTTTTTTATCTGTGCTCTGGGGCCCATTTCTCGAAAGTCCCGATAACTTTTCGGGCCCAGAACTATATTTTAAATCAGAATCTATAAAATGGTGGTATATTTTTAGCCCTCAAACCAGCCCGACTTATTTCGTCAACTTTGACTTTTATTGTTCAGCTTTTAAAACCAACACAATTTAAATCTTTAATGCGCATAAGATAGCTTTCTGGACCTGAAAAGTTATCGGGTCATTCGAGAAACGGGCCCCTGGGCATAAAGTCATAGACAGGTCTCTGTACACCTTTGGTTAATGGAGGCGACTCAAAGACTGGCTTGTATTTAAATGTTGACTTAAATGTTGTTTGTATAGGCAATTTATAGGTATTTTAAAGCAAACATGGTAGATTGTTGGTGATAGTGGTGGTGGTAGAGAGGATTGGGAGGGGGTCATGGTATTTTACCCTTGTCCACAAGCTCTCGTGAGGGGGGACCAGAAAAAATATCTTACATCATCGGGGGGGGGGGGGGGGGGGCTAGAAATTTTTTTTTATCTGTGCTCTGAGGACCATTTCTCGAAAGTCCCGATAACTTTTCGGGCCCAGAACTTTATTTTAAAATCAGAATCTATAAAATGGTGATGTATTTTTTAGCCCTCAAACCAGCCCGACTTATTTCGTCAACTTTGATTTTTATTGCTCAGCTTTTAAAACCAACACAATTGAAATCTTTAATGTGCATAACATAGCTTTCTGGACCTGAAAAGTTATCGGGTCTTTCGAAAAACGGGCCCTTGGGCATCAAGTCATCAACAGGTCTCTGTACACCATTGGTTAATGGAGGCGACTCAGAGACTGGCTTGTATTAAAATGTTGACTTAAATGTTGTTTGTATAGGCAATTTATAGGTATTTTAAAGCAAACATGGTAGATTGTTGGTGATAGTGGTGGTGGTAGCGAGGATTGGGGGGGAGGGGGGGGGGGGAATCATGGTATTTTACCTTTGTCCACAAGCTCTCATGAGGGGGGGGGGGCCAGAAAAAAATATCTTACATCATCTGGGGGGGGGGGGGGGGGCTAGAAAAAATTTTTAAGGAAAAAATTAAGATTCCCATAGCCTCCCTAACCCATAAATTATGAATGGTCCCTAACATTCGATTTCTTTATGATTTTGTTTAGTTTTATTGTAGATCGTGTTAGCTTATGTTTGAATCACATCATCTTTACATCTGTGCAGCTGTTGCATATTTAATGTTATTCGCTTGATATATTTGCATGTATGTAAATGTAAACAAAAAGTAACGCAAATGTCATATTAATTACTATGATAACAATAATAATTGCTAATAATAAAGAGTAAAAAGTAAAAAAAAAACATAAAAGCATCGCTGCGGTACTTTCGTAGTATGTAATGAAGGAACAAACAAATAAAAATGGCCAACACAATTTTCTTTCGAACCATTGCCGACCCGTCTTCGATGAAAGAAATCAAAACGACTAAATTTGAACACGTTTTATAAACAATTCTCCAAAAATAGCGAGAACACAAAGAAAAAGTCAATCACAGATTGATATCAGCATAAATTCGAGTCGAAAAATATATTTTTTTACCTTTAAGTCCGTCCACTGCTTGGAAATTCTTTAAATCTACGCTTCTTCAGTTCTGAAACCCGAAGTGACAAACATCTCCCCGCATGGCTTATGATGGCTGTCTCATTGATAAAAACGTATAAGTTCCTCGAAGCAAGATTTTATCCCTGAAAGCTCTTCTTTTTCCACTAAAGCGGCTTATGAGTATCCCTTAATTAGTATCCCTGTCTTGAAAAACTGCAGGGAAATAACGACTTTAATTTAAACAGCTTTCTCCGCTTAGTAAACACAGCAAATAAACATCAAAGTGCGTTTCCCAGGTGACGTGCCAACGCGTACGGCGGCGGGCACACGACGCGCCCGCGAAACATTCCGCTAGCCATGACCATGAGGTTCTATTCCTGGTTCTATGGTTGTGTGTGGGTTCTAATATATATAGTAAGCCTTAGCCTAACAGCGGTGCCCTCTGAAGACCCTCTGAACAAGCTTAACTAAGATGAAACTTAACTTAGGTGAAAGGTCGAAGCACAAGAATTAAGATTGACGACCGGGCTATTTTTCAATTTTAGCAATTCTGAAAAGCAGTATTACCCGACCGTCTGCACAGTACATTTAGACCTTACAAAAGTTCACAAAAACAACAATTACGACTATTTTCCGAATAAAATAGAGTTGTTGCTTGTCAAAAAATGCCCGAGAAACTGATTTGCCAAAATACACAAACATATTTGCAAAAGGCAACGCGAGTATAAAATCTAAGTCTTGTTTTGTTTACATAAAATCGCTTTTCAATCTATGTAATGAATGAACAAACACATAAAAATGAACAACACAATCTTCTTTCGAAAAATGTTATTGAAATCTCAATTAGTTTATGTTTAGAAGCAAAACGCGTACAATTTACAGTGCATCGAGGCCGAGCCGTGTCTTCGATGAAATTCAAGAAATTAAAATACAACTGAATTTAAGCTACACGTTTATAAACAATTCTCCAAAATTAACGAGAACACAAACAAAATGTCAATCACAGATTGATATCAAGATAAATTCCCATCGAAAAATGTAATTTGTTTTACCTTTAAGTCCCTCCGGCGACTACTGTACTTGGAAATTCTTTAAATCTCCGCTTTGGTGCTGAAATCCAAAAAACGAACCCATCTCTTCGCATTGCTAAAAACGTATATAGTTCCTCGAAGCAAGATTTTATCCCTGAAAGCTCTTCTTTTTCCACTAAAGCGGCTTCTGAGTATCCCTTAATTAGTATCCCTGTCTTGAGTAGCAAACCGCGAAAAACTGCGCGCAGGGAAATAACGACTTTAATTCTCCGCTAAACACAACAAAACAACTAAAGTGTTTACCGAGCTCACGGCTGTGTGGCCGCGCGAAAAACAAAGCCTTGCTTTCAAGATCCCGGATGTTGTTCCAACACGGGTGGGCGGGCGGGCACACACGCGCCCGCGAAACATTCCGCTTGCCATGACCATGAAAAATGATGGGCATGGGTTCTATGAGTATGGTGCTCCGCCGGGCCTTCGGCCCGCGGGCTCCGCTATGAGCATGGGGCTCCGCAGACAGCTCCGCTATAATTGACTTTGAAATTTGTTGTTTTAAAATGTTTACTATTTCTTTTTGGTAAAATTGTTCGGAATCCAGTCGGAATTTAAAAAAATAATGTTAACAGCTTTTCTCTGATTGACGTCCACCAAACTCTACGTTTGCCCTTCGGAGATGAAGAGCAATGGGTCGCGTGTTATTGGTAACCGCTGTAAGTGTTACTAGATCTGTATAACCTTAAGCCGAGTTAAAATGATGCTACGTTCGATTTATTTCGATTAATGAATTTCGCCTGAAATTTTAAAAACATTGTCGGGTAAACGTGGTAATAATTTTCATTATTTACATATCTGCACAACTTCCCCAGCTCTACATAAAACATTATATACCAGAATCACACCATCGAACAGATTCAGACATTATGTTCCGATTTTAAAAATCCCTCTGACGAAAATGCAAGTTGCTGAAAAGAGGCCAACTGACTAAAACTAACATAGACGTACTGTAAAATATCTCAGAGATCCATATCATAATAGTCATATATTTAGATAGTTAAGTTTATAATAGACCCAACTTACCATGATTTGAAATTGTTTAATGAGGAAGAACATAGAATCTAAATTTTCAACAAAATGAAATAATTATTATTATTTCACTTGGCCCTTTTATTATTGACAAAAACGAAGATCCATTAACCCTATTCAGACTGGGGGGGGGGGCGGGGGGGCTTTTCGAACCCCCCCTCCAGTAAAATTGTGATTACTCTTACACCGAAATAGCTATGAGGCTGAAATTTTCTGACTTTTCCTAGAATTTATCTAGGGACATTTTGGTATCCATAACATGTCAGTGTGATTAACCATGTTGCCATGGCACATAGGTTTTTTTTTTGCCATTTGACACATAGGTTTTCAAAATATTAAAATATGGTGATTTTTTATTTTAAGATCTTGTTCTTTGACTTATAGTGCATTTTCTTGTTAGAATAGTTTTTTCTTGGGACTAGTTCTTGAAAGACATCAAAAATTTTTAACATCAAATATTTGGGGGGAGGGGTAGGCAAATTTTTGCTCTCTTTTACTTATAGAGAAAATTTTTGTACTATTTATTAAATAACGCTTCTAAGTTCATTGTTTGGATAATAGACATTAGTTTGATACGTGTTTTATACATTCTGATCCTTTTCTCTTTTAGATATTTTTTTAATTTTAATTTAAACGAAAAAAAAGGAAATCCAAGATGGCGGATCCAAGATGACGGATCCAAGATGGCGGACAATAAATTTCAAAATTATAGTTTTATCGCCTTTTTTTGCTTTTTCTCGCTTAACAAGTGTGTCCTTGTTTGTATATATTATGTTTTAATATTAAAGAGATGATTTTACAGTTATATTTGATATTTTAAGTATCTGGATGGAAAAATATCAAAGAAACGTCGGAAAAACAAAAATGACGTCATTGTGACGTCATAATTGGGTGTGGCAGGTCAAAACTGGGTGTGAGGTTTTCTTGTATGGAGATGAACATTGTGTGAAAATTTCATGGTCCAAGCCTTACTGGTTCCAGAGATATGAAGGGGGGGTCCGAGGAGCCCCCCCCCCCCCCCCCCCCAGTCACAGATTGCCTAAAAAAGCCCAGTCTAAATAGGGTTAAGGGAACATGACATCTATCAGAGCGTTAAAATTTTAATTCATTTTCCTCGCGTGGATATTATTTGGGATGGGTGCATTAGTGTACGCTGGTAAGTGTTGCATGTTTATAAAGCAAGTTTTTGGACCTAAAAGCCGGGAAAAATCGAAGAAAACAAAACAAAAGTCCAGTATCTTAGCTAGGTTAGCATCATATTGTCAGTTTTATTTGACTCATTTTTCGATTTATCGTTTGAAAATATGCGAACAAATTATAAAATTTCCTGTGACTAACAGCAAGATGCTCCTGAGTAAACAAGGAATTCTAGTAACAACGAAACTTGTGCAGCTTAAAGTCATGAGACGATTGACTTTGTTGACAAAACAAAAAATAAAAATAATAATAATAAAAAGGAACATGGCATCAATGAAAGCGTTCCGATTTTCCTCGCGTGGATTCCATTTGAAATTTATGTGTGCATTATTGTATTGTGGGAAGTGTTGTATGTTTATAAAGCAACCTTTTGGACGGGAAAAAAAACGGGAAAAATCGAAGAAGAAGAAGAAGAAGAAGAAGAAGAAGAAGAAGAAGAAGAAGAAGAAGAAGACAATTCAAAGAAAACGACCAGTATCTTAGCTAAGTTAATTATATTGTCATTTTAAAATGAGATTTTTATCAATGCTTGCATGTCCTTGAACAATTATAGTATTTATATATAGATAGCAAACAAACTACAAATATAGCATATATACCAAAATCATTGGATTTTATTTGCTCGGCCTGAGTGCGTAGTTCATGATCATCATCCAATTTCATATTAACTGAGACTAGTTCAGTAAACGGGTTTTCATGAGGGTAATCGTTGAGGAGAGTGGTCTCACTCAAGACGAGCTTCAACTTTATTCGGTTCATGGAGTTTTTGATGAAAACTCTCAAATCGGTTGGAGTAAAGGGAATAGACACTGGGATCTCGTAAAGAGGAACGAAATGGCAAAGTCAGTAAAATGCAGATGTGCAAATGCATAATATGTTCAACAGATCTCCTGTGACTGACATTCATAACTACATTATGATGGGCTGAAACAAAGGCGTTTTAGTCAGCTAGTGTATATATAGCTTTTTTAAGCTGCCGGCTGCTGCGAAGCCGATTTTGAATAATTTGTTCATCAATTTATTGCCACATAACACTACCGTTAACGGATGGTTAAATAATGTAGGTTTAATAATCATCTGTAAGATGCCCCACCAACTTACGACTTAGGACTTACGACAAGTTTTTCTTGTTTTCGAATGAGGCTTACAGAGTCTACAGAGGCCTGTTACATGCTCAGTAGACATTAAGATGAACGAGAAATGGCAAAATATTATTGCGCGTTTACTTTTCTGCAGTTCTCTCGACAGAATACAACCGCATCTTAATATTCAAGGAACTGATACCAGACAAAGCACTTCCGGGTCACGTGATAAGGACTGAGAAGGTGATAGACGAAGTTGCCGAGTGACGTCATGGAGCCAAACTGTGTGTCTATCAATGTGGGTCCTGTAGACGAGGGAAAACGCACGTGCGAATTAAAAAATTTCACCGATGAAAGTCCTTCACACGCTGCTTTAGAGAAAAAGAAAGATTACATTCACTACGCTGTCGGTAATCACATTATTTTTCGATAAAAAATAATGATAACGATGGGATAACGATTCATACTCATAATGATGACGAGGCTGTCCTAAGTATTGGGCTATTTGTTATCCATGCAATAATACTAAAGATAACCTGCAGTCCCTTCTGCGCATGCACTGTTTTTTGAGACTAAAGCCCCGGCTACACGTTCTAACATTGTTATATAACATTTTTTGATCGAAATCAAAACATTCTTCCAACAAAAAATGTTAGACAAACGTCATCTAACATGCCGGCTACACTTTCTAACATTGTTGAACCAAAAAATGTTATATAACAATGTTAGAACGTGTAGCCGGGGCTTAACACGATGGAATGTCAGTTTACCAGTTCCACTTTACTGGAGAAAACATCCGTTAAGTGTGCTGCTGGTGATGAAATCTTTAATTGCTTCAGTACGGCTTCTCTTGAACTCATCGACAGTAGAATACAAGTTTTCTTTCGCAAGCTTTCCCATCCATAATGGCGCGCATCCAGCTTCTGGAAAAACTTGAAATTTTCTTCATGTGAGTAGTCACAGAATGTAACGTATCGTAAAAATCAAAACAAAAAATGTAAACAAAGTCAAGCATGCGCGCTAGGGACTATATACAAGGGTTCTTTTTAATAATAATTAGAATAATCCTTTGCACCAGAACAATTTTCGATGCCATGAATAATAATAATAATAATAATAATAATAATTACAGTTTTTATATGACGTATTTCGACAGCCTCTACGCGTTAACGATATCATAAAAATAGTTAAAATACTCAACTGGACTTAGGATACGCCTTAATTTAAGAAGGCTTCTTGAATTATGGACCCCGTTGATTAATAATTTATTTCACATCCAGAATTTTTGCCACCATAGCCCTTGCACTGGAAAGAATTCCCTGTGTCAAGTAGGGTTTACAGACAAAGGATACTGATGTGTCTGCCGTGAGGGTTATAAAGGAGAACTGTGCAATGAAAGTAATATTATGCGGAAACTAAGTTTGCCGGCGCGGGACAATGAAAAAAAATGGTGATATCGAAATGCTCTACATGTATAAAACAAAGGGGGCTGCAATTTGTTTCATGACACATGGAACGCGACAGAAACGCTGTTATTTAGCATTTGGACGTCTTTTCCATTCTCATGGCCGCAGCCAGTCTCGAGACAAAGAAACATGATTATAAAACTGCTTTTGTTTGTAAGCCTGAAGAGAACGAGGAGTTCATCGTCTGAAATAGCCAGGAGAATTGTTCGAGTTTGACCTCAAAATGGAGAAAGAGTTTACATTAGTGAGTGCGCGATAAAATAGGTGTAAAATAGGTTTAAGGTTAAAATTCTTTAGGGTACATCCCAATCGGAGATCCAAAGACTTCATGTGTGTGATTGAGTAAACACTTTTTTGTTCAATTTTTAGCATTTGGACGTATTTTCCAGTCTGATGACTGAGACCAATCTCGAAACAAAGCACCTTGATGATCAAACTACTTCGTTTACAGTTACTTAGCTAAGCTTGAAGTCAACAAGACGATGGAATACAGTCGAACTTCTCGTTACGGACACCTCTCTAATACGGACACCTCTCTAATACGGACACCTCTCTATTACGGACAGTTTCCTATGTCCCAACAAAATTCTCACATATTTTCTTTAAAAAAGACCTCTATAATACGGACCCTCTCTAATACGGACAACGGACACTACATCCAGGTACATCTCGGCCCCAAAGAGCAAATTTATATAAGTGATCAGGTGATGATAGTTTGAGTAAGTAATACAATTTCCTGTTTGTGGTTACAAACATACATCGAAAGACATTTTCAGAATTGTACTTTATAGTACTTTTTCACATGCAGCATTGCGTTGTAGTTCGTTTCGTTTTAAAACAGTGATTCGTATACCTTATGCAGCTAAGAATTTTACAATGTAGTACACTACTGATAGACAGTGTCTCAATGCTGTATATTAATCAATTTAGATGCAGTTAATAGACGAGTGTGGGCCTGTTTTTAGTTACTGAACCAAAACTGTCAGTGGAGTCTTTAAAGTGACGTCATCGTGGTGACCTCGATCTATAATACGGACACTTTGCTCTGTCCCTTCGGTGTCCGTATTAGAGAGGTTCAACTGTACCAATATGATGACTGCAGTTATAGGTTTCCATGGCAATGCAACGCGAGTCACGTGAGCGAAAACGCCAGTTTATATATATTTATTAAGTTCTTTTCTTTTCCATTTTACAAGAACTGTGCCGAACTTTACAAAGCTGGTCATCGAATCAGTGGTGTTTACCCGATCCACTTCGACAACGACGGTGCCTTTGATGTGTATTGTGACCAAACAACAGCCGGTGGGGGGTGGACAGTGCTGCAAAAGAGACTGGACGGCTCGGTTAATTTCTACCGTGGTTGGGACGATTACAAACGCGGCTTCGGAAATCTAAGTGGAGAATTTTGGCTTGGACTAGATAAGATTCACCGCTTGACAAAAGAACAAAGCAGGCTTCGAGTGGATCTTGAAGACACGAACGGAACAACAGCTTACGCTGAGTATGAATTCTTTGGTGTTGACAGTGAGAAAAGCAATTACAAACTGAGACTGGGAACATACTCTGGTAAGTATTTTGATACATATACAGCAGAACCTCAACTAACGGCCACCTCCCCATAACGGCCATCTCTCCACAACAGCCATGTTTTCTTGTCCCGAATTCTCGTTCACTAAATCAAATAATGATGTAATAGATAACCTCCCCATAACGGCCACAACTCTACAACGGCCAGAAAGGTCTGTCCAGAGGGGGCGGTGAAGGGACAAAGAAAACTATTGATCTTAGCAGAATATGAGTCATTCCCTGAAAACCCACACCGACAAAAATCTAGCACTAACAATGATACTGTACTGTTTTATTGATATCAGTAAAGTTGATTGGTATGGTCGAGGTATCATTTTGTTTGGAATGTATTGGCGGCGCTTTGGTAAAAACCGCGTACGGGCGAGATGTTTAAACTTCATCAGAGTGATTCAATTAACTGAGTTTGGAATATTATATTTTGTATGACTGGTTTTTAAGGTGTTTCGATACAGTTTTCTGGAGACCATACCTACATTTTTCAATCCACTTTTATGCGGTCTTTTCCAAGTCAGATCAACGTAAAATTTTCACTATTAACTGATTTTGAATTGAAGTTTGGCTAAATATATATTCTGGTAAAATCGATATTACCATGACAACTATAAACAAGAAACTTTGAAATCAGTTAAAGTGAAATTTTGCGCGTTTAAGATTTCGCATTGAAAATCCCACATAGACATCTTAAAATATGGTATATGGCATATATATTTTGCAAGAATAAAAAAAAATATATGTATGTTCGATTTCAAATAAATCGCAATAACATTTCAAACCTTACTATTTGTATACTGGTATTAAATTGGTCAAGAGATAAACACTGGTTTTGTGAAAGGTTTAAAATGTTATTGCGATTTATTTGAAATCAAACATACATAATTTTTTTTTATTCTTGCAAAATATATATGCCATATATCATATTTTAAGATGTCTATGTGGGATTTTCAATGCGAAATCTTAAACGCGCAAAATTTTACTTAATCTGATTTCGAAGTTTCTTGTTTATCGTTGTTATGGTAATATCGATTTTATCAGAATATATATTAAGCCAAACTTCAATTCAAAACCAGTTATAGTGAAAATTTCACGTTGATCTGACTTGGAAAAGACCGCTTAAAAGTGGATTGAAAAATGTAGGTATGCCGGGTCTCCAGAAAACTGTATCGAAGCACCTTAAGGTCAGCTGGTGACTCGCTTTCCCAGATCGTAGCATTTCATTCTTTACCCAAGATCGACAACACCACAATTAGAGATCTAACAACAGTCTAATAACTGTGTCTTGCATGAAATACGAAATAACCATAGACTAAAACCCAACTCGGAAATTAACAAAAAATATATGGTCGATTTTCTTAACTTAGCAGGAACTACTGGTGATTCGCTCAAGGGCCATCGTGACATGGCGTTCTCCACCAATGATCGAGGCAACGACAAACATTCTAGTAACTGTGCCGAGAGATTCAAGGGAGCCTGGTGGTACAAACAATGTCACACCTCCAACCTCAATGACTTTTATCATAACGGCACACACTCTTCTTTCGCTGATGGTGTGAACTGGTTCACATGTATGGGTTACAATTACTCAGCTACACGAGCTGAGATGAAAATCAAACCGGTAAATTAAGGCCAAGAACGAATTAAAAAGCGTATTTGTCCCATTCCCCGCTTTTGTTAAATAGCAATATTTAGTCTACTGATTTGTAGTAACTGTTTTCGTAGCTGTTATTGAACTGTTTCTGACTATTTTCAGGCCGGTGCCACGATGCAGCGTTTAGCTTTCAGTTCTAAGCGGCTACTCTGTGCGATGGGTGATCTTTGTTCATCTGGGGGCATTCACTTTATCAGTAAAGGCCCGTTTAAGGCCCGTTTACTCATACGATTTTTGATGTGATTTTTGTCGCGCCCTCCAATGCAACTTTTGTGTAAACTAGGGGCGATTTCCTGTGCGATTCGGGTGCGAAATTTGCTTTGATTTGCTGTGACCTCCCAAAAATCGCCACCAAGTTGCACCAGGTTTCGAACATGCGATTTTTGATGTAATTTTTGCCGCGCTCTCCAATACAACTTTTGTCGCATGTGTAAACGGGCGGCGATTTCAGTGCGATTCGGGTGCGATATTTACTGCGATTTTCCGAAAATCTCCGCCAAGGTGCATCAGGTTTCGAACATGCAATTTACGCCCTTATTACATATCCATTTTGAAATCACTGGTGATCCTTGCAATCTGATTGGCTCTCAGCAGTGCGATTTATTCCCGAATCGCACTTTTTTTTCTCCAAATCGCATCTTTTTCTCAGCAATGCGATTTATTCCCGAATCGCACTGTTTTTTGCTCTAAATTGCATCTTTTTCTCAGCAGTGCGATTACACACACAGTCGCCGTCCGTTTACACATGCGATTTGAAAATGCAACTTGCGCGCGACAAACGTTGCATCGACAAGTGCGACAAAAATTGCACAAAAAAATCGCCTGTGTAAACGGTACGGGCCTTTAAAAGTTATCAGAAATTACCAATTTGTCATTGCGTTCTTAAGACCAATAAAATTGTCTTCTTGTTGGTCACAGTCCGAAGACTTTAAATGTATTTTAAATTCGAATTAACTTTAGGTATAGCAAAGTGAAATTAGGCAAACTATTTAAGGCAAATATTAAATAAAAATAATTTTGAAACAAAATAAAATAGCGGCCGGGACAATTTTTTTTTTAATTTTGGCGCGTATGTTTGTCCAATTTGTTAAAAGCTATTTCAGTCCCATGGCAAGAATTCTGAAGATGGTTTATCCTCAGAAACTCTTGTGAAGGAACAACGTCGTAAAAACGTTTCTCTTTACAAATAGACCTTCACCTTCATCTGGCTTTCTTCAAGTCCAAGTGGTACATTGAGGCCTCCAGATTTCTATAATCGATTAGTTTTTAAACCCCAGACTTGGACAATCAAACCCCTGCAAAACTATTTCATTTAATAATCTTCGAAAGGCCAATACGTAATTAAACTCATCACAAACTACACTGATGAAAAACTGAAGCATAAACCATTTACTGTACAACTACGAGATATCTTCCGTGGAAGGGTTATTCCCATTTTTAATACTTAATTTTCACTTTTTGTACCTATTAAGAATGTCAAACGCTTATGGCCTCCAGAACCTTTTCAAAGAACGTTCGTATGTTTTCCATTTATTCTGAGAAACCGCAAACAAAAAAATATACATCAAAACTACCCGAGTACGACTCCTACCTACTCCTTGCAAAGAGCTCCGCAACCTACTCCGCATTCAAACTGGCGGGTTTTTTTTTTCAGTATCTACTGCCTTTTTTCTACGAAAATTTAGTGCATGTGTTTATAAACCAGAATCTTAACAAAAAAACACGTTTAAACAAAGGGAAAAACACCAATCGTAAGGACCAACATATTCACTTAGAGCAGTTTTCAATTGAGTATCAAAAGTAATTACACTATTGCTTTGGTTTTTCATTGCTACGCTTTGTGATTGGCCAAAAAAAATCTCGCGCCACTTTCTCGACCAATCAGAAATAAAACCAAAACCAATCGTGACTTGCCCGCACGCGTTTTCCCGCGCTTGTCGCCGCCGACATGTAATTGCTTCGAGCTCTGATTGGTTCATTGGATTGTTTACGACTGCTGTGATTGGTCAGAGTAATTACTTTGGTTTTGGTTTTACGACACTCAAATGAAAACTGCTCTATTTCTTGACGTTCGGTGAATGCTATTTCCATAATTGAACCATATTTTGGCCTTGGGACAACCATATTTATCAGAAATAGTGAGATTTTTGTTGAAATGGATATTACCCTGACAGCTTTCATTGTTGCAGCTTTCACTGTTACAATTTTCGGTTTTAGCAAGGTGTCTACGCGCATGCACAGTAGACACTACATTAAACATTTTTACTGAACAATTTGGATAATTAGGCCCTTTACTATACAGTAAGCTATTAAAAAGCAGCTATCGAGGAAAATAAGAAGTTAAGAGCTAAAACAAAAACAATGAATCGGATTCTGATGGATAACAATGCCTAAAAATCCCTTTTCAATATAAGTTAATTGTTGAAAAGATGAAGCAAAACGGAAAATAAAATGGGTACGGGCTGTAACATATTTCAGAGACCCCAACTTGTCATGATTAATTAATTATAGAAAGAATAGAATACGTAAAAACGGAAGAATTATTATTTCCCTTAGGCCGTTTATTACAACGGGGAAGCTTTATATTAAGCTTAAAGGCCTGCATAAGAGGAGAGTCGTTGATAAAAGAAAAAAATCCATTTAGCGAACATGGCATCTATAAAAAGCGTTCATTTTCTCCGCGTGGATTTGATTTGGAATGGGTGCGTTATTGTATTCTGGTAAGTGTTGCATGATTATAAAGCAACTTCTTGGACCTAAGAGAGATAAAAATCGAAGAGGACAAAGAAAAAGAAGAAAATAGAAGAAGACCAGAATCTTCCGCATCAAAACGCTTCTCTTAGCATGCATCGACTAACTCTTTACTCAGTCTAACAGTGCTGAAGTAACCGAACACTTTCCTTAAGGTCTCGGGGAACACCTGTCCATGAATAAATTCATAAGGCAAAATTTTGGCAGGGATGTCACTTTCAAAGGCTTTATATCTTGGGCCTTCAGAAGCCGATTTCGCTAAAACTTGACAGATACACTAGAGAATAATTAGACTTGCCTACAAGTCGAGCTCAGCGCGAGCAGAAATCGGAAACGAGAAGCGAACGACTTTGAGAAAGTCTAGAGAATAATGGGAGTTCACCGGTATTGTTTTTTATTTAATGAATCGCGCTTTATGGTGATGCTGTAATATACGTAAGTTTGTAAAACGTGATTTAGGGGTGGCGAATGGTACCTTCAAAATCGTGGGTCTCGGAAAATTTTGGTCTCAAAGTCTCAAAGTCTCGTTTGGCTGGTGCTTTTCCTGTCTCAGAGTCTCGGATTTTTTTCCTCAATGTCTCGGAGTCTCAGATACTTTTGTCAAGCATTCTCATTCTTCATCCTTGTTTGTTGTTTGATAGGCGATTTGGATATTTTCAGAGTCTCGGGCTTAGATTTTATAACGTAGCTGCGGTCGCGGTCTCGGATTTTAAAACAAGGGTCTCGGCGAGTCTCAGATTTACCATTCGCCACCCCTTGATTTGTGTCCAAGTTTGCTCCTCGAGATTACAAGCGAAGCCATAGTTTCTGGCATTTCAGTGAGTCTCAAAGGCTAGCATTTTAGGAGCATGAGGCGTAGATCATCCTCACCGGCGGCTTTGATGATCATGAATTGCATTGCCTCTGTTTTGCTATGCTGCAATTTATTCAAAATCTGCAAAAGCTGTTAACTTGTGGAGGTTGGTTGGGGTATCCATATTATATATTAAATTTATATTTTTAATTTAATTCCATATGGATGCCGCCGACAAAAGAAATATATGAAGTTTTAGTGTGAAGTATAGGGTGAGGATGCATCCGGCCCCACCCGCGAAATTACCCCACGTAGCCTTCAGTCCTGGGACACTTGCCATCCCTCCCCCCAAGCGAACGAGGGGACCGATAGGAGCACCAGAAATAAATCGTCATAAAATATTCCTCTTTATCTCAAAAATTTGCTATGTTAGTAGCATTCAACTTTTTCTAACACTTGAGACATTTTAGAAAAAAAACTGTAGAGTGGAATTTTTTTTTAAATCTTTAAAAGGCCTTTTTCGATTCATCTCGATTTCACAATACAGATTTTTTCAAATTTACACAGGAAGTGAAGAATATTGCAAACTTTTAAAGACGCTTATAAAAAACATAGGTAACCGAGTTAGTTTTAAAGATAGATTAAAAAACTGACTTTTGAGGGGTAGGGGTAGGGGTATGTCTTTGGAGGGTTATAGTTACCATGACAACAGATATGACGTCATAAACGGTCTTGAAGGAAATTTTAATAACCCTTCCATTAGCTTATCTATAATTTGTTTCAGAGACTAAAACCATTAAATGCTAATGTTTAATTGTTCTGACATGTACGTAAGATGTAAGAAACCCTTTCGAGCCAATCCGTCAGAATTCAATTTTTGGATTAAATACATTATAATAAGGGATACATGAAGTACCTACGTCAAAACTAGTGCTCAGTTCCTTCTCCTTGGCGAGTTAAGAATGCCTGTCGTAAATCTACACCTTGTGAAATGCCTAGCACTTAATTTTTCCAGAAGTGTACAATATTTTAATTTTAGAATTGGTTTCCGAGCTTTAAAGAGCTTCACAACAATGAGTATAGAAGGCGAAGGTATGCAAAGAAAAATTACGTTAAATAATGGCTATAAAATACCTTTATTCGGTCTTGGAGTGTTTAAGGCTTTGGGTGAAGATGGCAGCGAGGCGGTGAAGTTTGCTCTGCAGAATGGATACCGCATGATTGATACTGCAGCTGTTTACGGGTAAGTGGGACACAACGAAAAAAGTGTACGTGACATGTATAGAAGATGCTATAGGGATGATATCTGTTTATTCAAATGTGCCAACCACTGGAACAAAAGAACCCTTTGTTTCGGCAGCCAATAAGGCTCTGGTTGGCACATTAATTAACAATTATTGGATGAGATTGAGCATGATAGCGATAATTATCAAGACCAAAGTTTGTGTTCGGCTTCGGCAGATAACACAAACTGAGGCCTTGATAATTATCGCTATCATGCGATAACCGAATCCAATAATTGTTTTATTGTGCATATTCCTGAGCCACTTGTAAAGACAAGAGCGCGCACAAAAAAGTAATCAATGCACAGCACTTCTGCATGCATAAAACTATTTTCTGTAGGTATGACGTCACTTCAACATATATAAAATTCATTGTCTGTAGGTATGACATAACAGAAACAGCAAGCAATAATTTTTGCTACGTGCTTATAGCCAATCAAAATCGAGCTAGTGACACCAATGTATAATAATAACAATTGGTGACGTCATTGATATCTTCCCTATAGGGGGATCATTGCACATGACTGGCTAAGGTCCATGTTAATTGTTGGGTGTAGAACAATGAATTTGTTATCCTTTGAGAATGTTTTTTAACCCTCAACATGTCTGTTGTGGAAACCATGTAACAAATCCGTACTGAAAACAGTCTGAACTGATTAGATGTGGCTAAATGTAATTTAGGGATAGGTAAACTCAAGGCAGTTGCTGGCCAGCAGTGCCCCACATGGCCATATGCATGGCCCAGGCATGCAGAGCGTCAATGGCTGGTTGGCTTCGCAGGGGCCCCTGATTTCTTACAGCTCACATGTTTGTGTCACATCATTTTGCATCTGAAATGTTAAATGTAAATGCAAGAAGGCAGCAATTAAAATTGTTTGTTACTTTTATAGCTTATTTTCATTTTAAAATGTGTCAGTAATACTTTGCATACTGTATAAGAATATTTTAATATTTTCAATAACAAACTAAACATTAAAATAAGATTGTGAATATAGTACTGTATGTATTCCATGCATGCATCCACCAGTTAATAAAATGACTCAATGGCCCACAGGCAAACAATTCATCAGCTACAAGTTTTAGGAACACACTTGAATCACACTCAGTCAATCGAAAGTCATTCTTCCCCAGGATCAGATCTGTTAACCTTATTACCCATGCTAGGGTCAGCTTGTCACAGAAAAGATACTATATATTTTAATTCAAACCACTTCTTGTAATGTTTCAGAAATGAAGCTGAAGTCGGACACGGAATCAAAGAGTCAGGGGTAAAAAGGGAAGACATTTTTGTAGTGACAAAACTTTGGAGTGGTTCCCACGGATATGATCAATGTCTGGAGGCATTTAATGCAAGCCTAAACAAGTGAGTAATTATGAATAATTGAAGGTACGATTGCAAAAAGAGCCCAGTTCATTACATATTAACTTTACTGAAATACAATGATTTCTCCAATGCAGAAAAATCATATCTCAATCCACATGTGAAGAATTTTTATCTTCACTGTGAAGGATAAGGATAACAGAAGGTCTTTGCATTACAGCTACATGTTTGCGGTTATCTAATTAAAATTGTCAAATGAGCTTAAACGTGTCAGTCTATAATTGAAACACCTTTGGATCTTCAGTAATTATAGTAACATACTGTATTCTTAATTGTAATACAGTATTCCAAGGTTCTTTAATAATTTCACCAATGGTAATGTGTGACTCTGGGAAATGTCCATAACAATGTCCTTGTTTGTTACTCCATGTTGTTGAAAGGTGAAGGGTGATATTTTATAAATTTGTTTTTTTTACAGGCTTGATGTTGGCTATATTGACTTGTACCTCATCCATTCCCCTACTCCTGGGGAAAATATTGATTCTTATAAAGCCATGTTAAAACTCCAGGAACAAGGACTTATAAGGTGACTACTAGCACTTGCTGTTAAAATTCAATGTAAACTTGAAACTCGTCCTTTTCACTTCTGGCTCATGTTTCAGTTTGATTATTAAAGGGGCTGCATGATGTCTTGGCAAGAGAACAAACCCTCACACTCTGCATTTCCATAATAACAAAAAAACACATGAGAATTTTCCCCCAAATGCAACAGTATGAACAAAATAGAATGGGGCAAGTGTAGCACATAATTCATTTCTTTTGAGAGAACCATTGAGTTTTTCTGCCAAATGGAACAGAACAATGATAATATTAGGAGGCCATGATTTGGGGCAATATAATTTAAACCAAATTAATAGTCAGAGAAGTTACTTTAAAGCTCACTACATTGTACATAAAAGTGACAAGAGTGGTCAACAAACCTAACAGTAAACAAATTCAAGGTTTGAGATGGCTTTTTAGTATAATACATGTACTAGTTGGATGATAAATCTAAAATTACTTAAACAGGGTTGCCTGTCTTTATTTCAATATGTGTTACAAGTTCTGCTGTTGGCATTAGTCAATGTTAGTGCTGCAAAAAATTATATACCACAATTTTATACCTACATGTACATGTATATATCGCAGTATTCTTTCTCACAATACGAATATCGATATTAAAGCAGGATCTTGATACAAATATGGTACATTTACGTTAACTTACATTGTAATGTTGCTTTAACACAATTTCTTATTTACTTTAAAGAATGTTACATGTAAGTGATTAAAACACTAACAGCATGTGGCATGATCATAAAACACTGTTCCGTTCAAATTCAATAGGGATATACACTGGCATCCCTTTATATGCAATGCTGTGTTTCCAAATACAGAGGAATAAAAGATAAACGTGTTTTATTTTTCAAGAATATTGGGCTTTGTTAGTGTATTGTATATCGTGACAGCTGTATCAAGATATGAAATTGTATCGATCGATTCATCGTTGCAACACTAGTCAACATACATACACCTTATTCAATAACTTAACAGATAATACACATGGATATTTTACGAGTTATGCATAAAAATGTGAGCAATGAGTAAAATGTCCGCACAAATCTGTGAAACCACCAAACAATGGCATTCATAATTCGACTGAAATTCTTGAATGTATTTATAAAATTATTAGCTTAAATTATATATGTCTTGAAACCGGGATGCACAGGTGTAAAATGGCAATCTACTGTGTAATACGCTAGGGTATTTTGCACGTTCCCTTTCTCTTATATTAAAGGTAAAAATGACATCACAGTCCAATAATGAATGTGTAGTTCCAGAAAAAATCCATACCCACCCCATGGAAGGTCATTGGAAATTCCTAGGGGGAGGGGGGTCTTAAAAGCCAACATTTTAGAAGCAATGTATGAAGCTGAACTGGAATTTCCTGGGGGGACGGGGGTGCTAAACAAAAAACCTTCCGTGGGGGGAGTATGGATATTTTCTGGAACCGCGCAATGCTTGTTGTAAATTACCATGGGAGGGCCGCTTCGTGAGGAGCAGAGCAATGGAGGTCCCCAAAAAGACATCATTCTTCTTCTGACTTTAGTAAAAACGTTTTTTCTAAAGGTCTGTTGGAGTCTCCAACTTTGGTGTACATCACCTGAAAGAGATGGAGAAAGCAGGGCTTCCCACGCCAGCTGTCAATCAAATTGAGCTCAATCCTTTTTGGCGATTGGAAGACATTGTCAACTACTGTACAGAAAAAGGAATTGCACCAATGGGTTACTGTCCACTGTTTCGTGGCAGGAAAAATGATGATCCAGTGTTAGTAGAAATGGCAAGTAGGTAAGCAATGGTATCTTTTGAAGGTGGCTGATAATCTGTGTATACAGCCGTGGCCACCTATCATCACTTTCAGCTGCTAGGGGCTTTCACACCAATGCCCCTAGTGACAGTTAGCAATGAGAGGCAGTTGTATTTGCAGGCTAAGAGGGTAACAGTGGTTTTTCTTACTGTGCCTTGTCAAAACAGGAGCAGAAGTTATGATTGACGCATTGGTACAGTTAAACATCTAAACAGCCACCACAAAGTTGTCACCTCTACCATTCTCAAATTCCTATCCAATCAGTTAAAATTTATGCTCTTATTGTCAACCTCCTCGTAATGGCTGTTGTGGTGAGCTTCAACTGACGACTAGAAAAGTTCAACAAAGTACATTGTGTTGTTCTTGAAAATATCCTTAAAGCCCCACCCCAGGGAAGGCCTTTTGGTTCAAACACCCCACCCCTCTGGTAATTCCAGTTTAGCTTCATACTTTTAAAAGGCTTTAGGCACTTGAAATCCCCTGTGGGTGGATGTATGGGTACTTATTTCCCCTTACCGCACATTTTAATACTTTGTATACAGATTGGAGGGGTAGGGGAAGCTGGGTAGTGTACGTGTAGGTCAGCCAGACATTTGATCTACACAATTCATATGTTCTTCTATGCTCTTGAATGTTTAAATACGAAGTTCTGGTATAAAAGGACCATGGCCTGGCCATTCTCTCTTCCAGTTGTCAATCAACCACTGATTAGAAGCATTGACAACTGACAAAAAAACATGCGTCAACTAAGATCATTGCTAACACAATTTGGAAAAACTTTATCATGAAAGTTACATCAGAAGTCTTTATGAACTTCTTAATTTCTTTTTTTGCTTAGGTAAAATATTGGTTTAATTAGATTTTTTAAGCAAATTACATATTTAAAGGATGCGCATGTTAACCACATTTTGTGACTGAAAGATGCCTTAATTTGTATTTCACACCCAAAAGATGTGCAACGGGGGGAGTAGCTTAAGCCTTTTATACCGGAACATTGTGTGTAAAGAATAATTTGTTAGGAAATGTCGCAAATTTTTATCTTAGTTTGTCTTTACCACTTAGGTACAAGAAAACTGTTCCACAACTTCTCATTCGTTGGAGTGTTCAGAAAAATTACATAACTATTCCCAAGTCAAGTAAAAAAGAAAGAATCCTAGAAAATGCAGATGTTTTTGACTTTGTCATCAGTGAAGAAGATATGAAAGTTTTGGTAGGTAGTTTTGATTTGCACTGGTGATGGGTCCAACGTCCACCCGGTTTTTCCTCCTTGAGTGTGGGCTCTTTTCCCAAAGAGCAGCTGATAATCGACCCTTCGCTTGTAACATCCTCAACCTTTATCCACCAATGAATTATTGTTGCATCAGGGTTGCTTTAAAGGGTATGTAATAAGTTTCTCTTCCAAAGTTTTCTTAAAATCAGTTAATCCATCACTTTGAGAAAATTTCTATGTTATTCATTCTTTGACATTATCCATTCCGAGAAGTCAACAGCTAGGATTTTCAATCTGCAGTCATTATTTATATTTATTTGACATCAAAAATACTTCATGATATAAAATTGTTTTTGAATTCACATTGCAGGATAACATGCCGACGGAGCAGTGTGCTAACCTGGTTAACATCACCAATGCACCATGGAAAGGCTAACTTGTTTTGTGAAGGAGTTTTTCAGTTGAATCTTTGTAAGCCCAAGCCTAAACACTAGTTACATCATAACAATAAGGTCTTTATTTAAAGTTTAACCAACCGCAATTTTTTTCTTTCGTTAAATAAAATCTCCTGTTTGTCTAGATTACTTGTGCGAAAAAATTATTGTAATCGATAAAATCCCCGCATTTCTACAGCTGTTTGAAGTTAAATGCTTCTGCCCCATTACCAAGCATTTGTGGGAGCTGGGTACGAACTTTGCTGTGACATCATCGAAGGAGACCATTTGCCGCGTTCTCATAAGCATATAACTGCGAAGCGACAAAGGAGAAGGCATTTTAACGCAAATGGTACTCAAAGGCCAAAAAGGGATTTTGTGCACTCCGATGCCTTTTTTGTGTTTGCCCACAGTTCCTTTGCTCTTCGTACCATGAAAATCAATCTCCTTCGATGACGTCACAAGACGTCCAAGCAAAACTCGGACCCATTCTTCACATTGCTCGGTACTGGCCGAAAGAACCGCCAAATTTTGAAACTTTAAAAAAACTAATATATGTAGTTAGGCTTAGCCTAACAGCGTTGCCCTCTGAAGACCCTCTGAACAAGCTTAACTAAGATGAAACTTAACGTACGTGATTCCGCTATTTATTGACGCTGACATCTTACCTGTATCGTTCATGTATTACAAATGTATAGCTAGTATAATGCATGACATAAATAACAACATTTCACCACAAAATATCTTAAACCTATTTCACAAAACTTCTAGTGTTCATTCGTACAATACGCGGTCATCGACCTCTGGTAAATTTTATGTGAAAAGCTCCAGGATGGATAAACTAAAAAATTCACTCTCTCGATTTGGCGTTAAACTTTGGAATAAGATACCTCACTATATTAGAGATCTCCCTAGGAAAATTTTTTTAAAAACACTACATAATTTGCTACTTAATATTTTACAAAACGAAAATGACCATATCGAGACGCCTTTGATAATAAAAAAAAAAATGATTTCTAGTTAAATTCAACAACAATTATTTTATTTATTTAACTATTTTATTCATTTTCTCTTAATTCTAAACTTTCTAATTGTAAAAAGGTATAACTTTCTCCGTGTACTTTTCTTTAATTTGCCCGCCTGAAATAGCCCTTGCTAAACGCGGGCAGCTAAAATGTAACTGTGTTTCTGAAAATAAAGACTTCATGTTGTTGTTGTAAAAAAAGGTCGGAATTAAGATTGACGACCGGGCTATTTTTCAATTTAAGCAATTCTCAAAAACAGTAAGCTTAAGCTTATTACCCGACCGTCTGCACAGTAAATACAGACCGTACAAAAGTTCACAAAAACAACTTTTTCTCCGTCTAGAATAACTATTACATCTATTTTCCGAATAAAATACACTTGTTGCTTGTCAAAAAATGCCCGAGAAACTGATTTGGAAATCAACATTGCAAAAATACACAAACATATTTGCATAAGGCGACGCGAGTATAAAATCTAAGTCTTGTTTTGTTTAGTACATAAAATCGCCTTTCAATCTATGTAATGAATGAACAAACACATAAAAATGGACAACACAATCTTCTTTCGAAAAATTTTATTCAAATCTCCATTGGTTTATGTTTAAAAGCAAAACGCAAAACGCGCATCGAGGCCGAGCCGTGTCTTCGATGAAATTCAAGAAATTAATACAACTGAATTTAAGCTACACGTTTAAAAACAATTCTCCAAAACTAACGAGAACACAAACAAAAGGTCAATCACATATTGATATCAAGATAAATTCCCATCGAAAAATGTAATTTGTTTTACCTTTAAGTCCCTCCGGCAACTTCCAGGGACTACTGTGGTTGGAAATTCTTTAAATCTCCGCTTTGGTGCTGAAATCCGTAAAACGAACCCATCTCTCGCATTGCTAAAAACGTATATAGTTCCTCGAAGCAAGATTTCTTCTTTTTCCACTAAAGCGGCTTCTGAGTATCCCTTAATTAGTATCCCTGTCTTAAGTAGCAAACCTCGAAAAAATGCAGGAAAATAACGACTTTAATTTAAACCGTTTTCTCCGCTCAATAAACACAACAAAACATCAAAGTGTTTTCCCAGCTGATAAATATTTATTTATTTGTTTTCCCAGCTGATGTGACATTCTGCCGTGTAACCGCGCGAAAAACAAAGCCTCGCTTTGGTTTCAACATGACGCCATACGCGCATGTTTTACGACGTCATACGCGCCCGCGAGCTAGCCCTGCGCGACGGCGGAGGGCGGCGGGCACACGTGCGCCCGCGAAACCTTCCGCTAGCCATGACCATGAAAAATGACGGGCATAGGTTCTATGAGTAAGGTGCTCCGCCGGGCCTTCGGCGATTTCGGCGAGTTATCGTTATTTCGGTGTTCCACTGCGGAACACCGAAATAACGATAACTCGCCGAAATCGCGTTAAATCGCCCCGAGGAGCAGGCAAACAACAAAGAATACAACACAGCAACAGGGTAAGTCAATTTCATTCACAAAACATTCGAATTTTTAAGTTTAAAACAAAACCGTTGCATTCCCATACAAACCTTTATAAATCCAATCTTTGTAACACAATACCACTCATAAAGCAAAGGTCACGTCCCAGTTATCTGATAGTGAGCTTGGGCCGCCTGTGTTTGAGACAAACATAGTAGTATTTTGTAATAATTATCGGGCGGGAATTGTCGTAGGATTTCCCAACATGCTTTGCGACAGCGGCAGATGGGTCCGCTGTGCGTGGTCGGGCACTTGAAATACAGCTTTGGTAGCTCGAAGTGAGTTCTTGCTGGCCGGCCGAAAGATGTTTCGCATTTGGATCGAGTTATTGATGCAACATTAAAATCGATCTAAAAGGATTTTCAAATCGAGATACGCGTTTTGATGTAATATATCAACAACGAGTGCGAGGGTTTCATCAGGGGTTCCAAACACCGAGAAACAGATGAACTTCGGCCGAGTGCTTTTATTGTTTCGAGGTGTTTGGAACCCCTGATGAAACCCGAAGCACGAGTTTTTGATATAGTTTCTCAAATGAAACAATACAGAATTATTCACTGTTATTTTTTTTGGCTTTGTCCTTTTCAAATGCCGTCACTTGCATAATTTTATTGAGCTTGTTGTGTTTCGCCATTTGGTAATAATAATAATAATAACTTTATTTATTCACGGAGTCCTTATCACTAAAAAGTGGTCTTCTAAAGAGCCGTGCACATTAAACCTAGTAGAAAAAGTTAAGACTTAAAAATTACAAAACTCCTATAATAAATGGTATGAGACCATGTGCGAAGCAGAAGCGTCTCGGTTTAGCGAGGCCAAAACGGTTGTCGAAGAAGAATATTTGGTCGATAAAGCTATTCCCCCGTCAACGAAATATAAAAAAAAAATGGGCAACATCCATTTTCTATGAATGGCAAACTACTCGGACGGTTCAAGTTCCCGTTCTCTGAGATTCGGGAGGAATGTTTAAGGACTATGATTTACCAAGATTATGTCGCTTTCTGCTCGTATTGAAGAAATGGACGCATTGAATGAAGGTAAGGAAAGCAATTTATATTTATTTTGCTCAGTTGGTTTTGGATATTCTGTAATTGCCTTTTGGGATTACTAAGGCCCCGTCCACACGTATCCGGATATTTTTGAATCCGCAACTTTTTTGTTGCGGATTGGCCTTCCGTCCACACGTATCCGGCGAATTCCGGCAAATACGATTCAAATACGCTACGTGTGGACGCGAATATTTTCTAATCCGCAACAAAAAAGTTGCGGATTCAAAAATATCCGGATACGTGTGGACGGGGCCTAAAGCTTGTCTATTCAATTCGGTATTTGTGTCATTAATATTTAAATTAGGATAACCCTGCACCACATGGGTTTGACGTTTTATCAAACTCTAGAGTTTGATATTTTATCGAACTAGTGTTAGTGTTAGTTCGGCTGCATGTGCAAATGGCCAATGCCAAATACTGTCATCGGGAATGTTTTTTGATTGTAACGTAAATGTTGCTATAAAAAGAAAGAGTAATGTAAAAGCCATCAGTATTGTTAAGTAGTAAGTTGATTTCAATAAATATTAGTATTGAGATTTTTGCTTTTATTGTAATTTTGATATAAACACACGTGTGTTTTGATATCAAAACACGGCGTGTTTTCATCTGGTGTTTCATTGGGTATCAAGACTTATCCACCTGACCAAAATGGACGTCATTTATTGGTTGGTCACTTCATGAATTATTAATGAGTTTTAGAAGCATATGTACCTTTAAGCCCGGTTTCCATATGATCGCTACGATCGCTACGATCGCTACGATCGTTGCGATCGCTGCGATCGCTGAAAAAAATAGTTCAGCGATCGCAGCGATTGATGGTTTCCATATGTTCGCTGCGATCGCTGAGAAAGTGAATGAAGATCGAGGGGACCTGGGTCTGACAATATCGTTTCGCCTCATTCATGAAATTCAACATAGCAGCTGTGAATTGTTTTTAAAATTTGTTGTAAAGAAAGTCGTATCTTTGCACTTCTTCCATAAAAAGGGCCAAATTGCACCCTTTGAGTGAGCTTACGCAGTGCATCATGGTATTTTTGCCGTCGCTGCGATCGCTGCGATCGCTGCGATCGCTGGAGAGTGGTTTCCATATGATCGCTACGATCGCTACGATCGCTGAGATAGAATCACAGCGATCGCAGCGACAACGATCGCTGCGATCGCTGTGATCGCTACGATCGCTGGAGAGTGGTTTCCATATGATCGCTACGATCGCTGAACTTTTTTTCCAGCGATCGCAGCGATCGTAGCGATCGTAGCGATCATATGGAAACCGGGCTTTAAATAACAAAACTTAGTATGCGCTGAATATGTGTTCCTCGATGGTTTAGTGGTTTGGCTCTGGGATCTGCGCTCGGACGGCTCCGGGTTCGATTCACGCTCAGCATCCTTTTTTTTTCGAACTGGACATTAAACAACAACAACAACAATTTATTTATTCAACAAGAAACAACAACAACAATGTATACTTACTAGTATAATAATGAAAGAGTTGACTGATTTGTTTGCCCTGCAAATAGCTGGAAAGCTAATCGGGGCGGGGCAAAACAAGTACATGAAAAATACAAATATCTACAAAATCAAAAACCTTATTATGAAAGTTATTCACCTTTTTTTTTTTTTGCGTTCGTCAAAAATCCTTACGTTTAATTTAAAAAAAAATATATCGAACCGTGTCAGTGTGAAAACAGAAGCTTACCGCAATATTGCATTACAATAGGAGCCTTTGATTTTTTTTTTTTTTTTTTTTTTTTTTTTGCATACGGAATTTCATCATTACAAACGGGCCAGTCTGGCCGGCCAGTTCTGACAATGGTAAGCACCTTAAGTTTTGCGCTATCTCCTTTACAGACCTCCTAGGAAGCACTTGTGGTCCTCTGCTGCCGGCTCATTGCCTTTGCCTGCTTTGCCTAATTTTGGCCGCCCAGCAAGAACTCACTTCGAGCTGCCCAAAGCTGTATTTCAAGTGCCTGACCTCGCACATAGCGGACCCATCTACCACTGTCACAAAGCATGTCAGGAAATTCTATGGCAAAACCGAGATTGACCATCCCGCCCGAAAATTATAACAAAATATTATAAGTCTGGAAGCACTTCGGATATCGGGCATTTCGACCCCGGCACAGGATGGGAAATTGCCCACAACTCACAACGCTGCTCCTTTTCCGATCCCAAGTGATTCCAGACTTTCCCACAGGCCCATTTTCACTTCAAGCGCTGGGCTGAGGCAGCAAGGACACACACTCAATTCTTCGAGAAGTGCCAGGGACCTAAGAATTTCCGGAGTTCCTTCCATCACCGGGCGGGCCTTAAACATGGCTCAAACGATTGCTCAACCAATGAGTTGTACGCTGTTCAGCCATGTTGTATCAAGTGCCGAACTCTTCCTCAGGATCAGGTTTTTTTATTCATTTCATAGCATTTTTATAAAAAGGTACTTAGTTATCCATAGATTCCATCCATGGAAGGCGATGGTGAATTTCTTCATCCTTTCCAGGGGCAATTTGTTATATTGGTAAGTATTGTACTTGAACAACATTGCTCTGTTGGCATTGAATCCTGTTAATAAAAATAAATAAATGAATGAATAAATAAATAAATAAATAAATAAATAAAGGGAAAAAAATGGGAATTTGCAGTGGGAATCCACAGAGTTGTTTTTGCTTTCACTGTTTTCTGATCAAACTGAAATTTGGAAATGTTGTTTTTGTTGACGAAGGAAAACTGAAAGACTCGTAGCAGGGACGATAACCAAGAACAACTTCACCCTACATACAGTGCATGGCATCAGCTCTGGAATTCAAACCCAGGCATGATTTAGTTTATCAAAACTTCGAAATGTTTTACACCACTCGGGACTGCGAATGACCGTCAGGAACTGACAGGAGAGCATCACATCACGTGTAACCATTTTGAAAAAGGACAAGGCCCTGGGAAAGGGTTGAAAATTTCCACCCTGGTGCTCGGAAAGCTATTTTATGTGCCCAATATTTGCGATAAGGAAAAAAAAATTATTGGTTTGTGAAGCTAAGCAGTAAAATCCTTATTATAAATTGACGAAACAAGTTGGGCTGGTTTGAGGGCTATTAAATCAAAGGCTTCTATAAGCCTTTAAAACGAAACAATTTTTGGACTCTCCCCTCTCCTCTCCTAGGCGTTTTGCTCCACCGACTCCCCCTACCCCCTCCCCCCTCCCCAAACCCCTGTGTCCAATTCCCCACTCTCTCCTCCCTCCATTGCTGTCTCCATAGGTAAGACAGGTGGCGATTACAATTCGCAGGCTCAATGTTTACAGTCCTTTGACTGATGGAAGGAATGAAAATGTGCATATTTTTCTCTTTCAGCACCAGATAAATTCACAAGTTAAAATGTACATCACCATTCCAATAGAATTTAAATTTTAAAATATAGCTTCAGAGACTTTCAAGAAACAGGCCCCTGGTCAAAAATGCTACTTCAGGGATTTAATACCATTTTGTCAAAGCTGATACATGTACCCCTCTGGTATCAAGACCCTCATCTTTTTTACCATGACTCACATATTCAAAATACTTTGTTTATCTATTAAAAACCCACCAAAGTTTTCATATCCTCGTCGCTTATAGTGAAGTAAAAAACATCAGCATTTTGTTGGATCCTTTCTGGTTTACTTGACTTGGGAATAGCTATGTAGTTTTTCTGTACACTCCATCGAATGAGAAGCTGTGGTACTGATTTACTGTACCTGTAAAAAATACAAACGTAATACTTTTACATTTCCATCAATGTCACTACTAAGCATCTACATCTACTTTATTAACTGACAACGCTCTCGCATAAGGTCAGTATTAAGCAGCCGTTAAAATGAAACTTCCAGCTTTAGAAGTCCCTCTGCTAGATCTGCTACATGTACATGTAGATATGCCACTGTTTCAATGGAAGAGAACTTGTTTCTGGGTTGGGAGCTTATTATTGGAAAACATGTTGTGTCTTAGAATATAAAGATTTTAAATGATCATTCAAAAACTAACATGCAAAGTTCATCAATAGTTTTTATGTTATCAGTGTGGGATCCAGACACCATAAAGACTCTGCGTGAATGCCCCCCACCCCCCACCCCCCCTCAGGCACCTCCCCTTGATCAGTCACACTGGTTATAATCTTTCCCTGCAAGGCCACCCCTCAGAATACGGATTTTTGACCAAGCCGTAAGTGATATTTAAAACACCTTTTTCAAATCTGGCTCTTGAACAATACTTGGGTTTTACATTACCCTTACCTACTAGCCATTTCAACAAGAGTTGGATCATCATTTTTCCTGCCCTGAAACAGTAGAGCATATCCCATATACCCTCTTCGTCTGCAAATACAGCCGCCTCTCATTGCTAACTGCCACTAGGGGCATTGGTGTGAAAGCCCCTAGCAGCTAAAAGTGATAAGAGGTGGCTGTATACACAGGTTATCAGCCACCTTAAAAAAAAACATTGCTTACCTACTTGCCATTTCTACTAACACTGGATCATCATTTTTCCTGCCACGGAACAGTGGACAGTAACCCATTGGTGCAATTCCTTTTTCTCTGCAGTAGCTCACAATGTCTTCCAAGCGCCAATAAGGATTCAGCTCAATTTGATTGACAGCAGGGGTTGGGAGTCCTGCCTTGTCCATTTCTTTGAGGTGATTTACACCAAAGTTGGATACTCCGATTGATCTGAATTGAAATGTGTTTAGAAGGGTCTTAGTGGTACATGTATGTGACAGAGGGACAGATCATATCTGCATTCATGAATCAACTGGTCTAACCTTCCATCATGTACATCTACTACTAGTCTTCAGCTTAATTAATAGTCAAACCATGTACAACTGAAGGAGAAAAAAAAAAACAGAGAAAAGCCTAGAAATAAGAACTTTGCATATGACTCGCCCAAAAGTACACTTCACTATTACCTCTCAAAGAAGCCAAACCCAAACAAAACTAACCCCCTTGCAATTAGTTTCAATATTATTATGTCTAACAATCCATTTTATAATCAAGATTAAATGACCTGCATGGTCTTGTTGCATGCCTGGACCTGGGCGGATCCAGGAATTTCTGAAAGGGGGGGTCCGGGTGCATGCCTCCCCGGAAAATTTTTCCGATTTTACCCTCTGAAACACCATTTCCAGCATTCCTGAAACTCGAAAAGCGTTTGTCAAGTCAATTGTCAACAGTCAATTGGTGGAAGTGAAACAACTACGTATATAACAATTTTATTCTATTATTTTTATGAACCACAAGGGAGACAGAGTTCTGAAAGGGGGGTCCCGACCTCTCCGACCCTCCCCCTGGATCTGCCAATGTTGGACATCGCACTGGTGCACCGGAAGTTGTCAGGGTCGTGTTCACACTTTGTCGTCCAACCTTGTCACCAGGTCCTTCTATGCTATGGTATACAGTGTATACCATCAAATGGCATTTCCAGAGGTTCTTTTCAGTGACTGGCAGCTGTGTTTGTTTTCTATCAATCTAAAGCTGTCATTCAAGCGAATTGAAGACATTTTGTCATGCCAGCCTTATGTCCAGGGGCAAGGCAGATACATGTATATGTTTACAAGGAAGGCCCTGGCATGCATGGGGCTGTCCTTGTATTTTGTCTTCATGTTACGTTGCATTGTCTTTACTATAACTTTGTACATTACCTTACGAGACCCCGTTCCTTGAGTTTCATCATGGCTCTGTAGGTATCGACAATTTTCCCCTGAGTGGGAATGTGGATAAGAAACAAATCCAAGTAGCTTAAATCGAGTCTGTAATGAAAGATGCAATCAGATTAGTGAGCATTCAAAATAATTTTGGGGTGAGAATGGGGGGTGACGTCTGAAAAAAAATTATATTGGAGGGGGTATACTGAAACTTATCTAAGGTACATAATATACATGTAGGGAGATCAGGGGACTTGGAATGTTTTTCATAACACAAAACAATGTGCTACAAATATATCTTTTGTGAATGCTCCCTTATACGTGTACAACATTCTGCACATCAATTACAAGTTTTAAAGGGAACCTCCATTGTGATAACAAGTTGACGTTAAATTGTTGGAAATAAAATCTAAACTTTGATTTTTTTTAATAACAAATGGGAAGGAAATTTCAGTGTACAAAAAAATAGATATGAATATCGCCTATTTTTGCTTTTAAAATTCCCACATGCCACCATTTTGAATTTTTATGACAGTCATGTCATGGTTGCTGCTATTGTTAATTAGCATCGATGTTCTTTTGTTTGGAACAATTGGGCAAGAAAATAACATTGGAAATATTCAAAATTATATTTCCACTTGTTATTAAGTAAACATAATTAAAATTTAAACATTATTTCCAACAATTTTATGTCAATTTGTTATAATAGTGGAGATTCCCTTTAAAATCAAAAACTTAAAAACTTTAAAACAGCTTTTATTACAGTGATATCTGTATTTCAGTGGACACATATTAGGTGGACACCCTTCTCTATTACATGCACACCAGCTTGGATCCCTAAATGTTGTAAAACAAACCTGAATTTAGAGCACGGCTTCTATTTAGCATATGCGGACACCCAAATTATTTAAGCAATTTTTCTCAAAATATAGATAAAGCAGACATTTCAAGTGTATTTAGAATGCATTTTTGTTAGGTCTACTTCTAAAAGCATGTTTTCCAGTGATTACATGTAAGTAATTCAACCTGATATGACCAGTTGATGGCGTCAGCATCATGATGGAGCTATGTACAGTACAAACTGTATGCGCAATGCCTAAAAATGTTCTTTTGTCAGTCACCAAATGTTAAACTAACATACTGTTCATTCACCTCATTCTCAATTTATTGTTTGTTGATTTCCTTTCAAAGACTGCCAAACTCTAGCATTTTTTTGGGAGAGGGCACATGTGACAAAAATATAATTAATTGTAATTAAAAACTTCGAATTAACAACCTTCGAATTCATTCTCACTTGTTTGACTATGTGTGTTTTCTGTTTTAATGACAAGTGAAGGTATAAATCTCTTTCATAGCATGCATGCAATGCCTAAAAAATGTCACAAAAATATACTTTTCATAATTAAAAACTACATGTATGAATTAACAACCTTCGAATTGATTCTCACTTGTTTGTGTGTTTTCTATTTTAAAGACTACCGAATGTATGAATCTCTTTCATAGCATGCACCCAATGTACTAAGAACCCTATCATTGGGTGGGTTTATCCAGTGGGTACAACACATGTAGGTTTTATCCAATCCTTGGCAGTATATTCCAGTTCCCTTATGTTCACTAAATACCCTAACATTATATTTCTTTAAGGATCGAACTTACTCCTTTAAACTTTTGTCAAAGGCCGTTAAACATTCCTCATATCCATAACAGTCACTCCAAAGTTTGGTCACCACAAAAACTTCTTCTCTATTTACTCCAGATTCCTTGATTGCCTGGCCAACTTCAGCTTCATTTCTGGCAAAGAAATTGGAATTAATTTTAGTTACCGGTAATGAAACACACTTATCAGTATTTGGTTATGCAGACCACATTTTTGTGTCTACTGTGCACATGTGCATTAGACACAAAAATTGGAACCTTGCCTAAGCAGTGGTGAAATGTAAGATTAGTCAGTAAAATTTGGATTACCGTAAGTAAAAACAAGTCCAAAAAAGCTAAAGCCTCGGATAGAGTCTAAAATTGCAATTTAATATAATAATTTTTATTATGCTGAGCCTATATGGACAACTATGACGTTTGTTGCAAACTTCTCTGTTTTTCCTGCCTTGGCATTCCAAACAGGTGTAAATTTATATGAGATTAGTGATCAAGGTTATTATAAGGACTGCACGACTATTTGGTTTTGCTTGAAGGGCTTGGGTATGGTGCATAACAAGTTTATTATTAAGTACATTTTAAACATCTTTCCTTACTGGCCAGTTAGTACTGTCCAACAATGAATCCAAATACAGAATGTAATAGACCATAAAATATCAAAAATAGCAATAAAAGCTTAAAAAAGCCCTGTAAAAAGTGTATTATCCAGCATTTCATGACTTTATTATTATCATTGAGGACAGCCTGATCCCTGATTCTCTTAAAACACTGCTGATCCCAATCCCAGATCCAGGGGCTGTGATACCTGCTCCCGCTCAGGCAGGCCCTGGATCCCTGATCTCATATACCAATTTTATTTTCCGGTGTATAAGTCGACCCCTGAAACCATGAAAATTTTCCCCAAAAGTCGACCTGGTCTTATACACTGGCCAAAACTTAAGAGCAGTCAGTTCATAAGTACATTAGCATAACAATGACACCCTGAGATTAACATGGAAGTGACATTTATTGCAGTAAAGGAGCAACGATTGATCTTGGTTTCACTTTCCGAGCAAAATAAACGTTCTTACCTTTGTCATTAGAAATGTTCGATTTTCCCGCTTAATGCATGCAAGTTTGAAGTCATTTTGTGCTTGAAATCCATGACTACTACTACTTCTGAAGAAAACAGATGGCCACCATAGATGTCTGAGTGTTTTCATATATCAGCCAAATCTGGGACGGTCGGGAAAGAGCGAAATCCCCAATCGTCTGGGATTTTCCCGACATAAATGAAAACAAGGTTTTTAAACGGTTACCATGAATGGCTGAAGAAAAAATTTGAACAATAACTATTTCGAACAGCTAGCTGTGAATGGCTGAACGGCTAAAAAATTATTCTGAACGGCTGGCTGTGAACGACTTAATGGCTGAAGAAAAATCTCGAACGGCTGGCTGTGAACGTGGCTAACTTAAGTAAATTGCATGCTAATTGTTTACCTTTACTGAGTACTTTATTACATTGAAAGAACATTGAAACCATCTGTTTGTCGCTTTCACTTGATGAACATGCTTTCTTTTATGTATTAAACAAGCGGCCCCGAGTCCCAAGTGCATTTATAGTGATTAGTCACGCAAAATTCATGTGTAAAGTTCTTTTTGAACTTTGTTTACTATTTGTTAAAATAAATCTTGAATGAAACTAAACATAATAATCTAATTCAAAGACTGCAGGGAAAGTTATATGGCAGAAAAACAAATTTAGCCCTTTTAAGTTTGTTAGTTGTCGGTACCAAATTTGCTCACAGGCTCGCACATTAGTTATTCTCGGGCTTACATATGCAAGGAATTTTCTGCGATTTGACAGGAGAAAGGGACACGGGTATCTGGGGTTTACATTGACTGGTGCATAATAGACCTCTTTAGCTTGTATGTTTTGTTTTCCCAGTGGATATCATGTGATGTTACCCTCGAGAACTGTTTCTTTTTGTTTTCTTCACGTGCACATGTATGCATAATTTATGAAAAGACAAAGGAAAAATTCCCTTATAGAACATCACATGACCTACATTGGGAAAACAAAACATACAAGCGAAAGATCGATAGGTCTATTATTAAGATACCAAAGACAATCATCAGAATAATAAATAGATGAGAGGCTGTCACAAAATGCAAGCCCCCATCTCAAAGCAATCGACCATACCCATAGAATTTTGCCGTATCAATCATGCGATATCCACATTGCAATGCAAACTTTGCGGCTTTCAGAGCTTCTCCTTCGGCGTGGAAATTCCACACTCCAAGACCGAACATTGGCATCTTATGGCCATCGTTCAATGTGATCTTTTTTAGAAGGCCTTCTCCTTCCATTTTTTGGCAGCGTTCCTAGCGTTCCCACCTTACGCATCAACCTTACGTCACGCACAACAAAGCGAAAAACACAATCTCGTCCCCAGGGCCTTCTCCGTTTTGTTCAATTCAAAATGGCGCAAGTGTCCGATCACAACTAGAAATAACTGCAACTTTGATCGGTCGGCCGATAATGCATTCTATTAAAGTTATCCTTCTTTTGCTATTTCAATAGTCAAACGTTTTAAAGCAGAACAATGACAACCAACTTTCCGTGTGTCGTACCACTCGTACAAACCTTAACCGACTCACAACGAGTCATGGACCAATATCGTTTAATGGCAACCCATTTAACTGAATAATACTTGTAGCTTATTATCGGCCAGCAAAAGCCTCTATCATTATCTGTTTCAGAGTTTTAAGGTGGCTCCAAGTAGTTTTTTTTTGGGGGGTCACACTTCTCTTTTTGAATGCGCTTATACATAATCTTACTTTAGCTCAATGAATCTGAATTTGATACCAGATGTTAGGTGTGGATGAAAGTTTTGAGCGATGCTCTTTTTATGCCAATTAGCGTTTCCATAGCAACGGTAAACAAACATGGCAAAAAACAGTTTTTCCTGAATTATCTTTCGATTTTGGGGCTACCCGCGACAAGCGAATATATACGCTTTAATCTACACAGTCTAGCACACTAAATGGGAAAATTTCAAACAAATTAAACTGTTCGATTTTGAATAAATCGATGAAACATTTTTAACACGTGTTTTTTCAAAAAAAAACATTCCATAGGTCTCACAAATTATCATTAAATTACCACAGAAAGTTTCCCTCAGACTTAAATTATTACTCCCTGCAAATAGCTCTAACTAACTCCTCTTCAACAAAGAGATCGAGCTTTTCATTCAATTGCAGTTTTGCTTGACGTTTTCATTCTTTTTAAACTGCATTTTATTGAAAAGCTCGATCTCTTTATTGCCGAGGGATTAGTCAGAGCTATTTGCAGGGAGTATTAATTTAAGTCTGAGGAAACCTTCTGTGGTAATTTAATGACAATTTGTGAGACCTATGGAATGTTTTGACCGCTTATATTTCAAACATGAAAAAACACATCTTAAAAATGTTTTTGTGATTTATTTAAAATCGAACAGTTTAATTTGTTTGAAATTTTCCCATTAAGTGTGCTACACTGTGTAGATTATAGCGCCTTTATTCGCTTGTCGCAGGTAGCCCCAAAATCGAAAGATACTTAGAAAAACTGTTTTTCGCCATATTTGTTTACCGTTGCTATGGAAACGCTGATTAGCATAAAAAGAGCATCATCCAAAACTTTCGTCCAAGCCTACTGGGTACAGGGAAAAGTAAAGCGTGTGGGGAACGCTGGGAAGGGAAGGGAGAGAGACGCTTTCTCCCTCTTCCCATCGTTTCCCGCGCTCCCGTTTTCTTCACCGTCAGTTTTCAGCTTGTAAGAGCAAAACGTCATGTCCAGTCCCCTGATAGTAATGCTAGTTCTAAAACAAAACTATACTAGAAGACGAGTCTCCCCACTGGGATGATTGTGACGAAAATGTCACCGGAAGATGTTTCTTCCCTATTTTTAAAGCCTGTTGTCTCTTTGCCGCTTTTCGGCTCAAAATCGCACGATCACTGTTCAAAAGTAAATGAAGCTTAACAACGGACTTTGCAGTTTTCGCTTAAGTTACAATACAACAAATGAGAGCAAATTATCCAACTTCTCCATAGAGTAATGGCCTTTTATTTTTTTTTTCGTGTAGTTCTTGTTTATTGCCTGCATTCGTAAAGTCTTGGTATCAATGCCTCTGCACGTGCGTTTTACATTTGGTACATTTCCTTGCCGTTACCAACAAAACAACAAAGTCAAACAGGAGCTTATTACCTGCGTCAAATGATATCAAACTTTATAATACTACCCAGTGGGTTTTATTGAGTTAACACCGAATGCTTAGGCGGCCCGCGTCTCGGATAAAAAAAATCCGCATGGTACCAAGACTTTACGAATGCAGGCGCTATTTACAAATCGAATGCATTGTTTTCCGGTTAGAAACGACCAAAAAAGACACACAGGACTACTAAAATGTCAGTAATTTTAGTTAATTTCCGATAAATTAAACTTTATTTAGTCGAAATGCACTTTTCCTATAGCCCATGAACAAATCATAAATTAATAGGAGCTTATGTGGCCAAAATAATTGGATAATGCACTATTGATTTTTTTTTACAAAATAGCTTTTAATAAGGTTAAATATTTTTAACACCAGAGAGGATAGCACTGTAAAAAAATGAAAGAAAAATAAATGTTTGCAGAAAGGTGCTTTTGGGAAAAAAAATGATTGCAGAGGCGCATAAATTTAAAAAAATTGTTTGCAGAGGAAAATTTCTCATCCCCCCTTCAGAGAAATGATGGTCCGTGCCTTAAGGTTATGGTTAGGATTATATTATAGGGTATTGGTTTTCCCCCGGGTTTTCCAATTTCTTTGAAGTGAATTCATCATACATGTACACCTCACGAAACTGTGATTAGACTGAGCACTAGCTTTTGGAGATAAGATTTCTGAGATCGTTTGGGTAAACCAAATATGAAGCTATGATTGGTTAATGGTTGCCTTTGGAAATCATCAGAAGCTATGATTGGTTAGTGGTTGCCTTTGGAAACCATCAGAGAGCTGGTGTTCAGTCTCTGTAGTGGCAATTTTCTTTGGTAGGGTCCAGGAAAATAACACCATATGCGATATGCGGCTTTCAGCTTTATTTCACTCTCATAACTACAGATTTTGGTTTACAAACACAGACTGTCCAACCATCCCGATTTCGTCGGGATTACCCCGATTTGGCTTGAAAATCCCGAATCCCGACCAATATGCGATCGGGATAGGAAAAATCCCGATTTTGACATCTGTTCTGTCATTTTCGTCAAATTCTCATAATAGGGAGCTTAAGATCCACGACGACGGCATGGACGACGACGACCGGAAGTGAGATTCACGCGATTTTCCCGCGAATTCCGTCGTCGTCCTCTCGTCGACGACGACCAAGCCAGTAGTTTCACGTCGTCGTGCAAAGGAGTTGTTTAAACAAAGTTCAAAGGTAAAAATTTACACTGAATTGTCACTTTTTTAATCTTTTTTCATCCTTTATCTTTTGTGGTTTCATTTTAGCTTCTCTTTCTATTTTACGAAGCGAATTGGATTAAAAATTTGACTGTAAAAAAAAACGTGCGTGTTTTCTTGTTGTTTACTATTAAAGTACTGGCGGCAAGACAAGAGGAATAGGCGAACCGGTAAGTCGTAATCTATTTTTCCACGAGGTTGTAAAAAGGAATGAAGAACCTGAATAATAATTATAAGTACTCAAATGTGTTTTGACTTGAGAACACAACTGTAAGTAGTAGCAGTATAACGTTTATCTTTAAAACCTGCCCTGACGGTCGAAACAACTAGATCGAAAAAAAATTATTCATGACTGCAAGCGCAGCAGCTGGCCGCAAGCCTTGAATAGAAGAATTTAATCACTTGTACTCTGGAATTTTCGCCTCTGTAATATGTAAAATTATATCGAATCTTTAGCAGTGAAACGTATCATTTTGTAACCTTTTTTGCACATGTGATTATTTAGACTCACTTACGGCCAAATACAATTATTTTGCCAACTCTTGTAATTAATAGGCCATTTGCACGATGACGTCATTTGACTACTACTACCAGAATCCTTCAGTTTTTTGTTTTGTAATGCAAATTAGGGCTATTGTTATTTAAATCCCACTGGGATTACAAAATTGAAATAAGAAAGGAAAACGAAATGAATTCTGGTAGTAGTAGTCAAATGACGTCATCGTGCAAATGGCCTATTGTGTATCGTGTTTATTTTTAGGAATCCAAACTTTGTATGGAATTCCGAACACAATATACTAATGTGTCGGGAACTCGGCCAAACACTTGGACTCGGCCACTTCATAGAGCGCGAACTTTCGATATTCTCCATGGGGAAAAAATCAGGATTTTTTCACTCGAACAGGTCAAACAAAACTGGAAATTCTTCGTCGTTAATAAAGTTTAATCCGCGGCTCAAAAAAAGAAGCTCACTCATGTCCTTAAACGATGTCATCTTGAGCGAGACGTTTTCAACAAGCCAAGTCGAAATAAGTCGTCGTCGTCTACCTGTCGGCCGCATCTTAAGTTTTCATTTTCCCTCCGAAACCGACGTCCTCAGTCCAGTCCTCCCGCGGTCTATAGACGTCGTCGTCGTCTCGTTCGTCGTGGATCTTAAGTTCTCTAATACTTGCTATACAAAAAAACGAAATTGTGAATACTTAACTCTGATATCCAAATATACTAAAGAAACGGCAAGAAATATAAAATAAAATCTAGTACTTGTATGTGGAGCCACACAAAGCTACGCAAAGCGACGAGAAGCCACATCAATTTGCCAAACATTTTTGACAGAAATTGTCGTCTCAGAACACTAGAAATGGAGTTTCAGAGCATCAAGATTTCAAAATTTTCTGGGGGAGCATGCCCCCAGACCCCATCTCAACCCCGATTTTTCATGCCTAAAAGGTTGGACAGTCTGCAAACAATACACTAAAACAGGAAAATTACAGAAGTTACAGTTACTTATAGAACATGTATTGCATGATATTAGAACCTGCAGGCTAAATTAACCACAACGTTTTTAAGTTAACCTCCGCTGAGCCATTTATATGTTATCGGTAAATAGACGTATAAAGGAAAGCCATGAGAATAAAATTTGTCTTCATGATTTTTGACAAATGGAAATATAGATTAAATGAAAATATAAGCAAACTCGTGCTGTTGTATAATATACTTGTAACTAGCTTCAGGTTCTACGTTGATTCCATCAGGGGCTGTAAACAAAAAGAAAGAAAGAAAAATTATCAGCTAATTAAGCCCCCATTTCAATTAAAATTGACTCTGGAAGCGAAAGAATTAAAGAGAATGTGATTATGCAGTTATAAAGTAACCGAGAGAGTTGCAATTAGACCCTTAAATTGTCAATAAAAACAAATTCATATAAACTGTAGCATAGCGAATTAAAGAGAATGTGATCATCACAGTTATTACAGCAATTAAAGGAGCTGCATTTAGACTCTTCATTCAATTTGCCTATATTCTTGATACATGGTACCAGTTTAATTTGAAATCGTAGAGAGAGCTTGATTACTGACTATAGAGATAATTCTATTCAAAATAATTTAGCTATAAATTCAGTCACCATGTTGATGTACACCAAAATGGCGGACGCATACACAAAGTTTTGTAATTTTCATTGTATTCTTCGCAATATCTCGGTTATTAAAGATCGTCGGGCTTAAAATGTTCCCAAGTCGTTCGCTCTCAAATTAAGCCAGAAGAACAAACTGCTTACGTAGACGACGACGAATAATTTATTAGTATCGCTGTGCCTGCTTTAGTTGTGTACTTTATACAAATCTCTCAAATGAGAGTAATAGCAACAATGACTTACACAATATTTGGTTCCAGAACATTTTCTTGGAACTGTCCTTCCCAGTTCCCCTTGGGCGTGTAGCGAGCCACGGCCACCAGCCTGTTATTAGCCACAGCAGTCGCCATGCCAAGCTCTTTGGTCGCCTTCCAAACCAGTTGAGTGAAATGTAGTATAGGGCTGCCAATCGTCTTAGCTTTGCCAGTTTGGTAATCGTAATCAGCTTCCTCATCATACCACATCTGCACAATCTCTGCACAGCTCGTGCAATCTGCTCCTTGCTCACCATAACCGCACAGCCGCTTGGGATACGTCATGTAGTAAAGGTTCTCGCCCTGGCCCTGGTCCAACGCGACGAGATCGTGTTCAAACTTGCCTGTAGCGGCAAGATGATCGGCCCAGCTTTGTGCAGCGCGCGTCAACTGCGCTGACCATTTTAGAGCAGGGGAACCATGAAAAGATCGTAAATCGTTGTGCGCTTCTAAGCAAGCCTTCTCAAAACCTGGTTGCAAAGAAAAATACATTTTTTAGTTGATTCTACGAGCATCAAGAAGTAAAAAACTATACCGCTATTATAATATACGTGATGGTATGAATAATGTATAGGCAAATATTTGCTCACGCATTATTTACATTTTGCCTTATCAGCATAGTAACAAAAAGAGACGCACGCTTGGACTTTGTCTACATATTTTGTTTTGCATTTTACGTTACATTCTGTGACTACTCACATGACGGAAATTTCAAGTTTTGTTAGAAGCTGAATGTCCGCCATTATGGATGAGAAAGCTTGTGAAAGTACTAGTTTCTATTCTTTTGTCGATGAGTTCGAAAAAAGCGATGCTGGAGCATATTAAAGATCGGGCAGTTAAAGATAACGTTACTAGCAGCATATTCAACTGATGTTTTCTGCAGTGAAGCAGGAGGTAAACTGACTGTGAGTCTCACAAAACAGTGCATGCGCAGAAGGTACTGCAAGGGTATCTTTAATGTACTAACAAATGGACTTTCAAAACAGGCTTTGAAAATTGACTTAGTGGCAAGAGTTTAATTCCAAAAGGGTGGATTATCCTTCTTCAAGTTCCCTTTTTAGAGTATTATAAAGTAACTGGGACCTGTAGTGTTTTGTTTTAAACCTGAATAATGAAACAAAAAACCTAGTTCGCACCTGAAAGAGTTTGGCCGGATGACTGGGTTGGTTTCTCCGTGGGTTTCTCCGTGGGTTTCTCTGTAGGTTTCTCCGTGGGATTCTTGGTACCAGGCTTCGCTGTTACCGGCTCAATAGGAGGCGATGGGGGTTTGGAACCTACAACATATGAGATTTTGCTGTAATCCTACAGTAGGAAGCTTTACATTTGAGTAAGAGATTGAGTACGAGATTGAGTACGAGTACGACTTTTGAATTTAAAGCCAGTCCCGTCCCTAGGGCTGTCGGTCCTTCCTGTTGCTGACCAGAAGACAAGAAGACTCTAGGTATAAATTGAGCTGATTAATGGTTATCCAGAGCACGCGAACTAGGTTTTAAAAGTTGCATTCGTACTCAATCTCGTACTCGTAGTCCGATCTAAAGTTCCCTAATATAACACATTTTCTAGTGTACTATTTCTGCTTATTGTTCGACTTAGCATTCTAGATTACAAATTAGCATCATTAACGAGTGCAAATATGACACGTTATTACACTCTTCTGACAGCGCGCTAGAAAAAACACTTTCAAAAACTTTGATTCGGGAAAAGATGACTGTCGTATAATAAATAGTTACTGTTTATTCGTCAGTGAAAGTTGTGTAATGCGGCTGGGAATTTTACTCGTCAGTTTATATTTCACTTTAACTCGTATAGATATTCAACCATATTACACAACTTCACGCTGTTAACCTCTATTTATATAATTCTAAGTTTTCTCTTAATCTCACATGGAAAGCCGCAAGTCTTTTTGCAATCCTTAACAGCCTCATCATCCTTCCACTGGGTGCAGTATTTTGTTAGAGCTTCCCCACCTCCTGTTATGTCAACAAGAATGGAGCAGTCTGCAGGCTCATCGCATTCTGACGAGAGAGAAAAAAAAAGAAGCAAATGGTAAAAGGCGTGGAAAGTAACAGTCAGTCTCTAATGTTTTAAGACCGGTTTTTAGTTGAGCCGGCCGAAAGTAATAATTTCGCGATTGCCTTGGCTTTGCTTTCTAAAATATCTCGCGCCACTTTATCAACCAATTAGAAATAAAACCAAAATTAATTGAGTTGCTCGCACGCATTTTCCCGCGCTTGGCGCCGGCTGCATGCATTTGCTTCGAGCTCTGATTGGTTCATTGAATTGTCTGTCTCTGTCGTATTGACAAGCCAAGTAATTACTTTAGTTTTGGTTTTACGACACTCAAGGGAAAACTGCTCTAACAAAAAAATTTGTCAATTCCTACCAATAGGGCTTGGAGCTTTTTCACCTGTTGAAATACAAAAATATAATAAGTTAATATTTGCATTTTTAGCCGTCTACAGTTGTCGTTTGAAAAAATCGTTATACCTTATTATAAGGTCTTTGAAATTAACGCGAATTGGCGGGAAAATTTCTTTCGAATAGGGATGATATCTATTTACAAACATTATTTTTGTTATTCAAATGTGCCAACCACTGGAACAAAAGAACCCTTTGTTTCGGCAGCCAATAAGGCTCTGGTTGGCACATTAATAACAATTGGTGACGTCATTGATATCTTCCCTATAACGGAAATTAACGCGAGAGACGGGGCAAATTTTCAAAATGAAGAAAATTAACACGAGTATTGACACCTTTTCTGGTGTTCTATCACCATATCATAAATGAGCGATATAACTATAAGTCCAAACTTTAGGATGTAGTGGCGGTTAAGAAACAAGACCAGACTTTCCGTGAGGTTTTTATAATGTGACTTGCATGCGCGATGCAGTCCTTGTGTCACATCGCCCACAATTAATCGACCATGTTCCCAGTTGTTCAGTGGTGAGAGTATCCGACTAGTGTACGAATGGTCGTGGGTTCGAATCCCATCTGGAACTCGAACTTTTTCTGAGATCCATTCTCTCCACACATATCATTTTATTTTCATTAAAGAATGTATAGCATGGTTTTATCAAACTGCTTACAAAAATTGCATGTTCTCCGACACTGTTGGATTGCTGTTTTGTGTTTCCAGTAATTGCAGTACTTTTCTCGCTTTTCTCCTTCTTCTACGTTCTTCACAATCCAGCTACAGTCACGGTCGTCTTTACAACCTAAAAACGAGGAAATATAAAATGGTAATGTCGGACACGAGCCACAGATGGCCGGGGCTTTACCGGGTTTCTGTAGCAGGAAGCAATTAGAAGTATTACCACTCCCACTACCCATGGCGGAGAGAGAAATGTGGAGTAAAGTTTCTTGTCCAAGAAGACAACACGACGGCCGAGGGGCGCTAGGGAAGAGCGCCTCCCGCCTCTCCCCCAGTTTCCCCTCGGCTCTTTCGCTCACAGGGACAGCTTGCAGTCTTGTAACTTTCTGTAAACTATCAAGAGAAAATAATTGTATAATAATCCAATATAATATTATATAATAATAGTAATAATAATAATAATAATAATCCAATTATAATCCAATTATAATCTCTTGAAACTATATAATAAGGAGGTAGATAGGGACCTTTGTAAAATACTCGTTTTTTGTTTGTTGGTTTTTTTTTTCTATATTTTTAGGTTGAAAATTATGAAGCGGCCAAAGTATGAATAATTAACAACTATTCACCGAAGTGGAGGTGGGTAGTGGTGGATATTTACCGAGCCGCGAAGCGAAGCGAAGCGTATATATTGAAACAGTGAGATAATATAACGAAAATGATGCTTTTTAAATCATTTATTCCTGTCAACGATTACAATTTTCGCGCGCAAATTGCTGGGGGGTGAACAGCACTTGCTATTCCGAGTTTCAGTAGCCAATCAGAGCGCGCCAATAATGCTATCCACTGTTTCAGTATATGCTAATTATATTTCATCGCCTCTCAGCCATGAAAAGAAGTTCGAAAAAAATGCATGAGGTAAGAGAAGGTTAAATTTACTCTGTATTTACTGTCAAGGATAATAAATTGTACGAAACTAAGCCCATTTTATAAATGTTGAAAAGGCAGAAATGCGAAATTTGAGATGAGCGCTCCGGGCGTATTTAAATATATGCTTCATATACGTGCAAATTTTAAATCAATTATAACGGTAGTCAGAAAATCTGGCGATGCATTAACTAAATTTAAACAAAGACTGAACTTACCAGCGGAGTCCGCCAAAATCTCAGGCAAGTCTACGACAAAACAGAGATAAAATATTAAATGAAATAATGCGTCCGTGATGAAATGAGTAAATTTCAATGTAAACATGTACAATCTAATATTTAAAATATGTAAATCTTACCATATTAAAGTTTCCTTTTAAATAGGAAAGGTACTGCATTGGTAAATCGCAGAAAAATACGAAAATGGGAAAAGGCACGAAAATTTTGAACCTCGCCATTTTGACTGATTTCTTCAAAAAAATCTTTGCGTTAACGCAGTTGTTTATCAACAGAGTCGATTTCAAATTTGAACTTTGTCGCTCAACCTTAAGGCAAAATAAGGCTTAAAAGGCTATTCATATTCTAATTTAAAAACTATTATTAGCGTCCGATGAACTTTATTGAGTGGTTCAAATTGTTTAAATGTAGTTGTTTGCGGTTTTGAAAGACTTCATGTCACTCATGCTGTTGTGTTATAATACAAAGAGTACATGAATGAGTGAATACCTTTATTTAAGTGTCAGAGAATTTAGCAGCTAACTCAGTAGGGACACTCTGGGCATTGAAATTATGTGTTTGACTTTTCGGCTCCTAGTTTTAAATAGTGATATTTTTTTACCCAGTAAGTTAAAGCCGGCCTAGCCTCATGTAAAAAATGTTTTGTCGGTAGACAAGCTAAACATAATTAGCCTAAGCTAAATTGCCCAGGTTTGGCCGCGCTTTATGAGCCAAGCGAGGCGAGCGAATTACACGCTTGGAAATTGCCTCGATTCCCTCGATTCCAACTGTTCGCTTATTGGATAACTAAACCTTTTCAAAATTCGTTATAATACAAAACATTTCTCTTGTACAAAAGCATAATGGTGACATTCATTTTGAAAAATTCTTCTTGCCAATTTAAAAACCACATCAAGTTTGAACATTTAATGTTCACACTTTGAATTAATTTAGGATTTCATCCACAGTAAACATTAGAACCATGAATATAGTGATACACTTGCTTAGTTACTGTGTCTTGCGGAAAGTGCACCGAAATCAGTGCAGCACAAAGTTCTATCATCTAATATTACTCACCAGCAGAATTAAAGTCCTCACTGAAAAGTTTAAAGGGTACCGCATTGCCATGTTGAAGGAATGTTAAGATGATCGAGAACAACGCAAGTACGGATTTTAAACTTGCCATTGCAAATTTCTTCTTCAATCACGAGAGGTGAACACAGTTGTTTGACAATGTATTCAGCTCGATTTCAAGTTTGAACTAAATGTATAATATCGTGCATCACGTTTTTTAACGATCAAGGAATTCTAAATTAAACATGGCTATTCATATTCTAATTTAGCGTTATAGCTTTACTTTCCAGTGATTTGCTTCTTAAACTTTGTTTATTATTTGAAAAACTCTTTTCCCGAGTTGGGCCAATCAACGAGTTTGTTATCTCTTTCTGTTTATTTTTAAAAATAGACCCGCGAAAGAAGAACGCTTTTTAGATCATTTACATTTTAAGTGACAGGATTAACATCATAAAAAATAAACAGCACGAACATAGCATAATAATTGAAAACCGTTAAAATCAATGAAGCAGTTTTTCATATGACGCGACTCTTTGAAACACAAGCACGAATTCAAGAAATGTTTTGCGCCGGTTCAGTTTAAACGAAGAGTTGGACGATGCTAAAATAAAACCAATTTCCATTTCAGTTACATTTCACCAACCCAAATATTTAAAAGTTGATTACTGTAAACATCGTGCAGAAGGCATATAGCACAGACCAGAAAAACAATTATCTCATTGAAAAGACCCATTTATAAACAGATGTGAAGGTCAACGAATTGTCTTAACCATGGTCTAAGTTAGGCTTCGTTTAAATAACCCGGGCCCTTTGATTTTTGCGCTTGCATACATGGGCTTGAGTTTCAAGTAGTTGCTCAAGTGTTAATTGTGAACACCACGCTTCAGTTGTATTGCATATAAATGTAGCTAGTATAAGAAGTATTAAACAACTTGATTTAAGTGTAAGGGTATTTAGGTGGTGAGAAAATTCAGTTGACACTTTATGTCGTTCAGTTCTTTAAAAACTGCAAATGATGGATTGCATGGTGAAATGAATAAAGCTAAAGTGAACTGTGTCGAAGTCGGACCGGCTTCGAGACAAGGTCTAGCTGTCTGTCCGTTAGAGAGGTGCCCTCCTTTAACAATTAGGTGTCCGCCAGGGGGTGCAACTCTAAGGAATGACGTAACTGAAGGGTGACGTAAACAAAAATACTAGTTATATTAGAAAGATGCAGGTCATCTCAGGGGGGGGGGGGTACGTGCGCACCCCCTGCACCCCTCCCCTAGATCCGCCCCTGAGTTTAGTTACAGACGAACAAGTGAAATTCGGTCAAACCAGTCAATAATTGATCTCCGTCTTAGAGAGGTGCCGGACATACAGGACGGTGTCTGTCTTAGAGAGCTTCCTATATTAACCCGGGAACTGGGCTGAGGTCCAATTAATATTAAACTCAGATCATGATCTTTTGTAAAAATCAGCGCGCGAAGAGCCGAGCGCGTTCTGGGAAAGGAATTGCGAAAGAGGCCAACCCCGCTGAACGTCTGTCACTATTTCGGCTATAATACACCCCCCCAGTTACGACCAGCTTCTACAGTGGAACCTCGATTTAACGAACCTCTACACATGTCAACATAACGAAGTCCTCGGTATAACGAACGATATTTTCCAGCCCAGCAAAATTACAGTAAAATCTATGGAACAGAACCTCGATATAACGAAATCCTCGTTTCGGCAGCTCAAACGAAAAATCTACCCCGATATAACGAATACATTTCAACGCGCGACAAAAGATGAATGCGGAACAGACCAACAGTGTGTGCAATAGGGTAAAGGTATAACCTGTACAGTTTTCCAGTGCCGCAGTTATATTTATAGTGTCCTGTAGCTTCATACAGGCATTTTAATATAATAATGCCTGTATGACATTTGTCCGAAAGTACGTAACACCGTTACAAAACAATTATCAACTATAGCTCGATATAACGAACATTTTGGTTGTTTTTCCGCAATCAAATTCGTTATAACGAGGTTTTTGATATAACGAACCCTCGATAGCAACGAACCAATTTTCCCAGTCCCTTGGCACTTCGTTATACTTCGTTGGCACTTCATTGTTCGCTAACACAAAAATACCAACCGTGTGGTGCTGGAAAAGTATGGCCAGGGGCAGCAACAGCCAGGCCCGTTAGAGACACCAAGAATAAGAAGATGAAAAACTGATGCATTCTGCAGTGATATTTGACAACTTCCGCTGTGTAGATAAATCAAAATGGCAAATACATAAAATCAGATAAAGGTGCAATAAAATTAAGTTAATTACCTCTTAATATTGTTTGTCCCAGTACAAGGAATTGTACAACAAACCTGAAACCTGCTTTGAAATGGTTTCAAGCAGGAGCTAACAAGCTCCTGTTTCAAGCAATTTTGTTATCGTGAGACGTTTTACTGGTTTTTGGAAAAGACTCTTAAATATTCTACTAAGAACAGGGAGAAGAAAATATTCATATCCAGTGATTTTTCAAAGAGAGAACCAAACCAATAGATAACTAATAATAACCCCACCCAATGGTAGGTTCACGAGCTTACATGTAGATTAACTTCTACGTATTACATCGTTAGCGTACGGTTCAGAGAACATAAAAAACATTTGCCTGAATTTTTCATGTTGCAATCCATTTCCATCCTGGCCATCTGCAGTTAAAGGTCTAACTTTATAGTTTTAGTGAAATAATATACTGAGTAATTGTAAACAAAACTGGTCCATTACTTTTAGGCCGGTTTCAGTTGATACGAATATGTTTTTTGGCTCGTTATAATGATACCAAAATACTTGACACTGGACCTTTAAGGTAAGGACGCATTTTTGTTTTCGACGAAGTTTGTTTGTGTATTCAAGGAATGTAAAGCATTGCAATATTGTGGTCCGTCGCATGAGCTGTATTTGCACTTAAAAACACCGATTAGGTCGTTTTAGGGTCACGGCTCAACTCATTACTACATAAACTAAGTTTACAGAACCAAGTTGAAGTGATCTCACTTTGTTACTTGCAAGCCTTGCTATAATACAAAAAAAGTCTGATTTACTGTGAAGAAAACAAATTGAAATCGTCATTTCGTCAAAGAAATATCTGCATATATAATGTTCTGTGTTGATATGAACGGTTTTATGCGCTTCGGTGCGTATGAGTGAAAAAGCCTTAATAGTTTGTATAATAAAACGATTATTAATAACTATTACAATACATATAACTCGGATTAGAATTTCAATGCTGTAAATCCTGCTTTACACTAGCGACATAAGTACAAGTATAAAGTATAAGTATGAGCGAAAGCATAACCCGAAATGACTTGACGCCCTTGACGCACTTGACGCGCGCAGATTCTTATGCTTCCGCTTATCCTTTTGATCATGTCGCTAGTGAAAACCAAACTTAACTCCTCACCCCGAATAGCGTGAAAAAGTTCATTTTGGTTAACAACGTAATCAATCAATCTATCAAGATTGTTAAAACCGACAAGATGAACTTTTTAGAATTTGTATCAGAATTTGTAAACTATGGCAAACTTCAGCCCGCTACTGGCTGGCATGCATATGAGGGTTTCTTTGGAATTCACTCCTCGATAATATTCGCGCACCATATTACGACCCTCCTATATAATTAGTCATCCGCAATTTTTTTACCCCTCCTTCACAGAGTAAACCTACAAGCCGTGTAATGTGACAGTTCTGCGGATTCCTTCGCATCGCCCTCCTTTCACTTTTACGCCTGCTACAGCTGGTACACAGGGTATAGCAGTATATTGTGGTGCTCGGTTTAATGTGATCTATAAGGTTGAGTCCACGTGGAACAAAATCCAAAACGGCGTGACCATTCGAATGAAAGTTATTGAGTAGCTCTTCCCTGTGGTACTCAGTCTTTATTATACTGTACAAGGTGGTTCTTACTTTTGAGTCTGTGGATGAAATCCTAAAGTGTAACCATTCACATGAAAGCTATTGAGCAGTACTTTCTTGTGTGCTGTTTATTATGATGCACAAGGTGGTTCTAACTTTTGAGTCTGTGGATGAAATCCTACAGTGTGACCATTCAAATGAAAGCTTTTGAGCAGTACTTTCCTGTGGTACTGTTTATTATGCTGCACAAGATGGTTCTAACGTTTGAGTCTGTGGATGAAATCCTAAAGTGTGACCATTCAAATGAAAGCTACTGAGCAGTACTTTCCTGTGGTACTGTTTATTATACTATACAAGGTGGTTCTAACTTTTGAGTCTGTGTATAAAAGTGTGACCATTCAAATAAAAGCTATTCAGACGGCGAGTGGTACTTTTCTGTGCAACCGTACCAGTTCACTGATGCTTTACAAGGTATCAAATTGTGACCACTCAAATAAACTGAGATTTTAGGCAGTAGTTTCCTGTGATGCTGCTGCATTTAAAATCCTGAAAACAGCCGGTATTTTTTTTCGAATTCGTTGTGAAACATTCTCGATTGAGTTGTGCTTTTCTAGTGTTAGGAGCTGAAAAAAACAATGATCATACATGTTACCTGTGAAGGAAGATGTTCAGCTCAACAGCCTTGTTTCTGTTACACGGCGACGAATGAAATTACCCCAGTTTTATAGGTTAAATCCATACAGAAAAACGTTACCAATATGTATCACAGACACCCGCTTGATAACGTGTCGCCGCCAATTAACAAAAACCACACGGTTCTTTTTCTTGGCGGCAACGTAATACCAAACGTCTGTGATAACAGATCGTAAATGTGAGAGAGTGTCAAGTTATTTCTCATAGTTTAAAATGTAACTGTCGTTGTTTTATTCAATGGGAGTTTTCATGTCCAACCGAAGGCCATGGTATGTGTAACAAAACGTTTCCCATAAATAGGCCCCACCCAATGGTAGGTTCACGAGCTTACATGTAGATTAACTTCTACGTATTACATCGTTAGCGTACGTTCAGAAAGTTTTGACTTGCATATTGCGTCTCAGTGGCTGAAAGCATGCATGTGAAACACAAAGCAGCATAATTCTATTGCTTATGAAATTGTCTGCAAGAGTTGCAAGTTGCGTTTTGAAATTAAGACATAAGGGCACTCCTTTACAAGTCTTTTAATTAATTTTTATCGGAAGCCCACTACTCTATCTGATCGAAATTGCAATATTGAAGCCATCGGTTGGTAACACAAAATCAATTCATTATGAGAGGAAATATGTTATATTAGGCTTCATTAAATTGTACACGAAAAAGCCTAGCTATTGCTGTCAAAAATGACAGGGTTTTTTTAAAAGACAGTCAGCTATATCGGACAGTGGTTGCGTTGTAGTAACAGAAATTAAGGAACAACAGGGTGATTGGATCTATACCTTCAAGCTAATTATACTGTTTTTTTTTTTATGATATCGGCGATATTCGGTCACCAATACAGTCAAATCTCTATTAAGCGGCCCTCTGTTAAGCGCTCAAATTCCCGGAAATCGCTCCCCATACTTACTTCAAACTTGCCCTCTATTACGGTAAGCGGACGCGGTCACTGATTAGACAATTGGCCAATTTGTAATAGTAATTGGACTGAGTGGAGTACAATTCAGGGAGTAATCGGGCGATTAATTTCAAATCAGCCGAGCGCGTAGCGCGAGGACGATTTGAAATTACGAGCACGATTACCCCTGAATTGTACGACATGAAGTTCAATTACTAATTAATCGCATCAATAACAAAATTCGAGATTAAAAAGTCTATGTCGACTTTTTTGTAGTAAAAACGTCTAGTATATTTTTTATCAGTTTGAAAGTAGAAGGAAAACAGCAAAAAGGAACCCATTCAAGTACAACTGATTGACGCGCGCAACGTAGGTGTCCAATTACAGCTATCCAATTACAAAAGTTGTAATTGGACAGCTGTAATTGGACACCCACGTGACCGCGCGCCAATTACGTGAGAAATAGGCGCGCGGATGACCAATCACAATCGAGAATTTTGTTATTGATACGATTAGACCCTAAATCACATACAACTATAAGTAATTTTTTTTCGTTTCATGTTGAACATGATGGTGAAAATGCTATTGATCAATTTCGCATTCTAGTTCCACAATTTTTCCAAGTATTACGAAGGGATTGCTTATTATTCCACAACTGAGAAAGTGGGATGTTTTCTTTCTCGAAGAAGATCCCAATATATTTCGTCCTTTCTGCAGCGATAAAATCACAAATGATTTCTTTTAAAATATTGAAAGCCCTTTTCGCGCCAGTAAAAAACGGTCACAGTAGCAAAAGAAAATTAAGGTAAGCCATACTGACATTACAGTATATTTAAGAACATAAAAGGCCTGAAATCATCCATTTTGAGGCGTTTATTCGCAAGACACACCTATAAATGAGTTCGAATATTGAGACTCAAAATAGGAGGGCGTTAAACGAACAGTATCCCAGCTGATACATTGTGTTTTCATGATTATGGCCAGGCGGAGTTTGCCTTGAGCTTGCTTTACTGCCTTGAAATGACGATGAAAAAATTACACCAAACTAGTGATAAAGGTAAAGAAATATCAACAAAGAGACGAAATAGCGCCTAAAAAAGTTAACGAATGGCAATTTTGATTTCTTGACCGCCTGTCACAAAATCAAATTTGATGAATTGTACCGAATCCACTTCCATCCTTGTAATCTAGCATTTTATCTCCAATCTATGGCTTTTAGATCTGTTTTGCTCTGTAGAATCTTTTTATCCAATAACTTGTATATTTGGTGATATTTAGCGAAATAACATGGAAAAGTAAAGTAAGCAAAAGTTTGTCATTTTGGCGGGAGAGTGTACACAGCTGTCTACTCGTCATTCTCTATTTTCGAATTACCCATAATACACTTTGTTTGCCCCCCAAATTTTGCATAAACTATTGTTTTGAAATGCTCTTGCGAATATGCAGTCCTCCCAAGAACATTTACAAACAATAGTTTATGCATAATTTGGGGGGCAAACAAAGTGTGTTATGGGTAATTCAAAAATAGAGAATTGCGTCACGAAAAGGCTTGCTCGACTTAGGATGACCTCATAAAAAGTGACAATTTAGGAAAAATCTCTTAAGCAATAATTCATGTGATTCTCTCTTATGACGATATGTTTTGGATAAACCACTGACAACACTGTTTAAATAAACAATAGGCATCAATATAAAACTTAAGGCTTAAATGTTATATGGCTATTGGTAACACCGTTAAAAGCCCTTGTTGCAGCCAATGTCTATGCTTTACAAAGTTTCATCCTTGTAAAATACCTTCAACAAATTAAACAGCTTGGTACGTTAAATTGACATATCAGAGACATATCGATCGAAGCCAAACTTGATAGTGGTGTAGAGATAAAGGTTAATAAATATAGGTTCAATACTTGTAATATCACATAATAATGTATTATCATTCAATTAGTGAACGGTTTTGGGTTCGATTTCCTATCAGATCGGGGCAGCCAAATTTTGCTTTCAATTGCAGACTGAACAACACTGACAATAACAACAATAATGATACCACGAGGAAAAATGCCAGATCGCAGGTGAGGAAGATTGTGACGGTGAAAACAAGAGGTTAATCATGCGGTTTATTGTTTTCGCATCCTGCTTCATGAGAAAGCTAAATATTTAGATAATTTTTATGCTACATATAGAGCCTGTGTTCAGAACCTTCACCTTGCAAACTTCCACGTACAAATCACAAATACATCAGAAGAAGATCACTGTGTAGTCTTATCAAGACCAAAGGCAATATACTAAAGACAAATTAAGAAAATGGACCTGGAAAGTTTTTTGGTTGAGAAATGTCCAACTGGCTGTTTTATGTTATTATTATTATTATTATTATTATTATTATTATTATTATTATTATTACTATATTATTATTATTATTATTATTATGGATAATGGATAATGGATTATGGATAATGGATATGCAAGGCTCGATATACATGCACGTGGATTTTGGGAGCCCCAACGATCAGCCTTTTTTGATGTCAGGGTTTGTCACCCAAACGCTGAATCGTACAGGAATCTCAGCCCAGATCAAATCTACCGTATGCACGAGAACGAGAAAAAGCGCCAATACTCTAGTAGAGTCCTCGACGTCGAACACGGGACATTTACACCTCTCGTATTTACGACAACCGGTGGAATGGGTAAGGAATGCTTGATGTATCACAGTCGCCTAGCTGAGATGATCGCGATAAAGAAGGGAGAAGATTATGCGAAAACAATTTCATGGATCCGTGCAAGAATATCTTTTGCACTTCTAAGATCCGCACTGATTTGTCTGAGAGGGTCACGGACTGTTAAGAGAGAGTCTTGGGACTTTAGAAGCGTAGATATAGAGATAGAGACTGCCGAAGGAAATATTAATTAGTTTATTTATTTTTAAATTATTATTTTTGACCTTGTGAAAAGAATTGAGTACGTTTTTTTTTAATCGATATGTATATAAATATATTTTAATTACGTATAGTTAATATTTTGTATTTGTTTTACTCCATTAGTTTTTTAAATTATATATTTTTGAATATCTATTTGCTTGAACTTGTCAAGCGTTATGAAATGAAAATTTATATGAATGAACGTTATAGCTTTTTCAAATATACATATTTTATCGTAATTAGAATTTTAATGTATTGTAAATAGTTATTTTAATTGTTAATAAACATCTTGTTCATTATTAAATTATTATTATTATTATTATTATTATTATTATTATTATTATTATTATTATCTTTGTTTAACATTATGTTCTGGCTGTTGTCATTGCCGTAATTTCTTCTATTAGGCGGGTCATAACAAATGACCAAGGGCAAACGGAATTCTCTCTTCTTCGCATTTCCAACACTTTTCTCAGTATCCTTGCAGTTCCCAACAAGGCAGTCTTTTGCACCACTCCAAGGCAGTCTTTTGCACCACTCCAACATTGAATGTTATCCCTATTATTATTATTATTATTATTATTATTATTATTATTATTATTATTTATTAGCCTGTGTACAGCCGCCCCCTCCTCTCAAGAAAACTTGGAGAACCCTTCTCTGATTTTTCCTGCGGGGGGTGGGGGGGGGGGGGGGGGGGGGCTGTACACAGGATATTTTTTATAGACGAACCTTTTTTATAAGAACGTTGAAGCTGAGATTGGCCAGAATTTTAAGAACGAGCTAAGACCATACCCAAGCTGAGATTTAATTAAGAACGTTTCTATTTACCGTGTTAACAATGAGCTAACAAACGTAAACAAGTCGTTTTCTATTTTATAATAGCAATTATGTCTAATCTTTGGCGAATTTCTCTAAATTTTACAAATCCTTTGAGAAGAACTATTTCGTCAGAAACATACCCAAAAATCATTTAAAAATTAACAAAACACCCCATAACATAGATGGTTAGTTTTATAGCCCAACAAATTTTTTAAAATATATTTCTTTCTTCTTCTAAACTATGATTTACCGAAATACTGTACCGTTTTCAGGCTCCGCATTAATCACCAAAAAAGGAAAACGTCCATGTAGTCCCAGCTAAGTCTCAGTCTAAACTGAATTAGACGTTCTTAAAGAATCTGACCCACCCAGTTTGCATTGTGAACTGGGTGGGTTAGACTCTTTAAGTATAAACAAGAGTGTAGCCCTTTCTTTTGAATAAATTGTTATTATTATTATTATTATTATTATTATTATTATTATTATTATTATGTGTTCTCTATATATTATTATTATTATTATTATTATTATTTTTATTATTATTATTATTATTATTATTATTATTATTATTATTATTATTATTATTATCAGTGACTGACGTACAAAGCGATTTCCATGGTAACATTAAGGCGGGAGTACACATGAATGCCATTTTTCCGCCACTTACTTGACATGGGTTTAATGGAAATATCTCGTTCACGTTCTCTTGGCAAGCAATCCAAAACTCTACGCTCATCTCAGGAATCTATGTTGTTCGTTTTTGGGTGATTTTTGGGTATCTTTCTGAGGAAATAGTTTTCTCAAAGGATTTGTAAAATTTAGAGAAATAAGAAAAAATATAATTTGAAGTTGAAAATTACTAGATGAACACTAAAATTCTCCACTGCCAAACTGGGGTGCTCTTGCATGCGTGTAAACTGTTTGTTGGTGTTCCAAAAATAAAGTTTCCTTTCTTCGGCTATCCGTTATTCCTCTTAAAATTTCATTGAAATTCAGGTGTACCCCGCCTTAAGGAAATACAACATACTCTATAAAAAGGTCCACAGAAATGCAACTTAACAAAAAGTCAAACTTACCGTGTTAACTTCGGAACAAGAACGCCGGACAGAATAAAGTGATGCTGTTGAAAGCTATCTCACTGTATAGCATAGATGATAAAATTAACATTTGAAAGCCTAAATGACACGACACATAGTGAAATAAGTAACAAAGTGATCGATAGTTCAAAAAAATTTAAGTGCTAATGTGTAGGACGGAGATATCTAAATTCTGACTAGCGCCCAATAATTAAAATAATAATAATAATAACTTTATTTCTATAGCGCTCTTATCCCATGCTCAAGGCGCTTTACAGTCATGTAAACAACATTATTGAAAAAAAAAATTTACAAATTTACAACCATATCCTATTATATTTACAATGAATAAATTAAATTAAATTAATTAAATTAAATTAAAAGTACTTAGAAGTATTAGCACAAAAAGGAACCGAATATATTAACATGTATTTCTAGAGAATTATCGAACGTTATCGAATGGTAAGTTTTTGGTAAGAAACTGTCGAAGGTACGTTTTGCGTTTTACACTAAAAATGGAAAAGAACGCAAGAATGGGTATTTTCCAGGAAGGTTGTTGCGAAATGTCAATTTGGGATAAAACCAAACTTGGCCTTAGTGTAATGATCGATATTGTAAAAGGGAAAACCAATTTAGTTAATTTCAACATATTTGTCGAGAGGATTAGTTTCCCGGGAAAGATAACTGAAGTCATATAACAAAACATTTCTGTACCGAAAACATAGCAGGAGAAAATTAAATATAATTTCATCACTACGAAAAATACGTACAAGAGTACGACTGAGAAACGAACCAAGATCTGTTTCAACGTCCCGTGATTGTATGAGTCTTATTGCATCTTACTGTATTTCCGTAACAATTGATCAAAGCTTGTTTCCTATACAAGAAGTGAATTTTTAACTTGGCTGCGATGAGGTGAAAGAAAGGAGGGGGAACGGGGGACGAATAATCTCCTCAAGGGAGACGATTATTTCAAATATTTCCGACAAAGGTGGACGATTAATCGAGGGACGGCTATTGTTCGAGGAATTACGGTATTTCCAGCACCAAAAACGAAGTTTGGTGCGCGTTCGCACCTTTCTTGATTATATATAATGCCTGGATGTTCTCTCCGCAATTCAGTTGGGCCTAAAGATCGGAAAAGCTTATTTTTAAGTAAACGGACCCTTAGATACAACATTAACTACATACAGCAATTTCAATTAATGTTGTCGGGTGAAAGCTCAAAGCTCAAAGCCCACAAGTCAAGACCGAACGAGTAAACCGACCTGTTCCAGGCATGTAGATAGTTGGGAGCGGCGAAACGAAAAGAAACGGCGCGAATGAGCGATGCGACGAGCGGGGAAAAAGTTTCTTTTGCGCCGCTCCCAACTATCTTGGCTTGTAGCTTTGAGCTTTCATCCAACAACGTTAATTGAAATAGCTGTATACATAATGCATCTGTCAAAAACGCCTGCGTGCTGCTCGCTGAAACGTCCTTCTGCCCTCCTATCACTGAATTGCATCTTAAAACACACGAATAGAAACCAAGTACTGTCGATGAACGTTCTTTTAAAATCACCGAAGAAAATAAGTTGAGAAGTTTAAACTTATTCATAACGTTATTCCTAGTGATCAGACTTTGTAAAATGAATATGAAAGCATCACATTAAAGGGACACTGTCACCTATTTTTACTATCACTTTGAAAAACCCCAAAACACTGATATTTGTTTCAATGGAAACCTTAAAATAATGGTCCAGTTTTGTTAACAAATACTCTACCAGTGCACAGAAACTAGTATTCGTTATCTTTGGCTGGGGATGACCAGGATGGAAATGGATTGCAACTTGAAAAAATTGGCCAACTTTTTCAAGTTCCTCCCAAGAGTCGTGGAAAAATCGCAGAAAAACTTATTATGGTTTGTTCTTCCTTGAAGAAATCACTTGATATTATCTTCTTGGTGTTCTAAAAGCAATTTTGTGTTATATATTTAGTGTATCTTGACTAAAACACAGCAAAATCTGCGTGACAATGCCCCTTTAATGCGAGAAGTGCAACTTCATGATCCGGCTAATGAAACACTCATTTATATGTTTTCGAATGTCCTGTTGTTATACGTTTCGTTTTACTTAGACCACTATCTTTTAATGGCCAAATTTTACATCTACTTTGCTAGAAATAATTGGACCACTCTTTCAATCTAGTGTGTCTTTCTCCTCGTTCCTTTTCTCCTTAAATTGCCTATTGTTTTAATTTTAGTTCTACGTGTATATTTTATTAATTTTTGTAGCATTTAGCGTCATCTGTAGCATTATCATACATTAGTACTATTGGTTGTCAACTATACAATGTAAAAGCTTTTCATTATGTCGTATTTGAATTTTTTTAATTTAGGTTGTATATTGTAAGTACGTTTTTGTGTAGCAATGATAAATAAAACAAAACAAAAAATAATAGTTTTCAATGTCCCACGATTATACAAGTCTTCATTTCATTGCTTGCTTTTTTATTTTAACACGTATGATACTTTATAGTACAGCATTGGCTGGATGCCCTGTATTATGAATAATGTAAAGTCTTTTTATATTAGTCGTACATCACTCTAATTTAAAAGGCTTTTCATTTTCCTTCGATACCAAAAAAAAGAATTTTTTAGAGAACTTTTTTATCATGGCAAAATTATACCACACAAGACACAAAGAAGCCCGGCTTTACAACTAAATTGTACCGGCTCCCTGCATGGGAGGTATAAGCTGTTTTTTTTTAGACTCATCAGTAGAAACTGCGTCCATGGTAGAGAACTACTTTCGTTTCCGAAACTTTCTTCCCTGGGAAGAAAATGAAATCACGGAATCGTTCCAGACTCATTCGATTGGTTTTGATGGAATCTTTTTATTTTTTGACAGTTTCTTGTTGTTGTGGAAGTTGCGATCACCAAATGAAGTAAATCAAAAGATTTAAAAGACGATGAAGAATCCCACACTACTACACAACAGCTAACCAAAACAGTTTCCGCAACTACAAGAAATACCCAATTTGGGGAGACAGTTTCAGTCTTAGTATCGAAATGTTAGGCCCGGTTCAAACGTCGAACTTCACATGTGCCGAATCTAATGCAAATGAGCAAGAACAATAGATTTTACTCATTTGCATTAGATTCGGCACATGTGAAGTTAGACGTTTGAACCGGGCCTAATACTTTTCTTTTGCTATTGTCTTTTGTCTTGATAAGACTACACACGATTTTCTTCTGCTGTATTTATTTGTGTTTTTTTACGTGGAAAAAGCAAGGTAAAAAGTCTGCACTTATGGCCAGGATTGCACGCAGCTACGAAATTTATTAATTTTACGAATCTATGTAGCATAAAAATATTGTAATAATTTTGCTTTTTCATACAGTAGGATGCCCAAACAATAAACAGCATTCACCTCCTTTATTCAACCTCTCTTTCTTCCTAACCTGCGATCGGACATTTTTTCCTCGTTTCCTTTTTGTTATTGTCCAGCCCGCAAAATAAGATAATATTCTGCTACTCTTGCAAAATGGCGCGAAAACATATACGCGTTTTGGCCAATTTATTGATTTATTTTTAATTTATTAATTGTTTCTTTCGCATAAACATCAATCCGCATAATTATGCCATTGCGCTGGTCATGCCACGTGCTATAATTTCTTACAGTCATTCCAGCTTTTTACCTCCATCGGATACATGTGTCGTTTAAAGCAGTTTTCTGACAGCTATGATAGAGCAGTTTTCAATTGAAAGTCGTAAAACCAAAACCAAAGTAATTACTCTGACCAATCACAACAGACACAGACAATCCAATGAACCAATCAGAACTAGAATGAAATACATGTAGCCGACGCCAAGCGCGGGAAAACGCGTGCGGGCAAATCACGATTCGTTTTGGTTTTACCAGTCTGATTGGTTGAAAAAGCGACGCGATATTTTTTAGCCAATCCCAAACGATGCAAAACCATTGCAATCGCGAAAATTGCAGTAACAAAGTACAAAAATATATAGTAAAAAAATACAGTAACAAAGATCAAAGCTAAAAACAACAATCATTTTTTTTTATTTTCAAAGCGTATGTACAGCGAACTGAATGCAGACAAACGTATCGACTTCTTTATATTTCCTTATTACAGTAAATAGTAACGTACGTTAAATTTTTTAGACCTGTTGCAATTCCCATACAAATCCTTGTACTTCTCAACGGTCAGTACACGAACCGTGAGCTTGGGGGGACTGTGTTCCGTAAATGCTGTATTAAAATATATATATACACCAAATTGAAGAAACGTTGTCGGGTGAAAAGCATAAACCATGAACGATGTGACCCAACAGGCTTACTGGGAAGTTGGGTAAATTAATCTTCATCTGTGACAGATTACACATAATATTATCACACAATGCATAAATCATGCTCTAAAATGTCTCAAACAAGAAAACCTCTTTATCATCAAGAAATGGAATATTACTATGCTTGCCAATGTTGCCTACCCAGAATCCCATTCGGTCTCATCTTTCATGGTTTATGCTTTTCACGGGTCAACGTTTCTTCAATAAGGTGACACGTTATTCGATGGTTGAACAGTTAATACGGGCGGATATTTGACGAGTGGCGTAAAACACGGTTTTCGTAGTATTTTTATGGTCTCGCGCAGTGACCTTGGCGAGTTAGCAAACATTTGAATTTGAGCTCATCTTCATCTGAGGTCATCACCACGTGCAATTTGGTAGACAACGTGCTTACGAGACCCAACCAGGTCGAATCAACTGTCCACGGTTGCATTTTGGCTTTCAGTTTGAGCTCTATCATGTCGTTGTCGCGTTGAATGTTTTACGTAGTATCGATGTAGTATCAGCCTTAAGCTTGCATACTTTATTTATTTCGAGCCCCGCAGGGGCGAGAAAAAAATGCGAGCAATGAGTAAAATGTCCGCACTTATTACCTGTTAAACCATCGAATGAGGAATTTGTTATATTTGATCCGAATGAAATTCTTGGAATTGTATTAATAATAGCTTGTGTCTTAAAACCCGGACTGGATGCTAAGGTGTAATACGGCAATCTACTGTGTAATACGCTCGGATATTTTGCGTGTTCTCTTTCCCTTATTAGCAGTGGTCCTCGGACATCTTTCTACCCTGTATTCTGTGTCTTCCTTCTTGACCGCTGTTATTGTGCTGGGATAAAAATAAATAACAACTTGATTAACTTTTAGTACACAGACTAACTAACTGGGGCCACATAACAACTCACCCTTAGTAGAGCAAATGAATGAAATTTTGGGCTTAATTTCATGTTACATCTTTCTTTGACGTTTTCAATTTGAAATTCGAATTCCCCACACTGCACTGACTTCGCCATATTTTGATTCGATTTTCCAATACAAACTCTTATGTTTCGCGGGTTCAAATTCCCCAATGTACACACTCTAATATTTCGGTTTAAATTTCCCATATATACAAAAAACACTTACATTTCGACAGTCTGATAAAATCCCCATGCAAACTGTTATATTTCAGTTCGTATTCTTCAAAAAAGATTCGAATTCTCCTCAAATGCTCAAATGCTGTTACATTTTTATTTCTTATAGTCATTAGTAGAACTAAATATAAATCAGTATTGATTAAACAAATAAAGAAATAAAGAAATAAATAAATAAACTTTTTTTTTACTTTTAGAAATTTGCTTTACAAAGACTGTTATTTAATACTTGTGGCTCAGCGAACCTCGGAAACTGTCCACAGGTGGATTTCAATAGTTTCAACAAAAGTCGACGCGATGCAAGTTCCCCTTTCGTAAACGATCGCTGCCATTTTACTGACACTTGAATTTTTTTTACTTCAAAGTCTTTTACTTCAAAAGAAGTCTTCGACCCCCAAATCGATCCTGAGCCTTTTCGCATGCTACTTTTATCCCTCACTACTACAACACCACACAGGTACGCCAAGCAATTGAAAAATTTCATTATATATCTAGCTGGATTTTTGAAAACTACGTCCCGCTGAGTAATTAAGCGTCTGGGAGAGTGTTTCTCCACGGGTTTTTTTTGTCTTTCAAAAACTATCTCTAAAGTCCACAATATAAAAACAAAAGACTCTGCTAGTCTTTTTTTCTCTCGCTCTCGCTCCCTTTTCTCTCTCTTGCCTGTGACTTTCGGGCTATTCGAGGTCATAGAAAGCCTTGTTCGAGCGTGTTGTAGGGACGTTGCTGTAATTTTCATCAGCCACGTTTTTTTTATATAAAAATTTAGCTATATATGTATAACTGAATTGGTCCATGAAAATTACAGCAGTTTCACTTCAACTAGCTTGACTGACAAGGGTTTCTATCATCACAAAAAGAAAACAAGGCGAAACACGCTCCCAGACACTTTCTTAAGCCAGGCACCAGGGTTTTCAAGATCCAGCTAGAAATGTAAGGGGTTTTTTCTTTACTCACCAGTATATCTATAAAAGGTGACTATATCCCTTTCCCCAACACAAGAGGATATTTATATGTTTTGATTTTTAAAATTATTCTAGCCCAATTTCGACATAATCCAGGCCCAAACTAGAGCAGAAATTGCTTGGAATGGTTACCAATCAGTGGCAACCGTTTACGAAAGGAAAATGAGCTTCGGCGGACTTCTCTGCAGTCGATTTCAAGTGTCGCATCAAATTTAATTATTTCCTTCCTTTTGAGAAACCTAAATTTAACCGATACGACCATTACAGATGCACAGCACACCACACAGAGGGTGGTTAGCCTGTGATGCGAGGTATGGCGTTTGATACAGACAGACCTAAGAAAATGGATTTAGGTTAGGAGAATTTGTGAATTGATAACAAACTTATTCTCACCCCAAGCACAACCACACGTCCAGTTGCATTTCCTTCTCATAAACAGACCATTCCTGTCGTCGCGAGCACAGAATTCCTTGAATCGTTTGCAAAATTTCTTTGATAGACGATTTTTGCATTGATGTCCTAAGAAATGAAATGCAAGTAAACACATTAAGGGGGTAAACCTTAACTGCAGTTTAAGAGTCGTTGCTAAGGACATTATTTCATTGTTAGCATTTCTCACGTGTCATAAACTGCTAATATGGTGGGAGCTATGAAACTGAACACAAAACATCACTAAATGGACATTGCACATGCGCAACTAGTGCCAGTCCCCAACCGTGCGTAAGAATGAAAAAGCGCAAAAATTCAAAGGAAAAGAGATAAAAATCCATTTTTTTGGCGAATCGCAAGTAATTCAACTTTTTTAACATCTGTAGCATGGAATTACAATTTAGACGAAAACAACTTTATGACGTCATAGCTTTTTCAATGACATGAATTTTAACAAATTCACAAATCCATGGGTGTTCTTAAGCCGTTGACATTTGTTTTTTTTTATGTTTGAGTTTTAAGGGTTTTTAATGTTCTGGTCACGTGACTTACCAGATATAGTTCAGACTCATAAAATTTGATGGAACCATAACAGAACGAACGTGACCAAACATCATAGCCGAGTAAACCGATTATGTGATGTTTGGAACTCTTCCGTAGCAACCACCTTTCAGTTAAGGTTCTTCCCGCTTAATCTTTTCACTCCCAGAGTCATTATGGAGACATGTACTGTAGTTCTAACTTTTGAGTCTGTCTACGAAATCCTATGGTGTAACCATTCAAATGAAACCTCTTCAGCAGTACTTTTACATGGTACCATTTGTTTTTCAATACTTTACAAAATGAGATTTGGGATTTTATGAATTTTGATTTTGTGGCACTCTTGGGAGTTAATCCTTACATTTCCAGTGTCAAACGTTGTGTCAAAATTAACCATTCCATTTTTTGAGTACATACCTTTTCGCTCTTGTTTGCCAAGACCCCATACCCCGGCGATTAAAGTTATCAGTGCATGTTGAGCATTATCTTGGTGCTGTTTATTACGCTGAGCAACATGGTTCTAACTTTTGAGTTTGTGGATGAAATCCTGCATTGTGACCATTCAAACCAGAGATAACGGAATAGTCATAACTTTTCTGTAAAGCTGTTTATCATACGGTGTAAGGCGTAATATATCAAACACGAGGAACTGCGCCTCGTTTATTAATCCACTTCTCGGTGTTTGGAAATCCGATGAAACACTGTTTCTCATGTTTGATATATTATTTCTCAAACTCACTAATACAGTCGAACCACTCCTTACGGACACCTCTCTAATACGGACACCTCTCTATTACGGACAGTTTCCTATGTCCCGACAAAATTCTCACATATTTTCTTTAAAAAAGACCTCTATAATACGGACCCTCTCTAATACGGACAGCGGACACTAAATCTCGGCCCCGCCAGAGAGCAAATTCATATAAACTTAACCTCTTTATTACGGACACTCCGGTGATCAGGTGATGATAGTTTGAGTAAGTAATAAAATTTCATGTTTGTGGTTACAAACACATATCGAAAGACGCTTTCAGAATTGTACTATGTATTACGTTTTCACATGCAGCATTGCGTTGTAGTAAGTTTCGTTTTTAAACAGTGATTCGTATATACCGTATGTAGCTGAGAATTTTACAATGTAGTGCACTACTGATAGACAGTGTCTTAATGCTGTATATTAATCAATTTAGATGCAGTTAAAAGACGAGTGTGGGCCTGTTTTTTGGTACTGAACAAAAACTGTTTGTGGAGTCTTAAAAGTGATGTCATCGTGGTGACCTCTATAATACGGACATCTCTCTAATCCAGACACTTTGCTCTGTCCCTTGGGTGTACGTATTAGAGAGGTTTGACAACTGTAATTGATCAAGTTTAAACAACGAAAAGTCGTTAGCGTGACGGTGGTTTGGAAAGCTGATCTTTTGTCATAGATTTTGGCGATTTCTCTGCGGGTGAGTTTGAGAAGCTATATCAAACACTGTAAGGGTGCAAGTGTTTCATCACGATTTCCATACACTTCGATGATTTTTCTCATCAAGTTTGAAGAATGTAGCTGTGTTAAAAAGCGCGCAATTAATTTCTTTGTTTTCCATACATTTGTCATTAAAGTCCTGCAGGTGATGCATATCATTCTGTACGATATGGGTATGTGAAAGCTTTACAGGCAGTACTTTTCTGTCTTTACAATTGTACGATTGAAGTAAATGAAATACCTGCTCTACGGCGTGTACGAGACACGAATTCTGAGGTATTGTCCAAGCCCGGGGGGAGTACCAAGGCACCTGAAAATATATTATAATGTTTAGTACCAGTGACCCGGTCAAAATAGACCGTCGCAAGTATACTTTGCTTTGTGCATTTTTCTATACAACGTGACGAGCTTTATACAGTCAGTTAATTGAACTCAGACATGCGACACGAAAATATGCTATCGCTAAATACAAATGTCACAAACTGTACAGACTTGTGGCATCGACCCACGGTATCATGATCGTTACAGTAAATGACGGCCAAAAAGTTCGTGGATGTCGCGGTGTACTGGAAAGAGTTGGGAAGTTGTGCCGTTTGCAGTTGTATTTGCAAAGGGCTTCAATGGGATTTGAACCCATGACCTCCGCGTTTAATACCGGTGCAATGCCCTAACCAACTGAGTTATGAGGCTACACACATTGGGAGCAAGGTCAATTGTGAGTTCATGTGTTCCCTTGAAAGTGATAAAGAATGAACAATGAAGTATATGGATGAATTATGTATCAACTGCGGATAGAGAATGTAAGGTGAAGAAATGATCCTCTTAGTTGTGTTTGTAATTTGAGCAATTGCAAAGAAGCCTGAAAAAATTGCAGGGCTTCAACGGGATTTGAACTCATGACTCCAAAAAAGTAGCGGCCAAAAGTGACAACTTTCAACTTAGGCCCTGAAAACATATTAAACTGGCACTTAACTGCACTCACCGTGAAAAGACATTGGACTGCTAAGTCCTACAAGGACCAACAAAAGTATACAAAGCAATAAAGTTTTGAAGTCTTCCATCTGGCTTCTTCTTCAGGCTGACCGGCAAAACGACACAATCTTCTTTCAACTTTGTTTCGGAACTGAAGCACGTTTGGTATGGAACGAAATTATATACTACCGACAATGGCTATTCACATTTTAATTTTTGTTAATCTATTCATGGTCTTGAGTGTACATTTTAGTGAATAAAGGCTTAAAATCAAAGAAGCCATTCCCTGACCGAGTTTGAAAAACAAATGAACCATGCAAAAGTACTGCAAAGAGCTTTTATTTGAATGGTCACAGGGTAGGATTTCGCCCACAGTGTCAAAAGTTAGAACTCGGACACTACATCAGTCTCCATTGACTCTGGGAGTAAAATGGTTAAGTAACATGTGATTCAGTCTGCGTACAGACTCCGTGAATAGAAGCCAACATCTGACACTCAGAACTGAGACAAATAACCTTCTTCCTAGTGTGAGCCTAAGAATAAAGAAGGAAATAATAACACTTTCAATATTCACTTTCAATATAATAAAACCTAAAGAACTAAATTAAAAAATGTCATGAATGCTGTCGGTTTTCAGTTGAAAGCATTGCGCAATTATCGTGTAGGTGTGTTTGCAATGCAATTACCTTGAACTTTTAATACCTTCTAGCACATTAGCAATGTGCTAGACAATGTCTAGAACCCATGTGTTGGAACCTTAATAACATGTGACGGAAAGATAACTATGACTACAACACGCTTTGACACAGAAAACTTCATAATCAGGCCGATTTTTCAAAAGACAGATAGCGTTATCAACTGGATAAATCACTTTTCTTATTCGATGAGAAAAACTTAACAAATAAGTATATTCCAATTTTCTGCAATCCCGCTCCCTTCAGAGTGCCAATTGCATAAGATAGGATTTCCTTCTGAAAGTTCCATTGTAATAATTTCCATTGCTGCAGTCCTCGCGTCGGCTTTCTCTCACTTGCGAGTTTTATGTCCAGAAGAGGCAACATTGCCGAAACATCGGCTTTCTCACACAAAAACAGCGTTGTTTTAAAAACAATAATTACACCCCTAGAAGAGGCTGTGTACAGATAAGCCCATAAATGGCACGTGTAGTTTTTGAGCCAAAAAAAATGTTTGCTCTGGAAGAAGTAACGTGAAGATTTCTGAAAATGGTTGTCTCGCTATGAGGTCGAAAACATGGTATACATTTTCTGCCATGGTGTTGAGATGATAAATAATCTAGCTGAAAACGCTATTCCGTAAATAACAAACAAATGATTCATATTATGTCGGCCATTTCAGTTATTGTTATTAATAAGACTACCGTTGTAATTAAGGGAGTGTTTTTGGAACAATTAATGGGACTTTATTGTGTCTTTAAAGTTAAAGATTTGATTGCTTACCAGGACAATAAACTTTGAACAAAGCGATAGTGCAAGTATCGTCGTAATTAAAGAGTCATTAAAAGTGGAAAACCCCGTCAATGGCTGTTTTTACTGTTGTTTGGCAGGTGTGCCTGAACAAACAATTCTCAGAGACTATTCTGTTTATTATTATTACAGAGCACGGTCAATCGAACGAGCCCTTAGATCACTCCGTTTGTCCGTCACAAGAAGAACAAAGAGGTTTTTGGAGCAATGGGACTTTTATTATAATTATTGTGTCTTAAAGTTAAAGATTTAATTGCTTACCACGACAATAAACTTTGAACAAAGCGACAGTGCAGTTATCGCCGTAAGTTCAGTTATCCATCTCAGACGAACTTGGACAAACATTTGTAGTACGTCTGGTTATGCGGCAGTGATGGCGGGCTTGAGACAAATGCGAATTTCTTATAAGTTTCTCTATCGAGAGAAAATTTAAAATTCGCGAATAAGTTTCTCTGTAACATATACAGTGCAAAATCTTCGCCTTTTAAAATTAACTGCGAAATATTGTCTCGAAAACTTCGCCGTTAATTAGTAATAGTAAATAATTGGACTGAGCGGAGTAATCGGGCGAGTAATTTCACTGAGGCGTGCAGTTAATTGCGTAGTTTCACATTTTCTCTATAGATGTAATTAACGGTGAAATTTTCATTTATCTTTATTCCTAGTGTTGCGTCTTGTGTCCGTCTTTATTCTAGACGAGCTACAAGATGCATTACCAGACTTACAACAAATGTTTGCGTCTCTGGTCAGTGCGTCCATTGTATTTCAGCTTTCAAATAGTAAAGTGATTGCATTGTTCCACACTAAAGCATGTTCGCGTATGCTCAGAGGCATGTATGCGCTTGGCTATACGTTTATTTCCTTTATAGCAGACGGGGATAAATATTCAAATGTTCACTCCTTCCATCTAGCTATATGGGCTGCAAACGTTTCTTGGTAATTCCGCTGACCAGTGCATAAGGCTTGCGCATATATTTTGCCCATTCCAAATATAAGTGCGATAGGTTATGGTTACCTTACCCATTGCCTTACCCATGGAGACTGCTTTGGAGGGAGGGAGGGGAGGGTAGTGAATTGGACGCAGAGGGTGAGGGGTAGTGGGGAGTTGGATCGTAAGAGCCTTAGGTTCGTTTTCAATCACACCCAACAAGTGAACCTTAACATGGAAACATGGCATTTTACATTACATATGATTACATTGACTACATGATTACAGCGTACCGTTTCTCAAAGGTCCCGACAATTTTTCAGGCCCGGAGCTCCATTTTAAAATCAGAATTCATACAATTGTAGTCTACTTCTTAGCCTACAAACCAGCGCGACTTGTTTCATCAACCTAGAATTTTATTGCTTAGCTTTGAAAACCAGCAAAGTTTGAATCTTAAACGTTAACATTGCGCGCATAAAATAGTTTTCCGGGCTCGAAAAGTTCATCGGAACTTTCGAGAAACGGGCCCCTCAGGAGCGGGAAGAAAAGAGACCCTGGGAGGTTGTTTAACTGCTGCCAGAGATGCCATATCCCATAGAACGCGAGGGTTCATCGTCTAATCGTCTTAGAACATTGCACATGTTATTTTTGAGCGCATTTTCATTTTGTCGTTCACACTTTGGAATCACGTTGCTCCTTCGCCTTATGATATTGTTCCTAATCAGTTCACACGCGGCTTTGAATGACGTTTGGGTACAGTGGAATTTTCAATTGGTTAAGGGGATACCATCGGCACAAGGAGAAGTGTCCCCTCAATAGAGGTGTCCCTTTATTAGAGGTGATAATTACAAAGATGATATGACCGTTTTGCCGACCGGAACCAGGACAAGAACCCCTCAATGAAGGCGTCCTCATAATAGAGGTTTACCCTTAATAGAGGTGTTCCCCTGATGAAGGTGTCCTTAATAGATGTTTCCCCTTAATGGATGTTTCTCTTTAAGTGTCCCCATAACGCAGGTGTCACCTTCGTGGAGGTGTCCTCTGAATGGAGGTGTCCCCTTAATAGAGGTGTCCCCATCATCGCACTTCATTCCAGAAGGTCAAACTTGAGTTTGGTTGACGTCAGTCAAAGAAAAGCCGTTAACTTTGTTTTTTTAAAATTCCGGGTGAATTTAGAACAATTTTACCAAAAAGAAATAGTAAAAGTTTTAAAACAACCAAATATCAACATAATAAAACATTGGCGCTGCGTGCAGCGGCGGCTTTATGATTCGCCTGCTATTCCATCATGCATCACTGAGCTGCAAATTAAAACGTACAGAGAAATTTAAAAATACGTTTTCTGCAAACGGCAGCATTTCGTTTTATTTAAACTGGCTTAGAAATCAATTTTTATTAAGTTTTACCTTCTCTTAGGGCCTGGTCGCACTATAGTCAAAAACAAAAATTAGCCCGTGCAAAATGACACAAAAACAAAAACATTCCACAAAAGAGTGTCCCACCGGAGCGGTTTCTTTTGTTTTCCTCGATTTTTGCACGGGCTAATTTTTGTTTTTGACTGTAGTGCGACCAGGCCCTTAGCTGGTAAAGTTGTCGATTTTGCTTTAAATCCTGTCAGAATTCAATTGAAAGTAATTTTAACTGCTTTTCTTTGATTGACGTTCACTAAAACTCAACTTTATCCGCCTCCTTTGAAGGCGATGGGTCGCGTGTTAAAAACTGAAACTGCTCATCTTGCAAAGATCGGTTATTGTGTTAAATTTTTAAGGCGAATGGTTCTATTTAAAGATAAGTTGTAATCATAAGTTTTTGTTTTGATAAGATATCTCGTTCAACGACAGCAGTTAAACGACAAACATAATTTGACCTCAACCTGGTTTTTAAGGAAACTTAAGGTTACAGTGTACCTTCAGATCGAAAATTGATCGAAAATTTTTTTTTGGCGTCAAAATAACGTTTACAGAATGAACTTTCATTCAAAAAAAAAGTTATCGAAAAATAGTGAAAATTGACGGAGAAATGACAGTATAACTTTTGTGGGCGGAGTTTGTTTATGAGGCGAAATTTTTTTTTAAGCGCTGTTTTCTCAAAGTTAATTTTCCGCTTGTTGGGGACACTTTAAAGAGCTATAACTCAAAGGAAATTTGTTCGATTTTCCTCAAATTTGGACAGAATTTAGGCTAACATATAATCAACAAAAACATGTCGGCGAATTTCTTATTTCCGAAAACTTTTTCGTCAAGAGCCATTTCCGTACGATCATTCCAATTTTTTTTCTCCCTTTTTCGAAAATATTCTGTAACTTTTCATTGCAATTGAATATGGGAAATCGCCGACACGTTTTTTTAGCGCTTCGTGTTCGGAAACCCGAGAACAAATCAAATTAGCAAAATACAATAATCGCTTTGAGTTATAGCGTTTTAAAGCTGATTCGGACGTTCGAATTTAGACGTCGTAAAAAATTCGACAATTCATTTTATTACCATATGGTTTCCATATTTAGATAGCCAGCTCTATAAGCTTTAATTTGATAGCTGGGTTTAGGTATATTAAGTGTAATCTTAAGACACTAGAGCTGTTATACTGGAGACACCCCCGAAGGTACACTGTAACCTTAACTTTGCTTATCACTATTTTGATCAACAGAAGTTTTACTCAACAATAGTAAGAAAAATGTAGGTCAACCTTTGGTTAGCACGCTTCCTGGACAATTAGTAGCACCGTGAACTAGAATTCATTCTCTTTCTCCTATCTCAGTTATCTTTTAGCAAAACTACACTTGATACACTGATTTTGACTATTTTTCTAAATTATAAAGTTTGGGTATTAACTCTCAGTACAAGTTCACGCTTCACACAAAAGCAAAAGTTTATTAACAAATGGATCTTTTGTTTCTTTTACAATGGCTGTATTTGAACGAGAGTGTTTTTAAAAGAAATAGTCTTTCATTCTCGTAAACAAGTTATAAGTTAATGACGATGTGCATAGTTTCCAACTCAAGTGATTTGTTATGTGATACTTTTAGTAGCTACGTCATAACTTACGATTTGTATTTTCTGGTAATGTGATAAAATTATCGAGCTATGTATATTAATTTGGTTGAATGGCAATGGTCTTTGTAAAGATCTAAATGTTATTGTGCTTTTGTTGTATCATTTACATTAGAGGTTCGCTCTGAAACTTGTGTTTCAATGTGGTTTTCCCAACTACGCAACGCTAGGTATCTAAGCGTTGATTGACATATTAACTTAGCAACGTGACGTCAGAGCGTGAACCTAAATTATAAAAGCGCAAGCATATTTTGGATCTGTGCTCTTTGTGATCACAGTACAACATCAATTCAGTTGTGCATTAAACGTGTTAAGATTCAAGAAAACTTTTCTTCACTGATGGACGCGCATAAAGAGCTACAACCAGTTGCGAAAATGTTGAGACACTTGACCAGGAAAACACTCTTTCTTAGTAAACATCCCATGAAATCACACATCTCAAAGGTTAAACAACTCCCCCCTCCCTCCTCTATTTTCAACGTTGTTCCTCGAAAATTTCAGCATGATCTGCTATTGTGACCAACTTTGAGAAGGGAGAGCGAGGGCTCTGGAACACTACGACCTTATAAGGTACAATTAGGTACAATGTCTCAAGTCTTTTTGCAACTGGTTGTAGTTCCCCTTTGCAGCCTTTGTAAGAGACCATAAAGCTCTCCTCTTACAGAATGTAGAACTTCTCAGTTGGAGTAAAGCCTATTTATTAATCCACATCTCTTTACACTGATATTCAAAAGCAACTACAGAAATCTTAATACTTTTTATTGTTAAGTAAGAATAATACCAATGTATATTTTATTGTATGTGGCAGTTTTGATCATAATCGGGTTCATGCTTGCATATGTCTTGACTTTGATCTCTTCTTACACGACACAGCTGTTTTCGCCCTGGAGATAAAAAGACAGCAAAGAAACGTCTTGTTGTACTTTTTGGTCTATTCTGGGTCACGCTGGCTCAACCTCGTTCCCAGGGTCTCTCTTCTTCCCGCCCCCTGGAGCGAGAGGGGGCAAGAAGAAGAGAGACCCTGGGAACGACGTTGACGCTGGCTTGGGGAAAACTATGTTTACAAAACGATAAAGTAGGGTTCCTATGGTTCTTAAAATCGACGAAAATGAAATGAAACTGTCAAAATCACAACCATGTTGTTTAACTGTCTGTCTTTTGTCGATTTTGGCAAAAGTGGTATTTTCAGTCGAACATCCTTTTTTTAAAATACCGCTTTCGCGAGCCTCAAATCGTCGAACGAAACACAGCATGAAAAACGAAGATTAACACCACGCAAGTGACTTTGAGAATTTTATTTAATTTTTATCACTGTTAAAAGCCGTAAATTTCGCCTTTAGTAAGGTTAGTTTGATAAATTAAACCTATACGTACAAAATGCATAGCATACCACACAAAAAGAGGAACATACGAACAACCGCAAAATGCTCTCACCTTAGATACAACCGCATTGGAAGCGGCAGTTTTTTCGCATGTATGCAATGTTCTTCTCAATGTGGCTTACGCAAAACTTCTTCATTCTTTTGCAGAATGTCGCTGACAATACATTCCTGCAATCTATAGTGGTAATGAAAAAAATGTTGAAAACAAGACAAACATGACGATCTGGTTTGGTGTGGTATTTAGAATATCCCGGTTAGTGGAGTGGTAAGTGAGCGAAACAGAATGCACAGCACACAAGTGGATGGGGTGGGGGGTACTCAGGTATAATAGTGACGGGAGGTGCGAAGTCCTTTTTTTGGCGTTTGAAATTTGCAAGCTGATGATTTTTTTTTTTTGGAGGGGGGGGGGAGGGGTTAGAAATTTTGTGGTGACGTTTTTGGGCGAAAGACTTTGGTGAGGACTTTTTTTGGGGTCCGCAAAAAGCGTAACCATGTTTTATGATAAAGAGAAAAAGGACTTTTGAAGGGTCACGTTCTGGGACGTTGGACTTTGAAGGTTTTGGTTTTAGCCTAATGGGACTTTTTGCGCGGGGGGGGGGGGTCTAAAAATCTGGCCTCATTCGCATCTCCCCGTCACTTTTCCCCTGGAGCACCGCAGGAAGGACGTTGTAAGGGTTGAGAGAGGAGAGCGCGATTACGACGTAAAGGGAGGACGAAATAAGCGCGAGGCTAGGAGACCTAGGACGCGTGGGGAACGTGAAGGAAGCGCAAAAACGCAAATGAAGCACAGTGGAGCGCAATCGGAATGGCAAGAGGAAAGTGAAGCCGAGAGTATATTACTGAAATATGTGATTGAGGGAAATGGATGAGCATAAACCGGAAAGGGCGAGATTCTAAGGCAGCAGAAATAGACTGAAGGAAAAAGGTGAAAGTGAGCGCAAAAGAACGAAGAAAACGTGAAGGGAGACTTAATAGTTGCGGAAAGGGAATGTGAGAGGAACCGAAGGGAGCGCAAGGGAAGAACGAAGGAAACGCGAGGGAGACTAAAAGGCAGGGAAAAGGGAATACGAGAGCCGAACCAAGTGGAGCGCAAGGGAAGAACGAATAAAACGCGAAGGAGACCGTCCTTAAGGCAGGGAAAAGGAAATACGAGAGGAACCAAATGGAGCGCAAGGGAAGAACGAAGAAAACGCGAGGGTGATTAAAAGGCAGGGAAAAGGAAATGCGAGAGAAACCAAAGGGAGCGCAAGGAAAGAACGAAGAAAACGCGAGGGAGGAAGATTAAAAGGCAGGGAAAAGGGAATGCGAGTAGGAACCGAAGAGAGCGCAAGGAAAGAACGAAGAAAGAATGCAGGATTAAATCTAAACGGAAGATTTCATTTCTCTCGTCAAAAATGTTTTGAAAAGCTAATTAATTATTTAAGCTACTTGTGAATACAAGTCAAAGTCGAAACTGAAGGGCAGAAATACTTTCAAAAAATCTCCATTGATTAATAGACAATATTCGTATTCTCGGTATTGAACTGGAACTAGCTTACAGTCGAGGCTAATGGGGGGGAATATCATTGAAAATATTTGCATGTGAAAAGATTCCCCCGCATGAGCCTCGACTCCATGCTAATTCCAGTTCAATATCGTGAATACGAATATTTAACTATTATAGCGCGAAAGCGCGCGTGATATCGCCTAATTCATAGCCGACGAGGCCGTTGCGCAATAATAGTTTTACAGTCCTGGTTTTATAGTTCAACACATTGATAACAAAGCATAGTTTGAAGGAAAAATATCGAGGCCGGTCCGTCATTTTTGCATTCTCCTGTCAAAATGCGAAATTTACCGCCATCGTTTTCATATACGTCATGTAGACATGGCGTGTATCGATAACCTTTTGACCATATTTGGGCAGTGTATCAATGTATTGAATTATAATGTCTGTTGTTTGACTCGATTCAAAATTGACGCCAAGCTTAATCGTGTTTTAAAGAACCCGGCCCTGATTGGTTGAGAAAATGGCGAGAGATTTTTTTAAGCCAGTAACAAAGCGTACCAATTCAAAACCAGAGCAATCGTAAAAAGCGCTTTACAAGCTACTGTCCATTGGCGATTTAATTCGTTTGACTTCTGAAGGCTCCAAGTTATACAACTGAAATACAATATTTACCACCACGTGGAGAGATGCCAACAGCCATGTTAGCCAGAGAGGTGTCGCCTTTAGAACCTAAAAAAAAAAATAGTAAACTCATTTATAAACTTTGTATGTGGCCAAGCTCGCCACGACTTAGCTCAGTGATAAGAGCATTTGACCGGTATATGGAAGGTCATAGGTACCGTTCGATTACGATAGCGTGATTTGCGCGCCAGAGAGGAACTGCTGGCTCACACTGCTGCTAGCAGTCCGATCTAGTACTGTGGTCAATGTGAAGTTTTGTTACTGGGACTGTAATTTTTTCTCGAATTTTGCTGCTGAAACTAGGACTTTGGTAAAATTGGGATAAGAGTGAGATTTAAATCCAGTCCCCTCCCTTTCTTCAAGACCCTCCATAGAGTCTGTCAAATTTAATTTTTCACGGACTTGCAAAACTCCTTCACAAAGTCACAAAGTCAAGGCATGGGTAATGTAATCATTGTTCAACTTTTGGCTTTTAAAAACATTGACAGAATGCAGTTTGCCCAGAACAGTTTACAATTTTTCTTTTTGAGGCGCAATGACCGACTCCCAGAGTCAATAATGTAGATGTGTAGTGTGGTTCTAACTTTTGAGTCTGTTGATGAAATCCTATGGTGTGACCATTCAAATGAAACCTCTTCAGCAGTACTTTTGCATGGTACCATTTGTTCTAACTTTTGAGTCTGTGGATGAAATCCTATGGTGTGACGATGAAATGACAATGAAATCTCTTCAGCAGTACTTTTGCACAGTATCATTTTTTCTAACTTTTGAATTCTAAATTTTTCACCAATTTTTAGAATTTTTTTTTTCTATCAGAAAAAGAAAAATGCAATAAATTACCTAGAATCGAACCCGGAACCTCTACATGCTAGCATCTCTCCTTTATATACCACTAGATCACTGGGTTGATCCGGCAAACCCAAGAAAAAAAATATATATCAATAACGGGTCACCCTAACCCTAAATCTTACCTAACCGCGAATCTAACTTAGATCCAATTCAAAGGGGACAGACCGCAAATAAATGTGGCTACTAAATATATCTGAATTTCGTAACTGTTCATCAGTAGGATGCCCAAAATGCGTGCAATTCCACAATTAGTTTCGGCTCCATTAAATCCTAATAATCGCTTTACCTAAACCCAGTTTTATCTAATAATGATAGCCTACTTTCATCCCAATCCAGGCATAAACAAGAGAGAAATGGCATCGACCATTACAAAAGGCCTGGTTACCAATGAATGCTAATGATGGCATCGACCGTTAAAAATGGCATCGCTTGTTTACGAAAGGGAAATCGGCCTCGCCGGCGCCCACAGGGGACCCACAGGGGGTAGGGCGAGAAAGCGTCTGACACTTCAGACTAGGGAGGGTTAAACAGTTTATCCGATGGTAATGTTAAAAACTTTATTTAACGCGAACAAATACACTTAGCTATGAGTCAGCTAGTTTTCGGGTATTGCCACAACAAAATGAAATAAAAAAATAACAATAAATATATGTACAATTAAAAATCTGTAGAAACTATAAAAACTAAGCTAAGATATATATCGTATCATTAGTACTATGTGGGTAATTGCTGAATGCTATAAAACGTTCAAAGAAATGCGCACGATATATGATTGGTCAGATCAAGTTCATTATCTTTGGATATTGTCCTTCAGTAGCATTTATATTTAAGTTCATTATATTAAAAAGAAATAGTATACTTGTTCCTTGTAGCAACCTTGCGTTTTGTTGTTGTAGTTGTTGTTTTGCATGGTTTTTGTAGTTTTGTATTACTAATTTGTATGTAGTATATTACTTTATTATTCGACTGTGACGTCATTTTACCTTATATGGGAAAGAGAACACGCAAAATATCCGAGCGTATTACACAGTAGATTGCCGTATTACACCTTAGCATTCCGGTTTCAAGACACAAGCTATCATAATGATATAATAATTTCAGTCGAATAATAAATCCCTTATTCGATGGTTTAACAGATAATACGTGCGGACATTTTACTCATTGCTCGCATTTTTTCTCGCCCCTGCGGGGCTCGAAAAAATACTACGCAACTCGTAAAATATCCGCGCGTATTACCTGTTAAACCATCGAATAAGGTGTATGTATTGACGTTTTGTATGCTACAAAGTTTGAGCACCACTGAATGAAACACTTAAAAGTTATAACCCGAGTGTCGCTTTCAGCGTTCTGCTGATCCGGCGTGAACGGCTAAAGAAAACGCCACAACACTCTGAAGAAACCATGAACTGTACAGTTTTAAACATGTTCAGAAACGTTGTACTTACCTAAATGAAATTTGTCTTCGACACGGTGGAACGGTACTGTACTGCCAAGAACAACCAGGGAAAGAAAAAGTGAAAAATGTAAGAAAGTTTTAAAACTTGCCATTGTTAATTTCTCAAGCGCGCCTTCACAGTTAAACAACCTGTTCTCGACTGCATCAAATTTGAAGTTACAAGACCGTTAACTACGTATGTACGTTTTGTAAAACCTATTCATATTGTAATTATTCTATAGAACTGGTCTAAAACGTTTTTTTTTTGTCTTTGAAGAGCGCTATATTTTCATTATGCTATATAACCAAACGATCATTTCAATGAATCTCAGCGATAGATATGTTTTTACTCGGACAGTTTTGGCAAGTAGCTTCTAGTGGAAGCCGAAAAAGCCCGGAAAAACAATTGATGAAAACGTTACGTTTAGCGTTCAGTGTGTTAAAAATGTAAATTATTTTGAGCTCAGTGAATTAAATTTAATTTAGTGAAAAACAAAAGCCACCACAAAATTCTATAGAGGCGCATTCACTGTTCACTCTACAAATAATTTATACTCCGTCTGTATGCATGCAAGCCTGTTTGCGCTGTGTTTTTGTTTCTTGTTTATATATTAAAACGACCGTTACAGAAGTTCGGCAAAAATGGACGACATTTAGTACATAAAGTGCTGGCCAAAGCCTCTGCAGTGGCTTTCAACTCAGAAAATTTTTATCAGCAGATATTCCACTAAGTTTGCGTGGCAAAACGCGCGGGAAAGCCAAAGCTGTTACACCAATAACTGATAACGAAACAATGAAGTATATTCTTATTGAAATAACAATGATTGTAGAAGTTAACCTTAATTAAGGAACCTTTTTCAGTAAATAACCTTTTTCAGTAAATAAGTAAGGATAAGGTTTTTTTATTTCGAGGAGCTTGCACACGTTCAATTTGATATTTACGTTTCTATGCGGACACCAAATGAACGTAGATTTCAGTTTACAGCCAGCTTAAGTACTTGTTGACTAATAACCTAAGTTTCTTTTAAGTTCCGCTCCTTTCTTTAAAGATTCCGCCGTTCTATTCTTGGCTTTCACTTACGTCATATCAAAATTCAGAAGCATTAAACAATAGCTTTCGAATCCAAAATGTTTATGGAATTGTAGAGAGTTTAAAACTACACATCTTCGCCAAATTTTGAAGCGTCAAAGCATTTCGTTCAAGAGTTATAGGCAAACGAGTATTAGACATTTTTAGTAAGAAATGTATGGAGCGGCCATCTTTGTGCCCCACTCAGGGGCACAAAGATGGCGGCCAAAAATTCAAAGTCTTAATTACACCAAAAATCAAAACATATTGTATTTGTTATAAGCTCCATTAACTCGGATTATAAGCACTTATAATGCAAACAATAACTTTCAGCTGATTCAATTTTGTTTATTTTCACGGCTTATCTGTAATAGCGTGACGAATTGCGTGACACATTTAAAACCTTTGTAAATCGGAAGCAAAACATCGTGAAAACCTGTGCATTTAACCTGTGCATTTAACCTGTGCATTTAACCTGTGCATTTAACTCTCTATACCTCCCTATCCTCATGTATGGCTCTGAGGTTTGGAGTATTTATGATAAAGATGACTATAACTCGTGGGAGAAAGATATTATTGAAAAAGCACATGTTTCTCTTTGCAAACAAGTTTTAATGTGTTTTAATGTGTAAACAAACAATGCCCAAACGTAGCCTGTAGAAATGAACTTGGTCGATTACCACTAAAAGAACTTATTGATTTAAATGTCTTAAAATTTTGGATTCACTTAGAAAATCAACCAGAAGATAGTATTGCCAGACAATGTTTCACAATATCAAAAGAACTTGTCATCAAAAATCAGGTCTGTCTTGCGCGCAAAAAGTAAACAAGCTATGTGAAACGTACAATTTAAATACAGCAAATTTAACCAAAAATGACCCTTCTGCATTCCTTTCTCAAATACGTCCATCTTTAAGCAAGAAAATTTCCGAACATCAATTAAATTTGATTAAATGTAACAAAAAGCTTAAGTTTTACTCGCAATTCAGAACAGATTGCCACAAAGCTGATTTCTTGAAGACAATCAATAATCCCATCCATAAAAAGACCTTGAATAAATGCCGACTTGGAAATCACCAATTATTGATCGAGACTGGCAGACATACAATTCCTAAAACGCCAGAAAGTCTCAGAATTTGTCCTTTCTGTCAATTAAATGAAGTTGAACATGAATTACACTTTATACTTTCTTGTCCACTTTACAATAATCTACGTTCCAAGTTTTTTGACGATATAAAGAAGAGATATCCCAATTTTAATAACTTAGATAATAATTCAAAAATCATATTTCTCTTTAATAATGTTGACCCTTTTATATGCCGACTTACGGCTGCTTATGTTCATTTATGTATGGAATTAAGAAAATCTTTTGTAATTTGATGTAATGCATACACACATTTATTTATTTCTCTTTTTATTTCTATTGTAATTTTATTAGGTAATACCATGTATTTATATGGGAATACTGAAATAAATTGTTGTTGTTGTTGCATTAGGTGCATTAGGGGGAGGGGGAGGGGGAGGGGGAGGGGGAGGGGGAGGGGGCAGAGCGAAAATGTTAGAGATTGAAAAACATATTCGGCCCTTCGCGACTAACAAAAACGCAGCGCTTAGAACCATTTTTCAATAGAGATATGAGCTAGAGAAAGCTGAAATGTAGAGTAGTACAGAAGTATTAAATTACTCAGAACAACAAGAAGCTGAATCGATGAGATCCTTGTTGGAATTCTCGAAGCTAGTTTCCCATTGAAGCCCTCTGAACTCTTACGTCTTTTTTTTTCTGTCTAAATCAAGTATAATTTTTTTTTGTTTCCACGAAAGCAGAATGAACGAATATGTTATCGCCACCTGGTTATCGCATTGCTTTATATATGGTTGAGGAAAACACTTTAGTATGCTGTACGACCCTGTACCAGTGGCCTTCAATGTGATTATTGGTCCATGTTCTTTCAGGAAATTTCTAATTGGTATTTAAACAGTGTTCATCCAAATGAATGAACACGAAAAATATAAAAAGTGCAAGGAACAACTCTGTCGTTAAAACTTATAACACTAAAAACTAAAAGCATCAGGATTAGACATTTGCATTTTATCTTTTGCTGAAGAAGGCAACAGTAGTTGCCGAAACGTCCAACACAACATTTTTAGCCAGTGTCAACTTTTTAATATCGTTTTATTTTTAACATGCCTGACTACACACCAAATATATGTGTGTTACATTGTGTAAATTATAGCACATTAATTCACTTGCCGCGGGTAGCCCCAAAATTGAAAGATTCTAGGAAAAACTGCCTTTCGCCATATTTGTTTACCATTGCTATGGAAATGCTGATTAGCATAAAAAGAGCATCGTCCAAAACTTTCATCCAAGCCTAACATCAGGCGCCCATTTCTCGAAAGTCCCGAAAACTTTTCGGACCCGAAAAACTGTGTTCGTGAGAATGTTTACCAATAAAGATTCGGTTTTTGTTGATTTTGAAAGCTAAGCAATAAAATGTTGCGTTTACTACACAACTTTAGCTGATTTGTGGGCTAAAAACTTCAACGCCTTTCGTTAGAAACTACATTTAAAAAATAGCTTTCGGGCCCGATTATGTCTTAGGGAGTTTTGAGAAACGCACGCTTGGTATCAAATTCAGGCCCCCGCCAGCAAAAAAAAATACTTGGAGCCACCTTAAAGAAATTTATTCTTGTGCTTGAATAATTGATCTTTTTATTTCTTGATTTTAGAAAAAAAAGTAGTGATGTTTTATTATAAAATACTGTTTAAAGGACTGCCCTGCCAAAATAATACAATAATTATCATTTTTCTTGCCTTATTTCTTTGTTATAATTATTGCCAAATGTCACCAAATATACAACTAAATTGGATATAAAGATTCTAATAGAGCAAAATAGTTAAGCAGTAGTTTAATTTGGGGGTAAAGTGAATTGCATTACAGTTCATCAGATTTGTTTCTTGACAGGCGGTCAAAAAATCAAAATTTCCATTCCTGTGCAAGTTTCCCTCTTTAAGCTGTTAGTTTAATCTCTTTAGTTCGCTTAATATTTCCTGCTTTCATTTCTTTTGGTGATTTTTTCTTCTTATTTCAAGATACTAAAGCAAGCTTCTGGCTAGCCTGCGAGGAAGCTCTCGGGCTTGGGGTTTTGTGTTAGGGGGTGGCACCCCGGAGCCTGAGAGCTTGCTCACAGGCTAGCTTCTGGCCAGAATCGTCAAAACACAATATATCAACCAGGACACTGTCCATTAAAGCTTTCAATAAGTTTTAGAAAAGTAAATTGATGTTGCATTAGAAAGTCGAGTAAATATGGTATCTGTTATGTATAACTGATAGTTGCATGTGGGTTCAGTGATTTGTTTGTTTTTCAGAGCTTAATTAAGAATTCCAGTAAATTATTCCTATGCTCTTCCGAGTTTAGATGAGTAATCTATCAGCTGTTGAAGGAAGCCCTCATTGGGTGCGATTTTACGCCTGCTTCGAACAAGTCTCACAGCATCCCTGAGTTGCATATCCTGATCTCTTACTAAATATGCCAACACGAGGGAAACTGAGCGGCTTACACCCTCTTTGCAATGAACAAATATCTTTCCGCTCAGCTTGCCTGATTTCTTTGTTCCAATTGCTTTCCCAATGAAATCACATGCCTCATTAAAGAAGCAGTCAAGTTTGAATGTAAATACATCCATTGCAGGAATGCCATGGAAGATGATTCCTGATTCACAGTAATAATCCGGCCCAGTTTTGACATGATAGAATTTGGTTCCATAGGCTGCGTTCAGCACATGAGTGATTCCAAGTTCTTGAAGTTTTCCCTCGTCCATGGCAGTTGAACTGAAATCAGACAATTTTGTTAGGCTAGCCTTTGAACAGTAGAGCTTCCAAAAAATTGCTTCAGGAGCACATAACATATACACTTAATAAAAAAGAACACTTCCACCAAGGAATGGATTGAAAAAGAAACAAAAGCTAGAGACAAAAAATGACAACTTTTAGAGTTATTCTAAGGGCCTGTTTACATGGAGGGAGGGTAACCCAGGTAGCAGGGTCACCCTCCTTCATTGCCAGTCTACCCTGGGAGGCCCAACTTTTCATACATTTCTTTACAAAGCACACTGAAGTGTGTGCATGATAGACAGGGTCACCTGCCTACCCGGGTCACCCCTGTCTGCTTGCCTGGGTCAACCTCCTAGGCAGGCTATGTTTTCTGCATGTAAATGGTCACCCCAGGATCACCCTCCTAGGCAGGCTATCTTTTCTGCATGTAAACAGCCACCCCAGGGTCACTCTTCTAAGCGGGCTATTTCTTTTGACTTGAAAATGGCGGCACCTCACCAGCATGGGAAATATTTTTACCATGTATATTTATCAAAAGCCATGGTATGTGTTGAAGCCTAGCTGCTGCCGCATTGTAATCCAAAGCCACTTTTAATGTCAAGTTCCTCTGATAATTTTGTTGCATTAACAACAAGCAAGACGTTAAACCAAGGCCCTGGAAGGCAAGAGAAAGAGGAACAAGCAACAAAAACAGCAAACTTGCTGCTATAGGCTTTCTTCTTGCTGCCATGTTTGTTAATATGTCGTGCTTAATAAAGCATACCGTTGCAATAAAAAGAGTCCACCAAAACATGAGCCTGCCTAAAACAATTCAAGAGCTCCCCCAAATAAAAAGATAGATAAAAAGAAAACTCATGTATATGATAGGCTGCCCTAATAGCCCACCAATGTAAAGGCAGGCTATGTTTTAGCCCAGTTGGGAGGGTGACCCTGGTACCCGGGTCACCCTCCCTCCATGTAAACAGGCCCTAACACATGATACCTCAATTTTAGAAAAATATGCTGAGCTAAACAAGTTTTCAGAAAGAGTTGGTACCTTTCAGGGGTAAAAATTAATGCAAGCAACACTGGTACCCATAAAACGAGTTTCTGGTATCTTTTAGGAATCCTTTGAAAATTTCTGATGATCACACTGTCAAATTTATATGGGAGCCCATGTTTGATATAGCAGCTTTTTAAAAGCTTTTAGCAATTAAGGTGGCCGACTACAGTTTTGAGGGACATTAAATTTCCTTACGCGCGCGAGCAAACAACAACGAAGCTCTGACCTCGTGCACGCAGTTAGTAATGCGCGAGCAGCCACGCGCATAGATAAGTGAATGGCCGTGGTGTACGCAGTAGTGCGCATGCTCGGAGATCGTGCGAAACGTTTTTTTGGTCGTAAATTTCTCGAAATCTAGCCGTACGACCTATGCTCAATTTTTGATATTTTTAAATATGCATCAACATCGATCTGCAGACAATTTTTTTTGAAAATATGTAAGACAGATTTTAAAATTCGAAATTCCTATTTTTGATATTTTCGTTGATATGCGTAAAACTGTCTTACAGATTTTTGTTTTAACTTGTAAGAACATTTATTTTTATCCAAAGTTTAAATGGTAAGATTTTGAGGTAAGGTCGTACGGGTGAGTAAAACGTCCTCATAGAATTAGAACCCAGTCTTCTGACAACCACTCGGGCGCTTGTTTTAAGCCACTTCAAACCAGAGGATGGTGAAATTACAAACACCCACTGTCTTGTACGATTGTTTTGACTTTGTAATTGTTGCTTATTTCCACAAATGGTCACTTGTGATCGATATTATCGGAAGCATCTGAACTGTAGTAAGCCACCTTAAGTTTACATGGTCTTACATGAACACAAACAGACAAATACACCGGTGTATACTTACGCTTCACCGATAAAAATTCCATCAAACACCTCATTGTAAGGATCAGAAGGTAACATAAACATCCCACCAGATGGCTCAGTTATAATCTTATTCAAGTCATTAACCGTAATTTCACGATCGGCGCTTAGGTCGTTCGAAGCCGCTTCTTCCGCCATCTTTGTTTTCATTGGTTTCGAGTTCCTATGTTGAAATGCATTGTGGGGGATTTTTGGTCCTTCTGTCAAAGATGGCCGCCCCCGACTGAAGGCAAATCGGATATATTTGTTTTCATGGTAAACAGAATGGAAAACGGAGTTGCTTTTACTAATATACTACAGTTTTGCTACTGTCGCTCCACAACAATCATTCAAAGGCAGAGATATCCCCGGATAGCCCTCATAAAATGACCTTACATGCAGATCGAAGTGGATAACTTTTTATAAGCTTAAACATGGAAAATTCAGCTGAAACAGGGATTGACGTGGTTGAGCTAACAGTGACGTGTGCAGCAGCAGTGTTTATTATGACTTCCATTGGTATTCTGTTATTCTACCTTTGTACAACTCCGAGACAAAGGGAAAGACATTGCAGGAGGTGTAAGAGAACAAATGTGCAAACCGCTGTTGAACAAAACCAAACATCACCAGCCTGATATGAATGACTCCGACGACTCGAGGCAACAAGAATCATGGGCCTGATCAATGTCAAAATACCCTGGTTTGTGGTCAGGTACACGACACGACCTCCCGCTTTTACCATAGGTAACCCAAGCTCCGGATTGTGAGTTTTAATGAGCGTTACGTCACTGAGGCGTAACGTAACAGCCGGTGCTTTCTGTGTTACATAACAGTGCAAATTATAAAGGCTTGTATGGGAATTTAACGAACATATTATTAGGAATAATATTCGGGATAAAAATGTAATCAAAATGCTTTATCTTGTTTCCCTGTTGTATTAGTTGTGTCTGTGTGGGGATTTAAGCCATTTTGGAGCGTGCTCAAAGAGTTTTGGTTCACTGATTTCTCTCTATATATAATTCACTTTTATGCAACACTGCTTCTTATACAATGCGCTGCTGTTACGTTACGCCTCAGTGATGTGCCGCTCATATTACAAAACTCACAGACACTAATGTATACGGTTTCTCACTCACTAGGAGCTTGGGTTACCTGTGCTTTTACCTCCCACTCTGCAGCTGACTGGCACCCTACCATCTGATGTAACAGGAAGCCCAAGCTTGCAACTGAAACCTGTGAACCTCATTATTAAAAGCTCTTATAATTTAGATATTTTTAATTAATCAAGTTGGAAATCTTGGCGAGTGGTTGGTGGTAGGACAGTCGGCTGCCTCTGGAGCATCAGCTGCATCTGGAAATTTAAAATCCTGTATAATTAAACTAGCAAATGCATTTTGGAATACAGGAAATCAGGCTCCATTTTTGTTGGCCTTGTTGGTGTAGTGAGCATGAGTGGTTGATTTACCAGTAGGGGTTCTGGTGTGAGCTTCACATACATAAAATGCACTTTGGCTCTATCCTTGTCATATTCCCCACTAGAAAGCCTGTTAAAATGTTGCATCTTGACAAAAACAAAACTTAAAAAAATTAAGGGAATAATTTAATCTGCCCGCCTAGAATAGCCTTCGCTAAACGCGGGCAGCTAAAATAAAACGGTTTTTTAAAAATAAAGACTTTTTGTTGTTGTTACTAAAATCCCTTATGAGAAAACTCAATACAGCACAGTAAAAGGCTTTTAAAAATATATTTCTCTGTAACCAACAATTTTACCAATATTAAGTAATGGTCCTAGTAAGAACTAGGCAACCCAATGGCAAGGAATGCAGAAAGGTGTTAATTGTGATATTGTTGAAGCCGTCCACCTCATTGGCTAAAACATGAAAATCTACTATCACTTCATCAGGTAGCGCATTTATTTCTCTCTAGTTTACTTATTGATTCCCTTTTAGTGAAAACTATTCTGAGTTTTAATGCCGCAAAACTTCTATGTGGGAAACCTGGAAAATTAGAAGCCTTTCTTGGCCATTGTTTTGGTCTCATGATTGGATAAAATCTTGTAACACAAAAGAAATATTGCTTTAAAATAAAGTTTTAGAACATTTTCAAAAACGTGTTGTCCATAGGTTGATGTATTCTCAGTAAGAAAATCTAAACAATCTTATGTGGGGAAAGCGAAATACTGCAGAACAATATAGGATTGCCTAGTTCTTACAAACATTGTTACTTAATATTTCCTCAGAATGTGATATTTAATGCAATAACAGGGCTGCTCCCAGGAATAAGATAATTCTAGAGTTGTACTCAATAAAAATCAGTGAACATTGTGGAAAGTCAAAGATTCACTCTGCACTATGACTGTCGTTTTCTTAAAAATAAAAACAATCGTTATAATAAGTTCACTTGTTTCACTGTCATTCTACTTAGTCTTCAATGAATTTTTGAAATGCAAGGCCAATGCTCTTAAAGGAATCACAGGGATCCCAACTATGAAATCTGGGGTGCTTGACACTTAAGCTTTATACAAAACGTAACTTTTTCTTGTTGCCCGAAGACAAAAGTAGGTGAAAAAAGTAGTCGCTAGAGCACAGCCCTGAAATGTCAAAGAATGGTATCTTTTTAGAGAATTGTATGGTTAAAGTAATTTCCTGCTTCCTTGCCATTCAAATCTGAGGTTGCTCTTTGACTGGCTGAAGAGTTTGGAAAGATTAAAACTGTTTTTCAAAGTCATTCAAAACTTTACAAATGGCAATGTTTCACTGTAATAATTTAGTACTACTCTTCCCAGTAAAAGCTGTGACACCCACAAATTTTATGACTGCCTTCAGAGTAAACAATTATGATGCCGTGAGTTTAATAGTGCATCACGTGGTACATTTGTCTGTACTGTGACATGTTTTTTTTTGCATTCGCTATTTGCCCTTCCTTTGTACAGTGTTTGAACTCGAACATGACACGAAAAAATGCGATCATGTGGTACAGACAAAATTATGCACCACATGATTAATCTGAAATAGACTCGCACCATCACAATCATTACCCCAAAGGTGGCCCAATTATTTGTGGGTGCCACAGCGGGTTAACTGGAAAGCATAGTATCACACAATAAATGTGAGCAAGGAAATCAATCCCAGCTTAGTTTCTTTTGTTCTAGTTCTTCTCTCTGTTTGTCTTGTATTTGTTCTATTTCTTCCACAGTTGTAGCTGTGTCGGAAAGTTCCACATCAAGCTCTTCTGTTCTCTCAGCTGGTAGCTTCATGGATTGTGTTGTACTTGGTAGCTGCATGAAAGCATCGTACACTGAAGGCACACTTAATATTTGCTGGTCACCTGTGTGTGGAATACAAAATGTCTTTAAACCATTTGACTCAAACATGCTTTTAGGCATGCTCTAGAAAGCCCTTTCAATAACTTTTGAGGTAGGGGTGTTACTGAAATGATGGGCAGTGGCTGAATAGTTAAATTAGGACAGAATATGGTGACGAGTTTGATGAATTTACTTAAGTATTGTTTGCTTGACATTAGCCTTTTCTTTTTACTTTTGTCTGTATGTTAGTACATCTGATATTACAAAAGAGAAATAAATGCTGATCATTAAAGGGGCAGTATCATGAGGGTGAAACTTGAAAACTGGGCCGACATTTTCAAGTTTGATTCGGCAAATTCAAAAAGGCCATTGAGAAGTGGAGGTATTTGTTGGATCAAAAAATCCGTTTTGATAGCCGAAAGAAAGAAAAAAATCACTTTTAACAGTATGTCCAAAACTCCGGTGCAAGAATGGTGAACAGTGCCGCACGTGGAACCTTGTGATACTGCCCCTTTAACAGAAGTTCAGATTTATGAGGAATTTTCTTTGCAAATTAAATGGTACAGCTGTAGGTAGGATTGTGAATATCTGATCTATGTTATATCATTATCAACTAGTGCTAATGATCACTGCATGTTTTGCCATAATTTAAAAGTTTATGCCGGGTATGATGTTGCTAAAAGGAAAAACAAATTCACAAATGATTTTTAGTCCCATAATTTAACTATCGGTATTGCTGCCCAAATTGTTCTCTATTGCGCAGATTTAAAAAAAAAAAAAACAGTCTTGCAGTGTATTATGCACCAGTTCAATAACATTTTTTACCTTTTTGCTTTGTTACAAGAAGTCCAAGGTTTTCAAGTTGTTTTACAGCTTCTGATGGGTCGTATCTGACCTTTACTTGGAATTTATTCAACCAGTCTTCTGTGTGCTGCTTCAGTTCACTCACTGTCATTCCTTCACCTAAACAAACCAAAAACAATTCTACTGTCCAATGCTGTTACCTTAAAAATAATGTAACAGCCATCTTAAAAGGCATCACAGGAACATTTCAAACAAAAAAGAAAACCACTACCTGGTGAAGCCTGCAATTTCGATGAAGCTTGAAGGAAGCTGTATGCCAATAAGGTGACCTTGAACACCTCATCCTCGGCTCTATCAGCCAGCAGCGCCAGTAAAGCACGATTGTTTGCAATGGACTTAAAATACAGGGTCTGCCCTAAACGAACAAGGTACGAATTTCTCTTGTTCTTGTACATGGTCCATGCTCTTAGAGCCACAACACCAGCCACAGATATAGCAATATATGTCCAGGAAATTTTATAATCTGCCAAGAAAGACACAAGCTTAATCACTGCACTGGTGGCACCGACTGCAAACATTCCCGCCAACAATCGTTGATCAAACTGATTCATTCTTATCTTGCCATCGGGGAGTAACTGCTCAAGATTTGCGCAACGAATATCCTTGAAGGACTTGAGCAAAAGTTTGCTCTGTTTCTTGGCACGAATTGCGATGACTACTCGCTTGTATCTTTCAGCTGGTACAGGCGGTTTAAACCAATGAATGACTCCAGTGGCCATTCTAGAATACAATGGACCAGTATCAGCAGGCTCATCTTCCTTTCCAACTACCCAAATCCTCAGGACATCATACTTCTTTGGATCCACACTTACAAGCACTCCATCACCAGCATCATGCTCTCTCAAGGCTTCAAGTACATCTTCAATGGGAAGCTCATAGAAGTGAGCCTTCTCTAAGAGTTGCGATAATTTCTCCAGTAACCAGAATTCGTTATCCAGTCTTTCATTCTTGGAGATATTTTGCAGAGCTAAGGTCTCTTTGTCAGGGTTTAGAGGATCATATAAAGCCTATCAAAAAGGAGCAAATAGAGATAATTTAACATTTATCAGGCCAAAAAATATATGCAAATACTCTATAACCACAACCAGAAGTAGGCAGTGCAAAAACACATGATTACACCGTGCCCGAATTCTGGCGTGGGTACTTGAAAAAAAGGCGTGTTCACATTAGTGCCCAGTGATAATCGTACTTGGGCACCGTGCACTGGCACCAAGTGTGAACATAGCCTTAAACTTTTTAAAAGCATAAGTACCACCCCCACCCCCTCCCACCCCCCCCCTCCCCGCCTCCTACAAGGCAACTTTCTTGGTTATTATTACTCGCCAATAGGCCATTTGCACGATGACGTCATATGACTACAACTACCAGAATCCTTCATTTTTTTGTTTTGCAGTGCAAATTAGGGCCATTGTTATTTAAACCGCACTGGGGTTAAAAAATTTAAATAAGAAAGGAAAAACGAAATGAATTCTGGTAGTTGTAGTCAAATGACGCCATCGTGCAAATGCCCTATTACATAACTTACAAGATTTAATATTTCAAGTATGCACCATCAAATTCAATTTTTCTATAAAACCATGTGTGATATTACCTTCAACTCCCCAAGAGCGCCATGAAAACTACCAGCGATGCTTTTATCTAAAACTTCTGCAAGTCCTTGAAAGTAGTGTCTATCATTCATGCTCACTAGATTCTCATCTTCCACTATCCGTCTAATAAGAGCCTTTCTTGTCATTGGAACAAACTTGCGAGGAACATAGTACTCCTTTCTGTCAGGCGTTCCTTGCTTTTCCACGCGGGGGCCGTCAGCTTTCTTTGAGCCAAGTAGACTTGGCAGTTTGATAAAAGAAGAAGACGACGCACGTAAAAGAGCTTTTGAGTTTTCCCACGTCCATTTTGGCAGGGAAATAACGCTTTTCCTGCCAAACGATAACATTTTTCATACAAGCAAATTTTATGAAGTCAATGTTCGTAAAACTTCGCCTCCAGCAAAGAAGACTGGAAAGGAGTCTGTATGTAATATATCATGTAGTGTCGTCATGCCCATATTTTCCACTTTTCCCGCCAAAAATGATGTGTATTTTGCACTCTCGACTCTTTTCAAGTTCCCGCTAGTGGGAAGAAAGCAAGCAGTTTTGATGACAAGAGAAAAAAGTAAATATTTGCCCCCATCCCCAGAGGTCCTTCCCCGGCTACAAGCCCTATAAAATGTTAGGACCCATACCAGGAGCCGTAAGACCTCAACATATTTATCATGATTTATCTCCACATTTTCCCCACTTTTGCAGCACGACTGATGATAATTACATACAGTTCGAGATAAGGGGTGTTAATTTAGACTACGGGAAGTCCCACTTTGTTCGAGATAGCGGGGGATTCGAGATAACCGAGTTCGACATAGGAAGTAGTAAATGACTGAAAAACAGTAAGCACAACCAAGGGGAATGGATTTTAGTCCGAGATAGCTGGGGTTCGAGATTAAGCGGGAGTCTACTGTGTATCTGTGAAAAGGCTGGATACGCAGATACGCAGTATCACAACTTTACATCGTATTCATATTTGACTATATTTTGTGCGGTTTTATTTCATTTTTATCTATTTTAAAAGCCCTCGATATCGCATTTTACATGATGCAGGCACAGTAAACCACACATTGAAACAGAGGATGGTTAGCCTGTGTACGTAAGGGAATTTTTATTTTTTTTTTGCAGTTTGGCAGTATAAATTTTTCCAAACTAATCGAGATGGCGAGCAGAGCGAAGTCTGGGGATAGACGTGCATGCTGGGCCTTACACAATCTGTATTCATTGAACAGGCCTAACAGTTTAGCAGCGATATTTTCTCTTACCAGCTTAATAAGTCGGGAGACGCTGTGGGAATAAAAACAACTTTGCCGATCAGACAGCTGAATTTGTTCGGTTTCTTTTAATATTGCCCAATATTTCGGTAAAACAAAACTAACCTTCATCAGTGAAGAGTGGAAGCTTCGATTCGTTAGAAAAGCTGTGGGAATAGGTTTACCAATCAACTGACTGAAAATAGGTCAGTAACTAATTGCAAGGCCGCGATATTTTCAGTTTCAGTCCAGTGAATCTATAGTAAAGATAGGTTAATACCAAAGGAAAAAAGCAAATAAATGTATCAATTCTCACCGGTGAACCATATATTTTAACAAAGTATGCAGGGGCGGATCCAGGAAATCTATAAAGATGGGGCCGGAGCAATTTTTATAGTGACAATATGGGCGCGCCAGCGCCCATCAGGAGCGCCAAAGGCGTGACAATCTAGGGGCAAAAGGCAAAAGGGGGGGGGGGGGGGGGGCGGCCCCCTCGGCCCACCCCTAAATCCGCCCCTGGTATGTGCCTTAGACGTTTTGAAGTTGATATTAAAACTGCTGGGAAGACCGGAGCAGACAGGTCAGACAGCAGCCTGCCGGATATAACGCAGTCGGTCGTCTTCTACAGTTCCTCGTTTCCACGCTTTCGTACATGATAGTCAGCTTGGTGTTTTTCTCCATTATGTAATATACCACAATACGCGAAAACAATGCCGAAACGCCTCTTTTTTGCAATGGTATCAGTGCCCAGACTGATCCAGACTCATATCCCGAACAGGTTGCCGAACTATATTAATTTATCACGGGAAGTTTTTTTAGTGCGAACAATAAAAAGAGAAAATAATGGGTTTTTTTTTTTACAGAAATGTCTGATATTTTTTAAACCCAGTTTACTGTCTTTGCATGTCAAGGGCCTTTTGAATGAGTAGACAAATTTACATTTTGTGGCAAAGCGGTTTTCACAAGTTGCAGTTCAGTCAAACACGACACGAGTATTTCTTTTGTGTTTGTTTGATTTGAATAAATAGCTTGCAACTGTTTTTATTGTTTGTGAATTGAAAAACATAGCTTTCCTCGAGAGTTTAAAAGGAAAATCCTCGCATGTTGAAGCAGTTCTTTGTTAGAAAGAAGGCTTTGTGTGCGATCAATTCAGTGATAAATATATTTGATTTTTTGCCAGATGTTTTTCTAACACCTGCCCTGTTATCTCTGGAAAGACGCCCAACAATCAACAAGTGGCGATATATCCGACATATTTGGCCTCTTGCCTAAACGGAAAGGAAAACAAATACTAAACCCCTGAAATCATTTTTGTACGAGAAAGCTTCGTTTAATATCGGTCGCCGATATTTCGCCGTCACTCACTTTTGTGACATTTTAAAGGAAATGAGCTCCGCCAATGATGCAAGGGAAATAACTGTGCTTTCACTTCACTTCCGGTTTAAAACAATGCCTAATACTGAGCATGCGCAAGATCACACGCGCGCTGCGCGCACAAAAATAACGCATTGGAAAGGAAGGCGTGTTTTGTGTGAAATTTTGGACTTTGTAGAGCGTAAAATTTCTTTCTAACGATGGGTAGGTAATTTATTGTTTTCAAGGCGGCCAATACTTGCAATATTTCGACATTGTGTGTGTTCTTTCTGGTATCTTAGCCTGAAGACATTCGGTGGTGCGAAGAAATTGCAATTTCACTCGACACTAGCTGCTGTCACTGAATTCGGCCGGTTTGTCAGAACCGCAGCACCAAATGAGTGGTTTTTGCAATTCTATCATTAATTTATAACGTTTAGCTTGTTCAAACAGTAATTTAAACTTGTCTTCTGCCTTCTCTTCTTGGTGAACCCACTGTGTGTTGCTACAATGGCTTCAATCAAAAAATTGTCTTTCACGCTAAAAGCGGTGAGTGTTTTGCAAGTTATCTGGTGGATTTCTTAACCGATTCGCGTTCAGCTGAACTGTGTTTGAACCACTGCTTTGCTTTGTTATTCCACCATACAGAGTGCTAAAGGTATGGAAGGCTATGTGGGTTTTGCCAATCTTCCGAATCAAGTCTTTCGCAAGAGTGTCAAGAAAGGATTTGAATTCACCGTGATGGTAGTAGGTAAGCATAATTATTATGCGACGAGATCTATAGCTATGAACGGAAGCTGAATATGTTATAACAAAACAACTTTTGTGCGAGATACGACTTATATGGCTCCACTCTTTAAATCTTTGTGTTGATTGTGTTTAAGACTGAATAAGACTTACTTTAAAGTTATAAGTTCTATAATACTTCAATGCAGGATTTCGTAACAAACACGATAGCGTGAGGGAATATTTATGTTTTTCGTTTATAATACAACAAAACATGCCTATTTGATCATCGCTGCCTCAAATGAAGATGCTTAGATTTTAAGCTAAATGGAATGCTAATTTCCCTCTGTCAACAAAATATTTTCGGTTAACGAAGACTTGGGAAATTGTTCGTGTCATGGCTTCGTTAAAACACCCTTAGTATTTCCGCTGATTCTTAAAAGCGTGTTATCGAAAAGCATCGATAGATTGCGATAATTCAAATTATACGCCTGCCAATACAGTAAATCCATTTCTTCTAACTATATTCTAACACACGCTGACATAAGAAATATAATGAAACAATAACAGCACACATTTTTGCAATTAAGCTTAACTTTGTTCATACGTGCACGAATTTACCGTGCATAGAACAGTTGTAAGATTTACGATTTAGGTCTTCCGGATCTTTGATTGACCTCCGGTTATCAGTCTAAAATCAAGATGGGCGATTGATTGGAATTACGGCGATCCTGCCGGTGCGAATCGGTGTTGAAATATTTTTTTAAATAATATGAAACGCTCTTTCATTTTCGAGGGCTCATAAAGATGTTCCCTTCGATTGCAGATAAGCTTAAGTTTATTTTTATTATCAATGATTGCTTGACTGTACTTCTCCGGATAAATACCTCTGACAGTCCTCGTTTCTGTAATAATATTCATTGTATTGAACACAGCAGCAAGGCCCAATACATGGACATGTTCACTGACATGTGCGTGAGTTTTTTGTCTTTTCAGTGTGGGTCATGGAACCTTACAATTCACAGTTTATATCATTCATAATCAGCTTAATTTTTTTGCGAACTGTCAAACTTTCGGCTCTTTTGTGTTTCTGACAATAAACCGAAAAGATTCATATCGGATTTGCATTTCAACAAATTTATAGCACCTCAAAAATGAAGTTAGATAAAGTCTTCTTTGAAATTTACATGTGCTTTGAAATTGATTACTTGTACCACAACGACCACATACAGGGGCCAATTACCCATGTGTGATGCTGAAAGAAGCAGATGTTATAATTAACACTGAAGTTGTGAAGAAGTCATTCAGAGGCCACCACTTGAAGCATTTGAACTGTGTCACTTTGTGGTTCTGTATGGTTCCAGGATTTCCCACTACCTTTCCAAATATTTTCTTTTGTGAAGTGTTTCATTTCCTCAAAGAAGTACTTTAAGACCATTTTGTCGAGCTTTGTTTGAACAAAAAAATAAGCAAATTTTTAATTTAGTCTGTTGTTTTGAATTGCCTTTACTTGTGACAATATCTTGACATGGAGGTATAAAGAGAATGAAAATTTGCGCAAATGTTTCTGTACCAATTTTCTTCTGAAAGAAATCCTCAAAACAGGTCTCAAGTTTCTCAGCAGGATCTTCCAGATCCTTTATTGTTTGTACTTAGAAATGGCTTTGACAAGATTTCCTTCTATTGTTCCACCCATCTATTGTGAATCATCAGTCTATTATGCTTTATTAAGTGTACATAACAAGCTACATGTAAAAACGTTTTTGTGTCGTTGACCTGTGGTTTGCTTTTGGCAATAATGCAAGCCAGAAACATACTTAAAATTCTATAATATATGACAGGAAGTGGATACCAGACCTAGAAATTCATCCAATTAATGCATCAGTTTGTCTAATTATTCCATTGCACATGCAATGAAGATTTCTACATTTTTAGTTAACATACAGTGTACTTGGTAATATAGTCAAGGACCTTGTTAATGCAGGAAGCAAATTAAAGTGATTGTTAGGTTGCATTTCATCAATTTTGATGTATGAAAGACCACATTACAATGTAACTTTAGAATTGTCTTGTGATCAAGATATTCATTCTACACTTATTTCCAGAAAAACATTACATCTTGAACTTGCTTGTCTTTTATAATGAAGATAGAGAAAGTTCGTTTACAAAAGAATGCAGCTCGTAATAAGTTCAAATGTTTGTGTTTAATATTGATACATTTTGTTTAATTTACATGTATGGTGGTGTTACATTTAACAAGTTCATTTGGCTATTATAGACAGAAGTTGACAGAAGTGTCTCCCACTAAATGCAGCAGAATACAAATTATTTCTTTTATTGTCTAAATTCTGGAGATACAATGTATTGTTAATTTGTATTGTGTACAGTAGAATCAAGATAACTCGAACCTCCAGGGGAGAGGGAAATTTGGTTTGAAATATCAAAGGTTCGAGTTATCGAGGGTAAATTTGCAAGCAATCTTTAGTCAAGGGAAAAAAAGTTTGGTTTGATCAGTTAGTGAGAGGTTCGAGTTATCAGGGGTTCAAGTTATTGTACTTACAAAAATCATTAGTCAGATGACATTAGCAACTTAATACTTTTATCAGAGCGGTTTTTACTTGAGTGTCGTAAAACCAAAACCAAAGAAATTACTCTGGCCAATCACAAGACACGCCGACAATCCAATGAACCAATCAGAACTCATAGCAAATACATGTACATGTAGCCGCCGGCACCAAGTGTAGGAAAATACATGCAAGCAAGTTACAAAATTGGTTTACATCTGATCATATTTAGTAGCCTCTTCTAATCATGATCTGATTGGTTGAGAAAGTGGTGTGAGATTTTTTAGCCAATTGCATAGCATAGCAATGTAAAACCAATGCAATCATGAACTTTCAACACTCAATATTGAACTGCTCTATTGATTTCTAACATTTGTACACTCACTGTTAATAAATTTATTGTGGTTTCGAGGTGACAGGTACATGTATGTGTTGACAGTTGTGGTTCAAATTTTTGTTTGGTTTGAAAATTTTTAAACCAGTTTAAATTTTATTTTTCTTTGTCTCAGATTCATTAGCATAAACTGAGAGAAAACAAAAATTAAACTTTCAAACCAAAGAATAATTTAAACCACAACATATATGCATTACACATGTACACCCAAGTAGTTGTAATAGGATTAAGTGTGCTTAACTGATTATTTTCAGGAAAAAGTTGAAATGACGCTCTAAACTTGCCCATTTTTTGTGTAAGCCGTGAAGGCTATTTTCCTAGTAAGCAAACAGGGTGTTCATTAGGCATCGAAGATCGGAGAATTCTCCGCCTACTACGCAGAATTCTCCGGCTAAAATTTGATGGCAATCTATCTTTGCTCTTTCATAATATTCTCCTGCTATTTTACACTATTCTCCTGCTACTACAATTCTTAATGAAAACCCTGGCAAATCATAAGAAATTTACATTGTAACCTACAGAAAAACTTAAAACTGATTGATGTTTTTCACACAAAATCTGCACTGCATACAAAATAAAAATGAGCAAGTTTGAAGGTGCTGAATATTTTGGTGAAAATCGTCACCAAGGGTGCCCTTTTTGTCTAAAATCTTTCATTAAGATTATTTTCAAAATTTATGCACCTGTCCTGGTTGATTTGAAATGCAGGTTTTTATGTGTGATATCTTGAAGTTTCTATTCTTAAGTAGTTCCTGGATCTTTCCATAGGTGAAAGTGGTTTGGGAAAGTCTACACTTCTCAATTCACTGTTTCTCACTGATATCTACACACCAGCTAGTTATCCAACTGTAGAAGAACGACTAAAGAAAACAGTTTCTGTGAGTATTTTAGACATTTTACTTCGACAATATAAGGATTGTGACTTTGTTTAGTAACAATAATTAGTGAACCTCCACATTTTAAATCCAAACAAATTGGGAGAAAGAGTCACAATAATTCGTCTTGGGTGATCATCTTATCACCTCTTTACTTAATAATGCATTAATACTACAAGGAGAAATTTGATACTGATCACTGTTGTGGCTTAAGGGTTATAGGATTATTTTCCAAATAAGATGATGGAAAATATCTAAATATCAAGGTACGGCCTAGCTTTGTGCATTATTAAATTACTACAAGTTAATATGATTCAAAGTTTAGACTTCCTGTAGTCTGACCCTTCATAAAGTGACAACCTCCCATAAGGCAAATATATTTAAATATCACATTCCTTCTAAACCTAGCACTTCCACTCTCAAGGGTTCCAAGAGCTTAAATTATTTGGTCGGGGAACCATTTTTTTCCTGTATTAAAAGATTTGTTGTTGTTATATAATGTGACTTAATTTAAGTATTATCATCTGCAAAGGTTTGGAGAAAATAAAATATGAAAAATGAAAAACAACAACAAAATCCAAACATCAGTTACTAAAACAGTAAAAAAATGAACAGTATTATTGACAATTGCAGATCTTAAGCATTCATCTAGAACGGCACACGTATTAAGGATTTCATCCAGACTCAAAACCATCTTGTACAACATGATACCATGTTAATAGTACTGCAGGAAAGAACTGTTCATTAGCGTTCCTATGAATGGTCACACTTTGTTTTTATCTGCACACTATTTAAAGTAAGATGTACATTAACTGATTCATTATTTGGTCAGGAACCATTTTTTTCCTGTATTAAAAGATTTATTGTTCTTATTTCAGGTAAAACCTTCAACAATTGAGATGAAGGAGGGAGGTGTTAGGTTAAGACTAACAGTTGTTGATACACCAGGCTTTGGAGATGCTGTAGACAACACTGACTGGTAAGAAGAAAAAAAAAAGATTTTTATCTACCTTGACAAGTGTTTTGGTTAAGGTTTCCAATTACAGGGACCAAATTGTGAAGAACAGGGACCTCCCCCAGAAATTTTTTTAAATTTCCAGGCCCAAAGTGTGCATTTTAGGCCACTTCTGACCAAATTGGGTTTTGTTAACTGTTATGAAAGAGGAATTAGTTACGAAGCACAGTTTAATTTCACTCGTAATAAAGATCAAATAGCCCATCAACTTTAGCAGTTCTTTATTCAAATATTTATCTTTAAGGTTACAGTGTACCTTCGGGGGTGTCTCCAGTATAACAGCTCTAGTGTCTTAAGATTACACTTAACATGCCTAAACCCAGATATCAAATTAAAGCTTATAGAGCTGGCTATCTAAATATGGAAACCATTTGGTAATAAAGTGTATTGTCGAATTTTTTACGACGTCTAAATTCGAACGTCCGAATCAGCTTTAAAACGCTATAACTCAAAGCGATTATTGTATTTTGCTAATTTGATTTGTTCTCGGGTTTCCGAACACGAAGCGCTAAAAAAAAACGTGTCGGCGATTTCCCATATTCAATTGCAATGAAAAGTTACAGAATATTTTCGAAAAAGGGAGAAAAAAAATTGGAATGATCGCACGGAAATGGCTCTTGACGAAAAAGTTTTCGGAAATAAGAAATTCGCCGACACGTTTTTGTTGATTATATGTTAGCCTAACTTCTGTCCAAATTTGAGGAAAATCGAACAAATTTCCTTTGAGTTATAGCTCTTTAAAGTGTCCCCAACAAGCGAAAAATTAACTTTGAGAAAACAGCGCTTAAAAAAAAATTTCGCCTCATAAACAAACTCCGCCCACAAAAGTTATACTGTCATTTCTCCGTCAATTTTCACTATTTTTCGATAACTTTTTTTTTGAATGAAAGTTCATTCTGTAAACTTTATTTTGACGCCAAAAAAAAAAATTTCGATAAATTTTCGATCTGAAGGTACACTGTAACCTTAAACACATTTTCCCGAGAGATAGCCGGGTCAAGAATTGAAATAGCTGAGTGGTCCCGGTGTACACTGTACCTGCTCTAACAAAAACACTGACCCTAACTCTTTTTTAAACAACTCTGGCTCTTCTAATTTGATGCATTTGTTTAAATACTAAGGAGATTTATTTAACCGCAATTAAGCACCTGCAGGTTGGGGATTTCCCCAGGTTATTACATGTAAACTACATGTATGTGTTTTGATCCCAGCTCCTTTTATTGAAAAACAAAATATCGACAAAAATTATAACAAAAAAATACAGTGTAATTTCCCTGGCTGCTTTCTTCACTTCCCCACCAATTTTAAAAACTAGTTAGCCCTCTTTTGAGCAGGAATGTTCACATAACCTGGACTGTCAAACATTTATATGTTTTCATTGTGAATAGATCTTTTTTATCTAGCATGTCCATGGTTAGCAACCAACTGTCATTGCAATAAATTATTGGGATGTGGACTGAAAGAGATTTTCACGCCATCATGTATTGGACAGGGTCTCAGAAAATGTTTTTTTTTTCTTTCAGCTGGAAGCCTATAATAGAATACATTGACAGTAAATTTGAGGAATATTTAAATGCAGAGTCCAAAGTGTTCAGAACACCATTTCCGGATGATAGAGTTCACTGCTGTTTGTATTTCATTGCTCCTACAGGGCACTGGTTAGTGTTATTATTCTACCAATATTGTTAATAACGATTTGGTTATTATGTATGCTGTTGTATGCAAATACAAATGTATGCCTGTTAATGCCTGCATGTTGGCTTCACCTTTCATCATCACTAGCAAACAAATTCTCGATTAATTGTGATTATGACCATTCGGTTCGATTCACGATTCTTTGCTTCCACGTTTCGATTTTGGTTCGATTTTTGCATACCTTTTCCAGGGTGCCCTCAATGAGTTATAATTATATTGTGAAATCAGAATTCAGAACTCTTTAAAATCTGCATTTCTAATTGACGAGCAAAGGCATTTGCAGTTTGTGCGCCATTTTGTGTTGCCTGGTAAAATTGCTGCCTTTCTACCACCTCTTGAGAATTTCCAAATAAGGCAAACCATGTGCAACATGCTCATTGTCACGTTCTCAAACATGGCGACGAATGACCAAGCAATCGTGATTCTGCCTGCATCTTTTAGATCAGCTGTGTGGAAATATTATGGTTTTCTGGCTAAAGACGGTACAACAGATAGGTCTAAAACTATCTGCAAGAAACATTTGCATAATTGAATCGAAATATTTGAAATCGAAAGGCAATAATCCTAATCGAATCGAATCACAAGGAATATGAATCGTTACACCCCTAATCATCACCATCACCATCATTCCATATCTGCACTACCGGACCATAAGGCTTCTTGGTTTCTGTAGTTGGTAGACTGGTCTGAGTCAGTGACTGGCCCTCGGTAGACCTACCAGGACCCCTATTTGCCAACTTGTTCAGTGTTCCTGCCAGGCCTTCACAGCTACCATAGCGACCTTGGGTCACATAGGTCCCACTGTACTTCAACCCAACAGATGTTCTCATGTAAAGTTTGATTTTTTTGTTAATGACTTAAGAAACATTACATTTTGTTATAGAATCTAACATGTTGCCACTTACATGATTGAATTATATTCTTATTTCCAGTTTAAAGCCATTGGATATAGAATTTATGAAAAGACTTCACAACAAGGTACTGTATGCAATTTCTCTTAAAATCACACAAAAGAAATAAAAAATACTTGAAAGGCTGCAATTAAAGATTTTGGTTCCAAGCCATGTATTGAGGACACTGAGGCCTTCATGGATGGTCTTGACAAATGAAATGAGATCAGTTGAAGGAAATTCCAAAAAGCAAATAGTATTGTGAGTTTTTAATATAAATCACCTGTTGGTTCATTAATTTTGTTTGAAAAAGAAATTAACTCCAGAGGCTCTGAGCTGCTCTCTTTGGTTATTCTTTTGTAGTTGTCTCACAGAATTCTCAAATCATCACCATTTTTGTTTATTTCAGGTTAATATTGTTCCTGTAATAGCAAAAGCTGATACCATGACACAGGAAGAATGCTCAAAATTCAAGAAACAGGTAAATTTTCATGTTTTTATTTCTCTAACTTGTGCTATGGAGTGTTTTCACATGACGTCACGGGAGCCATGTTGGTGTCCCAAAACAATAAAACGGCGGCCAGATTGGTGTCCCAAGCTAATCCTGTGGGGATTGAACTCTTTTCTAATGCAAACACTTTGTTTTGTTCAAATAAATTAGCATAGCTGCAGGCCACGTGAGTGAAAACACTCAGTCTTTAGAGTTACAAAACTGTATAATACTACCTCAGTGACTTACAGTTTGATGCGCCTTAACCGTAAGCACTCAACAAATTTTTTTTACAAGTTAGCCAATCAGAGAGCACAAATTCAATTGATGGATATTCACTTGTATCACAGGAGTGTAAGTAATGTTTACTCGTGATTGTATAGGCCGATACAACACGGATGCAAATGTAGTAAACAACTTGTGAAATTCACATTCACGTGTAAATTACATGTAGATACAACCATTAGTGAGTTGTATCTGGAATGTAAATTACATATAACCACTAGTGGCTGTATCATGATTGATTGTATCAGCCAATACAGGGTAACCATGTGATTGGAATAGCTCATTTCTATTTGTTAGTACCCTTATGAATTATTAATGAATTTTACAAAGTTAGTTACAAGATACGAAGATTTCATTCACTTTATAATTATTGCTTCACACATTTCCCCAGTTACGAAAATAATTATAAGAATTAGCTGGCGATATTGTGGAAACTTGTAAAAAGGTTTGTTGGGTGGTCACAGTAGGTGCACACAGTAAGGCATGTCACACTGTATTTTTTTTTGTATAAACTAAAGTTATATTTGACAGTGAGTTCTTAACAAATTAAATAAAAGTGTAATTCATATCTACGGTAATGTACTGTAACTTACTCCACGTTTGTTGATTTTTAGATTTTGAAAGAAATAGAAGAAAATGACATAGGAATTTACAGATTTCCTGACTTATGTGGAGACGATGATGAAGATGTTGCTGCTGTTAGCATGAAGGTTTGGAAACACTCAGATACTGAAACTTTAGCATTGTGCAGTAGACATACAGTATGCTCCCCAAAGGAGCCTTTTTTTTCTTTTAATTATTTTTTCAACCTAATCAGATTGAAGATGATTTGGTATGGATGCCCTGTCATTCAGTGTCATTGTTTAGACTGGTTAAAACACTATTTTTTCTGCACACAGGACAGAATACCATTTGCAGTGGTGGGTAGCAACACAGTTTTAGAAGTCAATGGCAAAAGAGTGAGAGCCAGAGTCTATCCCTGGGGAGTCGCAGAAGGTATTTTATTTGCATCGGCCATACATATAAAATTATGGTTAATATGTAGCACTAACAGTACTTAACAGGATGTTGGTGAACTCATCTAGCTACATGTCAGTAAGAAATTGTTAATGTTGCAATCCTAGTGGCCCATTATCTCTTTGTTTCTAATAAGATAAAGTGACTATACATTTTACTACTTCATCTGTATCAGATGTTGCTTAACATGTTAACTCCCCAACATGTTTTTCCCACAGTTTTTCAGTTAGACTGCTAGCTGTCCTTTTTCAGTCAGTTGAGCGGGCAAGCTTATCATGAAAACAAGATCGGAAAGCAAACGAGCTGAGGAGAAACTAATGGAGAGGCAGGAGAGAAGGCCTGTGCCCCATTGCCCCCTCAGTTCGTATTAGTTTTGCTCGCTCGATCGCCATGCGATTTGCTTCCCCACTTGACTATCTAGAAAGGGACTGCGAGCAGTCTATCTTGCACTAGTATATACTATGTAGTACAAGAGAGACTTGTAGTATAGAATACAAATACAATGATGGAAATCTGTGCCCAGTTGTATAATGGATAGATATGGGTACAATATTTAAGAATTAAGCCTGATATTGAGGTTTATGAACTGTTCTCATATGATTATGTTTTCTAATCTGGCCTAACAGTACAGTGTGCTTACCTCTGGAGCACCAGGCAACATTACACTTGGATGATGTTATATTTTGTATACATAATGTTTTCTAAAATCACATTATTTTTCTTCCTTTTAGTTGAGAATGTAGACCATTGTGATTTTGTTGCTTTAAGAAATATGCTGATTAGGTAAGAGTCTGGTCTTGTGATTTACCACCACTCTTTATCAGTTACTGTGCTACAATAGTTAAAAAAAATAAAACAGATGCTCAGTCATTGAATAATGCCCTGGGACAAGGTTGTTCAAGTGACACTTTCAATGCCCAGTCCCTGTTTAGTGTTGGTAATATTTAGCGTGGTCTTTAGTGAAAATAGTCGAGCACTGCTTTCATAAGTACTGTATTCTCTTTGTATTGTTTCATGTCGTAGAACACACATGCAGGACCTGAAGGATGTGACAAATGATAATCATTATGAAAATTACCGTTGTGAAAAGCTGGCAGCCATGACAGTGGGCTCACCAACCAATCAACCAAGTTCAAAGTAAGTTGGAATTTGATGAATTGAAAAAATATTAAAACAAATTCAAAGATAATTAGTTGTGTTTAACATGAAAATTACAAGCTGTGTATCCAGTTACAGGTTTTGCAAAATGTTTGGCTCAGTGTGATAGAATGTCAGTCTCAACTATTTAGAACTCTGTGGAAGATTCATGTAAAAAAGCATTATTCACATCTGAAAAGGTCCAGAACCACAATTGTATGACTCTTTTATGTAATTGTTTGTTCACTTAAGCTGCTTACATGCAGCTTGATGCTCTGAATAATGAAGGGCTGAGCTTCTTACTTACTGGGTTGCCATTTTTGAGCTACATTTTATGCAAGAATGTTGACCACATTGCAATACACCCTGCTTTGTCTTCTGCAGTGTCTCATTCAGTAGAAGTCCTCTTGAGCAGCTGGAAGCCGAGAAAGAGGAACGAGAATTAAAACTGAAAAAAATGCAACAGGAGATGGAACAGGTGTTTGAGATGAAGGTCAAGGAGAAGAAAAAGAAGCTTAAAGACAGTGAAACAGAGGTGAGGCTTCTGCGCAGGCTGGAGACTAAGGACTTGTACAGCAAATTTGTTCTTGTTTATAAACAAACTTTTTTTGGTTTTGATGTCATCTGTTCTTATGAATACCTATCAAAAATGCAAACTTTTGGAAAAGGTTTCGTGTAGATTCCTTGGGAAATTCAAACTTTTCCAAACAAACTTGGTGAACATCATGAAAACACATTCTTTTAGATGGCTTCGCATACAAAATACAAATTGCCTTGATGTCTCGCTAACTCTATATCATTTCACATTAATCATCAGCTTGCCAAGAAGAACGAACAAATGTGGAAACAGCTAGATCAACAGAACAAAGAATTGGAGGAGAAACGAAAACAGTTTGAGAAAGAGAAGGCACAGTATGAAGAGGAACACAAAAACATCGACAAGAAAGGCCTTGAAAGATCCGACTCTTCAAGCAGGTCCCTCAAGTAGGTGTTATTCATTAAAATGAAAAGCTTTGTAAAAAAGAAAAGAAAGAAAACCTCAGTCTTTCCAGAAATGTTAACTACCCGATTTACTGTAATAAAGTATGTCCTTAATCAAACTTGTGGAGGCGCGGGGGTGTAGGGGTTAGTGCTTTGGAAGTGCAAAGGTCGGGGAATCGAGGCTTGGTCTCTGTGAGCCTTCATGTTGTTTCCTTAGACAATAAACTTCACTCCACTTGTCTCTCTCCACCCAGGTGTACATGTATAAAGAGAATGAGTACATGTGACAAAATGCTGGGGTAACCCTGCGATGGACTAGCATCCCATCCAGGGGGGAGTAGTAATACTCCTAGTCACTTCATAGTATATAAACCAGGTCACCCTGTGATGGACTAGCATCCCATCCAGGGGGGAGTAGTAATACTCCTAGTCACTTCATAGTATATAAACCAGGTCACCCTGTGATGGACTAGCATCCCATCCAAGGGGGAGAAGCAATATTCCTAGTCACTTCATGTTACAGGAACCAGGCTAAGCTCCGGCCATGTGGGCCAGTCTTGCAGCTTACATGTATGTTAGCGACTTAACCCTTCACCTAGAAATTGTACTGAATGCTGCAAGTTAATGTCTTCAAAGTTCATGGCATCTTGGTTTTAAAGGGCAATTCAAACTCCCCCTTCCTGAAAAAGGATGATAATTAAGTGCTGTTTTTCTATTTTCTTAATAATAGTCTTTATTTCAGTGGAAGTTTTGGAATTTAGAGGAAGTGAAAAGGTGCCTTTAGTTTTAGGATGGTTGTACATTCTCTCCCAGACATCTTATGACAGCTAATTTCAAGTGCAAAACAAAGTGTTTAAGTCATACTCAGCGTTAACGTCTGTGTTTATTAATTTATCTTGTTAAGATCAAAACTTTCAACTCTTACTGTGTTAAATTTTTCTTCTTCCAAGTGCTTAACTAACAGCTTAAAACTAAGGAGATATGTCATAAACTGAACATTTTTTAACTTTACAGGATGCATAAACAGTTAACTATAAAATTGAATGCATAATGCATATGCTTTTAAACTTAAAACATAAAAGCTAAGTTTAAAAAGGTAAAATTACATGTAAGCCAAATGCATTAACAAATTCATAATAATTATTACTACATACTGCAAAGTGCAGTTTATTGACAGCTGTTACCAATAACACCTGCCACCCCCTCCTCCCGTCAAGTAACAAAGTTGAATACTTCCATGTGCCCCACCTTCCCCCCCCCAAAAAAAAAAACAAAAAACAAAACAAAACAAAAAACAAACAAACAAATGCCAGTGCACCTCCCTCTTTTGTGTTTGATCCAAGCAGTGCCCTTTTTGCATGTAACCTTTCTTATTTGTAACAGCTGTAAATCGCTCAGTCACCAAACATGTATGCCAGGACTTTCCTTAACCTCATCCCCAGGGCTTCTCCGTTTTCAAAATGGCCGGCATAGAAACCGCTGCCAAAACCCTCCAAACATCCTGGCATATTTCGTTGTGTAGAACATGATAAAATATTTTTGTTTCATGCGAAGAACGGTTTCAGATTGCCAACAAACAGGACTATTAACAAAGGCAGGGGTCCACCTGAACACCATTTTCCAATTCACATTTCAAGCAATCCAAAAACTCAATGCTCATCTTGTGAATCTATGTTATGGGGTGTTTTGTAAATTTTTGGGTGATTTTTGGGGTATGTTTGGGAGGAAATAGTTTTTCTCAAAGGATTTGTAAAATAAAGAGAAATAAGAAATATTGAAGATTTAACGAAGTTTTAGAATAGTCCACTAGCAACCTGGGATGCTCTTGCGTTGGTATCAACTATCTGTTGGTGTTCCAAAAAGCAATTTCTTTCTTGTATCCCTTCTTTAGACCTCTTAAAATATCATTCAAATTCATGTGTACCCCTGCCTTAATCACTGGAAATAACCTTCGAAAATGCCATTTCATTGTTTGACACATGAAAAATACTCCACGATTTTTTGAGTATTTTTATTCTTTATTTTCGAATTGCCCATAATGCACTTTGTTTGCCCCCCAAATTTTGCATAAACTATTGTTTTGAAATGCACTTGGGAGGACTGCGTATTCCCAAGAGCATTTCAAAACAATAGTTTATGCAAAATTTGGGGGGCAAACAAAGTGTATTATGGGCAATTCGAAAATAGAGAATAGTTGTCGTTTCTTGTGGTTTCTACGCCCGGAGATGGCCTGGGGACAAGGCTGAACTTTCTACAACCTGGGCCTCCACTTTCAAAGTGGAGAAGGCCCTGGGACCTGGCAAATTGGAGCTCGCTTAGAAATAACCATCTGATCATTTGTTTACACAGAATGTTCCAAGGCGCGTTGTGTGGTTTCACAAAGGCTAAAACTGTAAACAAACAGCAAGGTACTGACCTTTGTTTGCAACCATGGTAACTCATAAACTCACTAAACAATAGTTACAGTATAAATTTCCAAATTTGACCATTCTGGGCACTGCAGAGGGCGATATTTGCTGAAGTCATCGTTTGCTTTTTGCTTTTAGAGGTTAACCATAGGTCATGATATGAATGAGCCTGTTGACATACTCATTTTTTACCAATACAAATGCGAATTCAGATCGTCTGTGTAAACAACTGGCGATTTTCATTGCGTCTTAAGTAGAAAAGTAAGTGAAAAGTATAAATTAAGCTCTCTGTGAAACCTCCAACCAAGGATTTTTTTACGTGTTTTTTTACCACGTGAAATTGCATGCACCATTTCACAACATTGAATCGCAATTAAATTGCTGTAAAAATTGCAGCGAAAATCGCCGGTAAATATTAAAATTAAAATGTTCGTAAAATTGCCTGTGAGCCACGAGGGAGACGGTCAGTCCAAGGGGTGGAACTCACTCACTAACAACATCATAAATAACAGTCAGAACGGCTGTAAACAGTATAAACGATAAAAATGCATGCGAAATTTGTCGTTCAATTTTGTACTTATTAACCTCTGCAGTTTATCATAAAGATTTGGCGTTTTTAAAGCCACAAGTTAAGCTAAAAGTAATATTGTTACTAAACAAGCATGCTAACTTTCAGCAACTTTAAACTTAACTTACAAACTGCCGTATTAAAAGAGAACACATATCAAATGGGGTACGTAATGCATGTTCAACTGATTAGCTGGTTTGCCACACTGAAGAAGTATAAAAAAAGCAATTTAATTTGGTGTTAAGTCTAAAAAAAAAATTTCTGCGAGAAAAGTAATTTAAGATGTCTGGGGGCAGCTGAGTTTTTTTGGATATATTTAAGCTGGAAACAGAATGTACGATTTGCGGAACTTATTCCTGTTTTTTTTTTTTCTTTTCCGGCTTTCGGTTGCGTAACTTCCCTCAAAAGAAATGGAGAGTCTTTAGGTGACCCTTTCACCTTAAACTCCTTGTAGCCTTGAATCTATATACGCTGCTAATCTGAATGTGGATAAAACTGAAAAGTGCAGAGCAGAATTTTGATTTTGCCCACTATCAAGGGAGTCAGTTAACTTGTGATAATTTCTTTTGTGCCACCTTAAAGGCCCGTTTACACATGCGATTTTTGATGCGATTTTTTGTCGCGATTTTTGTCGCGCTGTCCAATGCAATTTTTGTCGCATGTGTAAACGGGCGTCAATTTCAGTGCGACTCGGGTGCGATATTTGCTGCGATTTCCAAAAAATCGCCTCCAAGTTGCAGCAGGTTTTGAACATGTTCGAAACCTCTGCGACATCTCGCGGCCAAATCGCACTGAAATTGCCGCCCGTTTGCACATGTGATTTGAACATGCAACTTGCGCGCGACAAAATTTGCAAAAAATGATCGACAAGTGTGACAAAAATTGCACGAAAAATTGCCCGTGTAAACGGGCCTTGAGAGGACACTGTCCCGCCGAAATAGCAAAATTTTATTTAGCTCATTTTCATGTTATATCGCCAAATGCCACCAAATATATAACTTAGTTGGATAAAAAGATTCTAAAGAGCAAAACAGAAGCAGTAGTTTGGGGATAAAGTGCAGGATTGCAAGGATTGAAGTGGATTACAGTTCTCCTTGTTATATCGCCAAATGCCACCAATTAATATATAACTTAGTTGGATAAAAAGATTCTAAAGAGCAAAACAAAAGCAGTAGTTTGGGGATAAAGTGCAGGATTGCAAGGATTGAAGTGGATTACAGTTCATGAAATTTGATTTATTGACAGGCGGTCAAGAAATCAAACTTGCCATTCTTGTGAAATTTTGACTTTTCTAGCCGTTATTTTGCCTGTTTAGTTCTCATTTCTTTGCTTCTATCACTTTTGGCGATGGTTTCGTCCAATTTCATAACATGAAAACACCTATTTCAGCCGGGACAGTGTCCCTTTAAAGTGTTGAACATTTTAAACTTTTTCCGCTGTAACTGCGTTATAAATAACCAACTGATTTTGACGCAGTGCTGTCATGGTTTGTAGGAATAACCGTCGCAGTGTAACATTGCCGACTCATCGTAGAAGCTGTAAGGTGTTTAATATTTGTTTAGTGAAAGTCGCACATGCACGCTTCCAAGCTTTTGCACTCTACACCTTCACGCATTTATATTGCTCTCATTGGAGCTTCTTGAGGGCTGTGTATGAGTTTTATTATGGGTATGAAGTCATTCCGCGTTTACATAAATGAACTGTGAAGGAACACTTTGATCGACATACCGTATAAGGAACGATCGACATACCGTATTGGATTGGATAACGACTATTAGACATATGTTCCCCGTTCCAGTCTTTCAAGAGAATGATTCCATACCCAAACGAGTGGTTGTAACATGTATGTAAAGGTTTACGTACAGCTACCGGAATGAACTTGTACCGGCATGTGAGAATCTTAGTCCAGTACAGCTACTGGGATGATCTCTTACCGGTGACTTGTACTAGAATGAGATTTTGTGCATCATGTAAACAAATACAGAGCCACAAGAACAAACCGAGATGAACTTGTTGCATCAATAGTCTAGCGACTGAATGGTCATTCACACAAACCACATGTTCATTCTTTTGACACGTCACCACTGACACTTTGTAAATTGTCTCAGAACTGAACTGGTTTTAGGAGCATGTTGCCAGTCACACTTGAAAAAGCTGATTTCTGATAACCATGCAAGTCATAAATTGTCCATTTTTGTGACAATGGCGCTAATAAGTGTTTACTCATCAGTGATGAATTTCATAATACTGGCCCGTTAATAAGGCGTTCCTTTGGTAGTCTCCTACACCCTTATTGTTTTGGATCGTCACGCAACACTCCTCCCCACTGCAAATAGGAACGTGTATTAGACTATTCCTTCGAGGATTAGGGTAAAAAACTCGCCAAGGACTGTTACAGAGATCGCATGATATGAATACCAGACCTCTCCTCTCGCTTCAGGGGACAGAAAGAAGAGAGACTCTGGGGACAAGGTGGACCAGACCTGTCAGTCAACTTTGATGACTTGGTGTCAATATTTAGTTATGCAATTCTAAAAGCACCTGATCTTTTAATTGGGGGTAAAACTCATGTGGGATCTGTTTAATTTGCAGGTCCGTAGACGGAGTGGTGAAAGAAAAGGAAAAAGAGAAGGAGAAAAAGAAAGACAAGAAAAAGGGATTCTTTTAAACAGAGTTTTACCAATTAATAGAACAAAATACACCTTCATAGGATAAAATATTTCAGTTTATTAAATGGACCAGGGTTGCTTCACCTGAGAGAATTGGTGAAGCCTTTGAACAAATACGGTATTTACGCGTTGCAAAACAACATAGTAATATTATTTGTTTGACACGTGTGGTTCAAAGACATTTTTAAACAATAGAGATATGGTACTTTGAGTTCTAAAGTGCACTCCACACTCAGCTCATTAATGCATAATTTTCTCGTTTTAACATTGCACTGACAGGATTGTTCAGTGTTAATTTATTTATCTTAAGGACCTTAAGCAACCAGAACATTGACGTCCCGGATGTCAGAAATATCAACCGTAAGTCAACTCTTTTCCTTTGTGCGTCTTCTGTCTTCATCGCGTCACTCACAGACGTTTAAAGAAGAGCTTCTTGTCTTTATACTTTGTGAGAAGCAGAAGCGTGCCATAAAAGAAACATCAGTCTTAAGATCTCTATATTTTATGGCCAGTTTACATATGCAATTTTTGTTCCGCTCGCAATAAAATTGTAAGCTAGTGGCTTCTTGCTGTGATTTCCCAAATGTCGCTACTAAGTTACATCAGTTCAAAACCTCTGCAACATCGGGCAAGAAAAATTGCTTGCAATGTGTAAACAGGCTGTAAGGTTATCTACTTTGACAACTTCACTAATGATAGATTTCTGTATTCAAATAAATATCCAATTTGTTTTTCAGATAGTAGATTAATTTTCCTTGTAAAATAATTCATAACTGTTATAAAAGTGTTCTGGAATTGCGCGTTTGTAAGCAAAACGTTTAATATATGTTTTGTTAAAAGGGTAGAGTGAAAAATTGGCTTTCATTAAAAATTGCGGTAGAAGCCAAGCTGGAAAACAGATTACTACCAATCGAGTGTGAAAAAAGCGTATTAAGTAGATAAACTTATGAAGTGTTTCCCTTCATTACGTTATCAAAGGAACAAATTTTTATAAAGGGAAAAACATTAATTCTAATTCTACTTGTTTTAATTAAACTATGGACTAACAGTTCATTTTGAAGAGGCAAAATTTTTCAAACTCAGTCACCAAAGAAAAATGTATTCATATGTTATGGAGAAAAAGACCATTAAGTTAATTTTACTGGATAAAATAAAATGAAAAACTATACTCAGAGATAAACAGTAGTTGTCTTTTCTCTTCCAGACGCAGTGTGAGATCTTTCGGAACTGCAAACTTCAACTCTGTGTTACACTTGATATTCTTCCAGGAAGATTTTTTCAAAAACCGTTTGCTCCCATTTTTCTTTTTTTTTTTCAGTGAAATCAATGCATTTTTGGTTAGCCACTTACGAGAGGTTTGATTATAAAAATATGTCAAAAGTATAAATTGCCTCAGGCCCACACTGCAATCAGAACCCATTCTATCTACTGGACAGTCAAGTGACAGCCAGATGAAAGGCCTTGCCTCCTTATACCAAATTTTCTTCAAAAATTTAACATCACAATGTGCTAAGTATGATCCCTTTACAAGGTGTGCTTTCTTTGGAAATGATTAGCTGATTGATCCCCTCCACCAAGAAGCTAAAATTTTAAAATAAACAGCAATTAAACTTTTGTAAGAACTTAACCTGAACAACAGGAGATGCAACAGAAGACAATTTAATCCCCCCAAAAAATCCTTGAGTCAAAGCTACCCCCTCCCCCCCCCCAAACCAAAAAAAAAACATGCCCTTTCTTAGCACTTTTTTAAGAGATTTTGCATAAAATATGTATTTAATATATTTATACTTAAACTTAACCCCCCTTTAAAAAGATACATTCCCTGCTATCATCTCACTTCCCAAAAAATATACTGGGCAAATTTCAACCCACCTCCCCAACACTTTTTAACCCAAAAGACAAATATCAACACCTACCAGGGACAGCCATCTTGTGGTACTCTTCAGGCTGCTCCATGTGATCAATATTACCACGCATGAATATCTTGGATGTATCTGAGGAGAAGTGCCTAACAAAAATGTAACAAAATAAGTTCTTAGCCTGCATGGCAAGCCAAGAATAATTGGATGAAAATTTTGTTGGAGACAAGTACATGAGTACAGAGGTCTTGGAATTGGGGTAAAATGAGGAACGTCAAATTGCAAACTTGTGGCCTGGTACAACTGACAGTGGCACCTTGTTAATCTGGCCTTCACTGGGCCACCAAAATCTGGCCATATTAACAAGGTTTGTCTTGCATATGTTCACATGACAGTCAGCTTTTCGGGCTGAAAAAAGTGGCTGTAATAATGCAAGGCTGTGCTCTTAGAAGAATCACAGGGAGCCCAAAGGCTCCCAACTATGAAATCTGGGGAGCCTGGCACTTAAGCTTTATGCAAAAGTAAGTTTTTCTAGTCGCCTGAAGATAAAAGTAAGGAGCCTGAGGCCCCTGGGCACTACTGCTAGAGCACCGCCCTATAACAAGGTGGTTGTTAGGCGAGATTCCACTGCAATGCATGACACTGACAGGAAAACGACAAGATTTGAAATTCAGACTGTTTAGGGACATACACCCCACCCCCCTGCATCTGTTGTGATTGGTGAGTGAGAGCAAATTACATAAGTTTTGGTTTTATAATGACACTCATTTAAAAACTACTCAAACATAATTATTATTATGGAAAGTATTTAATGGCTTTAACCACAAGATACCTGTTGTAGTTCAATTTTATCTTAATTTGGTTCAATTTTATCTTTCCATTGTTCTTTTCTATGTTAATGTCTGATAATGAATATCAAACACAGGAAAATTAAAATTGAACTGGTCAAGGATAAATTAAAATTGAACTACATGTACAACACACTTACTACCTTATAAATTGAAATTATTTTTTTAAAATAATACTAAAATGATATTGGTTTACCTGTTCAAATCCTCACTGTTTGCCCAAATTTCATATACCACAAATGTATTTGTTCCACTGATAGTGCGTACTCCAAGACTGCAAAAGTAATCTCAATATTAGCCAATAGTGGCTGAGTGTACTAAACACACAGGGCCATGCATTCAAACAAACTTACTGTAAACATCCTTCTGCCAAAGATGTTGATGCTATGTAACTCTTTAGGTTTGAGCGAAATTCCTTTCCAGCCTTAGAATGAACTTGAAACTTCCTTGACACGAGAACCACCTGTGAATTAGATAATTTTATGGAAAGGTGAGTTATTGAGCTCCTGTGTTACACTGCAACGTTCTATGCTGCATCAATGTGCACACAACATTACACAGCGTAACACTGCTTTTAACTTTGGAACTGAAATCCCTATAAATGTCAGAATGTCAAAGGTTCAAAGCAATGTACACAACTACAAGAAAGGCATATTAATTGGTTTAAGAAAGAGTCAAATTATTTGAAGAAAACCAGTAGGTTTGCACAGGTCTACCATCCAAATCAAAATTAGGTTATTTAACACTCAAAAGTTACCGTAATAGTTAAAACCACATTTAAAAAAATCATTTCAATACCAGCTGTTCTTTTCCAACTTCTACTTCTTCTTCATCAATAACATCAAACTTGACCTGTTACATGTACCAGAGTACAAAAAAAAATTATTACAACATAATTACATGACTTTTTTTTTAATGTATGTACAATGTGTCAGTGAAACACCAGGTGTGTGTCCTTTCCTTACTTTCAAACCTTGGTACCTTAAAAACAGCAAAATATATACCTTGTGCTCCAGCTTGTCAATGAGCTCTCCCAGTCGATCAACTTCAAGGGACAAACCATGCTTTAATGCTTGCTGAGAAGCTGCTGATTGAAAAAAAAAAACATAGCAAATTATACATAATATAATTTATGCATTACAATTATATTTTTAAAATTATATAACAAATTAAAAATAATTATAGTTAATATTTTAAAGGCAAAACCACGGTAACTCATAGCTTAAAGCATTTCAGCCAGTTTAACTAATTACCATCAAGACTTGTTTGCTGTGCAAATGAGTGCATTTTCCTTTTCATTCTTCCTCCTCTAACATTCATGTTGGTCAATTCAGCTTGACAGACATCAGGCCTTGATAAACAAAAACACAATGCTAAACAGGGAAGATAAGGTCTACAGCCCTGTTAAATATTCATAGTGGTCTCTTATTTCTCTCAGGGACAGACAAAGGAACAAAATACGCGAGAGAGTAAAAGTCGCTGACCTACAATAAGGAGACTGCCATATGTTCCGCACGATCTCAGCTCCAAGGTTACAGATGTTCTACCGCAGTTTCTTTATGTACTGTCATAACTTTATGCAGTGGAACCTCTGCTTTAGGACATCTCATCTCATGACACTGTCACAAGGGGTGGCGGTCACGGTGGAAAACAAATAAACTTGGAACGGAAAAGGATATTTGAAAAATATCGGGACCGTAAAGGATATTTGAAGTGAGCCTGGTCCGTGCATGGGAATCCATGACAGTGTCCCATTAATAAGGGGACACTTCCCCTGGTCCTTTTATCAGTAATTTGTGTGCTTCAATGTAGTTGGACATTTTAGTTTGAGAAGGTGTAGGAGACAAGAAAACTACTTAATGCCACTGTTGCTTACAGATGACTAACACTAAAAGAAATAAGAGACTATCCCAGTGTTAAATTCACCTTTGCTTTGTTTCATCTTCGTCAATCTTTTCTACTGCAACATGTATATGATGCTCAAGGCAACTCATCTGTCCTTGAATCTACACAGAATTGAAATAAAAAATAAGAAATCACACAAAATGAAAACAATTATCTTGTCTAGGAATACATAACAGCCCACCCCTACACATTCGCGTGAGTAGTTCGCCCACTCAACTATGTATTAAATGACTGTTATTTACGCTGCACAAAAACAAGCCATTGTCAATTTCATACTAAATTATACTTTTATTGATTTTCATTTTTTCCTAAAGGTTAATGGCTACCTGTGCTATCACACAAGGGGAAAAACACTCTTGATTCTCTTCTGCCAATCCAAACAACAACAACAACAACATATACTTTATTTTACAACGCTAGCCACTACAACTATATACAATAGCTGGTTTCCAAGCGGGGTGTTTAACAAATATGTATATTACAAAATAAAATAAAAACAATTTACAATTAGGAGAAAATATTCAGCATAACTCAGTGGCAGGCATAGAGGCTACACTACGTTTAAACTGAGATAGTGTGTTTGCCTTTTTAGCCTCAATCGGTAGGCTGTTCCAGAGCATAGCACCGCTATATTTGAAACTACGCTTTAGATAGCTGGTTTTCGGCCTTGGAAGTACCAGGTCTGTATCAAGATTTCGTAGATTATATTGAGTTTGATTTTCAGATAGTCTTGTAAAGGACTCTCTTAAATATGGAGCAGTTTGATTATTCATTATTTTATACATTAAGGTTGATTTAATTTCAGTTCGCCTATCTTGGAGAGTTTTCCAGTCTAAACACTTGATTACATCCCTTGAACGAGTCTCATAGCCCGCACCGGTAATTACTCTGGCCGCACGAGATTGCAACCTCTGTATTCTGTATTCCCTATGTAAATCATCAAACTTACCTCATTTAAAAGAAACCTGGTTGTAAATTTTCCAATAAAGGACTTGTCAGGATATGCCTAAAATGATAAGGGAAGACTAGGTTTAACAATCAAAAACAGAATTGCTGCAAAATAACTGAAAAGAAACAGAATTTCTATGGAAAACTTAAGGGCTGAGTTCCGAGTGAAGCTGTATATGAAGGAGGTAAACTATCACCAAATTACCTTTGCAGACTCCACTAGAGCATTGCTAACTGATTGGTTCATGCTTTCCAGATTAGCAAAGATCTCAGAGAAAGGTCCCATCTCTTTCATAAAATAATCTAAGTAACAAATTAAAGAAGACAGTGGGTCAGTGGGTCATTCTTAATCTAAACTTGTAACCAGGTACGTGTAAGTTATGGATAATAACAACATGGTGACAAACATACCGCACAGCTCAGAGGTATCCAAATTACTGAAACAAAAACAAAACTTTAGTTCTAATAATTATTGTGAGAGCCTAAAATAAGTTGGATATGGAGTACAAAACTGATAATGTCACAAAAACTAAATTTGTGAAATTATGGGATTTGACTAGATATTCGGAAAGGGCATGACAAAAAATGCCCCCTTGCCAAAAATCAGCATCTAATTGCAATTTGGGGGTGAGATATTGGCACCGTTATGCTCTGATGACTCCATACAAATCCTTCTAATTTTGGCCTTGGTTCATTATGTAATGAACCCAGGCTAGTTCTCTATTGCTGCTATAACAGACCGTAAGCATCGAGAATGTTGATGTTCCAGATGTCATGAATAACAACTGGAAGTCAACTGCTTTCCTCTTTGCATCTTTTTACTTCATTGCATAACGCCACAGACATTAAAAGAAGAGCTTTTCTTTTCTTTGTGGGAGGTAGAAGATGGAAACTCCAGATTTCCTGTTGACAAAATGGTCCAAAGGTCTTGTTTGTTTGTTTGTGGGTTGTGATTGGTGGATTTCAAATTTGCAACTTGCATTGAATAGACCATTTTTGATATATTAGAATTCATACTTGGCTCCAAGGCTTGGGGGAATAAAGCAAAAGAAATAAATAATTCAACACTGAACCTCAATATGATTTCTTTTGTTTTATTCCCCCAAGCCTCGGAGCCAAGTATGAATTTTAATATATCGAAATTGGTCTATTGTGTGTGTGGTAAGAATGTAGATAAGCAAAAGACAAAAATCATATTACCGATGACCCTGGGGGGAGTAGAGACCCTTTATTGTGCATGGATGAGATGCTAATGCAGGTTAAAAAAACGTTTTTGCATCATTTTGTTTTATAGTTAGACTCGTACCCAGTTGCCACTTATTTTTTACGCCATAAAGGAGTTTTGGAAGGGTTTTTGGGGCATGCAAAGGCACATGGGAAGGAGGGAGAAAAATTGACGTCGCTTCCTGTTTTTCTTCGTCCTTCCTTCGATGCACCGCGAACTCACTAAATCCTTCCCATCAATCACAGTGCAAATACAGAGAAGCGACTGGGTACGAGTCTGTTTTCTAATGCAAATTTGTTAGGGAACTGTTTTTTTTTTGGGGGGGGGGGGTGGGGGAGGGGAGTGGAGAGCTGCTCATCACATGCTAGTGGGCCTGGTTTGAAGCAGATGATTATTTTATCACATTCAATGCTTACTTGGTTTTGTGAGTATCAATGTCATGGAACAGCTTCTCCAGATCTTCATTTGACAAAATTCCATCACTGAAAAATGCTTTGAATTCCTCCAAAGAAAGAGCTTCGTCATCTACATTATTTTTACGGCAAAACAAAATAGGCTTAAACTAGGATTATAACCCAAAGAGGCAGTGAATTTAAATTTTTAAATTATTCTTTTTCATTATTTATTTAAAGCTTAAGCTTAAGTTTATTTGCATTAATTTGTTACATTGTTATAGTTTTTACACCATGCCCATAAAAGCTTATCGTAATAGGGTAATTCTGCTATATGTATTAGTTAGCTGTCGCTAAATATAGAAGTATATTAAACGGAGAAGAATGCCAGGAGTGCTCAAACAAGGTAGCAGTCCAAAACTACAAATAAATAAAACATCAAAAATTATTTCACTTTTTGCCGGCACACACGACTGTTGACATCAAAAGCTTACAGGTCCTTACAGAATTTATGCACTAAAAGGCTTATGTAACTAAAAGTTTGACCTTGGTGGCGAAAAGGTCCAGGCATTACACACCTCTGGAAACGAAAATAGCTGACAGACATGGATCAAGATATTAAAATTCTGACACTGTCCGGCCCGGGAAAGATGGCTGCGATATTTTCCGAAATCACCTACCGAAAATCACTTACCGTTTTTATCTGCCCTGCGAAATACCTAGAATAAAAAAGAAAGGCTCTGTTTTTGTACAATGTCTCTTCTACGAAACAAATTTCAAAACCACACACATACATCCAGGAAAATTGATCTTCCCGCAGGTTTCTGCTCTGCTATTCCCGCCATCGTTGAAAACTCCCAAGATGAAGTCGTCCGAAGGATCATCTGTTCGGACAGGGCTGCTCGGATTAATTTCGGAAGCTTACGAACAACTTACGAACTAATCCGAACATTTCCAAATATTACTTGTCGGGAGTCGGGTCTTGTCGAAGCTCTTGTCGACCAAAATGGCGGGGATGGCGGCGTTTCCGTCGTCTCCAGTTGTCCAAGCAATTGATCAAAAATCTATCCACCAAATTTGCTCCGGACAGGTTGTACTGAGCATTGCAACTGCTATGAAGGAACTTGTTGAAAATAGCTTAGATGCTGGAGCTACAAACATTGATATCAAGCTGAAAAATCATGGCGCCGAAGTTTTGGAAGTGAACGACAATGGCTTTGGAGTGGAACCACACAATTTCGAAGCTTTGACTTTGAAGCATCACACATCTAAACTGAGAGATTTTTCGGATCTGACAAGCGTCGAAACCTTTGGATTTAGGGGAGAGGCCCTAAGCTCTTTGTGTGCTCTGAGGTAAATTCACTTTTTGGCGGGAAATTTGATTAGCTCTGTCAACCATACCCTTGGCTAAACCGTGGTGTAGAAACGCTCGGACAAGTTAATGCACCTATCAATGTTAAGCCGCAGGGTGGGGGGGGGGGGGTCGACCCAGGGGATTTTGTCATTTTTAGAGAGGCCAGAGTCAAATTTCCTACCTGGGGGCCAAGTAATGTCACAATCCCTACCCAAGTGACAGCCCTCTATATAAAATCCCCTGGCTAGCCCCCTACCCTGGCACTCAACATTGATAGGTGTAGGAGGTCATCCATTGTCTCTTAGTGGTTAGATAGATAGACAGATAAAAGTGAGGTTAAATATATATGGTTAAAAGTGAGGTTCAAATACATCTTAGGGTATTCAGTTTTATGCTCCGATCCTCTCCTAAGAACTGATTTTTTTTTTCAATAACAACAACAAGATTGTTACATGCATTCCTATTCTCAGAGTTGAAACTTGCGACAATGGCTTAAAATGACCAGAGTCTTGCTAGACATTCTGTATAAGCAATAAAAAAGGGGAATTCCTTAAGATGTGAATATCTCGATTCCATTCTATGCAGCTACTTCTTTGCATCAATTTTACCAAAGGGTTGTAATGTTGTCAAAATCTTAAGAGTGACACAATCTGTTTTAATTATTCTGTCTCAACAGCAAACTTTTTGTAGTGACACACCATTCTTCCCAAGCTGCAGCAACAAAACTAGAATATGATCACAATGGAAAACTGCTCTCTAACAATCCTTGTGCCAGGGATTTTGGGACAACGGTCTCCTTGCAAAACCTGTTTTCAACCTTGCCAGTGCGACACAAAGAGTTTCTGCGTAACATCAAAAGAGAGTTCACAAAATTGGTGCACGTTCTGCAAGGATATTGTCTTATAAGTACAGGTGTTAGGATAACGTGCAGTAACCAAGTGGAAAAGGGAAAGAAAACAATGATTGTGTCCACAAATGGTAGCGAACAAGTTAAAGATAACATCACCTGTGTCTTTGGGCCCAAACAGGTTTGTGAAGCTCACAGTTACTGGTATATTTTCAGGCTATTGGAAGGCTGCCATTTTAGGCCGGGGACATTTAGCATGGTTGTTTCATTCAGTTGATCGAAAATGTCTATGTAAACTGTAACAGATCTAACAAGCACTGCTTTTAGGCTGTAAAAGATCACAACTCAGCACACTTGCAAACATTTGGTGTGGGGGGACAGTGGGGCGGGAGCCTGGGAGAGCAGGGGGTGGGAGGGGTACGGGAGATGGGAGAAGAAAGGATGGGAAGCGGGATCTCTACGAGGGCGGAAAGCAGGAGAGAAATTCAAAAAGGCAGTCATTATTTATTACTGCTTATCATCCATTCAAAAACACGAACCCAACATTGTTTTTTGACTTCAATTTAACATCCTCCAAGGCTTAAAACAAAATTTTAGATGCGAGAAAATGTAAATTCATACTCAGACTAAAAAAAAAAACAGCATTAGTTCCAGTGAAATTGGAAACCTTTTCAAGTCGGTTACATCATGGGTCATAAATGAGATGACATGACACATGTACACGTGTGTCAGGGCAGGTGTCGGGAGACAAAGGGACACAAAGGCCCCCCCCCCCCCCCCCCACAAACATAAAATATGCTAAATTAAAGACAGATACTCGATGTTTGCTTTGAGTCAAGATCACGAGCTCGCAATGATCCATTACATTGGCAATAAAGCATTATCGTCATAAGGTGCCGTCGTGCTAAGTGTTACAGTATAAGGTGTAAACTACCTTATTACATGAAATTTTCGCGACACGTTAATTTCACGAATTTCGCGATTTGAAAAAAATCGCGAAATTTAAGTGACGCGAAAATTAATTGTTGCGAAAATAACATGACGCGAAAATTAAGTGACGCACATGTCAATAATTTAAAAAACGACTTTATTACCATTACACACGTTTATAACAATCATTTTGAACTATTCTATGGTAATGTTCTGGTCCTTCAAGCATGAACTACAAACCGTGCCTTGTATACACTGTGAGAACATCTTTCTTGTTACTGTTTACATAATCAGTTGCATTTCTGTTTATTTGGACATTGTTGATTAAGTTGTTTGATCAACTTCAGGGACATGTTAAATAACATTGACAAAGAAATAAAGTGTGTCTCACTCAAAAATGCGAAATTAAAGTGAGTCAAAATGCAAAATTTTCGCAAAATCGCGAAATTAAGGTGTCGCGAAATATGCAAACCTCAAAATCGCGAAATTAACGTGTCGCGAAAATTTCATGTAATAAGGTAGATCTCTCCATTTTTGATCTTTGAAGCTAATGTTCCTATACAAGACTCATTGGCTTAAATTAGCTCTCAGTCAACAGTCTTTCTTTAGGTATAAATCTTTGGGCATCCTTTCTTCCTTCTGCCCTTTATAAATACAATGTAGTAAACCTGCCAAACACAGCATGTGTGCAACATGGTTGAGAACTACAGTCATACCGCTCCTTACGGACACCTCCATAATACAGACACCTCTCTATTACAGACAGTTCTCTTGGTCCCGAAGTCACCAAAATTTATACAATCCCTACCTCTATAACATAGACACCTCTATAATGTGGACACTAGCTTGGGTCTTTCCCTTTGATGTCCGTATTTAGGAGGTTCGACTTTATAAATTTTACAATTTAAGCAAATTGCTCACTGCAGTCTGGTATGACAGGACATTTAAACACAGTTCTCCCCTGATGTGTTTTACTTGCCCCAATCTTACCATTTTTTCTAATCATGTATTAATTTTTCTGTCAGATTCAAACAGTCATGGCTATTGAGCAGTCTGTTCCTTCAGAAGAAGACTGCAACGATCTTGGTCTCGATTCCTCAAAACTAAGTGCACAGGCAAACCTCTTTAAGATCGCCGGCTACATTTCAAAACCAGATCATGGGATGGGACGCAGCAGTGCTGATCGCCAGTTCTTGTACATAAATAAGCGACCCTGTGAACTGGGTAAAGTTTCCCGTGTCATTAATGAGGTCTACCATATGTACAACAGACATCAGTACCCGTTTGTCATGATGGATATTTCTCTGGCAAGAGGTTAGCTTTATTCTTTTGATGTAGTTACAAGTGGCTGATACAATAGGCAGGACGCAGAACTTCACAGGTCAAAGGTTGATCTTTGACCTTCCGGTTGTACCAGCCAGCATGGCTGGAGCTAATAACTGGGTTTTGACGACATGGAGAATTGTCCCACATGAATTTTAGGGGTTAAAAATTAATTCATCGTTTTGTACCAGTAAGGGTGTTTGAATTGAACATGACCACTGGCAGAGTAATTCTAAACTGATTGGATCGGATGATCCCCTCTGTCGATTTTATATGGGAGTACCCTGCCCCCCCTCCCCCTCCCCCATCCCCCTATCCCCCCATCCCCCCTATCCCCCCCATCCCCCCTATCCCCCCTATCCCCCCCATCCCCCCATTAACCTTCAGATCACTAACCACAGGACCACGAGGTCAATGACCCATTTAAAAAGTTTAATCTCAAATCCACTTATAGTCTCTCACTCAACTTTCTTTTTCTTGTCAGATGGTGTGGATGTCAATGTTACCCCAGACAAGAGACAGGTATTTGTGCAAGAAGAGAAAGTCCTGCTGGCCACCATAAGAACATCGCTGCGTAAAATGTTTGATCCCAGTACTGCGTCATTTGATGTCAATCAAAAACCTTTGATGCAGATAAAACTATCAGCGTCCTCATTTGTTCCTAGAAGCTGTAATGAGGATTCCTGTGAAAATGAAGAACTTCATTGCTCTGGGATTAAACAAGATGAAAAGGTATTAGATCTACATACATCACACATGTCATCAAAAGCTGATACAGAGAAAGTGAAATTTCCTTCACTTAGCAGCTTCAAGAGGAAGTTTTCATCTCTTGATGAAGATGTGGTTAATAAAACCAAAGAGCCATGTTCTAAACAAGCAAAGCTCACTAGTGTTTTTGCTTTGGAGCGAAAAGGAATTAATCTGAGCTGCAAAGAGCTGGACAATCCTAAACACTCCTATGGCACTGCTAATATTAAAAATTTTGCAGTGGTTGGTGACAGCAAGGAACAGTTGGAAAAAAATGATGATGTTGAAGTTATAGAAGTTGAGGAAACCACAGATGGCGATGTTAATTCTGTTGGTGAATTTGATAATGAAGACCATATTCAACAGTTTGGAGTTGATGGTCATGAAAAAGACTTTCAGGAAAATAAACAGAGAGATTTAAAGCCTTCAGAGACAAACAATCAGGAAATGCTTGGCCAGAGTACACATCTCTCGGACAAAATATCTTGCAAGCCAATTCTGGTTATTCCTAAACTTGGGAACACTTTGAAGCAAGCTCAAGTTTCAGACTTGGTTAGAAATAGAAATAAAATAACTGCGAGTTTTAGCATGAATAAACTTAAAGCCATGGCTAAGTCACCACTGAAAAAGAAAACAGAGGCAATTGAAGCTCGTTTGTTTAGAGAGAAGATTGCACCAGATACTAATTCTAATGCCGAGAAAGAATTAAGAAGGAATATTAGCAAGGACATGTTTAAACGAATGGAAATTTTGGGTCAGTTTAATCTGGGTTTTATCATCGCAAAACTAGACAATGATTTGTTTATAATTGACCAGCACGCTTCAGATGAGAAATTTAACTTTGAAGATCAACAGCAGAACACAGCGATAAAGTCACAGCGTCTCATTGTTCCACAGAAACTTGAATTAACTGCTGCTAATGAAGCCATTCTTATGGACAATGTGGAAATCTTTCAAAAGAATGGATTTGATTTTGAAATTGATCACAATGCCGAAGCAATGAAAAGGGTCAAGCTGGTTTCACTTCCAATGAGTAAGAACTGGACTTTTGGTGTTGAGGATATCGAAGAGTTGATTTTCATGCTGAGTGATTCCCCAGGCGTGATGTGTAGGCCCTCTAGAGTGAGGAAGATGTTTGCAAGCCGTGCATGTCGCATGTCAATCATGGTTGGAACTGCATTGAATCAGGCTCAGATGAAGAAGATTGTTTGTCACATGGGAGAGATTGAGCACCCATGGAATTGTCCTCATGGTCGGCCCACCATGAGGCATTTGATAAATCTTGGTATGCTGCCAGTGCCAGATTTGGATTAACCCTTTAACTCTCGAGAGTGCCAAAAATCAAAATTCAAGAAAAATCCCAAAATTCATTTTGTAAAATACTAAAAAACAAATGGTACCATGCAAAAGTACTGCCGAAGAGGTTTCATTTGAATGGTCACACCATAGGATTTCATCCACAGACTCAAAAGTTAGAACAAATGGTACCATGCAAAAGTACTGCCGAAGAGGTTTCATTTGAATGGTCACACCATAGGATTTCATCCACAGACTCAAAAGTTAGAACAAATGGTACCATGCAAAAGTACTGCCGAAGAGGTTTCATTTGAATGGTCACACCATAGGATTTCATACACAGACTCAAAAATTAGAACTACACTACATGTCTCTATTCACTGACAATAGATTACTTTATTTTTATTCCGCCGTTGCGCCTTTTTTCCCGCATAAAGGCTAGAAAACACGCAAAATTTGCGAGCATATTACCCTGTAAAATCCTTCCGCCATACGCAGACATAGGAAGTTGCAATACTCAAGCTGAAGAAATAATTGCTGGTAAGACAAGAAAAATATGCAGCGGAATAATAAATCCCTTCATGATTCTCTGTTTTGGAAAATAATACGCGAGGCCATTTCACTTATTGCTTGCATTTTTCCTTGCCCAATACGTAATATATCCGCGTGTATTAGAGCAGTCTTCAATCGAGTGTCGAAAGTTATTTTGCAATTGCTTTGATTTCGCATCGGAACGCTTTGTGTTTGGCTAAAAAATCTCACTCCACTTTATCAACCAATCAGGAGTAAAACCAAAACCAATCGTGACTTGCTCGCACGCGTTTTCCCGCGCTTCGCATCGGCTATATGTGTTTGCTTTGAATCCTGATTGGTTCAATGGATTGTGTGCGTCTGTTGTGATTGGTTAGAGTAATTACTTTGGTTTTGGTTTTACGACACTCTGAGTGAAAACAGTTCTATCTGCCAAAACACCGAATAAGGTGTATGCATCACAGTCGCGGGTTGGAATACCGTAATTTTACTAGCTTGGCAAGACTTATGTCCCTCCAGACATCCCCATTAGTCAGTATATATCTTGTAGGTAGCTGCAATAACAGAACTTTCTAACCAGAATCATCGTAAAAATGTCAGCATTCGCCTGTTGGTGGATGAATATATTAACTTCGTTGTTGTTTTCAGGCGGAAACACGTTTCTTGGATACAGTAAAAAGTCACAAAATAAATAAAGGATGTTCTCTTTTATAGTATGGGTACTTTTAATGTGAACGTTTGGAGCTTTTTTTTGACATTTTTCGAATGCTGTCTAATAAGCGACGTCCCTGAAAACAATGAAACTCGCATTTTTTCAATGATAGCCAATCAGAAAACAGATGCCAATTGATGGTTCCGTAATTGAACGAGAGCAATATAAAAATCACAATGAACATTGTTATCGATAGAAATTTTTTGCTTATGAGATGTTAAGAGTGGAAAATAAGTTTAAATCCTTGTAGAACAGCATAAATTAGTTGAGAACGTGGCCGCAAGTTACAAAGTCGGAAACAACGCATAAAAGGGTGTCTTTGTAAAAACCGACTAACAGAAAGGTTTACAAATAGCTTTGCGGGGGAGGGGGTCAGGACCGGCTTCCTCTCCAGTACCGGTCTAGCGGGGGGAAACCAACCTCGTTCCCAGGGTCTCTCTTCTTCCCGCCCCCTGGAGCGAGAGAGAGAAAGACCCTGGCACAGGCTGGTCAAGTGTCTCCCAGAATAAAAAATTCCCCACTAGGGGTCCCTGTTTCTGGAAATTTTGTCACCAAAAGTTTTTGTCAACGTCAAAACGATGCTGTCTTCGGCGGAATTTTTATGCAAATATTCTCCGTTCCCTGGTAGGCTAAGTACAACCAAACTCCCGACTTGGCAGCCCCTCCCTCAATTTTTTCTTTTGTAATCTCCCAGATTCTGGGAGACACGTGACCAGCCTGTGCCAGGGTCTTTCTCTCGCCGCTCCAGGGGGCGGGAAGAAGAGAGACCCTGGGAACGAGGTTGGGGGAAAACAGGGTGCGCGGGGCGTCGTGGAAAGGATGCAAAACGCGAGAGTAGCACATAAGTCCCATAACTCCATGCGCACCGTGCTAGAATAAGGAGGGACTTCTGGGAATGAGCCAGGGGTCTGGACCCTGAACTCGGGCAACCCACAATATCCAATTTCCGTTGTTTTGCGATGAAACCCGATTCAAAGACCATTCGTTTGGTTAATAAGTTTCCTATAGGAAAGCGGGCGATTAATAAGGTATTTTCAGAATTAGTTCTGTGCATTATGCAAGAATCACGTGTGGAAATCACACCTTTTGAGATTACTAAACCACAAGCAAGAGTGGGCCGTGGGAACTGAATGACATTGTATTTTATTAAAGGAGCAAACACGGACCAAGAAAACCTTGTTATTAGTTTACCAAGACAAACGTGAACAGTTGTTTAAACATTTCGGCTTTCAAGTGGAATAAACTGTTTGAAACACAAAATCGAATTATTGAAAGCATGGCTAAATCACATTAAAAGTAAAAGGCTAAATGATTCAAAGGTAAAGTCGCACACGGGCCACGGATGGCCCACACGGCCGGAGCTTAACCCGGTTTCTGTAGCATGAAGCAACTAGGAATATTGCTACTCCCCCCTGGATGGGATGCTAGTCCATCGCAGGGTTTCCCCCAGCATTTTGTCGCCGGTACCCATTTATACACCTGGGTGGGTGGAGAGAGACAGTGTGGAGTAAAGTTTCTTGTCTAAGGAAACAACACGACGGCAGAGACCAGGCTCGAACCACCGACCTTCAGGTTGAAAGTCCGACGCGCTAACCACTAGACCACCGTGCCGCCCACAAATTCAAAAAGCTTAGTCAAATCACTAGGAGAATGTTTCTTTATCACACATGAAAAAGCGTAGCTTAATTATTTCGAAAAGCGTATTAAAGTCAGAGTTATAAAGTTTCAAATATAGACAAGTATGCCGAGCAAATGTGATTTTACAATATAGCGGTAGTAGCCTGTTCCAGGCGTTCAGATAGTTGGGAAAGCGCGAATAGTTGGGGAAGGCGCGAAGAAAAGCGAGCGAAAAAAATGCGGGGAGGCTGGGGAGAGGAGGCGAAAGAACGCCTGTAAACATTCTTAACAAAAGGTTGTTCCGGTATACCGGGATCCGGTATACCCTCTGATTGGTCAATTATGACACTTTGTCAACACTCGAGTGCTGATGAGAAATGTGATATGGCGGAGGAAAGACAGCTTTCATCGAGGCATAAACCAAACAGTCGCTAGACTGTGAAACTCATTACAATGCAGTGAGAAGAACCGACTGCACAAATGACAATGGAGAAAAACAGATTAGAGCTCCGGAAAAACCGTCAATTCTCAACTACAAAGCGGAGCAGTGACTGAAATGCGCTTGATTTATACTCTCTATGAAACATTGCATAGCTTTATAAAAAGCTGCAATTATCTCTGAAAATTCGGACCAACATATTTGCAACTAATTGCAAGAAACCATTGACGGTCGATAATTTCAAACTAATAGATCCGCCTACCTAAGAGATTCAGAGAGAGTGAAAAACCTTACATTGTTGGTTAACTTCTACTAGAAAATGGCTACATGAGCACAGCAAGAGGTCAAACAAAACTAAAGAAAGCCGCCGATTGAACAGAGCTCCAGAGCTCCAGACTGAAGAAAGCCGCCGAGTTGAAGAAACCAGAGTTGAAGAAAACCGCCGAGAATACGGCATAATTTTAAAATGACCTCCAAATCGAAGCTTGAATGTTAAAGGTTTTACTGCAGAGCTATTCTAACAAATGCCACGATGGCATAATAAAGAACATCGCGCCGCTATGAAACAGACGCCCCGACGAAGAGGTCAAAACTAGCAGACAGCTTAAAAACACAAATGACCTCGAGACTATAGTCTGTATCATTTTGTGAGTTTAGAAGGCTTTTAATTCAGTCACCTCGAATTCTCCATATACCCGCTACAAATACATGAAGCATCATTTTGCGAGCTTAAATATAAAATGGCTAAAACACTCGCGAGGGAGTCGTGTAGGCCTGTCACTCTATTACACCAAATCTAATCCCAGGAAATCTAATCCTATTTTAATTGACAGATGATTGACAACTGAGTTGGCGGTCTGAAAGTGGGCGGAAGGACATTTTGTTAAGAATGTTTACAGGCGTTCCCTCGCCTCGCCTCCCGCAATTTTTTCGCTCGCTTTTCTTCGCGCCTTCCCCAACTATATTCGCGCTTTCCCCACTATCTGAACGCCTGGAACAGGCTATGCTGTTAGGAAAAAACTATATTGCTTTTATTAACAACAACAATCGTTAATTTAGTATAATTAATAGAATGTCACTTAACTGTTACCGTATTTTCTCGATTAAACGCCGGGCCCCGAATAAACGCCGGGTATAATTGAGGAAGTTGTAAGTAAGCTCCTCAAACGTTTGTTTGTGGTATAATAAACTTAAGATTTAAGGGCAAGGTACAAGGCTGCCAAGAAAAACGAATAATAACCCTTTCTTAAAAAATGGCGGGCGAGAAAAAACTGCTGATACAAAGAAACGCCGGGTCCACAAGGCCAAGTTTGAAATAAACGCCGGGGGCATTTAATAGAGAAAATACGGTAACTTTTCATTTATCAGTTAACTACTATATTTTTGGGCAATTGTCAGTTAACTGTTAACCCCATCAGCACCCTCCTAAATGCACTGGTATTCTGAATTTCACTTTTGCCGGAACGCAATTGGCATGAAAACAAAACGAAAAAAACTCGCGAGATAATAACGCCTTTTGTCACAACATTTCACCCACGACTGAAAAACCTTAAACAAATACTGATGAAAAATGGAGTTTCGTTCAAAACCAACTATTCCTGAAAACTATTTACAAAACGCCGCCTAACACATCATACAAGACGTAAATCACTTAACGACACGACTCATAACAGCCAAACTTTGAAAGCTAATATAAATGCATCGCAACCGCAAAACCACATAGCGGAGTCGGTGCAGGCCTGTCATGAACCTCATTTCGATCTAAGGGAAACTAAAAAAGTGACCGCCAGGAGTGGTGCCCTGTTTACCCGCTCCAGACCCAATATTTTCTATATAAGTGCGTCCATAGCAGACGTGACCGAAAAATGACCACGTGATCACCATTTTCCCGCCATTTTTCACGTCAAAATATATAAAACAGCAGACTTGATACTTTAGCTAACTACAAAACTTTCCGTTTCATTATGCAAGAGTAGGAACAGCAAAATACCATAAATTTTGACTTTCGTTCTATTTTCGAATACTGCTGGAGAGTTGAAAAAGAAATGGCTGATGGCGCGATGTCTGCCGAAACATAGCTCAAATTGTCCTGGCATGGGGAAAGGCAGCTCTAGAGAAATGACATGTTGTTACGGCCTCCTTCCATTAGATTCGGCAAATGTGAAGTTCAATGTTTGAATCGGGCCTTACTTTAAAGAATATTAAAGATTCAGTCACCATTTGTTGTGTCAATTGATATTTTGATAATTAATATTAATGTCTCATCTGATCAGATATAAAGTCATTGCACGTGACGTATTATCGATGTGGGCTTTTAATTGTTTTAAAATTGCGGCAATCTATTGTATTTGATTTAGAAAGTCTTTTCCATTGTCAAATATCCCAACAGAAAATAGACATTGAATAACTGAAAATGCACTGTGTAAATTGAACCAACAACACATTTTCATCGTCAATTAGCTAGCAAGGCGGGAAAAGTCTTTCACTTTCACTTCACTAACATCAAAATTATTTACATTCACACTCGTGATTCTTTGTTACTCATAACTTTTTTTGACTTGCACCAACACGAATTTTCAAACCAAGTTCTCTCAATCTTCTCTATCCTGCCAAGAACCATATCCAGTTGACTACTGCGCCTCGCATTTTCTACATAATGTCTGATTCTACAACGCCATCTTTACCATATTTATTTTATATTTATTTTAGATTCTTCTTTTTTTAACCTCATGTTTCAACGCATTAACGAGATGGCTTTAAGAGCCCTTTGATTTCTGTAGAATTGAGGGAAGGTTTACTGGTGGTTTCACCGGCATAAATTTCCCGAATCTGTAATGCTTTGGCCACAGATTTTGAGCGATGCTGGCTTAAGGCGTCGAAAATTGTTGCAATCAATTTCTGAAGCATAAGAGTATCTTTAGATTCAATGTCAAGAACCTTTCTTGTTTCATCCCATTTGGATAGGAGTTCGCTTGATTGTCTAAAGTTCTAAACGCGTGAAAATGTTCGGCAACATACTGTTCTCTCCTCGATGAACTAGACAGATAGTCCCTGGCAAAAGTTATTGTCCACAAATTTTGTGCAACATACTCAACAAATGTGTAAGCTACATTATTTGTTTGGGGCTCTGCTCCTTTTTCTAGTTCTTTGACAAACTCTTTGGCTTGTTGTTGACATGAACCAAATCGCTGTCCTCTAAGTTCAACTACATTGGCTGGTGTAGCTATAATTGAAAATTAAACGAGACTTACCTGTAAGTCGAAGGTTGATTTGGATTCTATGAGTCATCAGCCGGGAGTGTAGGAGTTGTACGAGAGAGAGAGTGCAGCGCATGCGTCGAATCAGCCTTTAGAGTACTAAATAATGATCTCAATGACAAAAGCAGAAATACAGTAAATAGGGTGGGGACAAAATAACAATACCCTAAATCGGGAGGGCGTACAACTCCTACACTCCCGGCTGATGACTCATAGAATCCAAATCAACCTTCGACTTACAGGTAAGTCTCGTTTAATTTTCAATTCTATTTCGTCATCAGCCATGGTCGTTACGGAGTGGTACGAGATTTTAGAGCCGTCATTGAGACATTATTGCCCATGTAGTAGCGGGCGCCGTGGGAGCAAGAAACATAAAAACGTCACAATATGAGATATATACTGAAACATTGTTATTTGACATTAACATTGACAATACAGCATGTGAAAACCCTGGAGTATAACATGATTTACTGGTTTTCGCAAGAAAAATGTCATCAAACAGTTACTTTGTGGAAAAGGAATTCAGAATAGCTGCTCCGAAGTTGAACCCACACTCAGTAGGTTTGTGATAATACTGCTGGAAAGTTTTCTCGTTAGACCATCCAGCCGATAACATAATGTCTTTAATGCTAGCATTGTTATCAGCAAGATAGGAAGTAGATGCGGCTCTTGTGCTGTGACTTTTGAACTTTGAAACATCAATACCAGCAATAGCCAAGACGGATTTGCACCATCGAGCAATGGTATCCTTGCTAGCAGGTTTATGTGGTTTTACATGACTAAGCAGCAGTTGCTGAGAACCATTTCGAAACTGGTTGGTTCTCTTAATGTACTCGTTTAAATGAGTAAGTATACACAGCTTATCATCTGTTGGGTAAGGTAAAAAGATAAGGGGCGTGACATGTGTTCCCACACGTGTCTGCTTTACTTTGTCAGTTATCTTAAAAACACACTTAGTGCTAGACAGTTCCATGTTCTCCATTGTGAGATACTTAATTGTCTGACATCTCTGTCCGCTCAGGAGGCTCAAAAGGAATGCCAACTTCAAGGTGAGTTCTTTCAAATTTAGTTCCGACGCTGAGGGCCGCCCACGAAAGTAGGAGAACACAGCACCTACGTCCCATATTGATTTGTAACGTGGCAGAGCCGGACGGAGTTCAAAAATGCCTTTCATGAAACGCTTGACAAGTGGCAATTGTCCAAACGGCACGGATATGTTGGGGTCTAATTGTAAGATGGAGGATAACATGCTCCTGGCAGTATTAATGGTGCTATATGAGGATCCCTTTTCATATAGCATTGCCAAGAAATCTACGGCCGTAGGTAGTGGCGGTGATAAAGGGTCACAGCGTTTCTGGTTGCAGTATTCGAGCCATTTCTGAAGGTACGTGTGGTACTGTGATGTTGTACCTCCACGCCATGAGGCAGTGATGACGTCTATGGATCTGTGGGTAAAGCCAAGTTGTTGGAGTTGTTTCCGGATAACAGACAGATAAGAAGACTCATTTTGCTGTGAAGAGGATGGGTTATTTCTGGAGATTCCGGGAGACTCAGAAGGCTCTTGGACGGCGAGAGTGTGACTGGCGGACGAAGAAGGAGACCTGTGAGGATCGGATACCATGACTGGGTTGGCCACATTGGGACAACCAGGACTCCTATCGCTCGGTCCTGGTGAATCTTTTGGAGAACACGCAGGATGCAACTAAATGGTGGAAAGCAATAAAAGTTTTTCTCAGTCCAAGAAATAGTGAATGCATCAATAACAGAGGCCTCTGGATCAGGTCTAAATGAACAATACTTAGGGAATTGCCTGTTCAATCTCGATGCAAACAAATCGATTTCTGGTTTAAAATCTAGAGCATCAAGGGCCCTGCTCAATAATGTAGGGTTGATCATCCATTCAGTATCCTGAGAATGAAAATGTCTAGATTCCATGTCTGCCCTTACATTGTGAGAGCCAGGAATATGGGCTGCAGTGAGCCACGTAATGTTATGTAACATGCTAAACTCCCAAATTTGTACGGCAAGAGGATGACACTCAGTGCTATGGCATGTTCCCATGTTATTTATGACAGCGACAGCTGTAGTATTGTCAATCATCAGTTTAACATGTTTTCCAGAAAGAGAAGTTTGAAAACACTGCAAAGCAAACAGGGCTGCCATAAGTTCAAGGCAGTTTATATGCTTGCAAGCCTCTTTGGGTGACCATCTCCCCCCCGTTGAGGTTTCATTCATAACTGCACCCCAGCCCACCAGTGATGCATCAGAGAACAGTGTGACATCGACTGGAGGGGGATAGATAGGGTGAAAACTGACATCTAAATTACCCAACCACCATTTCATTTCGGAGACTCCTTCCTCTGAAAGAGCCATAGTGGCTTCAAAATCTCCCTTAGAGTCTTTCAGGGCTTTAATTTTATCCATCTCTAGGTACCTATAATAAAGGGTCCCATATTGGACAGCTGGGAGGCTAGATACCAAATAGCCAATAAGTCTAGCAACGTCACGAATTCTAAGTGAGAAGGCATTGTGGATACTAAGCGTCAAAAGTTCTTTAATTTTGTGTATCTTATCATCAGTGAGGGTGACAACCATCTTTACTGAGTCAATAACAAAACCCAAAAAGACAATTCTTTGTTGTGGGATAAGTTCAGATTTTTCTGGATGAATTACTAGTCCAAGCCTGTCTAGCATTTGAATAGAGTCAATAATATTGAGGGTACACTTTTGATATGTACTGCCCTGCAAGTATAAATCATCAATGTAGCCACTGACAATGTGATTCATCGACCTCAGATGAGACAGTGGTGGTTTCATCATTTTTGTGAATTTTCGAGGGCAAATGGATAGACCATTGGGGAAGACTGTATATTTATAAAGTGTTCCATTGTACATAAACTTTAGATATTTCTGAAAATCAGGGTGTATTCGGACACTATAATAAGCATCCTTCAAATCCAATGATGCCATCCAACAATTTGGAGTCACAAGCCCTAAAATGGTACGTATTGTTTCCATTTTGAAATGTGAATTCTTGATGAATGAGTTTAATTTCTTCAAGTTAAGAATAAGCCTCATTGTACCGTCCTTTTTAGGGACGGTAAAGATGGGTGATATAAATTCACCAGGCTCGTGGATGCATTGGACAATAACCCCTTTGTTTAGGAGGCTAGATATCTCCTTATCAACTAAGCTCTTATGATCTCTATTTATCGAGTTTGGGGGGTATGCCAGCTGATTTGGTGGTGATGAGATAAATTCAATACAGTCACCAGAGATAGTCTGGAGAATACTAACATCTGTAGTTAATTTCTCCCATTCATGTAGATAAAGAGATAACTGGCCCCCTTGAAAATGTGTGACCTTTGCACACAGATATGGGATTATGTAAGAATCGATGTATTCTGGCAAAATATTTACCTTTGTTTTGATGACATTCAGTTCTTGTTGGAATTCTTCTTGGTTGGGAAGCGAGTGTGTTGTTGTTGATTGGTTCTGGGGGGAAAGGGATTCCCCCCTTTGCTCCCCAAAAAAGGCTTGTTGTTATAGTGACCTTTATATTGGTTAGTGTAGCGGTTCTTTTGATAAGTACTCCCTCGGTGAGTGTTAGGTGTCACCTTATGCATGATTTTATTTGTCGTCGTGAGCTCCTGCAAGGTTTTGGGGAGATCCTCACCGAATAAAAGTTTCCCTGGCTTTAAGGTTCTAGAACAGGCCGGTTTGAATTCTTGGTTTAGGAATGGCCGTATAGCATCCCTTCGTTTGAAAGAGAGCTCTTTATGAACATGTCCGATTAAGGCAACAGAATCGGTCAGTCTAGGGATAATTTGTCTATAATTTGGGAATGTTTTCTTTTCCCTGTGGCTGAGCAAATCGTCTACTGTGACGATGACAGCACTAGACACCTTCAGTAGGGCGTCTTGTAGTACGGACATTCGAATGTCCGACCGTTTGGAATTTGCAGTCAGATTTCCCCATATCTCAGGGTTCACTTTGGGTACAGATAACTCTGTACAATTGACAGGTACCTTGTACTTCTGGAGTATTTCTTTGCGTTTGTCAACACTATATTCCGTCTGAAACTTATCATTGACAAGTTTTGATAATTTTTCAGATACCGGAGGTCCGGTTTCATCCGAAGAACTCAGAGATGTGGTAATTTGAGTCAGTAACTCATCATTATTTAACTCATCCTCTGGCTCTGATTGCTCATCGATAAGGCTGCCATTGCCAAATAAACTGAGCGCATCGTCATCATTTTCATCTGAAATTGAGACGTGCTTCATCTGAAGCGTTTCTATCGTGTACTTCTTCTGAAGTATTCGTTTTTGCTTTCTCTGAAGCAGATTCATTGACAGGGTGGTCAAGTTTCTTTCGTTTTGCGGTCGAGTCCGCCTGCGAACTCGACCGAGACTTGCGTTTTTGCTCAACAAGCTCACGCAACAATGTGTTAGAGGAGTTCATACTATCTTGTATGGAATTAAGGACCGAAAGCATAGTCTTAGTAGTGCTCTGGTCCGGTTCAGTGCTTGCACCAGTCTTATTGGTGCTCTGGCCCGTTTCAGTGCTTGCCAGCTGCTCGTTTAGAGCGCCGTGACCTTCGGCGGCCATGCTTTTCACTACCTGAAAAAAGAGCGGGAAAACGTAAAACGGAAAAAACAACAATTCAGGGCGATAAATCACACTTAGCTTTCCGCAGGTAGCGACACAGTGTGATATACCAGTGAGCTGAAGGTATTCTGGTAGGTTTCTTCGTTCGTGAACGCCAAAAAACAGAAACGAAACACGCTAAAACCATAAACTTCGGCCTTCTTCAACGCAAGGACCACACAACTGATTCGACGCATGCGCTGCACTCTCTCTCGTACCACTCCGTAACGACCATGGCTGATGACGAAATAGAATTGCAATCAGAAAGTCCCGAACAAATGTCTTCAATTTATCGTGAAAAAAATCTGTAAATCCCATGTTACTTAAAACTTGTCGAAATCGCTCTTGATTCGGCGACATTTTCGGATTTTTAGAAGTTTTCTTCGACTTTTCTTTTATACCAGTGCATACGGATTGGTGTCGCAAAAGCCAGCCTTTAACATGATACTTCCTACCGCAAGTACTACACTTGAGTCCTCCTTCGCTATCATCTTCGTCGTCTTCATCGCTTGAGCTTTCCCCGTCGGCGTCGCGGCTCTCATCGTGTTTCGCCGATTGTGTGGCCAGGTTTGCATCTTTCAGCAATCCTTCTACCTCTGACATTGTACTTTCATCCCAGTCCCAATCTTCAAACGCTTACCTCCATGTTCCGTTTAATTCGCCGGTCGCATGAATTTTGGCGTGACGTCACGGATTTTCCACTCGGTTGCTCGCGTGACGTCAATAGTTTCCAATCATCCATGATAAGGGATGACTCGAAAGGACCTCATTAAATATTCGAAATACTGACGTCACACGACGTTTAGACGACGTTTCCGAAGAATTTTCGGATATGGCAACCAAGTGTTGTGGCAGCCGTGGAACATCTTTTCTCTCACATTTATTTTGTTCCGTATTATCAGTGGGTATTTTAGTACTGATTATACTTTCTCTCGTGAATAAAGTGTAAACATGCAAACAGTCCAGTGGGGTCCGTATGAGTCATCCCTTGGTCCCTTTGAGTCATCCCGTGGTGAAATAATAATAGTAACATTCGGAAGTGAATTCCGGCTGATCACGCCAATCACGCAAGTTTTCGAACCGCGGTGTATTGACCCAGCGGTTTTGTTATAAAGGGCGGGAAAGTTAGAGCTGGATTTTATATTGTGCGGGAGGATTTATCTTCCTTTTCGTTGTCAGTTGTCAGTCATGGATTCGCCGGTCGGGAAATTACAGAAGTTTGTTACTATAGATGAAACGTTTGGCTACGTAGATGATGTCGAGACGGCATATCAAGTCCTACGAGAATTTGAGACAAGAACAACGACCAGATTTTGTTCATTCTATTCGAAGGATTTTGGAAAACAAGATCAAGGTACAGTTAAAAAATCATGCAATTGCTCAACATTCAGCAAAGATAAATATTGCTGTGTATGGGGATACAAAGATTTGAATATTTATAACACATAACATATCTTTTCAGTGTAAAAAAAATACATTTTCATTGTGAAATTACAGACTGATGAGACTAAAATAAATATCGCTAAATATAAATATAAATGGTCACACAACGTGCGTGACTGAAATATCCTACCATGCCTGTTTGTGTTCTACTTACAGATGGCGTGAAGTCTAAGAAACACAAAGTTTTCTTTGAAGATCCAGCAGGCGGACAGAATAGAATCAAATTCGACGGATGTCCTTTTATTATCGTTGGGAGAAAAGTGTACGACTGCCAGCACGGTGTGGACCGTCATGCCAAAGAAAAGAAGAGGAATCAACAGAAGGGTGTAAGTGGGATTTAGGTTAATCTTGACTGAAAAAAGGTCTGGCCCCGGTTGTCCAAAAGGTGGATAGCGCTATCCACCGGATAAATCACTATCCAGTGGATAAGTGTTAACAAAATCCTTTGCGTTATCCGCTGGAAAGTGATTTATCCGGTGGATAGCACTATCCATCTTTTGAACAACCGGTGCCAGAATATTTATAATATGACTTATCTTGCAGGTTGACGGAGACCACTATTTCGGTGCAAAGAATAGATTGTTGAAACAGACGACAAAGAAGCTCAACTGCCCAGCCACGGTAGTAATCGTCGCAATATACCTTATCGCGGTACCGGCTTTTTATTTCGTAATATCATTTGCGCAGCGAATAAATAAAAAAAAAAAAAAAAAAAAAATATATATATATATATATATATATATATATATATATATATATATATATATATATATATATATATATATGATATTAGATTTTTAAACAATTAACTGTTTCCTTTTAAAAGATAACGGAAAACACAGAGAGGAGAAGAAAAAGAGCATCTGAACAACTCAGGGCTGACCTTGCAACTGGAAAGGCGACTGGAGAAAAGAGGGTTTACTTGGAATTCCCAAGAGAATGCGACCACAGTAACCATTTCTTAGGACAGGTATGTCGTGTCTTAAAAAGAGGCAATTAAAATGTAGGGAAAATTATTTATCAGCTGACCTTTACGGTGAAGATGAAATGAAATGAATCCCGAATTTATGAAAATTCCGCTGTTGTTCGTTTACAGGTGGCAGGAATATCTCAAAGAATTGACCCAAGAGTAGTTGAAAAAATACACGCTTTAGTTGGGGATGGTGTCCGAGATGTCAATGAGATGAAACGTCACATCCGCGTGTTTGTCCAAAGTAGTCTTTTTCTGGCAAGGGCACCTCCCCCCAAGTCTAATAAACGTTTCAGTCCCAGCAAGACTACTATAAAAAACCACATGTACATCGCTGTTATCAAACAGCGCTTGGCAAAGGTAGACCAGGCGAATCTCATTGAAAAAATTAAGGTTTGGCGTGCTGAAAACGAGGAGGATTTCTTTGAGTTTCGTCCCTATGTCGCCCCAGAATCAAAGGATGTCGCCACTGACAGTGTCGAGGAGGATAAACCGGAAGAACCGGAAGACGACGAGCTGGAGGAAATAAAAGTAGACGATGGCACCTCCAATAACGGTCTGCTATTCGTCCATCAGACAAATTGGCAACGACGTTTGCTCAACAGATACGGGAACGAGCTGTGCTTATTGGATGCCACCTACAGGACAACGAAATATTCTCTGCCCCTCTACTTTCTAGTACTGAGTAAAGACAAACATGGAATACAAAGTGGTGGCTTCGTTTGTCACACAGTCCGAGACCACTGATGCTATTAAGGAGGCCTTGTCTGTCGTTATGAAGTGGAATCCCGACTGGGCTCCAAAGCACTTCATGGTAGATTATGCTGAGGAGGAGATTTCGGCGGTGGAGGATCTTTTCCCAGGTACCTTTGATGCAGTACATAGCGGATTATCATGTTTTGTTTAGTTTTGAAGTGTAACATTTCTAGTTATGAAACAACTGACCGTAAACGACTGAAAAAAAAAATAAGCACAACGAAGAGGAACGGGGGTTTTAGTCCGAGATAGCGGGAAATTAATTCGAGATAGCCGGTGTTCGAGATGTTTATTGAGGCAATATATTGAGGCCAACAGGTCCGCGAGTCGTCCACTGTTACTACAATTCATGGACCAATGTGGAGCTCGAACGTGAATGTGTAATTGGTGTAAATGTGTAATTGACGACGCACTATTCGTTCGCCATTTTATGAAGTTGAAAGTCTTGAAACTGTATGTTTCACAGATTTCCCCTACAATTGGTTAGTCGGTTAGTTGCCTTTTTCCCCACTCTCTGCTGATACTTTAATTCTTCCAAGTACCAGTTTTGTACGTATCCGTATTTATCCACAGCCCAGTTGAATTATGCATCCTCGAAGATAAATACTGCCATTGTTAATAAACTATTTATTTTTCTATTAGAATGTCTGGTCTACGTATGTGACTTTCACAGAGAACAAGCGTGGGAACGTTGGCTATCGAAAATCAGCAATGGTATGACCCATTTGAAAACAAAGGCCTTAGCTACAATGAGAAGGATTGCTCGTTCCAGGACAGTCGAGGAAATGAAGAGGAACTTAGACCTTCTTAAAGATGATGACGAAATTTGGGGTCAGTCTCTCTATAGAAAGTGGTTTGAAAACACCTGGCTGAGACAACACAAGGCAAGTGCACCTTACGTTCTAAAGTAAACATTTTCCCCATGTTTGGCGTTCTATCCGTATGCGTACATAACCAATAACTGGAAACAATTATCATTTTAATTAAAAACACATCTTTGCAAATGTTTTCCATGGTAAATGTTTATGACATCAGTCGGATCACGGAGTTTCGACGATTTCACTAATATGTACGGCGACGACCACCATGTTTTGGGAATACCGTGGGACACATGCTCTAAAATGAAAATAAAAGAGGCATTTTCTTGCTTAATAAGGTGGGCCCATTCTTTTTTCGAATAGGGAGGGGGGAGGGAGTAAACCTTCGGGTCTTATATGTTCAACCAAAAAGGTTAGACGAGCCACTAGATTGTACTTGTGGAGGAATGGGAAACAAAACTACATTTCTTACTAATTCTCTTATGTTTTTTTTTTTATTTAGCGCTGGGTTTGGGCCTACCGCAAAGACAGAATGCTCGTTACTGTCAACACTAACAATGGTGTCGAGCGCCAAAACTTGGCTTTTAAATATGACTATTTGGTAGGAAGACGCAGTTCCTCTTTAAGTACCATGCTTACCATTCTGATAGAGGAGTTCCACCCAGAAAGCTTCAACAGGTAATACACTACAGCTCGTAGCTAACGTTTCAAATGCCTGTAAGTATTCAAGTAAAAAGCCTTGACAAAAGTCTCCCCTCCCCCGCCCTAGACAGGGTTAATAGATTTGTGATGATCTTTACTATTGCTTTTGACAGGTATGTTGAAAACAATGTTCGACTTTCCAGTCAGTGCCGCCAGTATAATGCTGAGGTACCACAATATCTACACGATCGTCCTTCCTCGCTTGTCAATCATTGCTTAGAAAGGCTGTTCTCAGCTTCCGATGTAAGTAAAGAATGCATTCAAGTGATAGATGAAGAACGAGGCTCGTTTAAGGTCAAAAGCCAGGATCCAAACACACAGGCATGCTGGTATAACTTGTCCTTTGGTGACAATGAAACGATGCCACATTGCGACTGCACCGACTGGGAGAAGCACCGCCTTCCTTGCAAGCATTTTCTAGTTGTGTTTCGACATTTCAAGGGCTGGGGATTTGACAAGTTCCCTGTCCACTACAGAGAATCTCCTTTTCTGACCTTGGACTATGATGTTGTTTTTTGTAAAGAGCCGCATTTAAGCATTGAAGATATGCAGACGGAGGACGGTGCCATAACGGAAAGGAATGAAGTTCAAGGTACAAATGCAGTGATTTCCGATGTTGAGCCCTCAGAACTTCCTGGACGACAGAAGTCAAGTAAAACGTGGAATTCAAAGTGCAAAGAGGCCATGAAGCAGGTGACATCCTTGACACATATTGTTGATGATGTGGAGAGCTTAAAACAAGTGTACGTCCTTCTACATGACTGCATTGACGTGTTACGCAATGCTGCTCAGAAGGAAGAAGGCCTTGTTCTAGAAAAACCGGCAAAGTCAAAGTCCACGACGTCAACTACACCCAAGTCAAGGACTACCCCTACCAGTAGCCTAAAGGAAATTCCAAAAGCTAAAAGCAAACAGCCTTTCTCTGGACGACACGGCGAGAGGGCCGAGATAATGAAAAGAACGTATAAGGTGAATGTTGATGTAACAGAAGGGCAACACGTCCCTAAGCGTGCCAAAAAGAACCCAAGTGACTGTGATATTGAAACTGAAATTGTCTTAATGGACTTAGATGACACGGTCACGGGTAATGTTTGTAACACTGGAGTTTGCACGGCTGATTCTGACACAACTAACTGTGATGACATGGTGTTGGAAAATAGACATGAAGATCTTAATCTTGATGCTGAACCCACTTCAACTACTTCCTCTGGTGACACATGTATGGAAGACGAATTTGCTACATGTGCTAAACCCGATGATGAACTTAAAGTTCAAACTGCACCAGCTCTTACACAACGTGTTCATCTTCACACAACCAACTCTGATGACAACGTCACTGTCGTTGATGAAAATTCCCCTGATCCAGAAGTGCGTGGTTGAATCCCATTTCCCACACCAAATTTTGCCCAAATCCCAATCCCCAGACTAATTTGTGCCCAAATCCCTGTCCCAGCAGTGACATTCAAGAGAAATCCTAGTGCATGACTTTTTTGTACTATTACAATAGTCTTTTTTAAACATGGTTAACCATTTCAATTTGTTGTAGTTACTATATGCAATATTAAAGGATCACCATTGATATCAGTTAGAAACAAAAATATTGTTTTTAAAGGGTCTTAGGCTAGTATCTGCATTATTTAGGGAGGATTCATAATTTATGTTGAGGGGGGGATTTTAAGGGGGCCATAATTTTTTCCTTTCAGGTTTTTTTGGGGGGGGTATCGAAAATTTCTAGCAATGTCACTATCTATCTATCGCCGGTCATCAGGACATTTTTTTGGTGGTGGTGGTGGTGGTGGAAGGGGGGGGGGGGGGTCATGGTATTTTGCCCATGGTTGTGGGATATGTAATGAGGGGGGCCCAGGAAAAAAACACATCAAATAATAGGGGGAGGGGGGGGGCTTCCAAAAATTGCAAGGGAAAAAATCTGAAATTGACATGACATACCCCCCCCCCTCTACATAAATTATGAACCCTCCCTTAGTTGTTTCTGTCTGTCCCGCACTTATACACGTGTGGGTCATGCCATGCACTGTTACCAGTGGCGGATTAGGGGGAGGGCCCACATGACAGCACCCCTCATCCCCCATACCTTAAAGAATATTTCTTCAGTCTCTAATATTTTCACGTTACATCACCATTAATTGCCAGCATGGCACCTCATGACAGTTTGAGAAAGCTCAGTTGTAGCTGCACTGCTGTGCAACTAAATCACTGACAGCATTAACTACATATGCTGTTTATTGTATAGATGCGTTTCCATTCCACATTTTGTCTTTGGGATTACCAATCCTAGTGACACAAATCCCAGTCCAGATGACCTAAATCCCATTTTCCGAGTCCAAAAACAGGCAAATCCCAGTTTCCATTCTACCCCCTTCAGGACCCTAAACTTGACAATAATGCCAACGGAAGACATTTCTTCACCTGTTGTCCTAGAGCGGGGGATTTGGAAGGGGTATGTTAGGAGACATTGCATGAACCAACGACATTTAACAGCTTCAAATAGACATGGTGATCTCTGCATTTTGATCAGTTTTGTTTGACTACTACTAATAATTATTATTAAATATATCATTATCAATTTACAGTCATTGTATATGTTATTACTTAAACAAATTAATTTGTATCTTTGGAGTATAAGTGATGCAATATTGCATGTGTAAACAGTGGGCCAACATACTGGAAAAAACTCTGCAGGACTGTTTGTAACTTAAACCCTTTCATGAATGTAGAGTTGACTAGAGACTATACTGGAATTTGATCTGAATACTTATTTTCTATCGACAGTGAGAATATTCATATTCATGAGAATAGTACTGTTTATATATTGTACAGTACTGCGAATAGTTCTGTTTGTAAGAATAATAGTACTGTTTATATAAACAATGATGAGAACTAGTGCATGTATGTAGCTGGAACTCAACTCATGCTTTAAATTGAAGCCACTTGAAGTACAATTGCTTTGAATTCTATTTGTAAAAACTTCCAGTTCACAGTAAGCTCCATATTTCCCTATATGAACTTCACATAGATAAAGGAGTTATTCAACTACCTCCCCCCCCCCCCCCCTCCCAGGAGTGATATAACATAATCACACCCTTCGTTTATGTGCTACTCCAAAAGAAGATGTTTGTGTTATGTTCTCTTTTCAAATCAAGTATAAACTGTCTAAAAAAACAGTCAATAAATTGGTCCAAAGAAAGTTACAAGAGTCCAATGAGGGTCCTTTGCCTAAAAATATTAGTGAAGCTCGAGATAATAAAACAAACATTTAATAACATGAAGATAAAAAACATGAAGATTAATACTTCCTTTTGTTTTGCCGGTCATAACTTAATTTCAAAGAAATAGAAATCTATTGTACGAGGCAGTTTCACCACGGGATGACTCAAAAGGACCAAGGGATGACTCATAAGGACCTCGACAGACCTCAATAGACTCTTTACATGTTTTAATACGCACCGTACACGAGAGAAAGTTTACACCGTACAAAAATATACATCAAATATGCCAAAACTTACCGAAAACGATAATTAATCTTTGCAGAAAATGATAATGTAAAAGGAAATACGGTTCAAAATCTCGACTGCAACAATACTTGGTCGCCATATTGAAAATTGTCGACCGGTCGCCTCGATATTCGTCGGATTTTCGGAAACCGTTGTGTGACGTCAGTGTTTTGAATATTTAATGAGGTCCTTTCGAGTCATCCCTTTTAGCCGCGACCATGGTCTTATAGTCTCAGTTAGTCGCTGCGGAAGTAGTTGACCGAATAACAGAGAATGGGGAACAGCGTCAGTGTTAAGATAGCAAACAGCACGTACAAGGATGCGTGGGTTAAAGTAGATGCTGACAGAAGTTACTTAACTGAAGTGGAAGAAAAGGTAGCAGCGGAAATGGAAGGGGTGAAAGCGTCAATAGAAGTAAAGACGAAGATCGAATGGATAACACAGAAATGTGGATATAACCGGATTCCTTCTGGAGAATACATCAAGTTTGATGTTCCTCAAGGGAAAAATAAATGCTACGTATCGGCATTTGATTCTGGCGGGAAACAATTTGGCAGTGCAAAGTGTTTCAGAGCAACTCATGGTACGTACTTCAATGTTGTGCTTTGCAGCGATTATGCTATGCGTAAAGGCTTCAAGAACAGGACATTTCGGTGCGCTGAGGGATTGCAAGAATACTGGGGTCCATATTGCTGTCCAGGATGTCGTACGCAAAGCTGTCAGAGTCCCAAAAGGAGCGGATCCGACGGATGGTGTGCCAAAATTGGCAAAGGCAATCGTCATTATTTTACTCGTCTCGATTCAGTCCATTAATGGCCAAATGGACTGGTTTTAGCAGAAGTAGTTTTACTAAACCCGTGAACTGACAACTGAATCTGATAGTCAAAGTGTGATAGTCAAATAGACACAAAAGAAGACAATGGAATTAGAGACGTGACTACGGGAGGAAAGCCGAAATCCGTTAGTTATCGCGTTCGAAGAACGCAATTCTAATTTGGTTCGTGTTGGTTGTCCTGTGGTGTACATGCAGTAAAATTTGAGATTCTTCCAAATGGCCGCCCCTATTGTTTTTTTCAGGGGCTCATTTCCGCCGGAAGTTCCTTCGAACGCGTCTCCATGATCTCCGATTACTGCTAGTAGTTAAAAGTTCCTAAGTTTTGTGTGTTCAAGTCATTTACTCGCATTTATTCAAGTCATTAAAGATATTCAGGGTTTCATCTACTCGCATTTAGCAATTTATTCGTTTCACATAAACAGTAAGGCCTGGTTCACACGTGCGACGCAAATGCGTTTGCACTTGCGTTTGCATTTGCGTCGCACGTGTGAACTAGGCTTAAATCTGGGGTTGCATCTTTTGCTCGTGGTTTAGCTATAGTGTTTAGATGCGGAATAGACCTCTTTAGCTTGTATGTTTTGTTTTCCCAATGTAGGTCATGTGATGTTCTCAAGGGAATTTGTCCTTTGTCTTTTCATAAATTATGCATACATATGCACGTGAATAAAACATAAAGACTTATTTTGGCTTTTTAATGTAACACTAAAAATGGTGACATATAGCACCTTTAAGAGCTGATTTATATATTATATTAATTACTTGATTTTTCTTGGCCTCCACACCATCTGAGAAAAGGCACTATAGAAATGTATTATTATTATTATTGTTATTACTAGGAGTAATCGGAGATTAGGGTAGTGCGTTCGGCGGTTGAAAGGGGGGGATTTTGTTTTTTGGTTATTGGGATAGATGAATATGTCTATGGCATATTGTCAGTGAAACCTGTATTTACTCTGTGTATGAAGACGGTAGGGAAAGTTTGGTAGCAGAAAAACAAATTAAATCCTTTGAAGTTTGTTGTAGTTGTCGGTAAAGAAAAGTGCTTGGCGGTCCCTTGGGAAAAGTGGAAAAAGTGCACCAAATTTGCATATGTCAAAACTGAAAACACGCTGGCGAAAGCAAAATTCGCAAGTATTTATATAAACAGACTATGCGCTTCTACAAATTCTCCGTTTTCTTTGTAGTTTCGCTCGTCAAATTAAGATTAAGCTTTTCCAAACTCTCAGCCTTCATTTCCAAGTTTTCCACCGCGCTAAAAAATCACAGAAAGTTTGGAGTGTCTCCGGGAATAAATAAGCCGCGTTTGGTTTCGCGAGCGTTCCATCGATCCATCCGCATAATCTCGATCCATCAAAGTAAGAAAAACATTCGTCGCTTGATTCTTGCTCGTTTTCTGGCTTGAATCTCGCTCGTGTCCTGCCATAAATTTTCGAACGGGATGGCTTGAATATGGTCCGATTCAAGCTCAGTCAAGCCATCCGAATGTCACGGCGGTACATATGTCTCCCTCTATTCTTGCTCAATTCTCGTTTGTTTGTCTCGTTCGTGTCAGCCGAATCATTGCCATGATTTGATTCTCGCTGATTGGCATATTTTATATGTTTTAGGACACACTAAGCATGTTGTGCCAGCGTGTTGTGAGCGTGTAGTTCGGTGAAAACTGCAAAAAAGCTTCGAAAGCAGAAGGACGCACGAAAAGCAGATGGAAATACACAATGTGAGCAAGGATGAGATCTCGCCACGTGAGTTAGTTCGTCAAAGTGAGGCAAAACGTAAGCAAGCGCCTCAAAGCGAGGCAAATGTGTGTCGACGAACCAAAGCAATCTCGAAAAAACCTCCCTTATCAGTTGCACAGGACACCCAATAATACACAGAACTCCCAACACAAATTAGGAGTTGCGTTCTCGTACCTCGAACGCAATTATTATCATTATTACTAGGAGTAATCGGAGCTTAGGGTAGTGCGTTCGGCGGTTGAAAGGGGGGATTTTGTTTTTTCGGTTATTGGGATAGATGAATATGTCTATGGCATATTGTCAAATTAAGGGTGATTGTGTACAGTGAAACCTGTATTTACTCTGTGTATGAAGACGGTAGGGAAACTTTGGTAGCAGAAAAACAAATTACATGTGTAAATCCTTTGAAGTTTGTTGTAGTTGTCGGTAAAGAAAAGTGCTTGGCGGTCCCTTGGGAAAAGTGGAAAAGGTGCACCAAATTTGCATATGTCAAAACGGTAATCACGCTGGCGAAAGCGAAATTCGCAAGTACTTGTATAAACAGACTACGCGCTTCTACAAATTCTCCGTTTTCTTTGTAGTTTCGCTCGCCAAATTAAGATTAAGCTTTTCCAAACTCTCAGCCTTCATTTCCAAGTTTTCCACGCGCGCTAAAAAAATCACAGAAAGTTTGGAGTGTCTCCGGGAATAAATAAGCCGCGTTTGGTTTCGCGAGCGTTCCATCGATCCATCCGCATAATCTCCATCAAAGTGAGAAAAAAATTCGTCGCTTGATTCTTGCTCGTTTTCTGGCTTGAATCTGGCTCGTGTCCGGCCATAAATTTTCGAACGGGATGGCTTGAATATGGTCCGATTCAAGCTCAGTCTAGCCATCCGAATGTCACGGCGGTACATATGTCTCCCTCTGTTCTAGCTCAATTCTCGTTTGTTTGTCTCGTTCGTGTCAGCCGAATCACCGCCATGATTTGATTCTCGCTGATTCGCATATTTTATATGTTTTAGGACACACTAAGCGTGTTGTGCCAGCGTGTTGTGAGCGTGTAGTTCGGTGAAAACTGCAAAAAAGCTTCGAAAGCAGAAGGACGTACGAAAAGCACATGGAAATACAGAATGTGAGCAAGGATGAGATGAATGAACTAATCTCGCCACGTGAGTTAGTTCGTCAAAGTGAGGCAAAACGTAAGCAAGCGCCTCAAAGCGAGGCAAATGTGTGTCGACGAACCAAAGCAATCTCGAAAAAACCTCCCTTATCAGTTGCACAGGACACCCAATAATGCACAGAACTCCCAACACAAATTAGGACTGCGTTCTCGTTCCTCGAACGCAATTATTATTATTACTAGGAGTAATCGGAGCTTAGGGTAGTGCGTTCGGCGGTTGAAAGGGGGGATTTTGTTTTTTTGGTTATTGGGATAGATGAATATGTCTATGGCATATTGTCAAATTAAGGGTTATTGTGTACAGTGAAACCTGTATTTACTCTGTGTATGAAGACGGTAGGGAAACTTTGGTAGCAGAAAAACAAATTACATGTGTAAATCCTTTGAAGTTTGTTGTAGTTGTCGGTAAAGAAAAGTGGAAAAGGTGCACCAAATTTGCATATGTCAAAACGGTAATCACGCTGGCGAAAGCGAAATTCGCAAGTACTTGTATAAACAGACTACGCGCTTCTACAAATTCTCCGTTTTCTTTGTAGTTTCGCTCGCCAAATTAAGATTAAGCTTTTCCAAACTCTCAGCCTTCATTTCCAAGTTTTCCACGCGCGCTAAAAAAATCACAGAAAGTTTGGAGTGTCTCCGGGAATAAATAAGCCGCGTTTGGTTTCGCGAGCGTTCCATCGATCCATCCGCATAATCTCCATCAAAGTGAGAAAAAAATTCGTCGCTTGATTCTTGCTCGTTTTCTGGCTTGAATCTCGCTCGTGTCCGGCCATAAATTTTCGAACGGGATGGCTTGAATATGGTCCGATTCAAGCTCAGTCTAGCCATCCGAATGTCACGGCGGTACATATGTCTCCCTCTGTTCTTGCTCAATTCTCGTTTGTTTGTCTCGTTCGTGTCAGCCGAATCATCGCCATGATTTGATTCTCGCTGATTCGCATATTTTATATGTTTTAGGACACACTAAGCGTGTTGTGCCAGCGTGTTGTGAGCGTGTAGTTCGGTGAAAACTGCAAAAAAGCTTCGAAAGCAGAAGGACGTACGAAAAGCACATGGAAATACAGAATGTGAGCAAGGATGAGATGAATGAACTAATCTCGCCACGTGAGTTAGTTCGTCAAAGTGAGGCAAAACGTAAGCAAGCGCCTCAAAGCGAGGCAAATGTGTGTCGACGAACCAAAGCAATCTCGAAAAAACCTCCCTTATCAGTTGCACAGGACACCCAATAATGCACAGAACTCCCAACACAAATTAGGACTGCGTTCTCGTTCCTCGAACGCAATTATTATTATTATTATTATTATTATTATTATTATTATTATTATTATTATTATTACTAGGAGTAATCGGAGATTAGGGCAGTGCGTTCGGCGGTTGAAAGGGGGGATTTTGTTTTTTTAGTTATTGGGATAGATGAATATGTCTATGGCATATTGTCAAATTAAGGGTTATTGTGTACAGTGAAACCTGTATTTACTCTGTGTATGAAGGCGGTAGGGAAAGTTTGGTAGCAGAAAAACAAATTAAATCCTTTGAAGTTTGTTGTAGTTGTCGGTATTAAAAGAAAAGTGCTTGGCAGTCCCTTGGGAAAAGTGGGAAAAGTGCACCAAATTTGCATATGTCAAAACGGTAAACACGCTGGCGAAAGCGAAATTCGCAAGTATTTATATATAAACAGACTACGCGCTTCCACAAATTCTCCGTTTTCTTTGTAGTTTCGCTCGCCAAATTAAGATTAAGCTTTTCCAAACTCTCAGCCTTCATTTCCAAGTTTTCCACCGCGCTAAAAAATCACAGAAAGTTTGGTGTGTCTCCGGGAATAAATAAGCCGCGTTTGGTTTCGCGGGCGTTCCATCGATCCATCCGCATAATCTCCATCAAAGCGAGAAAAACATTCGTCGCTTGATTCTTGCTCGTTTTCTGGCTTGAATCTCGCTCGTGTCCGGCCATAAATTTTCGAACGGGATGGCTTGAATATGGTCCGATTCAAGCTCAGTCAAGCCATTCGAATGTCACGGCGGTACATATGTCTCCCTCTATTCTCGTTTGTTTGTCTCGTTCGTGTCAGCCGAATCATCGCCATGATTTGATTCTCGCTGATTAGCATATTTTATGTGTTTTAGGACACACTAAGAGTGTTGTGCCAGCGTGTTGTGAGCGTGAAGTTCGCTGAAAACTGCAAAAAAGCTTCGAAAGCAGAAGGACGCACGAAAAGCACATGGAAATACACAATGTGAGCAAGGATGAGATGAATCTCGCCACGCGTGAGATAGTTCGTCAAAGTGAGGCAAAACGTAAGCAAGCGCCTCAAAGCGAGGCAAATGTGTGTCGACGAACCAAAGCAATCTCGAAAAAACCTCCCTTATCAGTTGCACAAGACACCCAATAATGCACAGAAATCCCAACACAAATTAGGACTGCGTTCTCGTTCCTCGAACGCAATTATTATTATTATTAACACAAAGAGTTAAAGAAACAAAAGAGGTAAAGCTTGTCAACATACTGTATTTTCTCAATTAAATACCGGGCCCATAATAAACCTTCTGATTTATCGTTTATTTGAGATCGGGTGTTCATTTGAATCAGGCCTTATGTATGTGATTCTCATTTGTCAGTACATCTAGGTGTACTGACTTTGTAAACCACCTGCATGGTACCACAGTACTGTTTTTTTGTACGACAGGCACTGCTAAGGAAGGATGGGTTTAGTTACCAATTGTCTGGTTAATTTAGTTACCAATTGTCTGTGGTTAATTTGGCATTTTGATCGGTGAAAGCTTAGTCTGGCCTGACAAACTGAACAAGGAAATCTGATTTCAAAAATCTTGCATTTCTCTCAACAATAAAATTATCCTACCATTTCGACCGGTGAAAGCTAAGTCTGGCTTGTCTCATTTTTTGCTAAGGGGAGAAAATTATTTGCAGACTTAACTACATTAAATTAATGTCTATTCATGTTTCGAGATTTTGTTTTTCCTCTCTTTTTCTTTTTGTCTTTGCCTCTTTCTTCTATTCGTGGCACTTCCTTCTCCACCTTCCTCCTTTGCTTTCAGATTGTCACTTGTATCTCCTTGTGGCATTGTGGTCAATGAAACCTCTGTCGAAGAAATAGTTGTCATCAGTTACCACAATAATAATCCCATGTGAAAGCAAAAAAATTTGTCAGTGCCTTTGTATATTTTCATTAAATGTTTCCTTGTCCCCTTCCCATGGCCATGAGTTTAGTTAAAACAAATAATAGCTGTTTAAAATAGGTTTTCATTTGAGACCAGTCTGGACACTTCTCTGCATGCTTATGTGCCACATATGATACAATACCGTTGAAAATTAAGTGTCTCCCTTTTAATAGTTTTAAAAAAGAATACAAACTCTTTTTATTTGATAGTCAAGCATGTTAAACAACTCTAATTTATTATTTAGTTCTATTTATTTAATTACTTAATTTAAATAGTTATTATAGCAACTAGTTATTAAAAATATTGTATAATCTCCACCCACTTGCAACTGCTCTGTGGTAGTAGCCAACTCGAAAGCTTGGCTCCTTTGGCTACTACACACTCTTTTTTTGTTATGTTTAATTCAATGTCTAGTTAGCTCTGTTCTTACTTTTTTTTATTTCCTTAATGTTGGTTTATTGTAATAATTGAATAAGTGTGAATAAATGAACTTGAACTTGAACTTGATGTCCAGAATAGAGCAGAAACTTTTATCAACCACAAAAGGCTATAAGCCAATAACATTCATTTACCAAGCATAGCTCGAGAGTATAATAAAAAAAAACATCTCTTATTTCCCGACATTGAGCAGCAAGCTTTTTAAAGAAATTCATGAAAATTGCACCTAATCCTTTAAAAAGTTATGATGGGAAATATCTTCAGGACGCCCACTATTCAAATTCTGGTTAAAAGCCTGTTGAGCATCCGCTATTATATACACCAAATTGAAGAAACGCTGTCATGTGAAAAGCATAAAACATGAACGATGCGACCCAAAGGTTTACTGGGAAGTTGGAAAATTTAATCTTCGTCTGTGACAGAATATACATTATATTAACACAGGATACATAAATCATGCTCTTAAATGTCTCAAACAAAGAAAACATCTTGATTATCAAGAAACAGAATATTACTAGCTTGCCAATGCTGCCTACCCAGAATCCCATTCGGTCTCATCGTTCATGGTTTATGCTTTTCACGTGTCAACGTTTCTTCAATTTGGTGTAAATGTCATCATGCATGGGCCAGTGCCCAATTCTTTTAATATCATGGTCACTCAAAAATAAAAGCAGTAAAACAAACCTAATGTTCCAACCACTGGATTCTGTTTAGGTGACCTTGGTATGGTTCCGCGAAATGTCACCTGAAAAAAAAAAAAGTGGAAGTGTCATCGGCTAAAAATTATTTGGTATCATTTTAAGAGTTTATTCTGCGGAGCAAAGAAAAACTGTATAGTCTTGAGTTGTTAATTTCCTTTTGTTTATTTTCACATTTTGTTACACCTTGGTCACACCTTACATCCCAACACTTTATTCCTTAATGCTCCAGGTGTGAACCCATCCTTATTGAATGTATGGCTGTACAGGGAACACACCTTCCACCTCAATACAAGACATTAAAAGCTCCAGGTGCTTGTACACCTTCCGCCTCTAACACTTAACTACTGAAAGTTCCAGGTGTGAACCCTTTTTTATTGATTGTATCGCCGTACAGCGAACACACCTTCCACCTCAATACAAGACATTAGAAGCTCCAGGTGCTTGTACACCTTCCACCTCTAACACTTAATACTGGAGGTTCCAGGTGTGAACCCTTATTGATTGTATCACCGTACAGGCAACACACATTCCACCTCAATACAAGACATTAGAAGCTCCAGGTGCGTGTACACCTTCCGCCTCTAACACTTAATACTGAAAGTTCCACGTGTGAACCCATCCTTATTGATTGTATCGCCATACAGGGAACACACCTTCCACCTCAGTACAAGACATTAGAAGCTCCAGGTGCGTGTACACCTTCCGCCTCTAACACTTAACTACTGAAAGTTCCAGGTGTGAACCCATCCTTATTGATTGTATCGCCGTACAGGGAACACACCTTCCACCTCAATACAAGACATTAGAAGCTCCAGGTGCTTGTACACCTTCCGCCTCTAACACTTAATACTGAAAGTTCCAGGTGTGAACCCATCCTTATTGATTGTATCGCCGTACAGGGTATACACCTTCCACCTCAATACAAGACATTAGAAGCTCCAGGTGCGTGTACACCTTCCGCCTCTAACACTTAATACTGAAAGTTCCAGGTGTGAACCCATCCTTATTGATTGTATCGCCGTACAGGGTATACACCTTCCACCTCAATACAAGACATTAGAAGCTCCAGGTGCGTGTACACCTTCCGCCTCTAACACTTAATACTGAAAGTTCCAGGTGTGAACCCATCCTTATTGATTGTATCGCCGTACAGGGTATACACCTTCCACCTCAGTACAAGACATTAGAAGCTCCAGGTGCTTGTACACCTTCCACCTCTTAACACTTAGTACTGGAGGTTCCAGGTGTGAACCCATCCTTATTGAATGTATGGCTGTACAGGGAATACACCAGGTGCGTGTACACCTTCCGCCTGCTCTAACACTTAATACTGGAGGTTCTAGGTGTGAACCCATCCTTATTGTACACCCTATCTATGCATTGGAATGCAACTAAATGTAATTGTATGCATAAGTCTATCCTATTGAAGCTGAGAAATGCAAGTGTGTAGGTTACAAGAAATGTAAGCAAATCGTGAAGCAAATCGGCGCGTGTAAATAGCGACCCGATGCGCGCGCGATTTCAGTCCGACATGTCGGCCGATTCGGAAAAAATCTGTGATCGCTTCACAGATTTTCGCGTGTCGGGCCCGATTTTAAGAACGAAAACGCAATCTGGACAAGAAATCACGCAAAACAAATTATATCTGCAGTATTTAAACTAACAACAACCTAAATAACCTATTGGATATCATTTGCTTTTCAAGAAGTTCTTAGCAGAAAAGTTTTGAAATAAAAAAAAAGTTCATGTACAATGCTTGCACTGTACAAAGAGCGCGCGCACGATTTGTCGTGGCCGACAAATCGGCCCGACAAATCGCAGCGTGTAAATAGGCCTTAAGAGGGTCGACTGATATTGTTAAATGATGTTGAACCTCCTGTTCTGAAGTGTCATCATCATCATCATCATCATCATCATCATCATCATCATCTTTATTTAAAAACACGGTAAACACATGAGGAATTAACAATTTAATATAAAACTACAACTTAATACGAAACTATGTATGAATTAATCTTCTATAATTTAAAAATATAGCTAACTATTAAAGAAAAGTAAACTAAAATAAAGCCTGTTTTACATGAATGCCGTGTCGGAATTAATTAAGAATAGTCGGAAATTAGTCAGAGATGTTGCTTGCCTAGCAGCTGAGGGTAGACTGTTCCAGAGGAACAGTAACCGTACCTTTTAGGGTCAAAATTTGTAGTTTGGTAACGCTTAGGGTACGAAAATCTAAAATGACCATCGTTAGAATTATCGCGGTACCTTTTAGGGTATTGAGCCAAAACATAGTTAGTAGCCAAAAATATAACAGAAATATGACATGTGTTGTTTTGAATTGGTACCTCTAAGGGGTAAAACTTCTTTTGAGCCACGCCCATCAAACGAGATTCCTGTATCTTTTAAAGTTTCCGACGAGGATCCCTGTCATTTTTATATGGGAGTCCCCTCCCCCGGGACAGGAGTCGAAGGAAAAACACAAATAGAATACCTTCTCGAGAGAGTAAATTATAACAATTACCTCACCCAGAAGACGCCATATTACTGAAGAAACTAATAATTGTATTGTATCATTAAATTCATCGACCAGCTGTAATGGTATTTTATCCGTTGTAAACGTTAACGGTTCAACGGTTAACTATCAAGTCATATTTGATACCCTTATAAAGTGATATGTTTGGTTCTAGTTTACAAAAGGAATTAATTTTTTCCTGTTTTCTACTGGAAAAGTAAACAGAACACTAGGAAGTCTAGACTACCGTCGCCAAGTAACAAAGCAGATTTTATAATCTGTTTTCGATTTTATTGAAGATATTGAACAAATGAACAAGGAAGTATTAATTGAACAGAGGGAAAGGTGACCAACGTCACAACTGAACGATTTAATTTTGAAAAAAAAGAAGACGCCACTGACGTAAAAATAACGTACAAGCAGATTCATTTCTACAGTTTTAAAATAGTATTATCATATAGTTAGGCAGCTACATCTCCCGTTAAACTTTTCCAGCTCACTCCACTCAATCCAGGCGTCGTCACTTTGTCATAGACCTACAAAAAATCTAGCAAAATAATGATGAAAATTGATATTTCCTGTGGCAACAAGGCGCAAACAAGGCTGATTAAATAGTTAGGAGGTATGACGTACGAAATAATTGGCTGCTTAGTCTTCCTGTACGTTTTCATAGGGACAAAATAATTATTTGAACGCCCGGCTGTCTGAAGAGGCTTGTTATTGCTAAACGATATCGATCCCGAGCACCCAACGAATCGTTTAATTTCGGTGGAAAAGCTATTCCAAAGGCCTCAGTCATCTCAAAAATTCGTAAATATATATATAATTGTACCCGGCGTAACTAATCGATCAAAATCGATCATCGGAAAGCTGATCGATAAATCGATATTAATCGATCAGATCGGTCGATTACTATCGATTAATATCGGTAATCGATAAAAATCGATAGTCACAACTTTTCCACTATCCAAACAGTATCGATTTTTATCGATTATTAACGAGAAGACCGTGGGCCCCAATAGCACTATAGACTCTGTTCGAATTACAGAGTTGTAATCAATTGTCAGCATGTCTCGATCGGTAGTGCACGGCCGTGTAGAGACAGCGAAAATGAAACCTCGTATACAGCACGGCAACAGGAGAACCATTTAATGATCCCAGAGGCAGATGGAGAGTTGGTGGTGGTGTTAAGCTCTCACATGTTGTTATCCTCGCCGTTACAGCAAGGACGTTCATAACAGGCTTAAGAAGCCTTGGTATTCATTGTTCTAAGACACGGGAATAAGGACTCATCATCGAAATTAATTAATAGAAATCGATAATAATCAATGAAAATCGATCAAAATCGATAAAATCGATAGTCACAACTGAAAATGGTATCAATTTTTATCGATTTCCGATAAAAATCGATTGATTAGAATCGATTAATATCGATTAACATCGATTTTATTGGGCTATCGATTTATCGATTAGTTACGCCGGGAATTGTATAGCGAGGCAGCTGCAATTTAAGGACGTTCGCGCCAATTGTTTATGCGCATCCTTACTGCGCACGCAATTCATGTCGCAACGCCATGCAACGTCATGCACGAGCGCGCGCGCAAAGGAAGAAATCTATTCACATCAAGGGATGGTAACCGTTGCCTTAACTTTGCTTTGATTTAACTCGCTTGGATGATCGGTGACCCCTATTTTTTTCTTCATATATCACTTTCTTTACCGATTATCTACACTTTGTGAAAAAAAGAAAAAAAAATCTGTCTCGTAGAAGTTTGATTTTTTTTTCATTTGTTTTATCCACGCGACGTCGAATTGCACTCATATCTCAGCTGTATGTTGTTTCCGAATGCCCTCTTTAAAGGGTTAACTCATTTAAAGGTTGAAAACAGTTCGAACTATTTACGAATCAGGCCCACTTAGATAACATTTGAATATAATAGTTTCTCCCCAGCGATTCATCTTTAATATTGTTTAACTAAAAGCCATGGACACCATACCCTGGGTGCCAGAGGTTTTTATTTTTTAGTGAAAACGGCGAGTTTGAGCGGCGAAGCCGCGACTACGAGGCGCAACGCGCCGAGAAAAAATAAAAACCTCTGGGCACTCGAGTACACAACCTCATTTCCATGCGATTTGTGGATCGGATATCTCGCCAAACCGGTTTTAAACCTTGGGGACCAACGCGTGTCTGTTTGTTGACATTAAGGGCCTGTTTACATGAGGTAGGGTGCCCCTAGGGTGTAGGGCCAACTCTCTTTGTTTTCTTTTCCCTGGAGGTTTTCAAACAAAGAGAGTTGGCCCTACACCCTAGGGGCACCCTACCTCATGTAAACAGGGCCTAAATCTGGTTACAATATTCCGCGGTCGAGACAGAAATATTAAATCAAATCCACTCCAGTGGAAAAGATACATCGATGATATTTCACTGTAGATTGTTGAGAAAAAGGAGACAGAAGATTTTATTGTCCTTGCAAACAAACATTTATCTCAGACAAAGAAGTAAACTTTCTGGATACAACCGTTTTCAATGGCGAGAGATTTAACAAACAAAGAATCCTTGATATCCGCACGCAATTAATCCAGTACACCTATTTCTCTTCCTGTCACCTACCAGTGGTCAGCGAAATCGTTCAGCGAGAATACCTGCAGCTCCAATGCACGCCACCGTGCTAGAGATAAAAATTTTCCTCGTTCAAACAAAACTTTAAAGGTCACACTCCACGATAACACGAATTAATAAGTCGTGTCTGGCCTGTCAACACCTCTTTTCAAGACATCCTTGCGCTGAATAAATTTCAACAGCGCTTCTTTCTGAACTGGCTTTAGTTCTCTGATATTTTGAAAATTTGGATACTAAAGAGTAATCCACAGCGTTTCTTAAAGATCGCAAAAAGCTGCAATCTCTATCTACGTACGCCATTAATTGTTTGTGTGGCTTCACTTTGGGAAACCGGTTTTTCACGCGCCCGTGGCGAATTGTTTTGGGCCAGCCAATCGAAGTAGCTGTTGTATCATTAACTCCCGGTAGAGTCTGGAAACAAGTAGGAGTAACCAATCAGCGACCTAGTTCAGATTCTGAACTAGATCCTCGCATGGAAATGAGGTTGTATATTCGAGTGACCAGAGGTCCGTCTCGCGAGCTTCTTCTGACCGTTTATGCGGTTAATTTCACTCATGATAGAACGGACACCATGTCATGTTACAAGGACTAACTTTTCAAAAACAGGGTATATTTCTACACACTATATCTCTTAAATCAAACCGGGGACCCCCAATTTTTTTTGCATTTCTGACATCAGTAACTCATTATCAAACCGTAGCATAAGTTTGAAAAAAACCTGTCTTGTAGAAGGTTTTCTAGACTTGCCACAAGTCGACCTCACGAGTTTCACAGAAGCGAATCGAAGCGAGCTTTTGAGGCCGCGAAGCGGCCGAGCGAGCGACGAAGTCGCGAGAGGTCGACTTGTCTCGCTTGAAGGGTTTTCATTTTCGTTTCGCGCCAAAATGGGGAGTGGCGTCACTGGCGTGGCTTGCAACTGGCGTCTCCATGACTTGACGTATTGATTTTTTTCAATAAAGTCCTTCGTTTTATATTTATGGCCTGCCGGCCGCTTCGCTCGCTTAACTGTGAAACTCATGAGTTTGATTTGTAGCAAGTCTAGTATTTTTTAATTTATTGATTCAACCCCGACCAAAACAATCGAACGTGTGTGCGTTTCGCCTACATCGAAAGACCAAGTTTGTTTACTTTGTGCAAACGTTATCACAACGAAAGTTAACGACATCGGGTGGGCGAAAAACAACAAATCTTGTTTAAATCTCGAGTTGATAGTTGGAAAGGAGATCTCCAGTGACGAAGGTTATTTGAAAAGCATCTTGTGCCGAAACTGTGCAGACAGAAACCCTAGTTCGGAAGCTTCATGAAGTCCGAGAAAGCTTCGAATCGTCAAGGAAGGCCATCGCAGCAGAGAAAGGAGGGATAACTTCCGTAAACAGGCTAGCACACACTGCAGATCCTGATCGTGATACGCACGAGCGATGAAGAAATTCGCAGCAACAAGAGAGAGTTGAAAGAGAGTTGTTTGTAGCGAGTGATGATCGCTCTTCGACCGGCACTTCGACCGCGGTGCTACGATCCAGAGAGGCAACAACACAAGTGGACTTCGGGGATTTCCATCAGGAAGAGAGCATTTTAACCGAGGTTAGTTTGAAAAAAATATTCATGGTTATGATTTGCCAGGAAAAACCGGACTCGATAGATTTATCTTCAGGAGCTGCAAGCGAGTCACGTTTCATTGCGCCAATACCTTGTCCCAAGGGCTACTCTGATTGGTCTAAGCGCAGCGACCCGTTTTTGGGTGGGTCGCTAAAAATGGCGCCAATCAAGTGTGAAAAGTCCCTCGTCAGGCGGGCTTTTATACGAGGGACTTTATTGAAAGTCTAAAGGTTTTCGCACGAACGTCAATATTTCAGCTGCTTACGTGAGTCAGCACGTGCAGAGTTTTGAGAAAAACAAACGTGGCGCCTATTCAGCGATCATTTTATTTTGCTCAGCGTGGATCGCGAAAGTGTTGTTTTTCGTCTTAAAATCAAACAATTTGTTGTTCGTAAAAATGTTTGTTGAATCAATAGATAATTTATAGAACCATTGAAGAAATACACTTCCTTTTTGGTCATTTTTGTCTTTGGATCGAGAACTCAGTGAAATGCAACGCATGCACAGTTGACCAAAAAATTGTGACTGGATATTTTAGCGACTTTCCTCGGAAATGTACTGATTTCTACGGAACCACTCGTTAGAATTTCACGAAATTTGGCACGATAATAGTTCCGAATATGCCGAACTCACCTGCCATCAGAAATTTGAAATCTAACAGATGAGATTTTTACAAAACGCAAACATATTAACCACAAATTACGGAAGATCCCTCTGTTAAATTACATGAGACCAGGTTAACATGCGAATATTTTTACGAGTTTACTGGAGACAAATGATGGACAAAATCTAACGACTAGATTTTCTGAAAATAAACGAAAACAAATATTGCAGGCTGATTTACAATCCACCGACCGTGTTGCCATGGCAACACCCTAAAGGCTCAACAAAAATATCAAAATATATAGCCTGTTGCTTAATCGTATGCCTTACCAATTTTGGGGGCTCAGACGTTAGTAGTTTTAAAATGACAATGAATGACGCATAGGTACAGTGAAACTGTGTTCAGCCACCTTAATGAATTTTGCAATGGAAGTCATCTCTCGTTATATTGCATGTTTCAGGACGCAAAAACACACACTTTAGAGTTAAAACTCTGAAACAAATAATGAAGCGGTTTATGCCGGATAATAAGCTACAAGTATTAAGTGGGTTGTCATTAAACGATATTAGTCCATGCACCTGCTGTGTTAGTACGAGTGGTACGACACACGTTAAGTTGGTTGTTAGAGTTCCGCTTTCATAAAACGTTTCACTAATGAAATAGCAAAAGAAAAACAACTAAGAATGCAATACCCCGGCCGATCAAGAAAAAAGTCAATCCCAAGTCATTGCCCGATCGTATCACGTGTTTTTTTTTCGTTCATAACTGACATCATTATTCTATTTCTTTTGCACACCTGGGCAGTACAAGGTGTTTGCAGTACAATTAGTGGCTCTTAGGCCTTGATTTTTCTTCTTTTAAATTGTATTTTTATTGAAATTTTTGTAATAATTTTTATGATCGAGCGTTTTTAACTATTACTTGGCTTGAGATTGACACGGGGTGACTATACTCCCTACGTTATCGACAGTAAATAAATTATTCTATTCTATTCGTCGCTTTCATAAGGCGACTTGTTGGCAAGTGAATTAAAATCCTAACGCAAGTAAAACTGACGAAATTAATTTTTTCTCTTGGTACCTTTCAGGAATTCATTTCAAAATTTCTGACGAGCATCTCTGTCAATTTTATATGGCTACAAGAGACTCTTGGAGTTTGGTCACTAGGCGACAATGCGATGAATGACAGACAGGTTACAAAATAACAACACTGTTTTATTTTTCATTGTAAAATGTGTGTTGCAGTAACACTCTTCTCTTTAGCTGAGGTTAATGTAAACATTTTACAGAATACTTCATAAAATCATCTGTCAAAGAGACTTCATGTCCATGCAGATATTTATGTCAGATGTTAGTTGTGCACCACATGAAGGGTTCTTTTAATAAGCATGTCATACATGAACTGTCAAATTATTACATGTAACATATACATGTAACGTGTCAACAGACAAGATAATTCGGATCGGTTCTTTATAATTATATTGTCAGTGACTTGGAAAAATAAGACGACAATCAATATGATGTTAGTTTTAATAAACTAAATTTGGAATCCTTCCTTCCTTGCACCAGTGTCCAGAAACCAGACATTTTCTGCACTTTAAAAAAATGCCATAACTGGGATTTATGGCCCTGTCACACTATTGCGTATCGTACTAGCGTATGCCAGCGTATGAAAAAATATCACTCTTACGTTGGTATACGCTGACATACGCAAGGGGTACGTTAGGCATAGGTTGTATACGTTTCAAGCATGGTCGCATACGGTGGCATACGCTGGCATACGTCCGAATACGCACAAAACTTTTAAGCATGCTTAAAAATTTTGTGCGTATTCGGACGTATGGTTTATACGCTAAGCATACGCTAGGCATACGCTGAATACGCGAGAGTTGCGCTGAAGGTACGTTACTCATAGGTCAAGAACGCTGGTGATACGCTGTATTTTCAAGGGAATTTTGTGCGTATGAAAATTATTTTATGAATTTTCATACGCAACTAATACGTTTCTTTAATACGCAATAGTGTGACAGGGCCTTTAAACCCTTTCATTTCAACTCATAGATCTAAATATTACAGTTAAAGTCACAACACAAACTTTCAGCATTGTTATGACATAGAAGAGCTTTAAAGGAAAATGATATTTTACAAGGCCGAATCAATCATTAGACAATAACAAAAAGTTCACAGGTCTGGGCGCACTCCAAAGCCAGGACCTTTGGGTGGCTCTGTGAGTGACGTCAGTCCGCCAGCAGGCTCACAGGAAAACCGACCACTCCTGAAAGAGGAAAACCCTAAATTAATATTTAAGGGGAACAAAATGGTATCGTATTTGGTTGTTTACAGTCAACTCTCTCTCAAAGCTTCATTCGATTGTGACTTATATCCAGCTAGGACAGTGGGATCAGTAATGGAGATAGCATCATATGTTTGGTGATGAACAGAAAGGACAGAAAGATAGCAAATATAGACTGTCAATTATGGAGACATCACATGTTATGTAGTTGTAACTTTTGAGTCTGTTGATGAAATCCTATGGTGTGACCATTCAAATGAAACCTCTTCAGCAGTACTTTTTCTTGGTACCATTTGTTCTAACTTTTGAGTCTGTGGATGAAATCCTATGATGTGACCATTCAAACGTAATCTCTTCAGCAGTACTTTTGCATGGTACCATTTGTTCTAACAGTTAAACTTCTGAGTCTGTAGATGAAATCGTATGGTGTGACCATTCAAATGTAACCTCTTCAGCAGTACTTTTTCTTGGTACCATTTGTTCTAACTTTTAAGTCTGTGGATGAAATCCTATGATGTGACCATTCAAACGTAATCTCTTCAGCAGTACTTTTGCATGGTACCATTTGTTCTAACAGTTAAACTTCTGAGTCTGTAGATGAAATCGTATGGTGTGACCATTCAAATGTAACCTCTTCAGCAGTACTTTTTCTTGGTACCATTTGTTCTAACTTTTGAGTCTGTGGATGAAATCCTACGGTGTGACCATTAAATCACTGACACACAAATGACAAACAGTTTATGCAAAGCTCATGATTTATAACAAAGAAGAGCACAATCTATGCACCTTATTGATTTTAAAGATGACAGTGTCAAGATGAGTACCACTTTATTCATATACCCCTCTACAAAATATGATGTGGATTAACAAAAAGATAATAATTCTAATATTTCAAAGAAAACATAAGGCATTTTTACCTAGGCCCTGCTTTTGGAGTTCTTCCAGCAATGAGATCATCAATAATTTCTTCAGTGTCCTTAGCAGAGAGATCCTCCTGTAAAATTTTAAGAGAGAGTTAACTCTCAAGTGTTGCTAGCACCAAGTCAGTGGGCAAAAATGCATGGGAACAAAGTTTTGTTCGAACAGATCAGAACTGTATTTTGAATAATATTTACAATGCATATCCATACAGTTCTGTCGTTCATATTTTATACTTATTACTTTACTATTAGTCAATTCTCTACAAAAAAAAAATTAGTCACGCTTTAGCCAATTAGATGTACCTGCTGTGGATAAATATTATAAATATTAAATGTATGAATAGATAAAGAAATAAAGAAAAAAGAAATCAGGAAAGGGGAAGATGAAAGTTAAGACTCAAAAAGTGGGGGAAACCCTACTGACTGAATAAAAAGCTACAGGTACATTCACTACTTACATAGTAATTGTCATTAATCTGCATCATTGGTGCATTAACACAGGCACCTAGGCACTCCACAGAGCCCAGAGTAAACATTCCATCTTTAGTTGTCTCACCTATCTTGATTCCTGTAATATTCAACACCAGACTGCATTACTAATCTTATTATGGTGAGAGCTTGTAAAAATAAACGTTGGAAGTGATTAGCTAATACCCAGGGTTGGATTTTCCCAAAATGCCCACGGATATTATGAGTGATGTTAATGCCTGGCTGGAAAATTGCGACCAACAGTGTGGCAAATAATAAACTTAATAATAACCATAAAATTAAACTTCTTAATAACTCTGACTAGTTTGGGACCATACTGGGAGAATATCGCCCAGTCACTGTCTTGTACGGACCTTTCTTTGCTCAGTCTGTACCAGAAGAACTTGGGCATTTATTCTCCCAGAATGACCTTCATGCTTGGTTAATAAGAAGTAATTAATAACAATCATAACTTTCAATTGAAGGTTTGGGGGCATATCCAGCCTATGTTGCTTTTGAGGTCGCTTTTTATTTTTCTCGTTCAGATTTGTCCATTTTTGGTATGTACAGTAAACTACAAATTAGTTGCAAAACATTGTTCAGATTTTTGTTGTTGTTTTTTTCCCCTCGCTTTCGAGAATTAACGTATGCCAAAAAAAAAAAAAAAAAATTGCATGCCCGCTCAAAAAAAAAAATGAATCCCAAGGTTTACCCGAATTTCTTGATTTTATGCCGATTTTTCACTTCAGATGGCCAAGTTTGGTCCTGTACCGCTAAATCCCGCTCAAGAAAAATAAATCCCGAAGTTCATTCCCTCAAAATAGCTTCATTTTTATCACCAATGGTCAGCCACTTAGATTCTTGCCATCACCCTTTATTCTTACGGACCTCTTTTAGGAAGCACTCCCGGTCCTCCGCTGCCGGCTCATAGTCTTTGCCCGCCTTACTGAATTTCACCCGGCCACAGAACTCACTTTCAGCCGCCCAAAGCTGCACATGTATTTCAACCTCCCACGCGACCACGCAAAGCCGACCTAGGTGCCACTGTCGCACCGCATGTTGGGATATCAATGGCGAGAACGAAAATGGAATGTCCGCCAAACGAAATATGGAAAATATTGTAAGTCTCGAAGCACTCAAGTCGGATATCGGGCATTTCGACCACGACACGGGATGGAAAATGGCCCACAACTCACAACACTGCCCCTTTTCTGATCCAAAGTGATTCCTGACTTTCCCGTCGGCTTGTCTTGCCCACCAAGGCCATTTCCACCTCAAGTGCTGAAATAATAGCACTTCGGATACGAGGTACGACAAGCCCGTGGACATGACTTGTTCCTTTGAGAGGTGCCAGAGACTTACGGATTTCCGGACTTAATGATGTCCTTCAATCACCGGACGGGGCTTAAACATATTGGCTTATACACACGCTACAGACGATGTGTTTGCAGAGCAAGCTCGCGATCAATAAGTGAGCCAGGCGTAAGTAAATAATGGTATTTTTGTTCATGTCGTTGGCACGAGTCAGGAGTATTGCGGTCACATATTCCCACAGCCAATCTGCTGGAATGGCGTCGAAAATTACGTTCTGAATGTAAACGACCACTAGAAGGCCAGAACTCTTCCCTTTGCAGGTGAAATTACATGTAGTCCAGTTTCTTAGGATTAGTGCAAATTCGACACGGGTTTGTGATATTATTTGTTGTACGATAAAATTAGGCAAATCTGAGCGAGCAAAAAAGTAAAAGCGCTCAAAAAGCAACATAGGCTGGTTATGCCCCGGGCCCTTCAATTGGTGAAACTGTCAATAATATCATTACCTAACTTCTTTGTTATAATGTCCACCACCATATCAGAATCTCTCAGCTGGCAGGGTGTTGTCGTGCACACTTGAATATGATATTTTCCAACAGGCTCCCTGAAAGCAACACAAGTGCAGTTTGAGACTTGATAATGTACACCCTGATGGAAGCATGGTGGTCTTCTATATAATTATCCAGCAACATGTTTTAGAATGAATAATCCATTTAGTTATGGATGGATAATATCCAATCAGTTGATAAGGGAGTAGTAATAATGACAAACAAACCTGTTAAACATGGTATAAAAAGTCGCCACTTCATACACTCTCATTTTCGGCATCTCCAACATATCAGCAACATAATTCATTGCTGATATTGGCAACCAACCTGAGGAACAAAATACAGTTAGCACTTAAAAGTAAATTACTAGTTGCATCTGGTCTCGCACACTACGTGAATTGTGTAGTGCATGACGCAATTCAAATGCCAAGCTCTAACCAACGGTGCCCTTTGTTTTTCAGTATTTCAAACAATGAAATTTGGTATTTTTCATGAATTTTGATTTCAGAAGTGGAAGGGTTATAAGCTAAGGTGTATTAATACCATGTTGTCTTTGTGCGAGATCTAGTAAGGGTATAACAGCAGCTGTCTTGTGCCCTATGGGGTAGTTATCCATGATCACTTTAGCTCTCTGAAACAACAACAACAGAAAAAAACAATATTATGCTCGTGAGTTTTTTTTTCATGCCTCAAAATCCTCAAGTTAAAATGCCTACAAGTTGAAACTAGCCTTCCACACAACCATTATTTATCACATAATGCTTCTCTCCACTAAAGAAGCATTGCATGAGAATCCAAATGATGGCTGCTTAGGAGAGTCCTAAGTTGACACTGCACTTGCACCAATAAACTCTAAAATAGGCAAATTGGTTAAGGATTGGCTAAGTGCTTATTTTGTACATTTTTTTGGTACAACCTTTCTGGTCTCCTCAAGCACTTTTCTTAACCCTCGGATTTTTTCAAGAGCATTTTTTGTTGGTACATGCCATCTTCAGTAGCTGTTTGTTTATCCTTTTGACACATTTTGGTAAAGTTTGGCAACACCCGGTTGCTATGGTAACAAGATATCATGTCATCAGTAGCAAGAGGTCAAGCCATTTTTTTTAATAAAAATGCGTTTTTTTGTCCTTTTTTTAGTGAAATATTGTAACATTGCAAAAACCCAAGGGGGGGGGGGGGGGGGGGTATAAGTTTGTGCGTACGTCCGAGGGTTAAGATAAACCTATGAGGTAATACACCTTAAACACATTGGCATCTTTTGTTTACTGACCTCAAGATTTTTCTGGGAAAGTTCAAATGGAGTATCTGCATTATTCTCTGGTGTATCCCGGTGCTGAAAAGAAAAGGTCATGGAACATTAGTATTTCTATAGTAACGTTCATGTATTTGACTCTTTCCTTTATTTCTTGGAGTTCTCTAATTAGCACATTAGCACATTAGGTCTTCCAGCGAGCAATATTTGAATTAATCACCTCCCTCGATTAATCGCTTCCCCCGAACAATCGTCTCCCTTTGGAGACAAAAAATTAATAGTCGCCCCCCAGCCCCCTGAGGAAATATGGTACATTTGTTTGTGTAATGGGTTGAAGCAGAACTGCTTGGTGTCTAGCCTATTCGAGACATTAAAAAGCAGCATGTGAATGAGCAGGGTAAACAAGGCAACAATGGGGAGAGGGGGTTCCCCTACACCTCGCTCTCTTTCATGCCTATCCCCCTCCATCAGCACTTGCAACATTTTTCCTCCTGCATGCTGCCTATCCTTTGCTCCCCACTATCTGAATACCTGGAGCAGGCTATGCTAGTTGGTGCCTTATAGGTGTTGGCTGTGATGGAAGCAGTGTACAACGGAAGAGAAGAGAACATCACATCACACCTACAGTTGACAACATGTTGTCGTAAAACTGCAGTCAATGAGTCCACGGGTACCATATTTTCAAAGCTTGATCTTAACCATGGTTATCATTATGGTTATTGCCAATGTCACTGGAAGTGTAATTGAATACATATGATTGCATTGAATAAAGTATTAGTTTTATCTACACATGCTCTGAGTAAGATGTGTTACAATCCTGGACGTACACAATCATATACGGTACAGCTACATGTCCAAGATTGAACAGAACTTGTACCGGTATGAGTTTTGTGCTGGTATCATGTGAAAACAAATACGGGGCCAAAAGAGGGAGCTGGGGTGAAAGCTAAATTGCAGAATTTCGAATACCTCACCACTTATTTGCATCTTGTTGAATAACAAAAGTGCCTATTGTGTTATGCGTCGTTCTACAAAGCATTTCAACACATGTAAATGAAGTGGTCAGAAGTGACAGGGTATTCTGCAGCTACTCCGGGATGAACTAGCACCGGTATGAAGGTCATACTGGTATCATGTAAGCAGTCACTAACACAAAACAAAACAGTCCTTTTGCAAATTTTGTTGCATAACAGATCATTAATTTTGTAACACCAACGTGAACAAGTCACATGAAAAGAGCCAGTTATAGGCCAGTTACCATTGTAGTTCTAGGCTGCACGTTCAACTTGCTGCCAATAACTTTTTAATGTAAACTTACCACAAATAGTTTATCTGACATCAGTGGAAGCGCACGATGAAAACATCTTGAGCCCACGCTTGTGCCTGATTGTTGACCGGCCTGAAATTCGTACTGTTTGACATTAGGCTGGTGTTTGTTTTAGTAAATTCGGTGCACAGGAATTTGAACAGTTTTTTTTCTATAAATATTTCTTCACTTACCTTTCCAACAGCACGCAAAAACGAGAAAGATTTTGTCAAAGTTCTCCAACTCGACAACATGGCGACTACTTTCAAGAACCGTTTGGCCAGCGGCAATTACTGTAAACGATAATGAGGTCGTGTAATACCACACAAAATGTCTTCTCGAAGTGACACGAGACGAGTTCTTTTCACAATTTTCCATATGCACAGTTGTCAGTCTCTAGCAATACTCACATTTTTAATAATACTGAAGTTAAGTAATTTTGACAGAGATATATTGTGTACTTTGTATTATTTTAGCGAAGCTTTATACGTACAGAATTACAGATGGGTATCTTTGAGGGTCATACATGTAGCATAGCGTATTATTAACGTAGTGCGTACTGAGCCGCTGTTTGCAGTTATGCGAGATCCCTAGTGTAAACAAACATATGGCCGTATTAAAGATGAGTGCGAAGGAAAACACTGGCTAATGAAGAGCCAAGCGAGGGAAGGGCGGGGTGCTTTATGTGCGTAGCCAGCGTAGGGCATTAAAGACATTAAACATTCGAGGCACTACAAGCCGCACATCTGGTAGTGTCTGTTTATAGTCGTAAATAAATCAGGAAAAGTATTAAACACAGTCACGCTTTTCCATGCTTTATACTCGGATATAGCCTGGAACAACTTTATCGGGGTTTTTATCCCCCCTTTTCCCCGTCATCTCTCTCCTCTCAAGCTACCGGGGATGAAGAAAAGTACCCCAGGGATCGCGTTTGACCCTTTCTTGCCGATCGTGAGACACAAGGAAACAACAATGCACCCAAAGACGATACGTTATTTGACTTTCATTTAATTCTATTGAAGATTCGAAAACCTACGCCCTACTCACCTATCACAGGTGTTGAGAATCACAAAAAGCGTGAAATGATCAGTCGCAGTTATTAGAAAAATGGACATTATGCCTTCCAGAGAGCCTCCACCATCACGTTCCCACAATCAGGCCACCACAGGGTCCCGAAGTTCTGGTCGATTAACGCAACAGGACCAAATACATGGCCGGAGGTGGGATAGCCTCCTACGCAGACGTCCTTAGGGCTCGTCACGACGTCTGCGTAGGAGGCTAGAGGTGGGAGGGTTTGAAGGAAATTGACTAATAACCGCGAAACGATCACAGTTCTCGAAATTAACAGCTGAGAGACGCGGGCTTCTTATATTGAAAGGTGACTGTTGAATTTTGGCTGATTATTTAAATTATAACTAAAAACGATAAAATAAGAGTCACTATCCAGTTGTTCTGGTGAGAATCCATAGTACGGGCCTTAGATTTATGCACTTTTCAGCGGCTATAAGCACATGTAGGCAGACATCGCAAGGGATTTGCACGCTACAAGTTGTCGTTATAATAGTAATGCTACTTTGTTAACTGTGCTAATTCTTAAATGATGCGTTTTCAATTCGACACACGAGAAGAAACATACGTTAGTTCCTAGAGTTAAAATGTTAGGCCCGGTTCAGACGCCGAACTTTTCATGAGCCGAACCTAATACCTTGAATTAAGTACATGAAAAGTTCGGCGTCTGAATCAGTTAAGAACGGCTATTTGAATTAAGAACGGCTCAGCCGTTCTTTCCGCCTGGCTCAGCCGGGAATATCGGCTTTGGAACGGCTTTGATTCAGACGCCGAACTTTTCATGAGCCGAACAAGTTCGGCTCATGAAAAGTTCGGCGTCTGAACCGGGCCTTACACTGTCATTTCAAGTTCAAATATTCGTCCATGTGCATGTACACTTCATTTTGTCTGCTCACATGCTGCTTTATGCGCATGCTCGCTGACGCAGTAAAAATTGAGTTTTTCTAGAAAGTGATCCCAGCATTCTTTGCCGGCAGGTCTGGTGAAATACTCTGAAGGAGCTTTGATGACGACATTTTTCCAAATAAGGTCACGAGCAGCGCCACTCCGTAACCAGTTGCTCTCTCGCCCTGCAAAAGACAAATGTTCAAAAATGTGTCACTCAGAATAGATTTGCTAAGTCCGGGCAAAAAGTTAAAAGACAACCATTGCAATACAGCCTTGCGCGCTCGTTCACATTAATGAAAGCATGCACATTAATGCAAGCATACTTTCACTTGAATGTACTTGCGTTCGGGTGGCCAAATAGTAAAAAAAAAACATGCGCCTTCTTGCGGACAAATTAAAGTTCATCAGAAGTGAACGTACAACCTCGTTCCCAGGGTCTCTCATCATCCCGCCCCCTGGAGCGGAAAGATGAGAGACCCTGGGAACGAGGTTGGTGAACGTAAGGTGTTGCAAGACATTACAAGTAGACGCAAGTCACCGGCAAACGGATTCAAAGTTATCACAAATTGGAAACATCTAATAATTTCCGAGTCCGTTTGGCCAGGGACTAAAACTAAGGCATTTTTGTTGTCAGGAGATTGATTTTAGTTTCTATTTCTTACCATGTGAACTGGAGAGGCCATGTCGACATGAAGCCAGCTGCCGGGGTAATCAAATCCTAGATGAGAACCTAAAAATGCAATAAAAACGCATCATGTAATTAATCGCATACGGGCAAATGGTGTTGTGTTGCCGGGAAGAGCGAAATAAATTGGCAATACGAGATTTCAGATCTGATTTTTGCCACCAGGCCAATACAGAAATTGAATTTAACGTAACAATAGACTGCTAGCAGTCCCTTTCTGGATAGTCGAGCGGGCGAGAAAATCGACTGAGCAAACGAAAGCAATGCTACACCGTGCTGACGAGTTCCAATAAGAACGAAACAGCTGTCCACGGTTGCAACCCTACTTCATCAGTTTCTGTCGTATTGGTGTCTCGCAAAGTCGACTTTTTTACGTAGTCAGATCAGCCTTGCAGTTTATTGTATGTTTGTTCATTTTTTGGCTGATTAGGTCTCAGCCACATCCTACGTATACATACAGTTATACGTATACTGTTAGCAGCATTATTGTTTGCGGTCTTTTACAAATTTTACTTTTAAAGCAACGCGAGCCGAATAAAGGGGTACTGGGGAAGGGGCAGGAAGAGAAATCTCCCGCCTCTCTACCAGTTTCCCCTCGGCTCGTTCGCTCGCTCCAGTCTTGCCGAACTTGTTTCCTGCTCGACTGACCGAAATGGGACAGCTTGCAGTCTGCGTAACAAAGTGTACACCTTTGAGTGGAAACTGTACATACCAATAAAAAGACCAGCACATGATACTTGAGCATTATCACGGTTCTATATTAAAAACAGAAAGCTTTCAATTAGCTTATCACAAGACAGTGACCTGACAGTAGAGAGTGGTTCTGTTATGGAGGCCTATGGCTGTCTAAAACCTCAACTGTATTAAAAATATCTGGCAAATGGTAGCCTGCATGCAGATGATGCACATGGCAAGTGTGGGAAATCATGCAAGCAGTGCCAAGCATGGGAAAGCTTGCAACTGGTGCTTAAAGGTTATAAAAAGTTACCTTATACAGAGAAACCGTGCTTACAGAGAATTTAGAAAGTTAAAAGTCATTTATGTAGGACAAACCTGGACGGAATTCTTCATATCTGCTAAGGCACTTGAAAATTCGGAAAAATGAAGCTCTGGACAGTAAGGTACAGGAAACTGCAAAGATCATCAAAAAATGTCACAGTTAGGGGGCTTTGAGGTGGACAGGGTCAAGCCAAGCGCTTCATTAATTAATGGACTCACAATCAATGCCAGATGTTGTTTCCATTTGTCCAAAGCCCAAGCCAAACAGAGATGTAAATGGTCCCAAGATTTTTTAAATGCAAACAGATTTGTGTTGGGTGGTGAAACAGACTTGCACGTACAGAAGATGCTTGCAAGTTGTGAAAAAGCTTGACTTACATCTGTGTTGGGAAAGGGGGGAGGGGGGAGGAGGGAAGGAAGGAGGGGGAGGAGGGGAGAGGAGGGGGAGGAGTGGGGTGGGGGGTTCTGGGCTTCCCACTTCCCATGCAAAATGCACAGTTCCTGGAACTAAAAGATATCCTGGGGGAGGGGTGGGGGGGGGGGGGGTTGGGGTTAAACTAAAAAACCTTCCATGTCTTCAGCAATCCAGCCGATTCGCATATAATTAACCGCATATAAGCGAGTCTAATTAACATCAAATTACCGCATGTAAGCGGTTAAAGTAGGCCCAATTCACCTACTAAGAAACAGCAAAAATAGAGCTGACCTCAAAATGGCTTTCACTTGAACATTTTACATAAAGTAAAACTCCTTTTTTTAGTAAAAGAAAGAAAAAGATCAGAAGGGTGCATGCCTCGAACCCGAGTCGTTTGCTTCATAACTAATACCCATATCCACTACACCAACGAGGGCTAGCTGACAGGAACCAGAATTTTTAACATATTTATAGAGTTACTCACAACCATAAATGAAAGCTAACCATTTTCAAATCAGTGCTTAACCCTTAATACTGCAGATCAGTGCTAAACTGGAGCTCTTTTCTCTCAGTTCTGTATCTAACGTCAGTAATATAAAGAATACTACTGTTAGGTAAATAGGGCCTATGTTACTGCTTGCATGCGGTAATTTGATGTTAATTAGACCCGCTTATATGCGGTTAATTATACGCGAATCGGGTGAGCAATCACCCTCGTCACTGTTGTGGGTACTGGCAGATAGTCTAAATATGGTGACATCATAATGATGTCAATAAGTCGTGTTACTTAGCAACAGCTTTGATGAGAATTGTGGTTCAAGGTCTACTCACCACCAAGTCTCCACTGGCTTTTCCTGCTGCTGAGCAAGCTGGTTCCCATGCCGCCTCATTGGTTAAAAGGGACGCATGGTATCTTCCTGTCGCAACCCCCTGGGCACCAGTCAAAGTGGCCATGTCTAAAATGACATCAGCATGCAGGTCTTTCTTTGCATATGCAACCTTCAGACAAGATATACATGTAATTAACAATGTTTTTAATACTATTTCAGTTGGTCAGGAAATTCCATCCTTATGGAAAAGCAATAAAGCACTTGCTCATTCCATTTAAAAAAAGGACATTACAAGGACTGGTTTTAAAGAAGAAACAAATCGGGTTTTAAAGGGAAATGAAGCAAGGCAAGGCATTTTCATTTTTAACCAAACAAAGATGTAAGCCACATCTTGGCAGGAAGATCACGATGCTGTCATCTTCTGATCTCATTTTTAGAAATTAATTAGATTCAGATTTGTGTGCAAACAGTGCAGGGCAATCATATAAAATAAATGTTAGCAAACTAATCTTACCCCATCTCCCAGTACTAAACGCCCTTCAGCATCTGTATTGTTAACTTCAACAGTTCTAAAAGAGAACAAATTGAAAACCAAATTAGTGGTCCCCTCATAGATATACTAGCAGGTAGGTACAAGCCATTCAAATGTTTGAAATGCTATATGTTAAATAGAACTGAAAGTGGCCTTGGAGAAAGGGGGATGGGATGGCAGATGAAAGGGGAGCAGGAAGCATAATTTCCAAGATATTTGACTTCTAGTAAAATGGTCATGTTGGTCCATTTTCAAAAGTAAGATGTCAGAGAGGAACTGGGAGTAAAGAATATAGGATGTCACGTGGAAGGGACAGACTGAGACCCCTCAGTCAAACATGGCTACTGATAGAGAAACAGAAGATAATGATACTGTCAAACAACACTTACTTTCCTGAATATAATGTCAATATGTCGTCAGGTCTCGTAGCCTGAGGACCCACTGCATTTTCAGCCATGCAGAACAGTGCATGAAGATTCTCACTGAAACCCTAAATGGAATTAACAGGGAAACACGTTTGTGAAAAAGATTAAGTTGCAAATATCACAAAATACACAGTTAACTTAGAATAATTTGTGCAGGAAATTCCATGGGTTTAAGATTTCGCTTGTACTGTAAGTATACTGTGTTGTTAACAGTAGGAAACATATGACCTGTAATAAGGGAGAATTGATATTTTGATCATGTCGTAGGTATCAACAGATAACTAACCTGTTTGACAGCTGCTCTAAAAGCTCCCAGAATGCCTGCTGCTCCACCACAATCTCTCTTCATTCCAAGCATGGATGTCTACAAACATAAGATAAATATTATTGCCTTTAGGGCCTGATTATATGAGCTGGGCTGGCCTGGTTTGCCAAGATGGCTTTCAGCCTGGTACTACATAAGGTGAGCCAGCCTGGGCGAGAACTAAATTTAGCATCAACGTTTTTGGCTGAAAGTTGTTGTTTTGAAAATGGAGACAAAGCATAGAATGGTTTAACTAAGGATTTTTTCAGCATTTTGGTTCATTTTCTTTGAGCTTTTAGAACTACACAGTCTTGTGTACAGGTACCTCTTTACATAATTTAAAAAGAATAATGTCAATTTATAGGTGAGCAGGTTTGCTCTGATACAATTTTTTTTGCAGTCCTGGTTAGCCGGGCTGACCAGTAAACACGATTATATGGATCATTTTCATTTTCATTTTCATCGTGATTCTGGGAGCCCAACAAACCAGGCCAGCCTGGCTCATGTAATCCATCCATGTCCAATACACTCCACTAGATTCCAGTCGTCAAATCTTAAGTCCACTGGAGTTACCCAAAGTCTATTTGTGAAATGAAACCGGAAGTCTAAACAGTTTAACTTCGGGGAGGGTAGAAAAATCGTCCAATGGAATCCATCGGAATCCACTGGAGACGCATCGAGTCCACTGGAGTTACCGGAAGTCTAGTCCAGAAATGAAACCGGAAGTCCAAACAGTTTAACTTCGGGAGGGTAGAAAAATCGTCCAATGGAATCCATCGGAGTCCACTGGAGATGCATCGAGTCCACTGGAGTTACCGGAAGTCTAGTCGTCGAAATACCTCGTCCTGGTTATGACCCGGGACAAGCACACTACACATGTAACATACCTAGTTCTTTAAGCCATGACCCGAGACAAGCACGCTACACATGTAATATACCTCGTTCTTTAAGCCGTAACCCGAGACAAGCACGCTACACATGTAATATACCTCGTTCTTTAAGCCATAACCCGAGACAAGCACGCTACACATGTAATATACCTCGTTCTTTAAGCCATGACCCGAGACAAGCACGCTACACATGTAATATACCTCGTTCTTTAAGCCATAACCCGAGACAAGCACGCTACACAGTAATATACCTCGTTCTTCAAGCCATGACCCGAGACAAGCACGCTACACATGCAATATACCTCGTTCTTTAAGCCATGACCCGAGACAAGCACGCTACACATGTAATATACCTCGTTCTTTAAGCCATGACCCGAGACAAGCACGCTACACATGTAATATACCTCGTTCTTTAAGCCATAACCCGAGACAAGCACGCTACACAGTAATATACCTCGTTCTTCAAGCCATGACCCGAGACAAGCACGCTACACATGCAATATACCTCGTTCTTTAAGCCATGACCCGAGACAAGCACGCTACACATGTAATATACCTCGTTCTTTAAGCCATGACCCGAGACAAGCACGCTACACATGTAATATACCTCGTTCTTTAAGCCATGACCCGAGACAAGCGCGCTACACATGTAATATAGCACGCTACACATGAAATATACCTCGTTCTTTAAGCCATGACCCGAGACAAGTACGCTACACATGCAATATACCTCGTTCTTTAAGCCATATTCCAACACAAGCACGCTACACACGGGTTATATAGATCGTTGATTAAGCAATGACCTGAAACAAGCGCGATACTTCGACTTCAGATGCTTCTTATCGTCCCATTCTTCTACTTTACGACTGCGTTTTACGATTATACTGAAAGGCGGTAATTTGTAATAAGCATCCGTTTCTTAGATTTTTCTAATTCCCCGATTTTCCTTTGCGATTCTATAATTTGTCTCGCCGCTTGTTTATTGTGGACAAGAGCGTTTTATAAGATATAGACGATTCGTGGTGTATTACAATCGGACGATTCGGCACTCTCTGCCCTCTTCAGGCAAAACGTAACATTCACAAACACGCGCATGACTTTTTGCGCGCTTGGAAGTGAAAATGTTCTCGGCATAATTGGTAAAGTAGAGGGAAGTGTGGTCAAAAACCAACTGAAGGCAGCTGTTTCTCGTGTACTGCAATTTTGAAGAGAAAAATAAAAATATAAATAAACTTTATTAAGTCTCCCAATAGGGATCTTCCCACCTAATTTACAAATGTAACAAGGAACAACTATAGAACCAAAATAACCGGCTTCTCTTAGTTTGTTTTGCATGAGTGTATGTGCGAAAGAGAATGCTCATTGGCTGTATTAAAAGGAAATTTTAAAAACTTCATGTACAATGTAGCGAGTCAATGGTTAATCCTAAGGAACAAATATTCCTAGTATAGAAAGGGGTGTGATATTTGCCAGCTCTCTTTATACTGATTTATTTATTTTTACAGAAAACATGTATTAACACAGGTTTTTTTTTTCTAAACATTAACATACCTGTGACCAATCCGAAAAGTTTGTAGGACTAAAAATTCTTACCTTTTATGGCCATTCATGCCATTCTTAAATTTCACATGCTGATCTTTTTTGAAGGAATAATATAAAACATCGGGAAGCCTGCAATTTGAAAGCTACCCACATGTTCATGTACAGCAAGAAAATTCTTATAGACATGGTTGCTTCAAACAAACAAAATATATTTTTCCTCCTAACAAAAAGAATTAATGTTTACAATTATTAAAACCATACAAATCAGCTACATCAAATTATATTGCTTTAGTTATTAAGTGTTGTAGTTCATTTTTATCCCAGGACAAATATTTTATTTTCCTTTGTTTTTGTGGGTATGATAAATAATGATATTTAGTATGAGTTTGATACCGTAAAGGAAAATAAAAATTGAAGAACCATGCAAGGATAAAACTAAACCAACACTTGGTTAAATTTACAGGTCACAGTTAAATAATTGTTTCAACAAACATACATGCATAACTTTTTTTCCGATTACTGATTTTCTCAATTTCTGATATACTGTATAAGGAAAATATATTTCATAAAGGATTAGGATTTGTATGGGAAGAACAACTCTTGCCACCCAGTTATGCTTTAGTGATTTTCTATACAAATCCTTGTAAATTTTGAAATTTTCAAACTGTCATAAAATCTCTACCTTACACATCACAGGCCTCAAATTTTGTGTTATTTATTTTTTAACTATGTTTCCATTTCTTACAGTAATACAGCCTCCACTCCTTTCTAAAGAGATTCATGATAGAATATTATACTGGGTGGCAAGGCCTTGTTACCTCAATACAAAACCTTTTAATTTATTAACAGTTAAAACCTGCACAACATCTAACCATTGTACATTGTGCATTGGTCTAAAAATTGGGTTACTTGCTTATTGAAACATGCTCTTTCCATTTCTGAAAATTATATAGCTCTATATTAGCTCTATATTAGCTACAGGTTTTATGTTAATTGGTGAGGTGACCAACTGCTGCAAAACCCTTGCATCAGGAGCTGGGCCATACTGCGGAAAACTGTGGCCAAAGCCTGACTTGAAGGCTGTGGTGACCTTGGCTTGAAGCCAAGCTTTGGCAAAAATTCTCCCATGGGCCAGTAGGAAACCCAGCTTTGGCCAGGCTGGTCATGGACACTGTGGCCAGCCTGGCCAAATATTCCAATACAAGAAAACAATTATTACCCTTGCAAAATCCTGATCGGGAACCAGGGATTCCACCGACTCAGGGATCTTGACATCCCACCTAAGATTCCACAGTATTATTAATAATAATCCCAACATCAAATACAAAATGCTATACATGGAACTTCTGTTTTTCACCATACATTTATTAGTATTTATTAGTACAGTCGAACCTCTCCTTACGGACACCTCCATAATATGGACACCTCTCTATTACGGAGAGTTTACTTGGTCCCAAAAATACCAAAATTCATACATTCCCTACCTCTATAATACGGACACCTCTATAATGTGGACACTCGGGCCTGTCCCTTTGGTGCACGTATTATGGAGGTTCAACTGTACTAATTGTGCTACAGTTATAGCAATGTGAAATGATATATATATATGAAATAAATCATATATGAACTGCGGAAATGAAATCAAATGAAGAATGATCCTCGCAGTTGTGAACGCAATTTAAGCAATTGCGAAAAGAAGCCTGAAAAAAAAATTCAGGACTTCAACGGGGTTTGAACCCGTGACCTCGTGATACCGGTGCGATGCTCTACCAACTGAGCTATGAAGCCACTAACGTTGGGAGCAGGTCAATTGTAGGTTCATATGTTCCCATGAAAGGAGTGAATGTGAAATGATATATACCCGGTATATATATATGAAATAAATTTTTTTTCAGGCTTCTTTTCGCAACTGCTTAAATTGCGTTCACAACTGCAAGGATCATTCTTCATTTGAGTTATATCAATATTAATATCATTTTGGCTTCATCTACAGGATATTATTTGCTTTCTTCATAATGAACACTTAAAATTGTCATTAAACTTTAATAAGTAAATAGCAATTCGATTATTAAGGCTGCAGTGTACCATGCAATAGTCATAAGAAAACAACCTGTCAGAACTTAATTTCATTTATTATACATGTAATATATATAGATAGGCTGAGCCTAACAGCGTAGCACTTTGAACAAGCTTAACTAAGGTGAAACTTAACTAAGGTGAAAGGTAGGAAGCACAATAATTAAAATTGACGACCGGGCTATTTTTCAGTTTTAGCAATTCTCAAAAACAGTAAGCTTAAGGCTTATTACCCGACAGTCCGAACAGTACATTTAGACCATACAAACATTCACAAAAACAACTTTTCTCTGTCTAGAAAAACTAGTACGACTACTTTCTGAATAAAATACAGTTGTTGTTTGCCAAAAATTGTTCCCGTCAAGTGCTCCGCTACAATTCAACAGATAATAACTTGCAAAAAAGAATCATACAGTTTTTAAATATTGTTTGTTTCAAACTTAGCTGAGTGGAGGTTTGATACTACAGTGTTTTCCCTGCAAGCTGTTTGAAAGCTTTCATTGTCATCCATATGGAATAGATAAAACAAAAAAAAAACATTTTCAGTAAGTTCCTTCTCTGTTTATTATCTCTTTCTTCAATCCAGCACAATTATACAAATAATTAGGTAAGCTTAAAAATTGAGCTTCCAAATGAAGATGATGCTGATCATACTTTAAAAACAGAAGACAAATCTCAAATTGAAGTTACATGTAGTTCTCCCTTGTCATTGGTGAAGCAGTGTTATTTGTGCTTAATATAAAATTGGGAAGGACTCAGTGTGGAAAAACAGTTCTTAAAAGACTGAAGAATAACTTAAACTAAGAATTTATAGAATGTGTTGTGTAGCGTGAGTCTATTGTCAATGTGCTTGTGTTTTAAGCAATAAAACTACACCAACGATTCATTCTTTCACTTACCTAGATCTAGAAAGTACATTATTCATACTTTGTCCTTTACTAGACTCTATGGACTTTTAATACATTTTGCAAAAATTTCCAGCATTTCAATTTGTGCCAAAAACAACGAATTCAATGAGCGCCACAGCACGCCTGCTCCATGGGCTAAAACTGCTGACTGCTGGCTCACTTTCCCCAGGTTTACTCGGCCAACTGTTCTTTAGAAGCAAGATGGCGGCGGAAAATGGCGGCGGATGTTGAAGCCGTTCTCATGCAAATCCCGTGTAATAGTAAATTAAGAAATTGTTTAAACAAGTCCAAGGGCAAATCCAGGAAATTGTTTCCTGCAAAACTTTGTTTTAAATGGATTTTCACTGTAAAAATGAAGAACACTAGAGTGCATGGATTGTAACACTAGATCTAGCCGGAGCTACACTGTATCGTGAGGACGAATACAAGATTGGTAATTACAGTGTAAGTCTGCAAGAGCTTATTATAATCTGTCCTTCTGTTCATACTGTTTATGTTTGTGCTTTACCATAAAGTGAACTGCTGCAAGGGTGGATTATTCACGGCTATTGATCAAGAAACTTTTAACTTCAAATACAAAACTGATCAGTGAATGGAACAAGTAAAACATGACATCTACATCAACATCTACATGAATCAGCTTTATGTGTAGGAAATATTACTTGTCATGTATGTCTAGAAATATTTTTATAATTTCAGCTTTCATTAGAGACAGTGATTGTTACTTGTACAGTCTACCCAATTAAGCATTGATTCAAAATTAATATATTCTGTGACTGACTTTACTGACTTTTACTTACTTTTTCGATGCAGCTACGCTAAACGCATTTAGTGTGCGTAGTTATATTCTTGAATAATTTAAAAATTAATGTAGTAATATAAGGCAATTTACAGCCAAATTCGTTGTATCGCAATGCGCAAAATGCAAACTTAGAAAATTTTTCTGCTTTTTTTTGCGTTTTCTGTTCCGTCAATCATCTCAGTGGGAGGCGGGGTTAACATGGAGCGAGTTTTTAGCGCGATGAGAGATTCCCGCAAGTTTGATTCGGAGAGTTCAATGGCGATAAATTTTATTCGAAGAGCTGATGAGAAAGAGAAAGGATGCTTAATCGAAGAAGATGGATACAGGAAAGGAATTCAGAAAGTTAATTTTATCCGTCGATTTTTACCTTAGAATTTGTGTCTTCGCTTGTAAATCTGATTTGCATCGGGCATATTAAATTAGTGAGCTCTGCCGGCGTTGGATGTTTTATTGGCTTCAATAGTTTGCATCTAAAAAAATTCGACGACTAGAGATGGGAAAAACCTTCTTCAACTTCCATGGAATATTTCATTTATATGCTGGCAAAATCGACTCCGCTGGCGAGCCGAGAAGTTTGAGCTTTTCCTGTTGTTTACAGTTACGGTCGACCAATCATGCAAATTTAAACTGACAGTATGTATGCAGAAAATGAATGTAGTAACGACGGAAAATAAAAGAAAATATACAAAAACAAGATGCGGTGTGATTGAATATGAACTAAATATTTGAAAGAAATCATCTTGAAGATGAAATCATTGACAGAATTTTCGGCTATAAGTTTGTCTTACGTACGGTACACTCTTTCGACTCGGGCGCAGAAATTTGATCATAATTCCGTTTTGGTCTTTTAATCACGCCGATTACAGGTATTTTACAGTTTCCAGGTATTTCTAGCATTTAGCTCGTTTAATTTTTCATAAATCGATCTCATGTTCAGTCTTTAATTAAAACTGCCCAAGCAAATGCATAACCCCGCCTCCCACTGAGATGATTGACGGAACAGAAAACGCAGAAAAAGCAGAAAATTTTTCAAAGTTTGCATTTTGCGCATCGCGATACAACGAATTTGGCTGTAAGGTAACACATACACGTCTGAAACAAACTTGTAATTTTCAAATATTACTTTTGCAAAAATAAACTTGGGCAAAAAATGTCTGTTCATGGTGAAAGCATGCGTGCCATTGTGAAAGCAATGAAATACCGTACAAAAACGCTAATTGATGAAACCAAACAAAATGCAAAATTTAAATATATACATAAAAAAAACATTCAGTTCTACATCTTGACAAATCTTTTCTTAAACCTGGCTTTTCTCCTAGCTTTCAAATGCTTTGTGTAGGCCGATTTTCATCTGTAGTGTGCGAGTGCAGGTGCTTTGGACCTCTCTATCACCTTACGAAATCCATCCATATCCAATCAAAATTTAAAAGTCAGTACAAACATATGCCATATTGGTTTTCGCTCGAGTGCACAAATCCGAGCCATAGATAGAACAAAACACCATATTGGTTTTCGCACAAGTGCACAAATCGAGCCATAGATAGAACAAAACGCCATATTGGTGTTTGTTCGAGTGCACAAATCCGAGCCATAGATAGTACAAAACACCATGTTGGTTTTCGTTCGAGTGCACAAATCCGAGCCATAGATAGAACAAAATGTCATATTGGTTTTCGCTCGAGTGCTCAAATCATATTGGTTTTATTGGTTTTGGTCAAGTGCACAAATTCGAGCCATACTACATATGGTTACAACAATCTATGGCTTCAAAAGTCAGCATTTGAGAATAAGCACAACTTAAAAATTTAAGAGTTTATATGTAAATTCTCAGTTTCTTGGGTCACTTATGTAGTATAATAATTCACACTCAGTAATCTATGATTTAAATACAGAAAGCTAATCAGCTAGACCATGCAATCAGAGTCAGTACATTTAAGACACTTACATTTAAGTTTCAGTTCCATTAATGGGCAGTTTTTTTTTGTACATGTTTTTAATAAGTAACCACTGTAACAACAATTTATCATGTAAAAAAGAGAATACTTTTCTATTTCAAGAGGAAAATATTAATAACAAATTTTATCAAAATAATTATTTTGTCCCAGCAGGGAGATATACATGTAGCCAGGAACGCTAGGCTTTCCTGGCCAGGAAATCCTGAACTTTTGTGGCCGGGAAAGTCAAGTTTTTGTGGCCAAGGTTTCCAAGAAAGCTTGGCCAGGGCCATGCTTGGCAGGCTTTTCCAGGCCGCACTTTCCAAGCAAGTGTGGCTAAATGCCCGGAAAGCATGGCCTGGCCAGGCTTTGCCAGGTTGACCAAGTTTTTGGCCACACTCCTGATGCAAGGGAGGGACTGTTGTACACTGTATCCATTGTCATTTTGCATGGGCGTGTTATACGGTTTACTTCTTTCATCTACACTGTATATATATTTAAAGAATTTGGGCCACAGGAGTCCAGTATTTCTCTATGGTCGTTGTAATTTTGAATAATCCCTTTTTCATGAAATATGTAAATCATAGTTATTATTATGACATTTGTATCATCAGCATAAATATCACAGACTGCTCTTTAAATCCTAAATACTTTATCTACATTAAAGTATGTTTTAAGAAATGTTTATACAGGCAGGATAAGCTATTGTTTTGGTAAGACTGGTAAAATGTTGAATTAATATTATATATAGTTTATGATCAGATACAATTGATAAAAAATTAAAACAGAACTGCATCACAGGTGGTATTTGAAGCCTACATGTACAGTGGAATTGGGGACTTAATAATTTACTGTATTTAGTCCAATTAAGCTAGCAATTAGGCTAGTTGTTTTAATTATCAATAAAAATGAGTAAACATATGCAGTATGTCACATATATGTAAAAAGTTACATATATGTTCCCATACTAAAGAATGTTACATATGTCACATATATGTGCAGCAATGAAATATATGTCACATATGTGACATATATCTGGTTTTGGTAAGGGTGAACACACATGTTTTCTCATTCATTTGTTATTTTGAGGAAGCTCCTTATATACATTGTATTTTGGTAGGATTATTGAATTTTTTCTTTGGGCAGTTCTTGTTTCAAACTCTTATTTTATTTTTCATTGTGTTTTCTCACAATTTTTATTGCGGTCAACAGACCACTTTCTAATTTTGTTGCGGTTGTTGGGTGACCTGTGTACACAAGCAGGAAAAATTGACATTGGCAGCCACTTGGTCTGTTTCTCTGCCACGCAGATTAATTGAGAATTAATTACTGTTACTGGTTGTATGCATTGTATTTCTATGTGTGTGATTAAAAGAAAACAATATATTAGGCCACGATTACGAGGCTGAACAGTGTACATACGACTGTTCAAAATAATGACTCTAAATGTATCATTTTAAAGCATAAAGTTTCCATAGTGTACAGCAGATTCCCTGCTGAAAAAAAAAATCAGTAAAAAGGGGTTCCCATTGATTTGTTTATTTTTAATAATTACATAATCAGCTTAGTACTTTAGTGACCTATCTGACATTACTTTCCTTTGCCACAGATGATAAATAATAGACCAACTTCGAACTATCCGACTTTCATAAAGATTATGACTTCAATGCACCTGAATGCAACGGTTCCTTGCACTATAAGCAGATGACAACCCAATAATAGCAGTGCAAATGCAAAAGAGCAAAGAGAAAGAATATATATTAATTTATACAATATTTCTTGACACAGAAAACTACAGTACACTCAGAAAAGTAGCACCTCAAAAGTAGAGACCTAGCTACAATAATCAAACACTGCAAGACTATTTTATCTGCACAATTTTCATGTATTGTTGTTGGCTAAATTAAGAATGCCTAATGTACACATCAACTTTATTCAAGACAATATTCATGATAACTGCAGTTTTCAAGAAGAGCTAGAAAATATCATTTCAGTTAAAACTAACTGACAGAGGAGTCTGCATTTGTGAATGGCTACTCACACCAATCTACAAAAATAATTTACCAATCTAATATTAGAGTTTATCCACAAAACGTCTATTGTAGAAAGCTATCGACTTATCACCGAAAAACAGAACTATAGTGGCACGTTACTTACCCAAGGTTTAGCCGGTGCTAACAAAACCGCGTTCCAAGTCACTTTCATTTTCAGAAATCCGAGTATGTAAGGCCTCAGACTGGAGTAAGCGTTAACTTATGAAGCAGACTAGAACAGCAATTTACAACTTACCTTTATCTACTTTAAACTTTGATCACAGTTGTACTCTCAGCAATCTGTTCGTGACCAATTAGATCCAATCCCAGGATTCAATGGACTCCAGTGGAACACATTTTTTCACGAACTCCGATCACAGGTAGCCCAAGCTATACGTGTCACAGTAACTTATAAGGACTGATTTGTATGAGACGACTAACGACTAGAAAACCAGTGGCTCCAGTGGAGTCTATTCATGACCAATGGATCCATTGGATTCCAATGGAACACTTTTTCACAGCCTCCCATACAACAAGAATACAATTTTTACTAAGTCTCTCACGACTAGAAAGCCAGTGACTCCAGTGGAGTCTATTCGTGACCAATGGATCCAGTGGACTCCAATGGAACACTTTTTAACACCCTCCAACCCAACAAGAATATACAGTGTAATTTTTACTAAGTCTCTCACGACTAGAAAACCTTTAACTCCAGTGGAGTCTATTCGTGACCAATGGATCCAGTGGACTCCAATGGAGCACTTTTTCACAGCCTCCGACCCATCAACAATATAATTTTTTCTAAGTTTCTCACGACTAGAAAACCTTTAACTCCAGTGGAGTCTATTCGTGACCAATGGATCCAGTGGACTCCAATGGAACACTTTTTCACAGCCTCCGACCCATCAACAATATAATTTTTTCTAAGTCTCTCACGACTAGAAAACCTTTGACTCCAGTGGAGTCTATTCGTGACCAATGGATCCAGTGGACTCCAATGGAACACTTTTTCACAGCCTCCTATACAACAAGAATACAATTTTGACTAAGTCTCTCACAAATAGAAAATCTGTGACTCCAGTGGAATCTATCCATGACCAATGGATCCATTGGACTCCAATGGAACTCTTTTTTGCGGTCTCAACCAATCAACAATATAATTTTTTTCTAAGTCTCTCACGACTAGAAAACCTTTAACTCCAGTGGAGTCTATTCGTGACCAATGGATCCAGTGGACTCCAATGGAACACTTTTTCACAGCCTCCGACCCATCAACAATATAATTTTTCTAAGTCTCTCACGACTAGAAAACCTTTGACTCCAGTGGAGTCTATTCGTGACCAATGGATCCAGTGGACTCCAATGGAACACTTTTTCACAGCCTCCGACCCATCAACAATATAATTTTTTCTAAGTCTCTCACGACTAGAAAACCTTTGACTCCAGTGGAGTCTATTCGTGGCCAATGGATCCAGTGGACTCCAATGGAACACTTTTTCACAGCCTCCGACCCATCAACAATATAATTTTTTCTAAGTCTCTCACGACTAGAAAACCTTTGACTCCAGTGGAGTCTATTCGTGGCCAATGGATCCAGTGGACTCCAATGGAACACTTTTTCACAGCCTCCGACCCATCAACAATATAATTTTTTCTAAGTCTCTCACGACTAGAAAACCTTTGACTCCAGTGGAGTCTATTCGTGACCAATGGATCCAGTGGACTCCAATGGAACACTTTTTCACAGCCTCCGACCCATCAACAATATAATTTTTTCTAAGTCTCTCACGACTAGAAAACCTTTGACTCCAGTGGAGTACTATTCGTGACCAATGGATCCAGTGGACTCCAATGGAACACTTTTTCACAGCCTCCGACCCATCAACAATATAATTTTTTCTAAGTCTCTCACGACTAGAAAACCTTTGACTCCAGTGGAGTCTATTCGTGACCAATGGATCCAGTGGACTCCAATGGAACACTTTTTCACAGCCTCCGACCCATCAACAATATAATTTTTTCTAAGTCTCTCACGACTAGAAAACCTTTGACTCCAGTGGAGTCTATTCGTGGCCAATGGATCCAGTGGACTCCAATGGAACACTTTTTCACAGCCTCCGACCCATCAACAATATAATTTTTTCTAAGTCTCTCACGACTAGAAAACCTTTGACTCCAGTGGAGTCTATTCGTGACCAATGGATCCAGTGGACTCCAATGGAACACTTTTTCACAGCCTCCGACCCATCAACAATATAATTTTTTCTAAGTCTCTCACGACTAGAAAACCTTTGACTCCAGTGGAGTACTATTCGTGACCAATGGATCCATTGACTTTAGAAAGGAGCCCTTCCATTTTTCCACTAGACTTCCGCTTTTCCGATCGAACGCAAGCATACACGACTAGAGTCTAGTTGGGTGTATTGGACAACCCTCATGTAATCAGGCCCTTAGTCTGTATAAATACTGTTCATGATGTCAATGAATGGCAGCCAAAAGGATTTAGTTCTCAGTTTACTTGGTTCAAGTTCTTTTATTACTGGCTACAGCAGCCTCAGTAAAGTCAGTGTTCAGACAGTATTGGAATATAAAACTGTCAATCACTTTCTTGACACATTTAGAGATGTCTACATATAAATATCAATGGCTATTAAAAATAGTTGGGTTGCATCTAGTTTCAATGATTCTGACTTAATTTTCTAATTTACTAAAATAAAAGTAATAACTTGTTGATAATTTCTGTAAAATAAATAATCAAAGGCAAATTGCATTAAAATAAAATGAAAGTGGAACAGAAGCTAAACGTTTGGCTGGGGTTGCATTTGGTTTTAACTTTGTGGTTTAAATATTTCTGGTCATGCACTTCATTCCGTAATCAAATGTTTTTTATGAGGTGCGGGGATTAAGAGCCTCAAGATTCCCCGTGGGCCCGAAGAGGATAAGTAAGTAAGTATGCACTTCATGAACTCTTTTTGACAGCAAGGCAGTGTCAGATCTAGGAGAGGGGAGGGGGGGGGGGGGGCACCCCGTATTTAGCAAAAAAATTAGGCCCAAAGAGTGGAAATCATTTTCAGTCTCCAACATTTTCATTCCGCAAACCCTTCCCCCCCTTAATATGGAGTCTGAAACCATCACTGCAGGCCAGCACTTACCTTAGCCTTGATGCACAGCCCTCCAGTGTCGTACACAATACCTTTACCAACCCAAGCTATTGTTCGCGTAGCTGACATTGGTGTATGACTCAGTACTACTAAGGCTGGAGGGTTGTCAGCTGCTTTTCCAACTCCATAAAGACCTGAATGGACAACAGAAAAGTTTCTGTCACATCATTAGAACTTTGTTGACAGATATACTTTAATATATGTTGTGGTCAAATTTTCCTCTGGATTAAAAATTTTCAAACTTGCTTATTTTTTGTTTTCCTTAGTTTGTCTCATAATATAAAAGGAAAATAACAATTAAACTGGTTTGAAAATTACCATGAACCAAAATAATTAATTTGAACCACAACACATACACAAGTACAGGAATTGTACAAGTCATGTCAAATGAAACAAACTTTTTGAATTGAAAAACTGCAGGTTTCTCAGTTAATTAGTTTAAGAGTGGTTTTCAATTCAGTGCCTAAAGTAATTTTGGGATCGCTTTGGTTTTGGTCAATTCAAGGTTGCATCCAAAATTGCTTTTACTAGCACCTGTGATTTAATAGTTCTATAATTCTGTAATTACTCTGTAACTACTTTGGTTTTGGTTTTATGACACTCAATTGAATTTCCATTTGAAGGAGTGTGCGGAATAAGGCTTTAAGTGACTTTTGATGCAACATCAAATTCTCCCTATGTTTCACAATGGAATACAAGGCAATTTCGAATGAGAATCTAGCAGTTTATCAGAAGTCACTTGGGGCTTTTTTCCAGGCACCCCTTCATTTAGTGTATTTGTTAATTGTATTATAAACAAAATTACATTGTTGTGCACAGCATCTTTCATTTGTTCCCCTTGGAATTTACAGCAGTGGATCAACATACCTCCAAATCCCTTTTCATTAAGTTCCTCTCCTCTAATTATTACTGGAACAATCCCTAGCTCATCACCAACTTTAGTTATTTCCTAATAAAATAAGAATTTTAAAGGAATATGATAATCACCTGAATTGTACGACTGTATGATTTTATTTAAAAATAATTTATTATATCAATGATTACTTGTAGCAAAATTTTTAACTTATGAATACATGGAGCAATGAACGAGATATTGCAATAATTATTGTAGACAAAATTCACCTGATCAATTAGTCAATTGGCCTGTAACCACTGAGACTGCATATGTTATGGGGAGGGTGGGGGAGTTGGATGCAGGGGGTGGGGGTTGGTGGAGCAAAACACCTTGGAGAGGGGAGGGTCAATGAACATTGAGCCTGCCGTATGTAATGGTCACCTGCCTTACCCATGGGGATGGCGTTGGAGGGTAGGAAGGATGGGGAGTTGGACGCAGTGGGTGGGAGGGTCGATGGAGCAAAATGCCTAGGAAAGCACAGGGTTCGATGTTCTTATTCAAGAGCAGACTCAAAGGAGCCTTTGATTACCTACAGCAGTTTTGGGACATGTTGCTTTTATTAATACTTTGTATGACCTACCTGAACAAATGCACTTGTGTGCATATCTTGACACGGCATGTCCACCAACCGGGCACTGAGACGGATGCTTTCAGCAACTACTGTCATACATTCAGCGTCTTCACTTGAAATTGGTGAATTATTGTTTCCAATGAAAACAAACTCAACAGTTACAGTTTTTGGTGGAAGTTTGGCCTTGGAGGATTTTCTTGAAAATGTCGGAAAAGCCCTGGCAATGGCACAGGCAGAAGCAAACGCATCACGTCTTTCGCAGACAACCTTGAGGAGGAAGGCAATAATGTTTATCAGTTGTGTACTTTATTACATGTTTGCACAATGCTCACATGTATAAGCTACAAAACTGTAAAAAATAACTTGCTGAATGCTGTATAGGCTGCTAAAATGTTTAGTATATGCTGGAAAAAGTAGTTCATCAGTTGGGATTGCTATTCAAGCGTGTTAATTCAGACACTGTGGGGACCATGGAAATTGTCTGGGTAGCAGGGATGTCACAGTAGTGAGAGTGCTTGCCTCCCACCAATGTGGTCATACGTGGGTTGACTTTGTTGTTAGTTCTCATCCTCCCTCCAAGGGTATTCAGTTTAGCCTCCCTCCTGAAAAAACTAAGTAAATAAACATTATTTTTGAAATTCCAATTTGATCAGGAATTTTTAGAGGACCGCAATAATTAACCTAGAGTTTATAACTTGGTTCCCTCTATGAATTTTTTTCATTTTATGAATGGGGCATCCCTTTTACCCTTTCCAAATTTCATGATGCACTTTATATAGTATGATGACGGATAAGATGCGTAACATTGCAGAGAAACCATTGGAGCAACCTCAAAACTCATTTTACATGAAGTCCCCATGTATAGTGGAGTCAGGTTATGGCTTGGTATCTCCCCGGGCTCCTGTCACAGGCACAAAAATGTTGTAATAAAATATCATTGCTTACCACAATACAGGCATCACCACAAGGAAGATGGCTGCAGACAAGCTTGTTGAGGAAATGAGGGTGGGCAGGAGAGTTATGTCGACTGGCCATGACAGGTAGCGCACCAATAACCACTTGATTCAACCACACTGGACAAGCATCTGATCCTGCCATGGTATGAAGAACCAGATTGAATGTCTGTAAAATAATATTCATAGAGCAGTTGTGATTGGCATCAAATTTCTCATTACAATATCATTTCATATCCAAACAGGAGGACATGAAAATTAAGGAAATGATCATCACAAAGAGAAAGTTTGATAATTTAACAACTTCCCCTAACTAGTTCTGTAGGAAATGATGTGAAATGTACCTGATCATTTGGCTCAAATTTTTAATAGTACAACTCTATGTATTCTTACAATCTAAGAAACTCAACATATAATTTATTTGTACCAAAACCGTTTACTGAGGCTGGAAAAAGTAGCTTCCACTATTAGTATAGAGGGGCAGTTCTCTGGAATAGTCTATCAAATACTATTAAAGGGCAGACAAGCCTGAAATCGTTTATATCATATTTGTAATTTAGTATAGTTTTAATGACCATTTTTATTTTTTATTGCATGATTTTTGCACAGCTCTCTGGAAGAGCATTTTTATGAATGAGATCCCGTGAATAAATAAAGATGATAAAAAATGTACGGAATGTGTGTATTGGGGGGGGGGGGGGGGGGGGGTGTCGGGCAATATATTGACTGGCTATTACTAAAAAAAGTCAATTAGTAAAAACAAAAAAGAACAAAGAGAAAAAAAGAGACAATAATTTCCTGTCAAATTATGCAACAAACTACATAATTTGACCAGCCACCCATCCCCTCCCTCTTCCCACTCCTCCAGACCACCCCCTCCCCCCCTCCGCGGATCCCCACCCCCACCGTGATTTTAAATCACAGAAAATGAAAACAATCAACTTCAACCCGAATGATGAAGTTTCAATCAGATCAACGTTTGCAAGGCCGATTGATTTAAGTTCTAAACTCTGGGGTATACTTTTAACGACAACTATGATATATGTGCGAGATTACACGACGGCACATGATCTGAAGCTCGCATTTTGACAAAATGAAAATGAGATAAGCTGAAAATGTAAAGGAAATAATGTATTTTCATACCGTAGCGTCGACTCTTGGCGACAGCTTTTCCTTAAAATGATCATATGTAACAGTCTGAAGGTGACGAGGTTGTCCAATGATCAAACATCCCTTTGTTTGAGGATCAAAAGTGGTCTTCTCAGCAGAAAACACAAGAGACGTCCCCGCCATTTTGTGAAGAAGAAAATGCCGGCCTCATCCCAGTCTAACCCGGCCGCTTTGATTTAACTCCAGCTCACCCCTGCAGTTAGCATTAAGTATAAGTGGGGCTGGGTGGGGATGGTCATGAAAAAGACTGAACCAATGCAAGATGGGATTAATAGGGATTGATTGTGGGAAAATAAAAACATAAATAAATAAAAAGTTCTCCTTTTGTTTTTCTTCAACTTTCATAGGAAAACATTAAAAGCGGTGGCGCAACAGCGAGTTCAGCTTGAATGGTCAGCGGATGACTGAAAAGCCCGCGAAATTACATTTGGCATACACGAAGCCTCGATCAACTTTCCGGGTTTGCAGAAGTGAAATGATGGAGAGGTATTTTGTATTTCTTGTGGTGCACGATGCTATAAATCAAGAAGGTGAGAATAATTTTACTAACCTTTGTATTGGCTAGATCAGAGTTACATCGAAAGAGTTCGAAACTCGAATCGCCGAGTTCTAGATTTCTTCAGCCCTTCGTACAAAGTCCCTGAGTGTTCAATGGTTGTTTGATATACAGATTGCCGATGCCCTAAGGATGTGATTCCTACCCTGCAGAATTTGGTTAAAGATCTCAAAGAGTTTTGTAATCAAGAAGAAAACAATGCTGCTGGAGATATTGACAACAATCAGTATGCATTGTATGGTGAGTTTAATGTATATCAAAAGCTCCATCAAGGGAATGCCGGAGAGAGGACTGGCACTGGTGTTTGCTTTTTTCAAAATTTTTATTTTATTTTTTTTTGTTTGCCACACAAGTAATAACAAAGAAGAATACATTATAATAATTTAAATAATTTACAAAGATAAAGTGGCATGGAGACCGAAAAAAAACTTCAAAGTTTATATGTGTTTCAGCCTCCCCTATTAATTATTAAAGTTGACTTTACAATAATTAAATTAGTTTGTAACATGGTGTTGAGTCGCTAAATAAGTAAAAATAGTAAGGTAGAAAATAAAATGTTATTCATAGCTTTTCCTGGCATGTGCTTTTTTCACTCACAGCACCCCAGTTGGCTTTACCACCCACCCTCGAGGCCCTGCCAGGGTAAATTCTGACAGGCGACATGACCCAAAAAGTAGCGACAGCATGTAAAATGAAATTGCGACAAAAGACAATCTTTCTCGGCACAATTCTGACAGCGACATCAAAGCCGAGAATTAGAGACAAAGAACGGTGGTTTAGCATATTTTTTCACCAATTTGAGGTCCTTGAGGACCCTTGATCGAGGTTCTCTTGAGGGCCTCTTGAGCATCATGTTATACATCATTTATGCAACTCAAAACAAACGTAAACAAATGCACAAACTCCAAACGCTCCGAACAATAACTGAGCTGAGCTATTGTAGAACTGTAGGGGTTTCTTTATAACATACCATTATCCACCTTTTCTGAAATTCAGACAAACTATGTTCGTTCAATTTCCGACAGCGACGTGAAGCATTGATAAAACAGCGACATGAGACATATTAAAATTCAGACAAGCGACACGGGACCCCCCCTCCCCCGGAGGGCCTCTCCCTCCCCCCTCCCCTTATTTAATTGTTGTTGTTCATTCCTTGTACATGTATATGACGTTTGAAAATTTTGAAACCAGTTTAATTTTTATTTTCCTTTGTCTGAGATTCATTATCATAATCTGAGACAAAGGAAAATAAAAATCAAACTGGTTTAAAATTTTTCAAACCACAGAAAAATTTGAACCACAACATCTGTAATGTGTTTGCTATAGAAAATTTCCATACCTCCCCCACAGAAGGTTTTTTTGGTTTAACCCCCTCCCCAACTCCACCTCCCGAGTTTGGCTTCCTACTTTCATTTAAAACATGTGGCTTTAGAGACCCCACTCCCCCCCTGGAATTTCCAATGATATGTGTTATATATGATATATATTTCCTGAAACCACACAATGCTATTGCATGTACAGTGTATAGTCTACTTAACTAATATTTCAGCCTCATTAAACCATATTGCACATAACTTTCTGCGAGATTCCTTCAGTGCTCCCTGTCTTGGGTACATGTTCATTGCTTCACCCCATGCCAGATCAGGTCCATATTTTCCTTTAGTTCTGCTTGAACCAATTGTCTCCAAATTATGCCAGCCTGGGTTTTTCTCATTAACATTTGGTTCTCTCAGGAGACCAGTGCAGAGCTTCATTACATGTAGTGTTCCTCTACGATATAGTTAATATTAACAGTTTTTGAAATAACTTACATGTATGTGTTGTGGTTCAAATTTTTCTTTGGTTTAAAATTTTTCAAACCAGTTTAATTTTAATTTTCTTTTGTCTCAGATTCATTATCATATTCTGAGACAAAGGAAAACAAAAATCAAACTGGTTTGAAAAATTTTAAACCAAAGAAAAATTCGAACCACAACATATGCATGTAATGAGTTGAAGTTGAATGTTTTCTTTTCACCTTAGATCCATTTTTAGCTTTAAAAGATGTCACATCTCCAACAGTTTACTTCAGCATTGTGGAGGACCAGCTGTTTTCACATCAACCTGAGGTATCATAATTTAACTAAACTTACTTACCAGTTGAGATCCTAAAAGATAATTGTCATGTAGTGGGTTTGATCATTAAAAGTGACCCATTATTAGTGGGATTGGCCATTTCAGAGCAATGATTAAGATCCACTTAGAGATCAGACAACGGCCCAACTTGAACGATTTTAAAACCTTTTTATGTGTGAAAGATTATAATGAAACAATGATCATTTAAGTTTTTATAGCATTCTATTATTACGTGTAATTTAGTTAAGTTTTATAGTTCAATTTTAGTTTAATGTAGTTTGATTAATCGAAGAAACCTTGATCATAGTTTTTCATTGTACTTTATCTTTCTTAGTTAAGTAGTTCTACAGGTAATGTACTCTAGTGTAAATTCACACGACTCCTAGGAAGACCATGTAATTATGATATGATTTCGCGTATAAATAAAGATTGATGATGATGATGATGAATGATTTCATCTTGATTTTATATACCCCAGGTACATACATGTAGTCACCCCAAGATGTTAAACCACTTGATCATGTATTGAAAACAAAATATACATTGTAAATTTTTTCAAGAGGAAATTCACTGACCCCTGCATGATATATCTTCTCAGCTTTGCTTTAAATATTTTCACATAGAGCCTTAGCAATGCCAGTGGTGGATCTAGGAGACAGGCCCACCTCCACTTATTCTCTACCCCCCCCCCCCCCCTGCACCACTGAATGCTTTTCTACTTGGTTGGTGGAGGAGAGGGGTGGGAGAAAAACGCTTGTCAGAAGACAAGCAAGGAAAAAATGATCGTCATGTATGAGAAGTTTAAAGTTAATTAGTAAACTTTTATTTGTTACTTTTAGTATCCAAATCCTTGTTGTGAGTTGTACTTCTAAAGTGTCAAATTTATACTTTTGACTCAGCAGGCAATAATAAACACTTAATGACTGGTCCCAAGGGAAACAGTGAATTTTGTTTCCCGAGAATCAGTCTCGGGAAACATCGAGATTCGACCGAAACAAAATTCACTGTTTCTCGAGGGATCAGTCATTAAGTGATTTGTTATATAGCAACACAACAAATGCAAAACAACACAGTTTGAAAGATGCACCGTTTCTCGAGGTGAACATCAATCGCATCATAATCACCACGTAATCGTGCCACCTTTTGTCACAGTCTGATCATGTGCGCTAGCGGGCAACAGTACAATGTTACCCTCTGACATCAAAATTGTTGCCCACTTTTGCAAATGTTGCCCACTTAGGACAATTGGCGGGAAACAGTTTGTTAGATGTCATGTGACCATGAATCAACCAATCAATGCACACACTGTATTGAGATAAACTCCAGCTATAGAACAAGAAATTGATTTTTATTGATATTCCTATAATTTTATTATTCAGTATTGTTCAAAGTGGCAAAAAGGGGAACACCTTGAAGAAGTATCAAGTGCACTTGACAAGCCTGTAAATGCACAAGACAATGCTGATGAAATAAGGTACAATGTAAACGAGACCATATGCGTATGTTTAAAATTAATGATTCAAAAATTACATTATTTATGAGTACTTACAGTAATACATATAATTGCAATCAAAATACCCAAACTTGTTATCTTTATTATTTGAGAACAACTTTTGATTTTTTGTGAACAGATTTTTGTTTCTATCTTCCAATAATTACTGTTCAATTAAATAACAATTATTGGTTTTTTATTTCTTCCTTTTTATCTACATCTATGTCCAATGGCTGAAATACTTGTCTTTCTTTTGTTTTACCCATATACATGTACAGTTCAGACAAGGACATCGAAATTTCAGATAGATTACACCAACTTGCTGATGATTTACCAGATCAAAGTACTGTGGACTTTCTCTATATGCTGCATTATTTTAATTATTATTAAATTGATTTCTTAAATATTGTCCTTCTTCCTTGCGACATGTATTTTATGGTGATTGTGACTTTGTTATCTGTTGAAATGACGCTTTACAAGTTACACATATACCTGGTAATATTCTTTATAGATTTGAACTGTTCATTTGTTACATGTATATGTCTCTTGTAGCTGGAGTTCCTGTTGATGTGTTTTGGTTCATATGTGCGAATAACAACATGGCGATCAGGTGTGAATGCCTTGTTTCTTTTTTCTAAAGTTCAGGGACGACTATTTATCTGACAGTGCTGTTTTCTCATGTCACGAGAAAGAAGTGGACCATTTTGTTAGTAATCCAACAGCCACTTACATCAGTACATGTTTGTTCACTTTGTCAAGCAAGTCAAGTCAAGTATAGTAGATTTTATAATGGCACAAAGAAATCAACCAAGAATTGTTTCATTCTTTAAGGTTGCTACATGTAGGTAAATTAATTAGAGACTGAGGTAAATTAAGAAATTATCAGAACATCATTTACATACTAGGATATTGATTAACAGAGCTATTGATGGTTGATTAAGAGAAAAAGGCATTGATTTTCAATAATTCATTTGCATTGTAGGTGCCATTTGCATCTGTATGGAGCATTAAAGAGACTGCAGCAATGGAATAATGCTAACATTACTGTTCTTTGTAGCAATGAATTTGACAGGCAAGTAACTTTATTATTACTAAGTAATTTATCCATAATGATTATAAAAGAAGCCTTTAATTTGTTTTAATATTGGGTTTTACATGCCCAAATTATGTCATTTCTATGTTGTGGTTTAAGTTTTGTTTTGGTTTAAACATTTTCAAACCAGTTTTGTTTTTATTTTCCTTGAGCACTGCAACATACCTTAGCTAAGTCTCCCCCCCATTTTGGAGACCCCCTCCCCCCTTTCCTTCACAACCAAAACAATAAATGATAGACTGTATTATCGGCAATTGTCATAAAAAAATAATCATTTTTACTGTAACCCCCCTCCCCCCTGAAACAGAGGATTTACAGTACACAACTAACTGAACGAACATTGTAAAAAGTACAAACCGTGAATGATAAGGTCCAAAAGTTTTCTGAAAAGTGGGAAAACTAAACATGATATACTAGAAGAGGATGCCTAGTAAAACATACTGTGAAAACGTAAATCTTTAAAATTGATCAATAGAGTAGCAAACTTGCTGTTGCTATCTTCCCTGAATGTCAATAGACTGTGTCAATAATAGCAGTACTGAATAGTAAAATCCAAGACCCTGGCTTCAATAATTATTAGAAATCCACGCCTGAGATGTAGTTTTCCAGAAATCAGAGCCTGAGAGCCCCAAAAATCTGAGCTACAGACAAACAGTGAATTAAATATTAATATGGCTTAACAGAGCCCCCTCAAAATGTGTTGATTTTGCCTCCTTCAGATGATTATTATTTTGCCACTTACTAGTTCACACTATTTTTCTCCACGACCCCTTTGCACTTGGTCGAGGGTAACAGGGGGGGGGGGGGAGGGGGTCACGATCCTGTTTCACGCACCTTATTTTATGCAATTCATACATCACATATTCGTTAAATTCCTTAGTCTGGTTCCTGACAAGGATATTAGTTCCCAAATTCACGAATCACATTTCCATTTAACTGACTTTCATGTTCCACGCACTGATTTTTGCCCTGATCATGCATCACACATAAACCTGTTGCCACCCTCTTGGTCCCTTCTGCCTTTTACCCATTTATGTTACCTACTTCTGTGAGACATTTTGAGAGGGCTATATGCTATGATTTTGTTTGTTTACAAAGTTCATATTTCTCTCACAATGCTGTAGGGATACCTTTATGGCGACCTGGCAGACAGGTTTAAACATATCAGTGACACAGCTCAACAGAAATGATGCAGCTTTAAAGTTGTTTGATCCATGTGTCATTTGGCAAGGTTCTTTGGTCTTCTGTGAGGTATTTGTACTGTATCTTCAATGTTTGCTTGTGTTTTTACCTTTATTTCCACTGCCTGAAGGAAATGTTTAATTTTTTTAAAGTAACATTTTCTTTAAAACGAGTACATAATCATGTCTGTTGTACATTTCCTCAAGGATCAGTCAAGCACCAAACTACCTTGTTTCAATTTGTGTTGTGACAAAAGCAAGACAAATGTTCAACTTCATCCCAAAAGGTGTGTTAACTTTACAAATGCTTGAAATCTAATACTAATTAATTTGTATTTTTCTATATAGTCCATCTAATTTTTATATATGTCCTTCCACCACATCACCCTGTCTTCTAGGTAAATTAGTTGATGTTTGAAATGCAATCATGTCTAATCTAACATGTGCATTACTTTGCTTGGGATAAAAGCAAGTTCAATTAAGTTGCCGAGATTTGATTGCACAACATGTCCGAAACTATTAATCAGGACTGATCTCTTTTCTTTTGTTTTTCTTAGAAGACTGAAGAGAACTTCCACTGAAGTTTGGAACTCGGATCTCTGCATTTCCCCAGAGATAACCATCTTGTGCAAAGTTCAAAAGCACACAGTTCCTCTCCACATGTTTGTGCCTGTCAAGCTGAGACTGTATCTTTGTCAATATTAATATACTTTTTAATATAAACAGGGATAATAATAATGTACACTGGATTTCCTTCGTTCATATTAGTTTCCTTCCTTTGTCAGAAGGCTGGAAAGAAAAAAATAAAAGATGTCTGCACACAGCATTGGTAAATACTCGTATATTCTGTCGAAAGGTGTACTAACAGCTGGTCAGCACTGTTCAATAAGGCCAGGGGCCAGGGGCCAGAGGCCAGGGGACAGGGCCAGGGGCCAGGGATGTTGCCTGGCTATTACTATTTGAGCCCTTCTACCCTACTTCATTAGAAAAACATAACTGTCACAAAACCGGAAATCTATTTATTTTCTCCGGCTACTTTCTTCACTTGAGACTCAAGCCAGTATATGTATACATGCATGTAGCTTTAGGAGTGATAGGCGTCGTTCACACTTGGTGCCCGAGCACCGAGCCTGGGCACAGTGCCTGACGGGCACCAATGTGAACACGGCTTGTGCCCGTGCCAATTCAGTGCCTGAGTACAAGGTATCGACCTTGTACCCGTGTCCGAACACCATGTCCAATTATTGGCACGGGCACTTACAAAAAGTTGTGTTCACATTGGTGCCCGTCAGGCACTGTGCTCGGGCACCAAGTGTGAACGACGCCATAGTGACTGACACAATTTCCCCAACAAAAAATACCACGTGGTATACTTTGATGAATGTTTTGTCTAAAGAGACAAATAAGCATTTTACTTGTTCAAAGAAAAAGAGAACTTACAGATAATGTAAAGAATCCTTAACTTAATGTGTTGTTGTGATGCTTAGTAAACTGTCCTGTTCTTCTGCTAAAACATCAGCAAGACTTGCTGAATGGCTGTCTTTTGAAATTAACAAGGTTAGTATCATATCATAGCTGCAGTTTGTACATATATTTAGCATCACTGCCTAAAATCCATTTTTTTTTATGTAGAGAAGCAGTACTCAGCTGTCAATAATGTTTAAGGGAATGAATTATTATGATGTACTTAAGGCTAAGGCTGTAGATAAAAAGTCTGCAAATATTTTGTCACTTCTTTAAAAATGTGTCTAAACACATTTGAAACTTGTTTGGAAACCATTCCTCACTTAATTTTGAAAACTGTGGTTTAACTCCTATATCGAAAATAGTATTTCTATTAACTTTTAGATCCCTTGTAGTAAAATCCCGTAGTTTAATAAGTTTTAATACTATGAAAAGGTCACTGGGTAATTTCCAGTATTGGACTGGACTGATGTCACCCTTCATTAAAATGTAATTTATTGGAAGCGTCATTTATTTGCAGGATGTTGCTTTCATTGGAAGCTTAAAAGTTCTTGCACCATCCAAAAACCACTTAAAAGAAAGGAAAAAAGAAGCCTGGTTCAACTTTGTTAAATCCGAAAGCATCTCAGGTTTGAATTTTGTTTGCTTTGCGTGAATTTTAATCATAATTATGGCGACAAATATTGGACCCCTGAAAACAGAATCTGAGTCGAAATCCATCAATCACAACCAACAAACATGACCTTTTGACTATTTTGCGTAAAACATCGTTGTTTCCTGAGATGTAAGGCAGTAAAATACACGGAAACTGTTGGTTTGGTTTTGAAATTTAGACTTCACGTGTTATTGAAAAGTACAGTAATGTTATTGTTCTGAAATTATAGCTACATCTACTGATTCTAAAGTTGAAGGCGATGACAGCGACAGTTGCAGGCGACTCTGTCTCATTTGTGGTGGTGCTGAAAAGGAACTGAGTTTGTTTGTTTTGAGGGCACCTGAGCATTTGAATGGAAGAATACAACATGACTTGGCTGTGATACATTCTTCAGTCTCCATTGTAAATGATCAAGAAGGTAAATAAAATAGACATGAGCTCCTTTGAGTGTTTTACTGGTTATTTTTTAGGCAATTTGAGTGTCACAGGTTTCAGTTAGCATAACGTTGGCATAGTATAACCTATTTAAGCCTGTGAAGCAGTCGTTTTTGGAGAGCGCGGATCTCGCGTGAACGCATAGGGCACGGAAACTGAGGCAAAAAAGAGCAACAACAACATGCATTCACGCGCCTCCCACGCTCTCTGAATGCAAATGACTGCTACACAGGCTAATAATTTTTAATTTACACTGTAGGTCAAAGTTAGCGGTTTCATTATTTTGTATTTTTCAACTTTTAACTCTCCTTGTTCGTTAAATACCTTGTATTTTTAGGTAATTTTGGAACAGTAATTACCAAAAAGGGCGTGACCTACATTTTCTTGTACAAAACTTCACAGATAGATCTTGAGACAGTCCTTCCTCTTCACTTTATGTTGTACCTGACTGCCTGTTATTTGTCAACATTAAACGAGGCTGAAGGGTATTTTTGCCTCAAGGAACTATTTTTATGTCTGAAATTGTAGCTTTGTAAAGCAATAACGTTGCGCTTTTATATGTCAGTGGTCCACATATATTTTGTTTTATAACTTGTTTTCAGTAGGAGGACCTTTACGATTTCCAGACCTTACAGACAGCTTCTTGGAAACAGAACAGAGTTTGACTGAAGTTCTGCTGTGCAGGTTACAGCAAGAACTGAGTGAGTATTTCTTATGTTTCCTTTCCGAAAACTCGACTCGATCTTCGGCCGCTTTCTGAGCTTGCTTCGTGTATGAATCCCAGAGCTCGTTTTCCGCGATGTCAACACCAAACTTCTATTTGTGTTGCATGAAGCGACAAACTAAGAAACATGACTATCCCCGTCTGGATTGGATGCAAGTCCAATCGCTCTTCATGGAAAATAGAATTGAGGTTTTGTTAATACTTTTATTGCTTCAGGTGATTCAAGCTCCGATGGGCAGATTGTAGTTGATCCTTCCAATGAACTTTTAGATCAGTTGGTTTCAGCAAGATGGAAGTTATTAAAGGAAGAAAGGTAACCTCTGCTAAGATTCATCTGTCCAAATCTAGCCTGCACAGGGCGCCTAAGGCCCGATTCAAACGTCGAACTTCACATGTGCCGAACCTAATGCAAATGGAAAGAACAATAGATTTTTCTCATTTGCATTAGGTTCGGCACATGTGAAGTTCGACGTTTGAACTGGGCCTAAGCTCTCGTTACGATGGTCTACAATTGATCTGTAATTCGTGATACCGGTTTCTTTGAGTCGGCTTTCTTTCTTCGTCAAGAAAAAACTTTCAATATTTTGCTCTTTTGCGTATTTTATAACTTTAAATTCTCTCCTTCACCAAGCTGCTTTGACAATTATTGCAGGAAGAATTTTACAAAAGATGAATTATGCATATACAGAAAGCAAGAGAAGGGAATCATGGTTCAAAACTTAGTTAAATATTTTTTTTATTGTAGAGAGCAGTTATTACGAGCAGGTAAAGAATGTGAACTTGTGGTTGTCAGACGAGATGCTTTACAACACGACAAAAGAGGTAATGAAATCAAAGAAATGAAAGTCGATTGTGTTCAGAAAAACCCGTAAATGTGGCCCAAAACAACGGTTCTTCATTGCTATCGTAATCTATTCCAAAATTATCACATCTGTCCGATCACAGATTAAAAAAAACACGTGTGCACGTGTGCACGTGCTTTTTTGCGGCGTGTTTTGTCAAACCCTCAGATCAGTTGTTGCTGTTGTTGTTGTGTTGATTGACAGTTTTCGTTTTTGGTAATTTTCCTTACTTTACTGCATCTTACCTTGTGTTTTTCTTTTTGCATGTGACAAATTCACAGAGTTAGCGATGTCTCCGAGTAGGTGGCCCGAGAGAGCTTGGTTAATAAAAAACGACCCAAATGCGATGTAAGTCTGTTAATCAATTAAACTTCCACGGATCGGGATGTAGGGTTCGCAGGCGACATTGAAAACCGGCTGGAAAATGGAATTTTCGAACAACATCTCCAGTCCTGAAAAGTCGTGGGATTGAAATGTTGGTCATGGAGAATGCCATTCATTCACATAACTTTAAGGCCCTCAGGCCGAAAATTATCGCACGTTTCCAACTTACGATAACTTGTGACATCCTAGGGCTTTCGATCGCTTGAAATGACTTGCATTCACTTTGATCGAGCTCAAATTTGTCCGCAAGTAGACGGAAGTTTTTAACGAATAACCCAAACGCAAATCCGTAGCACGCAAAGAAAACAGAGCCTTGAAGACATACACCGACGTTGGAGAGCTCGACGCTGTACTTTCTAAATTCTACGCAGAAGTGAGAAAAATATAATGAACAAGTTACTGCAAAACAGGACTACATGCCTGTCCAATTTCAAATGATTGAACTCAAAAAATTCCTACCAAATTGGATTAATTTTGGCAGTGCTCGGAATTGCTTTCATCCTATTAAAATAGAGGTTAGTCAGCGTGAAGTTGTTTAATACGGCTGAATAAATTGTTTATTATGCGACAGTAATCTCCTAAAACTCAGTTTTTGAAGTAGTTTTTCCTAGCGCTCGGTTAGAAGAGTGTAATAACGTGTCATATTTGCATTCGTTTTGATGCGTATTTGCACTTTAGAATGCTATGTCGAATAATAATGGTCATTAATTTGTTAATAAAACTTTCTATGCAGTCTATGGCATTGTTATGTGTTATTTATATTTACTCTTTATTTTATTTAACAGAGTAAATGATGCGGTTCTGGGCGACTCGACCAAACAATTTCCGTTATTAGTTTCAGGTGAGTCGTCTTTGGTTTTGTTCCACTATCTTCATATTTTGAAACCATAATCTATAAGTGAAAAGTTTGGCTCTGAGACGCCTCCTTTAATCATTTGAAAATGGTATTAAGACGATAATGGACCAAGGACAAACAGACAAACTAACAAACAAACAAAAACAAATAAAAACTCTTTTGATAACTTTGGTATAAATGTCGGTTGAGCCAACATTCAGGATCAGGGATTTCACATGAAGATCAGGGCTCAGTTGTTCAAAGAGTGGATCGATAATACTGTCCACCGGATAAATACCTATCGAGTGGATAAACGTTAACAAAACCCACAGCGCTATCCAAAGAATAGTGATTTATCCGGTGGATAGCGCTATCCACGTTTTGAACAACTGGACCCAGAGCAGCTTTCAATTGAGTGTCGTAAAACTAAAACCAAAGCAATCACTTTGGCCAATCATAACAGACGCAGTCAATCCAATGAACCAATCAGAACTCGCAGTAAATACATGTAGCCGGCGCAAAGCGCGGGAAAACGTGTGCGAGCAAGTCACGATTGGGTTTGGTTTTACTTCTGATTGGCTGAGAAAGTGGCGCGAGGACTTTTTAGCCAATCACAAAGCGTAGCAATCATGCAAAACCAACGAGACACTCAATCGAGAACTTACAAGAGATGTGTTAATATTACACCACTTTGTTACTATTTTTGAATTACTCGCCTGTTTAGCTCTGGAATTCATTTGTACTCAGTCCATGTGTCATAAACCATGTATTCTTGAACGTAATCCTTCAAGTTATTCCTAACTAATTGTTTTGTTATGCCTCCATTTTTGGACTAAAGTGACAGCATTAAGTGTTCAGGACATCTTGGAGAAATTTCACTTGGATGGGACTGCTGTGGCCAGAGATCTCAGCCCTGTCAAACCTCGGGTAAGGCTCTATTTACATGGAAGAGGATGATCCTAGCACTAGGATCATCCGAGTGCGACATTTTTTCTGCTTTCAGTTTACATGCGAAAGGTTGCACGCTGGATGATCCTAGCGCTAGATCATCCTAGTGCCGCATTTTTGCATGTAAACCAAATGAACCTTCTCGGATCATCCTAGCACTAGCATCGTCCTCTTTCCATGTAAATAGGGCCTAAGATAATTTACCAAGCTAGAATGAGCTGACCTTAAAGATTCTTGATTCTCTGTTTTACTTACGAGCTTTAAACTATAAATTTCATTCGATTTCGGAAAATCTGACCTATATAAAAAAGCAGAAAGCTTTAATTATGTATAAAACATTGAATGAACTTGCCCCAGACATTCTTCAATGTCTCTTCACTCAACGTCACGTCAATGATTATAACCTAAGAAATCTTGAAGGAAAGTTTTCGCTACCCAAGCCAAATACTAATTACCTAAAACGAAGTTTTTGCTACAGCGGGGCCTGTTTGTGGAACAACTTGCCCCAAGATTTAAAAAGCGTTTGTTCTATTGGGCAGTTTAAACGGGGTATAAAGAAAGTATCTGAGATATCGGATTCCCACACGGCAATCATGTAAAGCAGTTGTACAAGTTTTAATTTTTAATTATTAACTTAACTGATGATTCTCCGTGTTTAAATAAAGATTTACACATTGCATTACATTACATTACATTACATTACATTACATTACATTACATTACATTACATTACATTACATTACATTACATTACATTACATTACATTACATTACATTACATTACATTACATTACATTACATTACATTACATTACACGTTATTACACGTTATTACACGTTATTATACGTTATTATACGTTTTGTTATCTTCGGAAATCGTTGAAAAGTCACCCCGGCAAAAATAAGTCCACCCTATTGTTAAAGATTGGACTGGAAGCTTTGTATAGTTTTGACAGTTTTTGCGTGGAATATTGCAGCAGTTTAAACTGGCCAAATTGTGCTTGATTTTTGCAAATTCTAAAGGCCCAGACACATGGTGAAACGTTTCTTGCAAGTTGCGCGCAACACGATTTTTTGGGGATGTCACACGATGCAATTTGTTGCGCGCAACGTGGCAAATGTAGAACTCGATTCTACTTCTGCAACTGTTGCATGGAACATTGCAAAAAACGTTGAACTGTGTATCCGGGCCTTAACCCTTTAACTGCCAAGAGTGCCAAAGATCAAAATTCGAGAAAAATCCCAAATTTCATTTAAAAAAATTTTTAAAAACAAATGGTACCATGCAAAAGTACTGCTGAAGAGGATTTATTTGATTGGTCACACCATAGGATTTCATCAACAGACTCAAAAGTTAGAACAAATGGTACCATGCAAAAGTACTGCTGAAGAGGTTTCATTTGAATGGTCGCACCATAGGATTTCATCAACAGACTCAAAAGTTAGAACAAATGGTACCATGTAAAAGTACTGCTGAAGAGGTTTCATTTGAATGGTCGCACCATAGGATTTCATCAACAGACTCAAAAGTTAGAACAAATGGTACCATGCAAAAGTACTGCTGAAGAGGTTTCATTTGAATGGTCACACCATAGGATTTCGTCCACAGACTCAAAAGTTAGAACAAATGGTACCATGCAAAAGTACTGCTGAAGAGGTTTCATTTGAATGGTCACACCATAGGATTTCGTCCACAGAGTCAAAAGTTAGCACTACACTACATGTCTCCACAATTGACTCTGGGAGTGAAAGGATTAAGTCAAGTTTTTCCAAGTACAATTTTCTCGCAATAAGTTTCTAACGAGTTCAACATTTAACACTCAGATCCTTAATTCTCTACTATGCAGTTTTGTAGCATTCCAGTGGTTCTTTTATACTTACCTTAAATTTCACCGGTGTAGTTATTTTTTTTTTAGATGAGATTATAACCCAAAATACAGCTCCTTGCACTTTGATTGGTTGTTGTGTTTCGCATTTTTTAGGAGGAAGCGTTACGCGAGAAACATATACAAATAAACACAAAACAAGGCAAGTCTGGTTTGCTTCAGATTGTTGTTCGTTTTTAATTCCTTTAAGTTATGAATTTCCTGTGGTTAAACTTATTGTCCAACCTTTCCATCTACTATAGGTGTAGAAAATGTAAAGGGAGAGAGATACCCAGAGGCCCTTGCGGTGTCATATCATGGCATTGAGTAAGTTTCCCTGCTTTATTGTATGAATTAGTAACATTGGATTTAAGCCCGCGTAAACGTCATAAGGCTGTTAGATGTTCTTAAGATGTGGTAGAATTTATACATTTCAAGAAATGTGGACGTGTAGGAGAAGTAATCGCTTACGAGAAGCGGAGGTTCATTATTAGGATGGAGAGGTTTAATAAAGACAAAGTATTTCGCTATCATGGACGATGTTTTGTACAATAAACTATTATAGTGCGAAAGCGCGCGTGATATCGCCTAATTCTTAGCGGCCGAGTCGGCTAAAGCTTGAGCGCAATAATAGTTTTATAATTCAACACATTGATAACAAAGCACAGTTTGAAGGGAAAATATCGAGGCCGGTCCGTCATTTTTGCATTCTCTTGTCAAAATGCGAAATTTACCTCCATCGTTGGATATACGTCATGTAGACATAGCGTATATCGATAACTTTTTGACCATATTTGGGCAGCGTAGCAATGTGTTGAATTATAACATATATTATATCAAATCGTATCGTATCATGTCATGTTATGTCATATCATATCATGTCATATATCATTATCATATATCATTATCATTCGTGTGGTGTCATGTCGTGTCGTCTCATATAATAATTTTATATCATGGTTAATACATGTGTTATTAACGTATTTCAGTATAACGGCCAGTGTTTAATATTCGCAGACCAGGGTTCCACTGCAAAAATTTACTTTGTAATATTATTTGTTTTGTCAGGTACTGCCTAGACGATCGTGGAGCCGTCGCCAAAGATTCACAGCTCGCATCTCTTCAGTCTTCCCATGTTAAACTGGAGACTTTATCGTCTTGCGTGAAAACAGACCACAGGCCGGTAGAAAAACGGGCCAGTCGAGCTGTAACTAAAATGGCGAAAAATGACAAAAAGCAACATCTCATGAAGCTTAGCGTACCTTTAATTAGAACAAAAGCGGCGGGAAAGGACAGAAAGCCCGCTAATGTTGGAAGGTATGGCTTTAATTAAACGTGCGAGGATGCTGCCATTTTTTTTTTACCGTAGGGGCTATATCATGATGTTCAAATACATAGAGATTGATTCCTTCCGAAAACAACGATGCCCTACAAATGTCAGGAATTCGTTAGGAAATATGAGAATGACGTCGAAAGTGTAGAGTGGTTTTATTTCACCCGTGAAATAGATAGTAGGATTTTACGCCGTAGTACTGCTATATCCGAGAACCGGGGACTGTGACGGGTCTACTTAAAGATCTTAGGTGGCCCTCCCTTGAAACGAGACGTAAAATTGCAAGACTCGCCATGTTTTATAAGATGGTAAATGGTCTCGTGAACATTGATCTACCAGATGACCTCTTGAGAACATCTCAACGCTCTACGCGCTTCTCACATCCCAAGAGATTTATCAACCTATATAGCTCTACTAACACCCGTAAATTCAGCTTAATAACAAGATCACTAAAGGAGTGGAACCTGCTCCCTAACAATATACTTGAGGCCCCCACCCTTGCTAAGTTCAAGGAGATGGTCACCATGGAACTTGTGAAGTAGCTTATTAATGAACACGCAACACCTGTCAGTTTATTTTATTTTATATTATTTTATATTGTATTTAATATATCCGCTTTCATGCCAAAAGCTTTGTGGATTATAATATATAAATAAATATCAGTTTATATTATCCTCAAATATTAGAGCGATTACAGTTAGTCTAACCCGTGAAATAGTTAGTAGAATAGTACGCACTATTAGACAATAATTCCATTGTTTTCTTTTGTTTAATTTGGACTATCACACACTAATTGTTAGATTGTGTTTCACGGGTTAACTGTAATCACTCTATCAAGGTCTAGCGCTAGTGTAATAGATAGTGATAGATAGTGTTACACACTATAACTAATAGTTTCTGTTTCACAGCTGAAGTAAAATCACTCTATCGCAATATCAACAAACTGAAAACTCGAGGTGACTAACTATTTCGTTCATTGTTGTACACCGTTTTGTCAACTGGGATCTTGAGGCACAGGAAGAATTTGGGCACTCGCTAATAATTATCGGAATTCGAACCAATTTAGCGTTTAGAGCAGTTTTCAATTCAATTGAGTGTCGAAAGTAATTGCACAATTGCTTTGGTTTTGCATTGCTACGCTTTGTGATTGGCTAAAAAATCTCGCGCCACTTTCTCGACCAATCAGAAGTAAAACCAAAACCAATCGTGACTTGCTCGCACGCGTTTTCCCGCGCTTGGCGCCGCCGACATGTAATTGCTTCGAGCTCTGATTGGTTCATTGGATTGTTTACGACTGCTGTGATTGGTTAGAGTAATTACTTTGGATTGGTTTTACGACACTCAATTGAAAACTGCTCCAACAGTACAGCAATGAACATTCCGGTGCTAAAATGCTATGTTTGGCCATAATTATAATCAGTGTCTTACATTTCATTTAACATTTGTTGCATTTTTATTTAATTCCTTCTTTGAAGGCCTCTCAAAAGGAAATCACCAGTTGTGAAAAAACCAACCGTTGCGGTAAAAAGAAAGCGAGAGGAGCCATCTGTTCAAGGTTTGTACATAAACTGTTAAGTGTTTTAATCATACAGTACAAGGAGGCTGGAATTTTATGTAAAACGCCAGAGATCTTTCTTTTCTAAACAATGAAAAGAAAAGCTGTTATGGTTTTTGAGACAGACGGAAAAGTGGAGATTTTTAAGCACCGGGAGTTATCTTTTTGTCGGACGGCAAAAATAAAAAATTTCCAAATCGTCACAACTTCGAACCTTGTAAAAAATATCACGCATGCGAACCTTTTTAAGACTATTATAAATGGTTTCATTAGAAATTAACGCAAGGAAATAAGAGACGTCTGCATGCAAGTTATATTTTGCTTATTAATGAATTGTTTTAATTTTAGAATCCAAACCTACTAGCCAGACCACTAAAGAAGAGAAAAAAGAAACGCGATCAGAAAGACACAAGCGGGTGAGTACATGAAATAGTCTCTTCATAAACAAAGTTAATGGCTCGGTTTCCACTTGGAAAATAATAAGAGCCGTTACTATACAATACAATACTTAATTTAAAGTGGCGCATACTCTTAGCTATATGGATTAGTTAAAAAAAAAAACTCTTCACTTCACAGGTATGCCACTGTGAATAAAATTATTAAGACAATATAAAAACTATTTACAATTAAATAAGTTATCGCACGTAAAAATACTATACCACAAGAAAGAAACGCTCAATAGCGTTTTATATATACATTCCCTTTTGCAGAGGTTGAGGCAAGTTGTACAGAAAACACTCGAAGACAACGGGATTGACTCCAATCACGCCTTCTACAAGTCATGCACGGAGAGGCTATATTCCTTGTGTAAGAGCTTTCTTAAGGTAATATTTGCTCACACTTGCTTCCTGAAAATTCCCATGAAAATCGCACGAGTAAACTAGTGGCGATTTCAGTGCGATTTGTCACCGCGATGGTCGCAGAGATTTCGCACGTGGTCGGAAAATCAGCGCAACTATTGCACTTGAATCGCATTGAAATCACCATTAGTTTACACATGCGATTCTTAGCGCGCTCTCCTATGCTACGGTGATTTCTGTGCGATTTGGGTACATCTTTACACCAAAGAAAAAAAATGCTCAAAATTTGTAATTGTGTGCAATCCTGTCCATTAGTGGTCGTTAGCTAGTGTGAACTCTCGCCAAATTGATATTATTTTGGTAATCCCCCGACGAAAAATAAAGCTTTATAAAATATAATAAGGTATATATTTCTGAACTACTGAAATGATGTATTTCAACTTGCTAGAGTGATTTTACTTGACTGTGAAACAGTATCTATCAATTAATCAAAATTAGTAAAAACTAAACAAAGTAAAACGGTGGAATTGGTGTCTAATAGTGCCTACTAGCTAAGTAACTATTTCACGGTTTAAAGAAAATCACTATTCCTTTGTTTCAGGACCTTCGCTCGTCTCATGGTCTTAACGACGAGATGAAAAGATTAGCATCAAGTAATGTTCAACAGGTATGCGTGGGCTTCTCGTTTTAAAATTTCTGATCCGACATAAAGTTTTAAAGCAATAATTAGTTGAACTAGGTGTTTTAACTTAACTGCGAGGGAACCGTGGCGTCGTAATGACGGAAGTTAAGTTGCGTGCATGCGCATAAAACGGAAGGGGAAGAGGGAATTTCTCCTTTCGCGTTGCGCGCGAGTTGTTAAAAACCCCCTTTCCCTTTCAAACGCCTGCCACGTAGGCTTTCACCGCAGTGAACACAGGATCCCGAGTTTTATAGTTAGAAAACGGGGAATGTGTTGAGTGAAATGGCTGCTAACATCAGACGCTCAGGCCATCCAAATTCTCAATTTTAATGTCTGATGTTGGGCTATTATTCACCACTAACTGAAATCTGGTTGATTACTTGAGGCGGCATGTACGTCTCGGAACGTCTCACAGGATTGGCTGAGAAAACAATAGAACAAACAACAGAACAATGGACCCTAGCCCTGAAAACAATACATGTGCGTGATAACCAGATCCAATGAAATTAGAGGTTCTAAAGAGGTGCGTGGTATCTGGATTACTTGTCGTATTATGATTTTCTTTTTTAGGTGATAGAGTTTGAAGCAAAAAGAACAACAGCAAAACAAGAGACATGAAGCAAAACTATTCTTAAATTCCTACTTTATTTTCAATTTAAACATTGTACATCTCACGCCTTTACGCATTAAAAATAAAGTTCCATTTTATGTTATATTTATTGGTTCAGTGTCATTTACAAATCCAAATGTGATGTAATAGTTTAACGCAGTTTAATAGTTTAACAACCTTGTGCGACCAACTGTTTTAAGAAAGCACTTGTCCATGATACCTAATGTCTTTTTATTTTAATTTTTATCAATACGCTCAATTTGATAACTTTTATAAACCATCTTTCTTAAGCCCCATACACACTGTAAAGAGAAAGCATCGTTATCGATTCTTGGCTTGCACATGTCGTCATAAAAAATTCAAAAATCTAAACTTAACACCCTTCAAAGTTGTTTCTAACATCGTATGTAGATACCAGTGTTACAACCCTTTAACGATGTTTTGATTCCGATTTAATGAAGGTTCAATATTTCAGATAAGCCGTGAAAATAAACAAAATTGAACCAGTTGAAAGTTATTTTTGCATTATAGATGCTTTTAAGCCGATTTAATGTAACTTGATAGTGAATCCAATCTTTTGTGATGAGATTTTTTTGCGTAAAATTATGTTGGTGTACTGAAGTGGTACACCAAGATGGCCGCTCCATACATTTACTCGCCTAGAACTCTTGAACGAAATGCTCCTCTATTTTGATATTACGTAATTGCAAGCCAAGAATACCTTTTCGCTTTGCGTACATGTATTTGCCCTATTTTCCTTTTTTTTGTTGTTTGTTTTGCGTCTCCAATCTGCTTGATACCCTGTACTTGTCCCAAGTCCGGTCCGGGCCAAATTTGCTTTAGGTCTTATTTGCCAAGTAACAACTTAGTGTGGTCTATAGGACATTGGACATTGGACACTGCTAAATCCATCATAAGTGTTATTCCACGGACACAGAACCACAAACTTGTTCTCTGCGAACGAGGTCGACTGGACCCTAGCTTCTCAGCTGACGTTACAGTTGGATGTCACGCATGCGCTGCCTCTCAGAAGCCTGTTGACTACAGCTCTTGCCATGTAAGTTGTGGTGCCTCCCTTCCCGTCACGTGGTGTGTTGTAGAACTGGTCTCTAACATTCTACACGGGTCAAAGACAAAGTAATTTCGGGTTACTAAAAAGTAGTCTTTTATTAGGTTATTTCAGCCGATTTCACTGCTACGTGCAGACCCGGGTTTTTTCAAACATGATTTGCCGGCTATGATTCGTCCAAGATAACGCAATGGTGAAGACATTCGCCCATAAAATGAGCTCAAAGAGTAAATACTTATTACCTGAAATAGAAACATCTCTCCCTTTTTACTTCAACACTGAGATCTTTATGAATTTATTTTGTACTTCAGAAAGTCAGCATTTACTCTGTGAACTCAGTTTATGTGTGAATTTCCTTCACAATTGTCTGATCATGGGCGGACCATGACGAGCGAATCATAGCCAGCAAATCATGTTGAAAAACCCGGGTCTGCAGTGAAATCGCACCTCTATTAAAGTACACTCAATCATAGTCCACTTGTAAGTAAATGAACCCTTACCTGACTGTTTTCTGGAGCCACGTCATAACCAAACAGTTCGATGGCTTCATCAACAAGCTGCAAAAAAAGAGAAACAGAAATGAAATGCAGAAATTTTTTTTTTGGACTCCAACAATACACGGCACGGCAAGGCACGGCAAGGCACGGCAAGGCACGGCAGGGCACGGCACGGCACGGCATGGCACGCGTCTTTTCAAGAAAAATGTTAACAATAATCCAAAAACCTATTATTTATTTCATAATTAAAGTATGTCTGTTAGTGTGAAGTTATGGTCTTGCTTACGAAAAAAACAGAGATGATTGATTGATCGACTAATAGATTGTCAAACAAACCTCGAATCAAGCAAAGCAGGCGATACACGTACAGGAAAAATCCCCACAATATCTTACCTCGTCTAAATCAATACACTCGCTCAACTCCACCTCCGGATTTCTTTCAAGAATTGTTGCAAGTACGACCAAGAGCTAGAAAGAAACAAAAAACCGACAGCTTATCATTGTATCTGACAATAACTAATTTATACACGTTAAACATAGGGCCCAAATAAAACAGTGTAGTAGAACGTAATGACAAATTGTTTGAAAGAAAAGTTTAATTCGTTTGGCAAGTGTTTTGGAATGATAACCACCGCTAACATAAGGTTGTTAACAATGTGAACTTAAAAATAAAATCAAAGGCTCCTGTGAGCCAACTCGTGTGTATGAAACGTGTGGACCGTCCACTCTCCTACACGTTTCGCTCCACTCTCACATTTGGAGAGTTAGTTCTTTAATTGAGCAATTACCTCCACGACAGTTTGCCGATACTCAGGGTTTGAAATATCGCTAAGCAGCTCTTCAACTTTGAGTTGAAAGTTCCTTTCACGCTGCGTCATTTCTGATATGGTAGGAAGCTGCCAAAAAAAAGAAGAGACGAGAGATAACTTTGGCATACATGGACCTCACGTGGAGAGGGGTGGGGCATGCTCCCATCCCCAACTAGACACTGGCTTAGGACCCCCATCCTCCCTTATTGAGACATCCTGCTTTCGTGACATCCACTTATGACGTTGCTATAAGGGTGACAGCTGTACTACTGCCGCTTGAAGTTAATGATCTTTGCCTTCTTTGATCCAAGGCTTTCCTGTTGTGAAAATTCGCTGGCACAACAACATATAAACATTCCCTAGTTGTCGATAATTTTTATTCTCATTACATATCTGCTTGAAAATAATAGATAATGTAAGGAGAAATTAGATACTTAACGGTACACTGGTGAGAATGGAAAGGTTACTTACCTGCGATAAGATATTGTGTTTAGATACTTTTATTCCTTCAGGAGCCCTGAACAATATTTCCCACACTATAAATATATAAATATATGCATTTAAGCAAGTCGCTGTATATCTACCATTTGTTTTGGCTATTGCACAGTACCTTCCTCTGGTTATGTTTATTATGTTGCATTAAGTAAGTCAATTCTGATTGGCTAAGAGCAGTGCAATTCAAGTGTAACACCAGTACAAAAAGTGTAATACCGGTGCAAAAAGTGTAACACCAGCGCAAATTACAAATAAAAAAATAATTTATGCAAAAAAAAAAAAAAATCAAAAAAATGTGCCAAAAAAAAAATTTCCCAAAAAAATGGCTGCAAATTTTTTTCATGTATAATTATTATAATTATACATAATTATTACGATTATTATTATAATTATTATTATTAATTGTTATAATTATAACTATATAAGAATAATTATTAATTATTAATAAAGATTTTCTCGTTCAATTTGGGATTAATTTGCCCCTGCAATTTGAGCTTATTGAGAAACTCACTCGTGCAAATTAATCCCAAATTGAACTCGAAACCGTATGATTACCTATACAAACTGTTGAGTCTGTGATGTTGACCATTTTAATAAAGGTGTCGTGCAGTGCTTTTGTGTGGTTCTGTCTGTCTGTCTGTCTTTCTCCCGTGAAAATTTAGACCATAACATGTGAACTTGTTAGTAGGCAATGAGCCAGTCATACCTTTATCATAAAATTCAGGAGGTACTCTATGAACTGCTCCATCCAACTGTCTATTTTGCAGTGGTGTTCTACAACAAATGTAACAAAAAAGTTTCTTGACTATTTATCATGAAAAATACCCAATACAATACACTAAAGCTTTATGGAACAGAGTCTGTGATGTGTGTGGGTATTCGGAGGTCGCTTGGAAATCTTCGTAAGTGAGTCTGTGGTGTATGCGGGTATTCGGAGGTCGCTCGGAAATCTTCGTAAGTGAGTCTGTGGTGCGTGTGGGAATTCGGAGGTCGCTCGGAAATCTTCGTAAGTGAGTTTGTGGTGTGTGTGGGTATTCGGAGGTCCCTCGGAAATCTTTCAAAGGAGTCTGGCGTGTGTGGGCATTCGGAGGTCCCTCGGAAATCTTCGTAAGTCGAAAACGTTCGGACGATCGTCTAAAAATATCAGGATTCTTTTGTCATGACTAAAATTAAATTAACAATTGCCTTTCGTTTAAAAAAAACAACAAAAATACCGTACTTTGGCGCGACGTCATGTCCGTGAAGTTTCCCCTTAGAGGTGAGAACAATCTTGAGTAAAGCCTTCACGTCGCTCGGAGACTGAGCGTATAACGACTGAAAATCAAAGCAAAACTCCTTCAAACAACTGCCCACCTAAATATATTTTGGTCGTACTGGGGCCAACTAAAGTATCCGTAATAGAGGTGTCCGTATTATGGAGGACGGTAGTGTTTAAAAATAAGCAGCGTTTTTAAAAGTAGAGCTTGGTGGCAGGCAAATAAGAATTTTGGTATATCTGGGGCCAAATGAACTGTGCATAATATACTTAGGTGTCTATATTATGGAGGTGTCCGACAGTCCGTGCTTAAAAATAGGTAGCGGTTTACTCCCTGTCCCCACCCCCTCCCCCCCACCTCCCCCCCTTTCTGGTTGTAGAGCAACAACTTGCTCTCTTGTTTCCACCAAAGCCGTGATTTGGGTTGTCACGCAGGAGCGTTGCGTGACGATACAAATAACGGCTGCGTGTGAGACTACTTGTTCTTAGTCTAGGGGGCGAGGCGGGGGGGGGGGGGGGGGGGGGGAGATAGAGGGAAGTGACTCACATAAAAGTGACGGGGATTGACCGTCGTTCCTTTTAGCGGTTAAAATTGGAGGTATGGTACCACTAAGAGTGTTTGCCCCCGATACCCCACCCCCCTCCCCCCTCCGGAGTTAACTGTTCGTATGATAAACGTGTCCATTATATAGAGGTGTCTGTGTTACGGATGTGCCATAAGAAGAGGCTCAACTGTGCACGATCATAGGACAGAATGGGGCCTTGACAGCAGTTCAATATTGGCTGCTATTCAAGCGTTCTTACCCCAAGTCCCCGGCTGGCTAGTCTCTGTTTCATGGCTTCAATAATCCATCTGAAAATGACACAAATGAGCACCTTCAACAAGCTAATGTTATTTCTGCCTAAATTTAACGAGAAAAAAGCGGTAGAATTTAAGTTGTAGATTGATTTTCACAACTTTTTGGCATCTTCAGTGCACAATCATGTGAGTTAAGCACGTTACAGACGAGCAAGTTTGCTATAACAAGTTTTGCCTTGACAAGTTTTACTTGCTGGTGTGTAAATGAAAACTTGTCAAGTTTTTCTTGTCAAGTGCATTTGTTCAAAAGCTGGCATGCTAGCTTTTGAACAAGGCAATTCTTGTCATGGAAAAATTGATAAATTGCAAAACTTGCTTGTCTGTATGCTCAACAAGGAAAACTTGACAAGAATCGTTGCGAAATCGCGGGCGCTCAGCGGTCTTGTTCAGTTTGGAGAGCAGTCGTGACGGATAACAACATGGTAGCTAAAACTGTTCGTTGTACCGATTCTGCCACATTGCTTCTACTAGAATACCTTCGAACAAGAGAAAGTTTGCGGAATACAAAGGCAGAATCCTATAAAAATAGAAACAAAAAAAGACGAAGAGGTTCTTGAGCTCATGACGGCCGAAGCTCCTGGTATTGATCTCGCCATGCCATTTCTCCCTTGTTAAATACATGTACGCCGATGTAAGCCATGATCAACGAATAAAATGGGGTTGTGTTTCTTCGTCCGCGGTAAAATTGGTAGTTTCTTGGTGTTGCGGATGGTGTGATCACTAAATGACGTAAAACAAAAGATTCAAAAGACACTGAACAATACCCACACCACATCACAAAAGCTAACCAACAATGGCTTCCGCAACACCAAGAAACACCCGTAAAATTGAATTGTTGGCTACAAATAAAACTTGTTTATTCGTTCACACGGGAAAATAAAACTTGTCAAGGCAAAACTTGTCAAAGAAAACTTGTTATTCATACACACGAGCAAGTAAAACTTGTAAAACGTGCCACGGACACTTGTCATAGAAAACTTGCTCGTATGTAACGTGCTTAATGCAATCGAAACTCTTTGTTTCCGTTTTTTCTACGTTTCTATTTTTTATTTATTTATGTTAATATAGTTTAAATAAAGATCGTTGTTACTGTTGTTGTTGTTCAGTGAAGTTAAGTTGTGCCAGCAAAAATGGATGACAATAACGTAAGATTTCTTAGTTTATTGGCTTTAGTTTTACAAGCAAAGAACCATTTGTCCTTGTAGCAGAGCTTTAGAACCGGAATCGAAAAGGTCAAGGGTTCGATTCCCGTGGAAGGCCTGAATTTCTTTGTTTGGCTCTAATTTCATCTCCTTTAGTTGTTGCATAACTGCGATGATCCGACCTCTTTAAGTAATGCTTCACATAAGAATGATAGCAAACTTCATTGTTCTGCGGCATTGGCCCTTTCCCACATAGAATATCTTTGATTTCAAGAATAGAGGAGGGGCTGATGGTTCATAATTATATTTCATTATAAAAATAAAGAAAATCTATTTGCGTCAAATAAATTTTAGAATGTTCGTGCTTAACCAATCAGAATAGCAGAAGACAATAGCTAATAATTTTGCTTCTTTGATGAAGTTCCCCAAATATAATATCTTTAAAAAATTGCATGTTGTGCGATTGGGTCTCAAATTACTTGAAACCTTAAAAAAAATTAGACAAAATGCGGCTTTTGTGTGCGGTTTTTGTGTCTTGGCCAATGAGATCACTAGTTGTAACAATGAAAAAAGTTGACTTTCCATCATGCATTGCCGTTCAGCACTATCTTTCTTATGTGGATCATTACTTAATTCGCTCTTCGCAACAGTTCATATGAATTAAATTGCATTGACAAATTATCATAATCATTTTAAGGGTCTAATTGCAACTCCTTTAGCTACTGTAGAGAGCAGTTTTCACTTGAGTGTCGTAAAACCAAAACCAAAGTAATTACTCTGGCCAAACACAGCAGTCGTAAACAATCCAATGAACCAATCAGAGCTCGAAGCAAAAACATGTCGCTGGCGCCAAGCGCGGGAAAACGCGTACGAGCAAGTCACGATTGGTCTTGGTTATACTTCTGATTGGTTAATAAAGTGACGCGAGATTTTTTAGCCAATCACAAAGCGTAGCAATGCAAAACCAAAGCAATTGCGAAATTACTTTCGACACTGAAATGAAAACCGCTCTAACTGCGATGATAACATTCTCTTTCAGGGAATAAACGGTTGGGGAAACAAAAATTACAAAAATGGATCTTAATATTGCCTTGACAATTAGGTAGCGATTCGCAACGGTGCAGCGCATTTTTCTAGGTCTATAGGACAAGAAAACGCGACGAATGAAAAACTGAGGAACTTACCCGATTCTGATCTTCAACATTCCTACAAACGCTTCAGGAATTGTTGCAACAAAAGAGGCCAAATAAAGAACCATCTGCAGATACAAAAAAGATTAAAAAGTGAGTAAGCTAACAGCACAAAACGATTACGGTAATCTCGCGCGGTATGATTCTGAAATGCGAGTCATACTATTTATCAGGCGCATTCTACATTTAAAGGAACCTGGAAACTAAGGGAACAAGCGTGTTAAGTCTACCGCTGACCTCTTGCTGAAGGACTGCCTCTCTGACGTCATGGGGAGTGCAGAAGGAATAGAGGATTTTCTGTTGAAAAAAGAAAACGAGAAATCGTTCACAAGTAGAAAAGCTCTGTGTTTTCTACCAGCGCTTAGTAAAATAGACTCTTCTACGTCGCTGACAGGAGCCTGGGAACCTGCCCTGAATGGGACATGGAACCGCAATTTCTTTTGTAGATAATCCAAGCTACATAATAACATTACCTGGATGGCTGCCGGTGTTAAAGGCTCGTAAATAACTTTTTCCTCATGTCCAAACACACCAATTGTTACCTGGAAGGAAATAAAAAAAAATTACAAGAAATTACCATAAGAGTAGTAGGTAAGGTCAGGTAGGAACATGAACCACAGGCAGCCCACCCCTCCCAGGCAGCCCACTCCTTCCAGGCACCCCACTTGCAAGGCTGTTCTGGGTTATCCGTTCCAGTGAAAAAGAAGGCGCGGTTACAAAGTCTTAATAGGTTACAAGAAATTACCATAAGAGTAAGGTAAGGTAGGCACACGAACCACAGGCAGCCCATCCCTACCAAGCACACCTCTTACAAGATTGTACAAAGCGAAAGAGAAGACCCGGTTACAACTTAACTGAAAATGCATACACCTTACCACTTTACCGCTGACCAGTATAGTAGTGATCCCAGGCGCTAAACTGTCCACTAGCTTCTTCAGCAGCCCGGCTCCGCGGCGAACCGCTGACCATTTCCTATCATATGCAGCCTGTTGATAGAGGAGGTTGATCATGTCACCGACCGTGCCCTCGGGAGTCTGGAAGTGTTCACCCTCTCGTTTCAGCAGTTCTTGCAGAAGCAGCATTTGACGTTCAGCATTTGGTTTGCTCTGTAGTTCCTTTATGAGAGCCTCACGTGACTTGGTAACCAGGTCTCTGGGACTGAAAAAAACGTGAAGTTGTTGATATTTTCCCTTTTGTACAACTAAAATAGTTTTATCCTGGTTTTGTTGTTGTTTTTTTAATTCCCTTTTTTGTGGCAAATAAAGCTGGAAATCTTAAGGGCTGGTTAAAACAAGGGATTATATTTACTTTAGAATTAGACCAACGCAAGCCAGAGACTCTCAAGCTCTCTACTTATTTGTTTATGGTCATCTGCTTTGATGGTGTCTTGTCAGATAAACGATTCTTTTTTTACAGGAATTCGTCATCTCTGGAGTAGAGCACTTATTCGCGCTTATGGGATAGAACGAAAAGAACGGGCGCGGCCTCAAGGATCTGAGCAAAAAAGAAAGCTGTTCGCTATTCGTGCTGTTTATTATGCTGTACAAGGTAGTTCTAACTTTTGAGTCTGTGAATACAATCCCAAGGTGTGACCATTTAAATGAAAGCTACTGAGCAGTACTTTCCTGTGGTACTGTTTATTATACTGTACAAGGTAGTTCTAACTTTTGAGTCTGTGAATACAATCCCAAGGTGTGACCATTTAAATGAAAGCTACTGAGCAGTACTTTCCTGTGGTACTGTTTTATGCTGTACAAGGTGGTTCTAACTTTTGAGTCTATGGATGAAATCCCCTAGTGTGACCATTTAAATGAAATTTCTTTAGCAAAACTTTTCAATGGAACTGTCTGTTTTTCAGTATTTTACAAAATTAAATTTAAAGAGTCTGACCCACCCAGTTTGCATTGCGCGCTTCTCTTATTGTTATGATGCGGCTCTATTCCATATTTGGGCAAGCATATCACCTCTTGCACCAGTGAATTTCTCATCTACAATGCAGTATGGACTTTCGGGGCCCTGAAAATGGCGGATGAACCAACGTAGGCGCGCAATGCAAACTGAGTGGGTCAGATTCTTTAAGATTTCGGTTGCTCTTTTGAGTGAAATGATTATTGCGCTACTTACTTGGCGTCCTCCTCATCAGAAGCTTGGTCGTCACTCTCTTCACTCAAGGTTATGGAGCGGCTCAATCGAACGGAGCGACTCATCCTATGCCCATCGGACGAGCCCGGAGTCGGGGGATTGGAATCTGGTCCTTCCTTTTCTTTAACACGTGCTTGGTCCAGGCCCCGCTCTGTTTCATCGAGATCGCTAAAAAACGCAAACAATGACGCGTTGAAGAAGACACAGTTTCCTATCCGATGTGGTACACACAAGCAAACGAAAACAAACAACAATAAAGCATATGGAAATTTAGTTTTATCAAGTGATTTGATAAGGAAAATTGGCCACCGAAAACAGATTCAAAAGCTGACGTTTCTACCGTAAGCCCTTCGTCAAAGCGAATCCCTGACAAAATACCTGACATCGCGGTCTGCTTGTAGGAAGTCCAGATGATCGATAACTGCTGTTGATACCAGTGTCTGTTTCAAATAAAAACAGAAATTAAAGGACAATGAAAATAAATATTAAATAAAAAAAATAATGAAACTGTTGAAGAAAGAAGATTTTCGAACGAAGAAGAATCGAAAAGAAATGACAATCCAAAGGAGAGAGGAGAAAGCTCCTTAGAAACCAGGCTGGAAAGGAAAATCCTCGCGCTTTCAGTCTTTCTCGTTTGTTTGCATTGAACTGTACTTGCTCTTTTACTGGCTTAATTCTAAAACCACAACAACAACAACAAAGCACACAAAATTTAGTTATTCTTGCAACCGACAGATTCATAATTAAAAGTCAATTAGCCACTAGCCTGCTCCAGGCGTTAAGATTGTGGTGAAATGAGGGGAGACTGGCTTTATTCTCTTTTACACCATAGTTAGTCGAGGTACTGGTTATGAAACCTTACAGACTTCAATGGCGATAACAAAGGAGCTGCGATTTCCGTTGAAAGTACTGCAACGGTGCATATCTTCTGGTTTTCGGTCGCACGCTATGACTTAAATAATGACTGAATAACTTAACTCTTTCACTCGCAAGAGTGCCAAACATCAAAATTCAAGAAAAAATTCAAAATTCATTTTGTAAAATATTGATAAAAAAATGGTACAACGCAAAAGTACTGCCGAAGAGGTTTCATTTGAATGGTCGCACCATAGGATTTTGTCCACAAACTCAAAAGTTAGAACAAATGGTACCATGCAAAAGTACTGCTGAAGAGGTTTCATTTGAATGGTCACACCATAGGATTTCATCAACAGATTCAAAAGTTAGAACAAATGGTACCATGCAAAAGTACTGATGAAGAGGTTTCATTTGAATGGTCACACCATAGGATTTTGTCCACAGACTCAAAAGTTCGAACAAATGGTACCATGCAAAAGTACTGCTGAAGAGGTTTCATTTGAATGGTCGCACCATAGGATTTCGTCAACAGACTCAAAAGTTCGAACAAATGGTACCATTCAAAAGTACTGCTGAAGAGGTTTCACTTGAATGGCCACACCACAGGATTTCGTCCACAGACTCAAAAGTTAGAACTACACTAATGTCTCCATAATTGACTCTGGGAGTGAAAGGGTTAATGTGCACGGTCAAGGCCGAAAAACGCTAACAAAAACATTGACAAAGAAACTTGTCAGGTTTCATAACCATTGCGCCTCTGAGTCTCCTTCCGTCAGCACTCACGATATTTTTACTCCTGTGCGCCTCCGATCCATCGTTCTTCGCTATCTGAACGCCTGGAACAGGCTAATTAGCTACACACCTGAAGTCTTCCAAGTTTTATTTTCACTCCTCCGCAACGCCCTCGCTTGAATGCAGCCAACATCTCGAGAGTCGCGTGAAATTGCTTGCCTCTGGAAAGAAAAAAAGAACAAAGATCAGTGTGTCGCAAAACTGAATGATAGCCACAGGCTTCCCACCTTCCATTTGAGTGGTTGACTGTGCAACAGCGAGGGCGCAGGAATTTCAGTACATGTTTTAGCCGTTTTCTGCCAACTAACAACGTGAAATGCCCAAACTCAAGGTTAGATACGTAAAACGATAACATAAGGGTAATTGAATTGACTACTTAACTCGAACACTCTCGCACGTGATCAGACCATGACAAAAGGTGGCATGATTATGATGGATCGAGTGCTCGGCGCGTTTTTCAAACTGTCTTATGTTGTGTTTTTTTTTTGTGTTGCTATATAACAAATCACTTAATGACTGATCCCTCGGGAAACAGTGAATTTTGTTTCCCTCGAATCTCGATGTTTCCCTCGACTTCGTCTCGGGAAACATCGAGATTCTCGGGAAACAAAATTCACTGTTTCCCTCGGGACCAGTCATTAAGTGTTTAATGTTTAATCTTAGTTAGGACCTTTCTGAAAACCACATAATTGTGATTGAAAGTTTCCTAATAAAAGATCATTATTATCTTATCTTATCCTATCTTATCTTACACTGTTTCTAGGAGTTCACCTTTAGGCAGCTCGACAACATGACACAAGTTGCAAATGATTGAATAATCGTTATAAGTGAGAATTTCAGTGGATTGCGGAGTTCTCCGGAGTACCCGGAGAACCCCCCCCCCCCCCCCCCCCCCGAGTAGGAACGAGAACCAAATCCACATACACACAATACAATACAATATATATTTTATTTAAACACGATAAAAATTAAAGCTAACGCTTGTGGGGTCGTGTTACAAAACTTAAATATTAAAAAGCTAATTTACATACACTCAACAGTGTATCCAGACTTCATCGTAAGGGAGGGGGAAATCCGCCATTGATCAACCACCACACAATCATGGTGTCGACTTCTCCAGGGTCAAGTTAAAACCGGGATACATTGTTGGGAGTTAAGTAGTCTCACCACTGCGCCATTTCTTTTCCTCTGGCGTTACCTCGGCGTTAATGTCATTACTCACCGTAAGTTTTTTTCTCTCAACAACAGACACAGTGTAGGGCGTCCTTTCATGTTCCAGTTGTTTCGTGTCAACGTTAAGTTCGTCTAAAAGACAGAAGGAGGAGACGACAATTGCGCTAACGTGTTTCGTCTGGCTAAGATCAAAACTACCTTGTGAGGTAGTTTCAATCATGCTCAGAATAACACCATGTCTCGATCATGATTCGCGCAATGTACCGCCTGATGTGAACACTTTTCACAGTGAATCATGTGTCATTCGCAATCATACTAAACATGTTTCGCCCTAGTGTGAACACAACATTAGCTGGTTAGACAAAGTCTCCTTTGAACAATGTTGTTACCTGTATTTCGTCGATAAGTAGAGACATGTCCAATGCCATATAGAAATCGGTCTCGTCAAGAAGTTTGGGATATGTGACAACTGTTCTACCCAATATACGGTATATCTGCAGTGGAAAGGAAAGAGCTAACTTAGACTTTGTACTCCCTTCATATAATAGAAAAAATCGAACCATAGGTGTTGAAAACAATAGCCCAATTTCGATATTTTAAAATTCAACTTGAAACAAAAGACAAGACTACGAGGCTTAGGGGAATAAACCATATAAATCCTTACTATCATTCCCCTAAGCCTCGCAGTGATGTCTTTTGTTTCAAGTTGAATTTTAATACATCGAAATTGGGCTATTACCTTGTTAGTTCCCAGACTGCCAATTGGCCTCGGTGGACGCCCGGACAATCCGAGTTTGCGATTGACGCCAAGACGCTTGTACGCCTGTAAGGAACACAAAGTTTTCAACTTGAGTTATGATTGGCCTCCTACATATTTATTCAATGTCTGCTTCAAGATGCGCTATGGCACGGGCTAATCATTGTTGACAGCTCGGTTTCTAGAGTGAAATTAATATTTGCTTGGGCAAGCCAAGGGTCCTTCTATACTCAGGGTCCTTGTTTGAGTACCGGATGTCGACTTCACAGTATAAGATTATCAAACGCTCCTTCGGGCCAACTCGTGAACACGAAACAATCTTCGTACCCTCCCCTCTCCTAAGCGTTTTGCTCCATCGAACCTCCCCCCCCCCCCACACCCCCCCCCCCCCCCCACCCCCACCCTCACTCCGATCCCTCAAATGCCGTTCCCATGGGTAGGTTACCATTACCTAATCGCATTCGAAACGGACAAAATATATGCGAAAGCCTTATCCTCCTTATGTACTGGTCAGCGGAATTACCAGGAAACGTTTACAGCTGAGTGATGCAGATATCACGCAGCTCTTTACAACCTCTAATTTCATTGGACTTGGGTATCACGCAGCTCTATTGTTTTCAGGGCTGGGGTCCATTGTTGTGTTGTTTGTTCTATTGTTTTCTCAGCAAACCAAAGAAGACCTTGTAAGAGCTGCGTTCTGCCGAGTGATGGAAGGAAGAAGTGAAAATTTGCATATTTATCCCCATCTGCTATAACTCGTTCAACGCTTTGCAGATTCTCGAGTTAAAAACGTTACCTTGACAAGTTCTGACGGTGGCCAGATCTGTATGGGTTCAATCTGCTGTGGAGTTTGTGTCTCAATACCAAATGTTGCTAAGGTAGTCTGCAAACTGAAAAGTGACAGTGTTGTCCTAAGACTGGTTCCTACTAGCAACGTAATCGGAAGCGGAGTGGGAGTCGGAAGCGTAGGGAGCCTTACGTTCTAGTGTAAAACAAAAAACCGAATCGCAATCGGAATCTCGAAGTAATCGGAATGGGAATCGGAAGGATCCGAAAGTTTCCTTTTTCTTCCGATTCCGCTTCCGCTTCTTTCCCTTTCTATCCGCTTATGTCGTTTTGATTTCCACTTGATCGTAAGGTTCTTGCGATTCCGATTCGGATTCCGCTTCCGCTTCTGTCGCTTACGTCGCTAGTAGGAACCATCCCTTAGACATTTTGATGATTAAAACACGAAGTATAAATAAAATAATCAATATTTATAACCTTAGCAAACTGTAAAAAAAATGTACCGAAAGTTCTTACTTTCTGCTTTCTGCGATCAATGACACTTGGACAACCAAGTCTGAGTCAGCAACCTTGAATTACAACAACAACAAACAAAACCTTAAGTAGCCTAGATATGTATGCTATATATATTTATAATTAGCACGTTTCACAGTGCAATGCAAGCAGTGCTATTAAGACGCTGTGGCCGACTATATAACAATTCTACGGGGTTTTCAGAAATGGAAACGTTTCTTATGTTTCCATCTGTGGATAAATTCTCAAGGGCCAAGAACCAAATGATAGCTGTCGAGCAGTATCTTCTCCCTGTGAGCCACGTAAATTGTGTAACTATACAATTATAAGTAGGTGCGACGAAACTATTTAATAAGTAAATAAAGATATCATTTAATTAAATGATCAGCAGTCTTGCGGTGCTGTTTATCATGCTTTGCAAAGTGGTTCTAACTCTATCAACTTTTGACTGAGAGTCTTTGGATGAAATCCTAACGTGTGACCATTCAAATGAAGGCTACTGAGCAGTACTTTCCTGTGGTACTGTTTATTATGCTGTACAAGGTGGTTCTAACTTTTGAGTTTGTGGATGGAATCCCAAAGTGTGACCATTCAAATGAAGGCTACTGAGCAGTACTTTCCTTTGGTGCTGTTTATTATGCTGTACAAGGTGGTTCTAACTTTTGAGTTTGTGGATGGAATCCCAAAGTGTGACCATTCAAGTGAAAGCTACTGAGCAGTACTTTCCTGTGGTACTTGTTTATTATGCTGTACAAGGTGGTTCTTACTTTTGAGTTTGTGGATGAAATCCTAAAGTGTGACCATTCAAGTGAAAGCTACTGAGCAGTACTTTCCTGTGGTACTGTTTATTATGCTGTACAAGGTGGTTCTAACATTTGAATCTTTGGATGAAATCCTAAAGTGTGACCAGGAAGTGCTTTCTTTTGGTGATATTGCTTTTTAATCATTTGAAAAATGAAAAGCGATTTTCTTTTCTTTTCAGTTTTGAACTTGTACCTTGAATAAAGAATATCTGTGACTGCTGAAACGATAGCGGTTTTTAGCAGAGTGGGACAGGTGTCTGCCGATGGGGTCAATCTCATTCACATCTAAAAGACCGCATTCTACAAACAAAAATAGCACAAACCAATCACAAGCACTTTAAAAACATGGATGCCAATAGATCCTTCAGGCCCCGGTTGTTGAAAAGGTGGACAGTGCTATCCACCGGATAAATCACTATCCATCGGATAGGCATTAGCAAAACCAATTGTGTTATCCACTGGATAGTGATTTATCCAGTGAATAATGCTATCCACCTTTTGAACAACTGGGTCCTATACTTCAGCTGTTAGAATAGGGAGCTTTAGCAACCACCACGGCGACGGCAGCGAGACCAGCACAAAATAATTACTTAGGTTTAGCGAAAACATTGTCTCTGTGCGTTTGTTTTACATTTTGGACGATTCTTTGTCGTTCCCTGCAAAACAACAACGTGAAAAGATCGAATTATGGAGAACGTGAACACACGACGGTTAATTGTCCTTTCTATATTTGAACTTAAAAGCCATCTCTACGACTTCAGCTCCTGCACAATTCGGTCACATCACACAAATTAAACAAAGTGGAACAAAGTAATTTAAAGAAACGCAAATTCTTATTTTCAGTTCAATGACGCTTTCCTTGGCGTTGCCGTCGTGGTTGCTAACGCTCCCTCACATGCTGTAAGGCATGGTAGTCTTGAAATAAAACAGTATGAGGCATATGAGGGATATGAGATACGAAAACAAGCTTTGATGTCATCATATAAATGGTATTTGAACCTACAGATGTCAGAAGCACAGAGTGGTATCCAAAAGAAGGAAAAAGATCTCAAGAATACTACAGAACAAGGTGGAGAGTTGGTTCGATTTGCAGCCGTTTGAGGGACTCCGATTTTCTTCATGGGGTGTATGCCAAGGAACGCTGGCACACAAATGGCTGCAAACAATTGGCGGCAAAGTTGTTGAGACACTTTCTTCGAAAGGGATATGCTTTGGGAAAATAACAAAACCGAACTGGCGGCGACAAATTGCATCATGTAAACAACATGCTGCAAGACAGATTCTACGATTTGCCGGCCTGATATCTTAACTCAGAGGTTTCGCGACAAGAAATTGCTGGAGTAAAACCGATTTCTAAAAGTCTGGCGGATTTTCAACTCTGTGATAACGTTTTCAAGTTTTAAAAATATCCGGTGGCAAATCAAGGTGTTAGTCTTCGACTAAAACATCATTCTTCAGATCTTCTTTGGCAATTTTCGGAAAATTTCAGAAAACGATCGGAAACGTTCGTACAACATTCAGACAGTATTCGAAAAATTTTCGAAAATCTTCGTGATGAGAGTCGTGAACACTCGGAGAGAAATTTCGTATCTGCGTGCACCCATGTATATGTTGTGGAGCAATTTTGTCCTTGGTGCAAATTTTATTTTTCTTCGTTTTGGGGTATGGTAATGTATGATAATGTATGATAATGAGTTTTAAACAAATTTTAAGGAAAATAAAATTTGCACCAAGGATAAAATTGCACCACAACATATACATGTATGTATTATCTTGTATTCAAAATACCTAATAACTGCATGATGAGCAACAGAGACTGTCCCCACAGGAAGAGTTCACCATCCTCCTCGCTCGGCAGTCGGACTTGAGAGTGTGGTTCCTTCCGCTCGGCCGCCAGATATATTCTGGGCACATAGTAATAATGGGGTATCAGGTCACCTTAAGAACAAACAAAAGACATCAGGATAAAACAGTTTTCAATTGAATGTTAGTCTGCAAAAACACACAAAAATGTAATCATGCATTATTTAGTTAAATAAGTTTAAAATTAATATTAATAGCTGTTGGCATCGGTTCACTGGTATTCATTCTGCGGTAATTAAACTACAATCTTGGTCAGAAATTTTGGGACACTTTACCTTTTTCCCCACAAATTGACTTTGTCGTTACCTCCCCCTCCCCACCCCCAATACAATGTTGAGTTTTATGCATATAATCAAGCCACAATGTCTCAACTTTGTATTGGGGGGGAGGGGGGGACTAGGAAATGGAACGATAGTTTCTCTCTTCGAAAAAAATTGTCATTGTGTAGTATTTTCTTAAGTGTCCCAAACTATTTTGTCCACGGTTGTAGACATCATCCGGCGTAGTTGTCCTAGTTAATTCAGTGGCTATTAGTTTGTACAATAAATTGTGCTTCTCAATGTGATGGTCAACAGTGTTGACATCATTTTCAGAGTGACTTCAGTCAATCTAATTTTCTTCTCAAATTTCTGCTATCATTTCTTTAAAAAAAATGATAAGTTTATTAGCATTGTTCTGTAGACAGATTTTTCACATGAAGTGTATCAAGACAAACAGGAGATTCATTCTTACCAGAGTCAGTGTGCTGTAACAACTCGTCATTCAGTTTCCTGATGTAGATTTCAGCAGTATCCTTATCATTTTTGAAGAGTGCTACAAGCAAAACAAACAAACAAAAGCTGTGGAGAAGATTATCATTATGCAAGTGGAGAGTTTCTTCCTATCTAAGTTGGAAGGGTGGTGGCCTAAGATCTTGTCTCTTCTTGAAACGTGACACTTCACTATGAAAAGTAAAACGTTCACAACCACTGTTTCCCCTTTTATGAGATAGTGAATAGCGTATAAACACAGAGAGCATCAGTGGGCACAAAGCAAAAGAGTAAAGATGTCTATATTACTTCCCCCACTCCTCACATGCATGCAACTCTTTATGCTTGAGCTCATTTAAATAATTTCTTTTGTTCACCGTAGGTTGTTTTTAATTGCTTGCTTAATAAAGTTATGACTAAATAGATGGCGTGTGAGCACTATATATGGGTACTGTACCAACAAACTCTTGGGAAATCTAACAAAAAGCTCGTAGTAACCTGGGATAGACTAGCATCCCATCCAAGCGGGAGTAGCAATACTATGAGTCGCTTATGCACGAAGATCAGAGATGAACAACAGATACTGTAGAAGAGCCATTTGACAAGTACAAAAACTTACTTGTATCTGAGAGCGGATTTCAATTATAGTATTTTCGCTATTGCTTTGGTTTTGCATTGCTACGCTTTGTGATTGGCTAAAAAATCCCGTGCCACTTTCTGAACCAATCAGAAGTAAAACCAAAACCAATCGTGACTTGCTTGCACGCGTTGTCCCGCGCTTGGCGCCGGCTACATGTATTTGCTTCGAGTTCTGATTGGTTCATTGGATTGTGCCTGTACGTGATTGGTCAGAGTAACTTTGGTTTTGGTTTTACGACACTCAATTCAAAACTGCTCTATCTGAAAACATGGTGCCAACAATTTAAACAAACGTCAATTTGGCATTAAATTATTTCAGATTATTGATTATTACTAAACAGTCATTTATATCAGACTATATTTACCATCTAAAGCAAGGTATATGAAGAGGAATGGCCATTCACTTTCAATCCCATCAAACACCTGAAAAAAATACATGACATGTAAAAAGTATGTAGCGTCAAAATAGAAATCAGGTTTTTCAGGTTTGTCCATGTACTGTACAAACTAGAAAGATGTAAAGAGCTGACAAATATCTTGGTTGTTTCATACAAAACTGCAGCATCCTAAAACTCGTCCCTTACGTTTTTAGCCAACAAATGTTTCCCAGAACGATTTAGTCAGACAAAGAAACCCTTTCGAATTACAATTAGGAATGGTCAGTGCCATGTTTTGCAAGTTAATAATGTATCCTACAGGCCAATGATAAATTCGCTTAAGCACTGTTTCATGTTCTGCTATCCATTAGAGAACACACATACAAGTTAGTCACCTGCAATTCTCTCTTCTCATAAAATCTGCGATTTTTGTCCTCTAACACAGACTTGTAGCCATCACGCAAGAACCGTTTTAATCCATAGTTTCCCTGTGGAAGGAAATGAAGTAAATCAAATAGCAGTTTAGAATGATCTGTGAGGATTTAATACCTTATCAGCTCTCATAAAAACCTAAATTATTTCTTTTGTTTCCAAATTATCATCAACCATGTTATTCGTTGTAATTGCTCTAGTTGAAATTATTATAAATAATTTTCTAAATCAATGTTGTAACATTTATTGTAAAACTGATAATGATAGTAGCTCTACGAAAACATGTTTATAACAATGAAAAACTATTCTGCAGGCTGACTGTTTTTATCACTGATTAACTAACTAAATATTTATCAAACAAATTAATTCATTTTCTCAAGTGTTGATCTACAGTACATGCACTAGATGTCTTTTCGAATAAAATAAAATATATCATTGTATACGTAGTGTAGCTGAATAGTTACAGCTGTAGCCTGCTGGAGTGGGACATTGCTCTCTCCGCAGCCCATTTTAGAATAACGTTACTACATTTGTGTTTGTGGCAACATGAACAGTATATTTCATTTGATTTGATAAGGCCACATGATTACAAGAATAAATGCCTAGATTATAATTATTTGATAAATAAACTTTATTAAGGTACCTCCAGTTGTTCTATCACCATGTCTTTTGCTTGCTTGCACAGAGACTCATCACCGACAGCAAAAGCAGGAAATCCAGTGATCATTAACAACGATGCGTCAGTTACCTGTTTGCAACATGAATGAACATGAATAACAACAACACTCGTGTATTATGTATTTTACAAGACAGTGAACAACATTTTATAAGCCTACATGTATATGGGTGTTGATTAAGTACATTGTGTATCACAGTTCTTTCATGTCTGCCAGACTTCTCCTCTATACTGGTCCTGTGATTGTCCTCAAAGATGGAGGTGGCCTGATTCAACTGTATTTATACATAAACTTGATCATGGTATTTCTCAAACCTTTGATGATGACGCAATAGGCAGCAGAGAGTGCATGATGGTGTAGTTTCTGTTATGAGCATCTGGATCAACATAGATTACAGATGATGAGGTTCCCTGTGTGAAGCAACACATTCATCAAGACGAAATGCAATCATTAGGAGATAATGATTGTAAACTATGTACATGTAAGGCACTTTAAGGCCCACCTTCACATAAAATGCTGTTTGCGCCATGATCACTTTCTGTGTTGAATTTTGTGGTAACACGAAATTCACGCTTGAATGCGTGTACACAATCAGATCACGCATATGAACAATGGAGCATTTCAAAACAAAAACAAACGACCGCACCGTCTTTTGGGTGAAGGTGGGCCTTTAATCCAATGATACATGTAGCATGCCTAGTTTCTTTGTTTTTGTTTTTCTATTTGGGGAGGGTGGGGGGCCGGGGTGATTCCATAGAAAAAGAAGAAGAGTCCATGACAGCCCTGTCAGATACATGGTTCATATTACGCACTTTCGTAAGTGATAACTAAAAGTAACTTTGCATAATTTATTATATTTCTTCTGACCTGCATTCCATAAATATTGAATCCATTAATAGCCTCAAGGGCAGCCTTAGCCATTCCAATAGAACTGATCAAACAACAAAAACAAACAAAGGAAACAAATTACTGTTAGTTTATGAAACTGATGACATATATTATGATAATTCCACACACAAAAATGAGTCCTACAACTGTGGGTTATAAACTGCTTGGATTAATTAATTAATTAATTAATTGGCAGTTTTAAATTAACATTCACTCAAAGAAGATCAAGACCAATTTTTTTAAATTTAGTTTTCAGTGCAAATTTTTCAATTCACCAATCGCAAAGCAGTTTAAATTTTTTTTTTTCTGAAGGGATATTCTGTACTGGATCAATTATTTCGTACTGGTGCCAGCACAAATATAAATTGTAGCATGAGCAAAATTGAACTACAACATACACTGTACATACAGGTGCAGTACCTAGCATTTAGTTCTTTGTGTCCCACATTTTCTTTACTTCCTCTCTCCCACATTCCGTAATCAGGGGTCCTGTAGGCACGTTCAATGTAGTACACAAGATTTTGTACAAAACTGACCTCGTCATTGGTATAAATAATCTGAAGAATAAAACAATTAAATTAAAATAAATACAAATTAGTTATGTATCAATTATGTATAAATATTATTTATTATTTTAATAATATTAATACAAATTAGTATTTTATAACTTATTGGAATGGATGTTTATGATGGAATCTGTTAGGAAATCGAGTAATTTCAGTTTTTAGTAGACAAAAATCTTGTACCAGAATAATTGTAAGTATATGACATTCCTTTTTATATTTTTTAAATTTAAAGCTAAAGATGGAACTACTTGCCTGTAATAACACCAAGAACAATTTCCCATGAGATTTCGAGAAAATAAATTTCAAAGTTTACTGAATTTGTTCAAACACAGGTAAAATTTCATCATCAATTTCTTTTCAACATCATCTTTACGTAATTCATATGAACTTCAAAATGTTTTTTCCACATTTGGTGTTGTTAGAAACGACTTCTTTTAATGAGACATTGAAAACATTCAAACAGAAGTTTGCAGTGCAATGTAATTGATCTCGGTACAATGTTTTTGTCCACTTGTTACTTGAACTGCTGGTGGATTCCTTCTTAAATTCTCCATTAAACTGAGAAATCAAATAAAAAAAAATTAACTATTATGTACATGTCGCAGTTTCATATTGCAAGTAAAGTGCCACGACTGTTCAAATCCGCTTCCTTCTTGTAAGGGTGGCCAATTATCAAATGCACGACTCCATGAGATGCTGAGACCCTGTTTTAAAAATTCAATACTGAGAGACAGTGCTTCAAAAATCTGTGCCAGAGACAATGAACTACCACACATTAATTACATGTTTCGCTTAGTTCATTTGAATTACAAGCTTCTGGTTAAACTCCTGTGGGATTTGCGAGGCACCAAGGTCAAAGCTTTCAAAATTTGAGACTCCAAGACAGCCGCTAATGTTGATGTTGTAGTTCAAATTTTTCTTTTTTTTTTGGAAAATTTTCAAACCAGTTTGATTTTTGTTTTCCTTTGTTTCAGATTATTTGTCTGGGACAAAGGGAAATAAAAATCAAACTGGTTTGAAAATTTTTAAACCACAGAAAAATTTGAACCACAACATTTAATTTACATGTATGCGAGATTTCAAGACGCCTCTTTTTTATCACAGAGATTTAGACACTGGACTAAAATTTGCCAAAACTCGCCATTTTTATTATCTATAATATACATGAAACCATTGTATGCCTCTTCTTGTGCCACTAAAACTGAAAAATGAAATCAATTGGCATTTAATCGTTTATTTTAATTTTAATACCATTTACATACATGTAGTAAACAGTTACCTGTAGTCCAGACGCCGTCATTTGTACAAGAGTAAGAAGGTAGAGTGAGACGGCATCAATCTAATTTAGATTAAAAAATAAATGATATGTGCTCAGTTACATTTGCCTACAAGTGTAAATATAACTTGTTAAGAGCATGTAACAGCTCTCGATTATTTGGAATGCTTGTTTTTGCAAGGTATGAAGAATAACTGAAGAATGCAGCCAAAAATCCTCAGAGTAAGGATGAAAATCAACAACAAACTCAACACACATAATATGGCAATGCCTCTGGGAGGCCACAGTTGTCACATCATCTCTGCCCCAGACCTCTTAGAGAAAATCAAAGGCTCCTAAGAGCCAATCTGTGAAAACGTGTAATGCAATATTGCGGTAAGCTTATGTTTTCACACTGATACAGTTCAATATTTATTTTAAAATTAAACATAAGGATTTTTGACAAACGGAAAAAGAAAAATACAGTACATCACTTTCATAAATGAAAAAAAGGAGGTCCCAAGTGAGACTTGAACCTCGAGCCTTTCAGCTGTCATTCCATGCTTTAACCCACTCGGCCACCTGATCACTGACTTAGAATGAGATAAATCTAATTACTTCAAGGTAGATACGCATCAAAACGTGTGTCTTGGTTGAAAAATCCTTTTTCATGTAGATCGATTTAAATGTTGCGTTTAAGACTCCAAATGCGAAACATCTTAAAGCTTTTTAAAATATTGTTTATATTCATTTACAACAATTTAGCTATTGTCATCACTGGATTCACGTTCTTGTTGTTACAAAACGCATTCGTAACAAAGCATTATGTCATTAAGTTTACAGCTGATGGAAGGAGCGAGTGAGTGAGCGAGTGCTCATTTGCATATCTGTCTCTGTTACAATGTACCAATAACCCGTTCATTGCGCATGCATGTATTCACGGGTTAAAAATGTCCTAAAAGGAGCCCACAACTCTGATTTTAAGCCAAGAATGTAAAAATAATAATATTAGGTCAGTCCCACATAAGAATTTGGTAATAAAGTGGCACATTTTTGTTGGGTTGCCTATTAAGTAAGTGATCTCTTTTAGAGAACAACTTTGTGACTGCATTCATACATACTTTACATGCATGAACATGAATGAATCCAAATTACAGTGAGTATATCAAATTTTATCTTTCACCACTGATTTAAAATAATAAAACAGATTTCAAACCTGAAGATGAGCCCATTCTGAGTCTGAAGCAACTGTGTCTCCAGTGTTGACATTAAACTTGACATGCAGCGAGTGATGGCCCAACTGATTCTTTTTAAACTGCTCCACCTGCAGAAATCAAAACACTGGAGGTAACATTTTTTTGGCAGGGTTACACTAACCTTGTAGCAGTTCCCCTGATCTTGCAACTGACAAAACTATGGATTTGGCAATGTTGGTTTTTGAGGAAGGTAAAAAACGGAAGACCTGAAGAAAAAACACTCAGAGCAAGGAAGAGAACCAACAAGAAACTCAACTCACATAATTATGACACAGAGTCCAGGAATCGAAGTCCCGGGCCACATTGGTGGGAGGCAAGCATGCACTCTCACCACCCCTGCTCAACTGGAGTTTATTTCTGGTTAGAAAAGGTTTGGTGGGTCGCAACAGATTACCACATTAATCAGATACAAAATAAATTAACCTGAAAGCCATACTGTAACTAAACAAATGCTTTACACCTCCCCTTCACATTTGTCGTGACCCACTCTACACACTGGGCTTCTGAGACATTCACTGAGTTATGCTTTGGAGTTGTCACTTGCCTTGTCAGCTTGCCTCATGTAACAGAACAAGATTCCTCTCATACATTTTACGGCAGCCTGTTGAAGTTCATATGCCCGACCCTTACTGTCATCCATGTGCCTGCAAAAGTCATTTATGCCAATAAGGCACATCAGTTCTATCGATCTCAACATTAGATTAATCTTTGGTTACACATGACTGTAGACTTTACTATGTAACAGTCATTAGGCTAATATTCTGGGGAAAAACAATCCACACTTCCCTGACATATTGGTATGTGAGGAGAGGAGCCAGGTTGGAAGGGATGAGAGACATTTGATAGCTCAGGAAATGAATTACTCTTAATATTATGTCAACAGTCACCAGATTGTTTTGAGTCTTTTAAAATGTATGAACTTGAATTAAATTTGTATATACATGTAATAATCATGTTGGTATATAAAGATTTAAGATTCCAACAAGTCAATAAGCTACATATAATTATGCTCTGGTACTTTCCCCTGTAAACATTTTAGCAAGATCGCACCATGATCAACACGCAATTAATTCATGATCATGGTGGCCAATAACACACCGCAAACCATGTCATGATAATTATTAAAATCATGATGCAATATTAAAATCATGGCAGCCAAAGTTGTCCCACAATTGTGGAGGATATCACGGCACGATCCCAGTAACATTAGAGCCATTCATACGAGAGAAATAAGCCGCGGCTTATGTAAGCCTCAAACTGACCATATAAATGGTAAATTAACCAAGTTCAAGTCACATTGTAGCTGGTAGTAAAATAATGACTATAAAAATTAGAGTCAAATCCCGGGGAAATTAGCTTTTGTTTGGGATAGTGGGGAGTTTGAGTTAACTAATTTCAAGTTAGTGGGATTTCTACTACAGTATAATTTCAAGGGAATTACTTTTAATTACCAATTAGTACTAACCTATAAGCCAGCCCCAGAGCCCACAGTGCCATGGCGCAGTAAACGTTGTCTCGTACATGACTCTCTTCATTTTTACCAGATGTGTGCAGAGGAAACAAACCAATGCTTCCACTTTGGAATTGAAGAATTTGTTTCTTTACTGAGGAAGAACATCAATGGTCATGTGAGAAACATGCAAGTTCAAATTCTATTTTTCAGTGTGCCACAATGAACATGCATGCGCCCCTGCAACACACTTATTCTATTAAAAAAGTAAAGCACTTATTCTCTTCAAAACTATTAAGATGTCCTTTCACAATGCTATAGTAAAGGAAAATTAAAAAGAAACTCAAAAAGACAGCAGTCCAAAAATTTGCAGAAACTTTAAAATGTTATATTAAGTCTTATTTCTAAAAAGTAGTACTCTTTCTGCGTGAAAATTTCCACAACGATTTATCTCACTGGTGTGTAAAATACATTTACAGAAGAGCTTTATGGTAGAAGTAGTTAAAATAGTTTCAGAATTTTGACGAATTCAGTGAATTGTCAGCAGCAATGAGAAGGATTTTACAACAGTTTTCGGGACGTGCATGCTACAATGCGGTATCGTAAATTAGTAATTTCAAGCCGTGTAGCTTACCTTGATGGTAAAAGACATCAAGATTGTCCGCCCTCTTTTCGTCTTCATCCATTTCCTTTATCAGATTTTATGATACAGATTCACAAGACTTTATTCCGGATCAGTCGCCATGTTTGTTTTCACTGCACGCGCTGTGTTATGGGTATTATAAAGGGCGCTAAAAAGAATACCGGTATTCTTTTTAGCGCCCTGGCTGCGCCCTGGTATTATACTATGGATGATGATTGCACCCCTCACTGTTGCAAATTAGGACATTTGATTTCTAAATCCCCCCACCCCCACCCCACCACCTCTCCCCAAGTCATCTTCACCCGAGTTCACTGCACTTCCAGATATCTCCAAAAACGGGGTAGGGGGTGTTAGTTTTACACGCCCAGTTTCATTGTATTCATGCATAAAGTAGTAATTTTATAGCTTATCTCGTTTCCACCAATGATTTTTCCCATCGTTTATAAATTAACCATAATAGGCCATTTCCGAGTTGCCTTTAGCCTCTCTATCAAAGCGAGGCTAGGTGCGAAACCTTCATATGAAAATGAGTTTTCATTCACATGCAATGCAGTTTTCATTCACATTCAATGAAAACTCATTTTCATATGAAATAGCGTGACGAATTGCGTGACACATGTACTAACCTTTATAAATCGAAAACGAAACATCGTTAAAACCTGACACTTTTTGTGAAAGATTATAGCACTGGTATCCACATACCATGTTAGAAACAGCTTTGTTGGATGTATACTTTAGATTTTTTAATTTTTATGACGTCATGTGAAAACACTCTAACAATATTGCTTGCAAATTATTAGGAACATTGAACGACGACTTCCTTTTCAAATGAAACTATGCCAAATAAGCAGGTAAACCATGCCTTAACTTGCTTGAGTGTGTCCTATTGCCCTAGTTGGGTGCGATAAGAATTTAGCCTGAGATAGGAGAAGCTAATCCAGGACAAGGACCACCCTTTCCTTGCGAAACACGGAGAAAAATGAACACAAGATTTCATCTTTACTGATACCTCTGGAGACTAAAGTAAGTCGCCTTAATTTCATTTTCCAAGATAGATGTCACATTATTCGTTATTCTTTGGGATTAGTTTGCATGCTTGCATGCTATTATGGTGTATTTTCACTTATATTACTTGATTGCGTGATAGAATTGTAGATCATTAGTATGATAGTTTTCTGTTCATTTTCTGTTCTAGTTTGAACCGCACTAAATGCACTAAACGCACTAAACTCATCTACTGAATCGCATCAATCCGCATGCATCAAAAAAAAAGTCAAACCGCATCAAAAGCATTGATCACCTGATTGTATCTGACTCGAACTTAGATGAACCTAAACTTGAACATTATAGAGAGAATAAATTGACAACACTGAACAGAATTGCATGTTCGAATCACTCTCCACATTCAATTGATTGGTTCTGAATTACGCCGCCTGCCGTCTACAGAGGCGGGGGGGGGGGGGGGGGGGGGGTTAAGGGGGAGAAGGAGAGCGATGGGTCAGGTTTTTCGCCCCCTCCTCCTTCGCTTTCCGTTTACGCATACTACACAGGCTAAAAACACAGCTTAACAGTTTATCTGAATATTATTTGTTTGCCTCGTATGGAGTCATTGACACGTTGGTATCAGCTAGTCGTTGCTACATTAATTCAGTTTAATATGTCTTCCGTGTGACGGATAAAACTTCAACTAAACTACTTGTATCACTTGCACCACTTTCTTTTACTTCAAGGATAAGACTATCCCACAGACGGGGTCACATAAACAGATAAGTGCTAACAAGCAGGAAACTAATATAATATGAATCATGTTCAGTCCGACGCCAAGTGCAATCTTTGTACCCTTTGAGTTTCAGTTCCCAGTTTATTTTTGCGACCTTTCAAATACTAATTAATACTTTGGCCATTTTGAATTAATGAGACGCGCTTACTGTTCTTTGAGTTCTCGATAGGAAATTTCGGTTTTAGAAGTAGCAATCATCACGACTGCGGGAATCGAGAGACACAAACTGAACGTACGATTCATACCTATGTTTTATCCGTGATTAGATGCGAGGGCTACAATCTTCGACAATATTTTTTGGGACGCTCTAACCTTTTCTTGACCGTCTAGAGAAATTCTTGCTAAATCCCCCCTCCCCCCATCCCAAGGTTGATTTCGGCACTTAAAACTAGTTTTCTCCAACCAACATTGTCCTAGGGGTGGTGGGGAGGATCGTTTCTACTAACCCTGTGGCCCCAATGTTTTATAATTCTTGAAAAAATGTTTAAGAGGGAGCTTTTACTGAAGTGTCCCAAAGACTTTTGTCGATAATTGTAGCTACCTGTACCTCAATGCGATTCGCCGGATCCTGTAAAATATTGGAAAGGAAGGGAAGAAAATGAATAACAAAAAGTAGAAAATATATCAATCTTTTCATCGTTTCAATATCATTCATGCAATGGAGTCAAGTCTAGCAGCGTAGGCTAACACGTTATAATAGTCCAGACATATATACTACTAGATCGATAGCCTGAAAGCAGACGTATTCTATTTTAATACAAGAAGCACTAGAAGACATCTGCACGCAGACTCGAACGCAGACTACCAGATCGAAAGCTTGTACAATACATTTTTTATATCTTAAGAATAACATAGAAAACGCTAACACAGGAAACGCAGTTTGGAAGTCTTTTAAAATGCAAGCCGAGCATTCCGAACTGATAAAAAGCTACGGATCAGACTTTGGGCCTGATTATATGAGCCGGGCTGGCCCGGTTAGCCGAGCTAGCTTGGTTTGCGGAGATCGCTTTCAGCCCAGTATCCCGCATGAGGCGAGTCAGCCCTGGTCGGAGCTAAATCTAGCATCAACGCTTTTGGTTGAAAGTTGGTTTCGAAAATGGCGGCTCGTTTCTTCGTCCTTACTCAGTCTTGTATACCTCTTTATTATTTAAAGAAAAAAAGAACATTTTACAGGTGCGGCAGGCTTGCTCTGAGGTAATTTTTTTGCTGTCCCAGTTAGCCGGGCTGGCCCCCTAAACGCTGGCCCGGTTGTCATGTAATCGCAGAGTTATTTTTTGTTGCGTTCAACAGACGTGCCGGGGGCAAAACCGGGCCAGCCCGGCTCATGTAACCAGGCGTGCGTTTCTCAAAACACCCGAAGACCTTTTGGTCCCGAAAAGCTGTGTTGTGTGGAGAATTTTTACCAATAAAGAATAGGGATTTGTTGATTTTGAAAGCTAAGCAATAAAATTTTACGTTTACTACAAAAATTGAGCTGCTTTGCGGGCTAAAAACTTCAACGCCATTCGTTAGAAACCAAATTTAAAACATACCTTTCGGACCTTCGGGAGTTTCGAAAAACGCGCGCCAGGAGAAAGAGACGACTGGGGACGAGACAGATCAGGACCTTTCACTGCTTTTAATCAGTCTCGGGGCTCAATTCACCTGGCCCCGGTTGTTCAAAAGGAGGATAGTGCTATCCACCGGATAAATCACTATCCAGCGGATATCACAATGGGTTTTGTTCATACTTATCCACTGGATAGTGATTTATCCGATGGATAGCGCTATCCACCTTTTGAACAACCGGGGCCTGGACTCCAGGCGGAGCAGAACCGAATTTTAATTAAAATAAAAGCTATTATAATAACTACCCGTGGCTACCTAGTGGCACATTAAATTCAGATACACAAGATACAGATGCCAAGTCTGTAACAGCGAGCAGAGTAAAGCTCAAGAACAGTAATATAAGTTTCCGTTATAAGACGTAAATTTTAGGCGTTAACAGGTCTGGTCTTCATCTCAGCTCGTTTAGCGGAGTAACTGTGACCCTTCCATGCATGCCAGTTCACACCTTCCCAGGATATGGAGTGTTTCCCGTGGTGATAAAGACCGTTTAGATTGGAAGCGACACAAGCTCTGTACCACCAGGCTCCCTTGCAAAGTGTGGCACAGTTAGAAGAATTTATGTCGTTGTCTTGATCTTTGGTGGAGAACGCCATGCCCCGATGAAGTGAAAGCGAGTCGCCAGCAGTCCCTGACAAAATCAAAATAAAGGATTAAGGTTTTAATACTACAACCTGGAGTGAAGGCAAGAGTTTAATTCGCCTCGATTAGAAGAATCATATCTCACTTTTAAAAGAAGTTATTTCATACATAAAAAATAACCAATATGCATTTGTGAACTTTGGTACCATGGAAAATTTGTCCGTAGATTTCCGACCATTTTCGGATATTGTAACAATGCTATTTGACATTAAAGTTTTCTGAAGTTTACCGAATACCAAAGATGTTACGAAATTTCCGATGATTGTCCGAAAGTAACGATTTTGACGTTTTCGGTCATTTTGCGAAATTTTCCGAAAATTGCCGAAGACTTCCGAAGAATACCAAGGAAGAACTGAGCCTTCTTACACTTCTAGTTGGGAGCACTAGCTTGTTCAATTTATGTCACCGAGAAACTACCGTTGAATACAACCCGCCCGTGGAATACCGCTAAATCTGTTGGCTGTATTCTTCACGGCATGAACGCGAACATAAAACGCGCGTTTTGTTTTTACGTTCATATTTTTTAAACATTTGTCTTAAGTTTTTGTATAGTATATTGAAGTACTAGTTAGATTAGTTATATTTTGTTTGTTTTATATATCCTGGTTTTATAACTTAAATTGTATTTTTGTCGAGAGTTTTTTTTACATGAGCCTCTTGCTCGGGAGATTGGGTGACCATTCCCTACGTTATCGACCTTAAATAAATTATTTCTTATTGCTATTACTACGTTGTAGAGCAGTTTTCAATTGAGTGTCGAAAGTAATTACACAATTGCTTTGGTTTCACATTGCTACGCTTTGTGATTGGCTAAAAAATCTCACGCTACTTTCTCGACCAATCAGAAGTAAAACCAAAACCAATCGTGACTTGCTCGCACGCGTTTTCCCGCGCTTGGCGCCGCCGACATGTAATTGCTTCGAGCTCTGATTGGTTCATTGGATTGTTTACGACTGCTGTGATTGGTCAGAGTAATTACTTTGGTTTTGGTTTTACCACACTCAACTGAAAACCGTTCTAACCAGTGATTACTATATTAGAGCCTTACCAGAATATGTTCCAAGACTCAGTTTGTATTTGCTTCTCTCACTGGCAACTCCAAAGAAGTCGAACTCAGCGTAAGCTGTTTTTCCCGTAATCTCTTCAAGATCCACTCGAAGCCTGCTTCGTGCTTTTGTCAAACGGTGAATTTTATCTAGTCCAAGCCAATATTCACCATTCAGATTCCCGAAGCCTCGTTTATAGTCGTCCCAGCCGCGGTAGAAATCAACCGAGCCGTCCAGTCTCTTTTGGAACACTGTCCATCCCCCACCAGCTGTTGTTTGGTCACAATACACATCAAAGGCGCCGCCATTGTCGGGGTTGATCGTGTAAACACCGCTGATTCGATGACCAGCTTTGTAGAGTTCAGCACAGTTCTTGTAAACTAAAGATAAAAAGAGTTAAATATTTGTACCCTTTTTTTCTGGGACGGGAAATAAGTAACCCTTTCGTAAAATTAAGCTGCCTTAGAGATAGAGGTAACTTCTGTAATATTTTCTATAAGTTTATCGATATTAAAACTGGGGTCATGGCTCGTGTACGACGACTGTATTGTGATGCATTGTGTTAGGTAGTGTTAGGTTGTATTGTATTGTATTAGGTTTTACAACATCAGTCAGGTCGTCGTACATGAGCCATAATCGTGCGAAGGTGATACGGACGTTTTTGGTCACATCCAAAGACTTTAGAAGTTGGATCAGTTCTTCAGGAAGATCCAAAGATGGTTCGATTTCTTATTTCGACCAACAACTTATAATTTAACCACTAATTATAAACAACGTAAAGATATCCGGGTATCTTTAACAGTGAACTGTAAAATCGATATACTTTTTATTTATCTGTTGTTACAATATGAGTTTTCTCGTTGGGAAAAATCTTTGTAGTCTTTAGTCTTCGACTAAAGTAAGTCATACAAATTGTGAAATTCAAAAACCAAATCCATGCAGATGTTAAAACATGCAGATGCTGAAATGACGAGGTCACTTAACAACTGAAATTTTCCTTCCCACCGGGCGATCAGATATTTCGCAGAATTTGGGAATTTTTGCGCAAAGTACTTTAATTTCATAAACTCACCAATCGTCTTGTTTCCTTTCAAAGATTTCATTTCCTCTCTTATCTCGAGCAGCTCATTTATTACTCGATGAAGCAATGCTTCCATCCTCTTGTTCGACCCACTGCTCAAGTGACTGTTGTAGTAGTTGTATGTGTTATACACATGGCATTTGGAATCAGCGTCAGGACGTACCACGGAGTTGTTTGGTGATACGTTTGTGGTGGCATCACTCAGTGTGGCTATCACAAACAGCAGATATATCAGACTCAAGAGAAAACGCGAGTTAGCCATGATCAGCTTGCTCATCATTGTTTGTACTCTGCTTCTCAATAACGAAGAACAGATTTATAGCTAATGATAGTTTATGACGCTTTGTATATATAAACTGCCTTGCGGGTAGAGGTCATGCACTGCATCATGTCTTTGAAATGCGATGCATGAGAAACGACCTGAACTTCATGATCAGTAAAAAAAATTGTGTTACTTTAATATTTCCTGTTTTAGCAGATTCAGTGAGTTATTAAACTAGGAGTAATCAGGGATTAATGAAGTGCGTTCGAAATTGCTATTATGGAAACTTAAATTGCCATTAAAAAAGTGTCATTCAGGTCGGTGTGTGGGGGAGGGGAGGGGAGGGGAGGGGAGGGGAGGGGAGGGGGATTTCGGGTACATCTTAAATCAGGATTTAATAATTGCTGTTGAGTATTGTAAGGTGCCAAAAGTACCTGTATGATTAGACAAATTTCAAATTTACTAATGTTTTAATGAAGTAACAATGTGAATCTCTGTGTTTGAGATATGTCTACATTGTTTGTTTTCATTGGTTTCTGATAAATTTCTCTTTATGTATCTCACTTTGTTTTTACTTTGACCATTTCTCTCAGTCACTGTTGAAACATAGTGCAACTCATTGATAAATCCAATAAAAATTGTCTTCCGTCCTTCCTGATCAGCAACAGGAGTTAGGAATGTACCTTCAGGTGAATCTATACTCCGGTTAGATTCTGTGATATGAATGACAAAGTTATATGTATTAGCCACAGCTTGCATAATGATATTATCACACCATGTGCCTTGTTTTGACATTTGTCGAATATAGTTATTCCAGTGATCATCAGAAATACTTTCAATATATAATTCTGGGTAATCCTGTAAATGGCTAATTCCAGCCATACGAATTTCAAGGTGCAAACATCAGTCCTATACAGCTGGTGTAAAACTGGCCACCGAGCACAATCACTCGCATTTGGTTTGTATTTCTGATCGCTATGGGCCAGAGTACAATGACTCGGTTGAGTTGAGTTCCTGTTTTGTTCAGAAAAGTCGACATCGTGGCATAAGCTGTGCACGTGGACAGACATATGATCTTGAAGTCATATCCGGAATTTTTATCTCGTTAATGCGCATGCGCATTAAGCGAGATTTCGGAATTACCACGAAAAAAGGGGCAAAAGCTGTTAACAAATTTTTGTGGACTTTTGTCCGGGGGATTTCTTCTTTCTTCTTCATAGAAGCTATATTAGGGCATTGAGGATATGGTTGGTTAAAGCGGTTAGGATTTCAAGAAGGGCGTCACATACCGTCACCAAAATATTTGAGGAACACCCCCGGTCCTATTGTTAATTTCCCTAGGGTATTGGGATGTCAGAACTTGTCATGAACTTGTCATATTTCACATTACGTCACCGCAAAAAATATTAAAGTTCTTAGTTTCGATATCTCACGTTACGTATCAATATTTAAAATTTTCAATCATTTGTCGTAAAGCCATTCAAGCTGCTTTCGAGAATGGTAAAAATAGGTCAAATCCGTTTTCTTGGGAAACGCAGTTTGAGAATTTCACGGTCTATTTTTACGAATGGAGACGTTTTAAGAAAGTTAAATTGGACGGGAAAGTTTGTGTTTTAATATGAGCGATATGGCAGAGCAAAATAGCATGAACTTTGCGTTTGTATGCAATAGTATGGGAAAGACGTCATAGTTTTATTGGTTTAGCTACCGTGCACAAGGAAATTTTGCGGATTGTCCGACTGAATTTGTTTTGCGGGAGGAAATTTTTGCTCGTCGGGACAGCTAAAATTTCTGCTAGGAGGAAATGTTTGCGGATTTCTGGTCAAGTATAAATAAAATCCAAGGCATCGGTATTAAACAATTTTACTTTCTGGCCGGAGGTTTGTATAGTTCTCCTAGTTATATGGTTGCTGTTCTGGCGCCAATATGAACATAAACAACGAGAAAAATAGTGAGTGAATTATTGTACGTTGTTGTAAAAATGTATCAGTATTATGATAACAGTCTCTGGTTCTTTTGAGGACGTGTGTGGAGTTGAATCGGGAATACAGATGACTGTTGTGCCGGTCGCCTCGGAGTTATGATAGCAATATATTCACTGTTAAAAAATTCTTGTTAAGCCGATATACATCATTAAAACAAGTAATGTTTTCTGCGCGAGTATATTTCTGCGGTGGAAAATTAATACAAAATAAAGTAATATAATATATACTGCGTAATAATGCAACAACGGACAACCTTGCCTGTATCTCGGATCAGAAAAAGGTTTTGAAAAATACTGCGGTCAGGAATCCCGCATGTTTGATTACTTTAGTACAAATTTTATAATTTGAGAAATTGGGGCGCTAAGTTTCATAATGTCACTTTCCGGGAAACTTGATAAAGAGTGTACAGCTATCATGCTGGAGATTCAAATATTTCAAACCGGATGTAATGATGCTATACTTCTGACAATGGAGATACTGCCTAGCTCCGAAAAACACATTACACTTACACGCGGAATAAACTCTGAGAAGCTATTAAAAAACAATTGCAAGATCCCACTATTCCAATATATGACTATCGCATAAGACTTGGATCTTAATAGAATATTTTACGAAATTTTACTGCGGTCGTGACCCCGGGGGTCGTTAAGAAGTCACTGTCAACACTATATTTTGAGGTTTAAAGCAGACCATACCGGAAATAGAAAACTCTCGACTTTCGAATAAAAAAAGACAGAACTACTATATATTCGCAAATAACCCATTCATGTATAACATTAACTTATGCAGCCATTTCTTTTTCAACTCTCCAGAAAAGAAAAATCAATGTCCGCTTCATTTTCCAAAACATTTTACATCGATATCGATAACAACATACAACTACGTGAAATATTTCCTTTAACAAGCATTGACAACTAAGCGGAAAACAGATATTTCAGCCCACCCACATCTGACGTCTGAGTTATCAAAAGTTTCTTTGCTTTTGTTGATAATTTTGTCGCGATTCTTTAGGGAAGTAGTAATAAGTAAGTTCAATTTATGAAATGAATGGCTTTGAGTTCTCATGGCAAGATATGAGGAAAGCAGTAATTAATGAATTAATGAATGGCTTTCAGTTCTCATGGTATGTTAATTATCATTTGATGAACTTTTTATCTTAAATTACCGATCACGCGAACGAAAAGGCAGTGTGGACTTTGCCTTTTGTTTATTTTAAAATAGTGATTCATTGCCATTAATAGATTTAGGTACATGGTAGAATGTATTGACGGTGATAAAAATTGCGCTTTGATTATGCAATAGTATGCAAGGGACCTCGTGATTTTGCAGATTTAGTCAAACTATTTCTTGTTTGCTGAATGACAAAGCAAACATTTTAACAACCATTTTAAATGGATGGCATTGAACTGTCATGTAATGTTATCATTTGATGATTTTTTTATTTTCTTTTAGCGATCACGCGAACGTCTAAGTTATCTAAAGTTTGTTTAAGCCCCATTGCCTTAGTAATTAATTTTATTAAACTGCTAGTATTGTTGCCGGGTGATCCTAAAGAAACCTCACGATTATTTATCATAGTCTCAGAGTAAAATGTTTTAAGCATTGTATTGTTACTGAAACAGGCACGACAATGAATTCATTTCAAAAAGTCTGTGACTTTACTTTGTACTGAAGCTTTTGAGTTTTTGTGACAATAAAAATAGACAGAGTGCGTAAAGCGGGGTTGACAATATATGAGAGTTTGTGACTCGGGACACAGAAAAGTGTCCGTTGTCCGTATTAACCGGTGTCCGTACAAAGCGGGTTAATTTTAGACAAAATATATGAGCTTTTTGTCGGGACAAACGAAACTGTCTGTCGAAGCTGGTGTCCGTATTAAGCGGGTGTCTGTAGAGTGGGGTTCCACTGTACTTATTTGGTCATAACTGTTACGAATTATAAACGAATTTTACAATGTTATTTATCGTTATTAATTATTTTGTTAATAAGAAAAGACAACGATATGCAATAAAAACTATAATAATAACCACAAACCAATGAAGAGTGCATGATCTATCATCTTATCTTTGGTCTTTAATAACAACTATAATAATTGGTTTTGATTAAAGCTGTAAAGGAATTAACACATACGATTTTTACGCGACAAATCGCACGCATGCGTATTCTTTCCAACTCACTTAGAATTGCCTGGCAAATCCCCTTTTTCACAGAGATATTAACCCATGAAAATTTAAACAATAGAAATCGGTTAATGAGCTTAAAATTGACCTTTTCGATTTTTGAAAAATGGTCTTATTTTTGCTCATTGACAAATTTCTATTGTTTCAATATTCATAGGCGATTTTCTACGTTTCTATAAGAGTTCCAGCTTTGACACTTGACATGTTCGAAGTTGTTCTGCTTCACATGAAACACGATGGAATGTTTGAGTGATTCAGGCTGCGATATACAAAACAACAAGAGGCTCCAAGCATCCTATACTCATGCGCATGCGTAAAAACGTTTTATGATACATTTTAAACATGATAAGAAAATGTCCGATAAAATGTTACTCCTTTCATTCAGTCATTATTCATTGCGTATTCCATTTATTCATCTGCGTATTTCATTTAGTCATTAGTCATTATTATTGAATGTTTTGTAAACGAAGGCTGTACCACAATGGCGCCAGTGTTTCTTCTAAGTCTTATATATACCAAACGTGAACATATACTTGAGATGTAGGGGTAGGTAGGGGAGGGGGCAGGATACATAGGATGGGGGGGGGGAAGGCAGGATAGATAGGATAGGGGGGGCAGGATAGATAGGATAGCTAGCCTAGCTAGGACTAGCCTGCGAACAAGCTGTGCTGGGTTAAAGGGGATTAGGGAGGGAATGAGAGGGGCCTCCCTAATCCCCTTTAACCCAGCACAGCTTGCTCGCAGGCTAGTCCTGTAGTGGGTTTTGCTTTTTTTTCTATTGTTGTTAATTTTAGATTTGCACATTTTTAAACGAAATTCTGTTATTTAATTGTTTATTAGTTTTGTTGTTATTTGTAACATTTGTATTACTTTTTTGGTCATAACTGTTATGAATTATTAACGAATTTTACAATGTTATTTATCGTTATTAATTATTTTGTTAATAAGAAAAGACAACAATATGCAATAAAAACTATAATAATAACCACAAACCAATGAAGAGTGCATGATCTATCATCTTATCTTTGGTCTTTAATAACAACTATAATAATTGGTTTTGATTAAAGCTGTAAAGGAATTAACACATACGATTTTTACGCGACAAATCGCACGCATGCGTATTCTTTCCAACTCACTTAGAATTGCCTGGCAAATCCCCTTTTTCACAGAGATATTAACCCATGAATATTTAAACAATAGAAATCGGTTAATGAGCTTAAAATTGACCTTTTCGATTTTTGAAAAATGGTCTTATTTTTGCTCATTGACAAATTTCTATTGTTTCAATTTCTACGTTTCTATAAGAGCTCCAGCTTTGACACTTGACATGTTCGAAGTTGTTCTGCTTCACATGAAACACGATGGAATGTTTGAGTGATTCAGGCTGCGATATACATAACAACAAGAGGCTCCAAGCATCCTATACTCATGCGCACGCGTAAGAACGTTTTATGATACATTTTAAACATGATAAGAAAATGTCCGAGAAAATGTTACTCCTTTCATTCAGTCATTATTCATTGCGTATTCCATTTATTCATCTGCGTATTTCATTTAGTCATTAGTCATTATTATTGAATGTTTTGTAAACGAAGGCTGTACCACAATGGCGCCAGTGTTTCTTCTAAGTCTTATATATACCAAACGTGAACATATACTTGAGATGTAGGGGTAGGTAGGGGGGCAGGATAGATAGGATAGAGGGGGAGGCAGGATAGATAGGATAGGGGGGCAGGATAGATAGGATAGCTAGCCTAGCTAGGACTAGCCTGCGAGCAAGCTGTGCTGGGTTAAAGGGGATTAGGGAGGGAATGAGAGGGGCCTCCCTAATCCCCTTTAACCCAGCACAGCTTGCTCGCAGGCTAGTCCTGTAGGGGGTTTTGCTTTTTTTTTTCTATTGATGTTAATTTTAGATTTGCACATTTTTAAACGAAATTCTGTTATTTAATAGTTTATTAGTTTTGTTGTTATTTGTAACATTTGTATTACTTTTTTGATCATAACTGTTATAAATTATTAACTAATTTTACAATGTTTTTTATCGTTATTAATTATTTTGTTAATAAGAAAAGACAACAATATGCAATAAAAACTATAATAACAACCACAAACCAATGAAGAGTGCATGATCTATCATCTTATCTTTGGTCTTTAATAACAACTATAATAATTGGTTTTGATTAAAGCTGTAAAGGAATTAACACATACGATTTTTACGCGACAAATCGCACGCATGCGTATTCTTTCCAACTCACTTAGAATTGCCTGGCAAATCCCCTTTTTCACAGAGATATTAACCCATGAATATTTAAACAATAGAAATCTGTTAATGAGCTTAAAAGTGACCTTTTCGATTTTTGAAAAATGGTCTAATTTTTGCTCATTGACAAATTTCTACTGTTTCAATATTCATAGGCGATTTTCTACGTTTCAGGCCAAAACGAAACGGTTTTCCTAGCTATTTGTGACCAATGACGATTTGGTTCACTTCAAGCTTGGAAAAAAGCAGTTTTAGCATCATAGTGCTTTGTTTTGTGACCGACTGCGTCTGAAAAAAAAAACACGTCCAAATGTCAAATTCTATTCTGCTATTCTCTGTCGCTGCGTTCATCCGAATAGCAAACATTTCCCGTGCATATTAACACTAGAGACAATTGGAGGGAGCCGACCAGCCATTGAAAGACCAGCCACTTTATTTGCAGTCAAAATACCGTAAAGTTCCTAAAGTAGCCGTCCCCGTTATTTTCGTAATTAGCAGGCCTAAGGGGCCACTACTTTCTGGTAGCCGCTACTTTCTGGTAGCCGCTACTTTCTGGTAGCCGTTACTTTCGTAATTAGCAGGCCTAAGGGGCCGCTACTTTCGGGTAGCCGCTACTTTCGGATAGCTGTTACTTTCGGGTAGCTAAAATACGTGAATAAATGAAGAAACAAAGATAATGGTAAACACAAACGCGGAACAAGCATAATGTCACTAATTCTCTCTTTCTCTTTGATTTTTCGGTATTCTTCGGTATTCTTCGGCATTCTTTGGCATTCTTCGGTATTCTTCGGTATTCTTCAGTATTATTGTACAGTGAAATACTTAAGGTATTCCATCTGCATGGAGGCGTCACTATGGTATCTGATTGGAACGTTACTTTCGGGTAGACCGTTATCGACCGTTATGGCTTTCGGGTAGCCCGCCCGTTACTTTCGGGTAGCCCGTTACTTTCGGGTAGCCCGTTACTTTCGGGTAGCCCGTCACTTTCGGGTAGACCGTTACTTTCGGGTAGCCCGTTACTTTCGGGTAGGCCGTTACTTTCGGGTAGACCGTTACTTTCGGGTAGGCCGTTACTTTCGGGTAGCCCGTTACTTTCGGGTAGACCGTTACTTTCGGGTAGCCCGTTGCTTTCGGGTAGCCCGTTACTTTTGGGTAGACCGTTACTTTCGGGTAGGCAGTTACTTTCGGGTAGGCAGTTACTTTCGGGTGGGCCATTAGTTTCGCGTAGGCCGTTACTTTCGGGAATTACTACAAAGGTCTGAAAATAAACGTTATTTACGGGAATTCTTTACTTTCGGGGGGGGGGGGGGGGCTGCTCCCTTGGAACGCTACGGTATATATCTTACAATGTTTGTCAGCTTAAGCAGGTCGCAAACCATAGCCCACCTAAGGGAAGTCTGTTAAAAAAAACGCACTACACATTTTGATTTACGTTTACATAACGTTGTAGCGGTGATTAAGCTGGTTGCGCAAAACCAGTGAAAAAAACTCCTAACTTGGATAAACAACTGGAAACATATTCTCCAAACCGATGCGAAGAACTTTAACCTCTGAGCCCGGTTGTTCGAAAGCCGGTTAACGCTAACCCAGGACTAAACCTTAACCGAGGATTTAATTTCTCTTGTCGGTTAGAAAAGTTTTCTTGAATATTATATCATATATTATTATTCATCGTTATTTCATCACGTCTCCTTCACCAAGGGTTCAAATCTTCATTCCTTCGTAAATCATTTACTAAATTCTTCAAACGCCACAGTGCTATCATTGAGAAATATGGCACTACACTACGAGAAATTAAACTAGCAATCCAAAATTGAGAAACACCGCCGTATCCTTTGTTATTTCAGATCCTTTATATTATTCTAGCGCCCCTATTTAATTTCTATATTGCTTCTATTCAGGTCAATGCTAGTGCGCGCGCGCGCAATTTTCCTTGAGTCGTGCGCGTGCTTAGCTTGTTTAGTTGACGTGTGTGCTTAGTTCGTTATTTAACGTACTACATTTATTTTGCGTTGTTTTCCTAACTGATATGTCTTGTCAGTAACTGTGCTCACACTGTGGGTGGCTCCTCCTAAAATGTTCAGCAATTGGTATAGGATTTAATGGAGCCGAAACCAATTGTGGAATTGCACGCATTTTGGGCATCCTACTGATGAACAGTTACGAAATTCAGATATATTTAGTAGCCACATTTATTTGCGGTCTGTCCCCTTTGAATTGATAAGCTATTTTTAAGTTACATGTGGAGACAAGTCAAAGACGAAGCTAAAGGGCAAAATTGCTTTGGAAAAATCTCCGCCATTGATTATTTATTTGACAGGAATTAAAACTGACGTTAACCCTGGGTTAGCTTAATCGCGCTTTGAACAACCCGGCCCTGTTAAAGGTTAAAATTAACAACTATTTAACTTAATGCTGTTGGCAGTACACAATTTGTAAAACATTACCCCGAGGAAAGTTCTATAGTGGCTGATTGGCGTCAAGTCATGTGAAGTGAATTGCACAAATCAAGGAGTCGGTATAAACAGGCAAAAGCTGCGAATGCAAAGTATAGCATTGAAAAGCCATTGATACGTATGCCCATAGAAATTTCATTTATCCAGCGTGTATATTTCCTTATAATGTTACCTTCATCGCACAGTTCCCCTTTATAACCCTCACGGCAGACGCATCTGTAACCTTTGTCTGTAAATCCAACTTGACACAGGGAACCCTTTCCAGCGCAGCGGCTACTGTGACAAAAATTCTGGATGTGAAATAAAATGTATGAAAATAAAATAACCCATTTTATATTTATTCTGACACATCTATAGCGTATTCCCTCTTGATCAAATTATTGATTAGGGATCTTCAGCACTTCCCTGAGATAGCCAGGCTCAAGTTAATTTATACCTCTTGTGGGTTAGCATACAATTATCATACGGTATTATTATTCAGTTATCATATTTATCACAACCAACCTCATCAGTCATCACAAAATTCCGCATTCGTAAGTGGCCACCGTTGCTTAGCATTTTTAGTTACCTAGGAGAAATCGAGCCTCCCAAGCTGTCAAATATCTTGACGGCAGGGTAAAATGTAGATATGTTGAAAAAAGTTCTGGGATAGGCATCGATGCGATTCTCATCCCAACCAAAACGTTGACTGGGCCAAACCTTCCACCTGTCCAATCGACGTTCTTAACTTGTGTTGGACACTAAACGCATAATATAAAGTTTACAGAAGCCTTCACGTACGCTTTTAAGCAAATGGTTAGCGGCTTCGTTTCCAGTGTCTTTGCATATGTATGATTAGTAAACAATTATCGTATTACTGTAGTATACAGTTATCATTTTAATCACCTTAAACCTAATCATTATAAAAATTATGAGTATAATCACCCTATTATCAGTGTCATTATTTATAATTATAAAACAATATCATACCTCGACAGCGTAGTGAATGTAATCTTTCTTTTTCTCTAAAGCAGAGTGTGAAGGACTTTCATCGGTGAAATTTTTTAATTCGCACGTGCGTTTTCCCTCGTCTACAGGTCCCACATTGATGGACACACAGTTTGGCTTCAAATAACACTTCAGTCGGCAACTTCCTTCGTCTATCACCTTCTCTGTCCTTATCACATGACCCGGAAGTGCTTTGTCTGGTATCAGTTCCTTGAATATTAAGATGCGGTTGTATTCTGTCGCGAGAACTGCAGAAAAACGCGGTAGGTTTGGTCATGAGCTTGTGAAAATTTACGCCATGCTTATTAAATTATTAAGCTCAAAGGTGCTGGGCTACAATCGAAACATCTTCGGATCTTCTACGGAAATCTTCAGAAATTATCGGTAATCTTAGACAAAAGTCGGAAAATGATCGGAAACGTTCGCATAACCATCGGACAGTATTCGGAGACTTGTCCAAAATCTTCGGAAGACGTCGGAAATCTTCGGAAAATTGCTTAAAACTAGTGTCGTTCATATAATAACTAAAATAATACATGACTGCTTGGTGATATTGGTAATCGTAGACAATTCGGAAATGATGACGGATGATGTTCGTACATCCTTCGAACAGTGTTCGGAGACTTCGAAAGTCGTCGGTAATCTTCGAAAAATTTTCGGAAAATTGCGTTAAACTCCGTAATAATATATGACTGCTTGGAGATTTCCCATCTCTTGTTCATCGAGTTGAACCGCACACGATTGTTTTACCATAACAAAAACATTTTACTTGAAATCATCTTGTTCAATTTGGCCTCAAAATCCAGAAAAAGACATCGAGCGCATTGAAACTTTGATCATGCCGGATCATACAGACTAAAAACTAGAATGCCACACAGGCGAGAAAAAATTGGCGTCACACAGGCGAAAAATCCACACAGGCTAACGATTCAAAAACTAAAGTGCCACACAGGCTAACAGTGATTTAAAACTAAAATGCCACACAGGCTAACAACAGGTGTGGAAATTGCTAAGGCCCAGTTCAAACGTCGAACTTCACATGTGCCGAACCTAATGCAAATTAGCGAGAACAATAGATTTTGCTCATTTGCATTAGGTTCGGCACATGCGAAGTTCGACGTTTGAACTGGGCCTAACATGTTACACAGAAGCAATTAACCACAAACTCGAAAACTTGAATACATACATACATTCATACATACAAACTTTATTGACTTTCCCAACTTTATTAACTAAGATTATGTTTATGTATTTCTTATATACTTGCCACACAAATAACAAAAAGTGGTGCCACTGGACACGACTGAGCTACATCGTAGCCAACAAATTGAAATAACACAATGGACACTATACGAGGAACGAGCACACTTGTTCGCGGACATGCAAACTGGATGAAAAATAGCCGCTCCAAACACGTGGCAAATAACGAGAGGAACCGTAAACGGGAAAAGAAAAATCCCTGAATACGCCGGTAAGGACAAACAGAAGTAAACGAGACAAAACTAACCCTTCGAACCACAGCGCCGGGGTGCTGCAGGAACTGCGGGAGCGGCGGCGTCGCTAATAGTAACGTAAAAGAAATCTGTGGCACCGGAGCTATTGGCTAGGTTGCGAGGAACTTGAGTCACGAAGTAGAAAGGCGTAGAGAAACAAGCGCCAAGCGGACGTACGGCGACCGTTAAAACGAAAAAGAGGAGTAAACAGGATAAAAGCAGCCTATTTATACCCAATTGTGTACAAGGAATAAGCCCATGATAATGAACTTTACCACGGGCTAATGCACGCACGGGAATTTTAAAGTTGAATAATACCGGTAGTTTCTTGGTGTTGCGGATGGTGTGATCACCAAATGACGTAAAACAAAAGATTTAAAAGACACTGAACAATACCCACACCACAACACAAAAGCTAACCAACAATGGCTTCCGCAACACCAAGAAACACCCATAATACCGGATTAGAGGCATTTGTACGTGATGATAATAGAGTGAGGAATTACGAGGGCAGCGAGTAATTCCGCAACTGTAAAGTTAGTTTTACTGTACCTATAGATTCCAAAAGGTAGCTTCAGTTGGATTGAACCTAGTACATTACTGAGCATCCGATATAGCCTGATCGATAAGAAGTTAACCGTACCGTATGGAACATATTTTTAACGATGCCGAACAATACAGCCGCTTTATACACTGCGGGTTTGGCCTCATTAACCGTTTTGTTTGGTTAGCAACAGTGAAGTTCGCAGCCCAGAAGATCTGTTTTACTGAAAGTGATTATAAATAAATTTATATATCTGTATTTTATTTACTCTTTGGATTGTTGTTTAGTTAGCAACATGCGCGCAGTTGTCAGTCACAGGAGATCTGTTTTAAAATGGTTATTAATTGATACATCTGCATTTGATTAACTCTTCGGCGCTTCTTTTTCATTCACGACTGAATCCCAGTGTTTCCCTTACTCCTGCCGATGTGAGTTAAGCTTTTCTCCACACAATAAGCGCGTCATGAACCGAATACAGAATAGAATATAGAATTTTATTTTTCCGTCATATCATTGAAGAATTTTAAAGATAAATTATCATAAAGTTTGCCGGAGAATAGAAAATGAAAGTTATTTCCAACATCATTTGTCTGACAGCTATAACATATTCTTGAGTTTTCAGGAATCTTTGCGCCGTTATATTTATAAAATTATATCATGAAATGAACGACGAAGGAGGGCGAACCAACAAATTCAATGTTTTGGGTATGGTATGGTAGTATGTTCGCATATCTATGTACGTTTGTTCCAAAGGTCACGCATTGATGAAATCGCAAAATTTGTCAAATAAAATCTACAGCGATAACCTAGTTGTTGGTCCTCTTTTTCAATTTCTTCTTTAGGTCGAAGAAGTTTTTGCTTTAAAACCTTCCAATACTTACCAGCATACTCTAATGCATTCATTCCAAATAAAATCCACGCGAGGAAAATGAACGCATTGACAGATGCCATGTAGTTCCCTTCGTATTTTGTCAACGAAGTTCCGTCATGCCTTAAAGCTGTTATTATAAATGAACCAAATGACATACCATTTATTTCTTTTTGTAAAGTTGTTAATAATTAATTAATCATGACACCGCTGGGACTATTTCGACAATAGTGATCTGGGTCTCTGAAATATTTCACAGTAAGTCCATTTTAATTTCTGCAAGGCTTCTTTTCAACAAGTTGGGCAGAAATTTAAGGTTTTCAAAGAGATTTTAAGGCATGGTTTTACAATAATTCCATACGTTGTATTTTCATTAGTTCTTAAATTTGAAGTTTGATTATCTTATTCTCCTGGATACCTGTGTTTTTAATTGCTTATGGTGGAGGCCTAACACTTATTTTGAAATTCATAATTCATCCAAATTGTCCAGTGACTACTAAGACATAAACACTTGTATAATTTTCAAAATTGTTTTTCACGATAATTTTTTTCTAACTTATGAGACGATATCAAGTTTCCTGAGTGTGGATCATCTGTTACTGTATTTTCACAAAATGCAAAGTTACCATTTATCTCACTCTTTTTCTATATATATTTGTTACAGATGACTCTTATCACTTGTTTAATGTGCTAACATTCTGTCAAGTCATTATATATACATAGGACTTCGCGCTTAATGAGAAACATGAGTAAAGATGCCTGCAGTGTTTTTGTATGGATAAATAATTTCGGTAAAATTTAAATTTTCTAATACTTGTGAATAGAAAAGGAAAATTAACTCATACAATTTGAGGAATGTAGCTGTGTTAGAAAGTGTGCAATTATTTTGTTTCGTTTTGTTTTCCATACGTTTCTTGATAAAGTTCACGGATCGAAAACATTACTGAGACGATGTATATGGAAAACAAAGAAAAATTTGCACGCTTTCTAACACAGGTACATCCTTCAAATTTGGCGAGTGAGATCATCTTTCTAGTATCGCTAGTTTTCAATTCACAATTCAAGGGGTCAGGATTTTCGCCCCCTTCTCCTTACCTATATATTTTTTTTCAATAAGTATCCTGAATTTGATCTATTGTCACTTTGCTTTATATAAATTTAATTGGATAATTAAGAATCGAAACTGATCTCAGTCGGACCGCGCGCTGTGACTAAGGAGACAGGTTAATAAGTCTGAAAACCAGGGACAATGAATTACAGACAAGCAGCTATATATAGCTTAATACAATTTTATTGCTTTCTTATAACTTGTATAATTAATTATGTGAATTAAGTGAATGGTATAGAAACTAATAATAGATTGTCAATGAGTGTCGTAAAACCAAAACCAAAGTAATTACGGTGGCCAATCGCAACAGACGAATGACAGACAATCCAATGAACCAATCAGAATTCGAACTTGAAGCAAATACATGTCGCCAGCGCCAAGCGCGGGAAAACGCGCGTAAGTAAGTCATGATTAGTTTTGGTTTTACTCAGTCTGGGCCGAGTTGTTCGAAGGAGGATTAGTGCTAATCCAGGGTTAATTACCATGGCAACTCATATGTTCTGTTGACAGTTAATTCAGGATTAGTACTAATTAGGCTTTGAACAACTCGGCCCTGATTGGTTGAGAAAGTAGCTGGAAATATTTTAGCCAATTACTAAGCTTAGAGCTTAGCAATGCAAGCCTAAAGCAATAGCGAAATTACTTTCGACCCTCCAGGGACACTCAACAATTGAAAACCGTTATATCACCTATCACGCAGAGTACAGCTTGGATCTGTAAGATAACCGTTGCCCAAGTGTCGATCGGAAACTTTCATAAAAAGCTACAACAAATCAGGAGACTAAATATTGAAATTTTAACAAAAACTGGAAAAAAGTACGAAACGGTACTTAGTTCAAGGCATCCGTTGGTTTGACTTTCATCTCAGCTCGTTTAGCAGAGTAGTAATGACCTTTCCAGTGATACCAGTTCACACCGTCAGCATAAGAAGGGTGTTTGCCGCGATGATAGAGACCATTCAGGTTGGAGTGGTGACATTTTTGGTACCACCAGGCTCCCTTGTATGTCGTGGCGCAGTTTTTTCCGGAATCTTTGTCATTGTCTCGATCTTTGGTGGTGAACGCCATGCCATGATGATATGAAAGCGAGTCACCAGCAGTTCCTACAAATATAAGAAAAACAAAGTTTTGACTTGACCACGTTTAGTGTTACGTTAAAAAGAGAAAATAAATATTCATATCTTTATCAACACAAAATCAGTAATGGACCCATTTTGTTTAAACTTAATTAGTGCTCAAAGAGTAATTAATAAATAAGAGTGTAGAGTGTAGAGTGTAGAGTGTATAGAGTGTAGAGTGTAGAGTGTAGAGTGCAGAATACAGACTGTAGAGTGCACAGTACAGAGTGTAGAGTGTAGAGTGTAGAGTGTAGAGTGTAGAGTGTAGAGTGTAGAGTGTAGAGTGTAGAGTGTAGAGTGTAGAGTGTAGAGTGTAGAGTGTAGAGTGTAGAGTGTAGAGTGTAGAGTGTAGAGTGTAGAGTGTAGAGTGTAGAGTGTAGAGTGTAGAGTGTAGAGTGTAGAGTGTAGAGTGTAGAGTGTAGAGTGTAGAGTGTAGAGTGTAGAGTGTAGAGTGTAGAGTGTAGAGTGTAGAGTGTAGAGTGTATAGAGTGTAGAGTGTAGAGTGTATAGAGTGTAGAGTGTAGAGTGTAGAGTGTAGAGTGTAGAGTGTAGAGTGTAGAGTGTAGAGTGTAGAGTGTAGAGTGTAGAGTGTAGAGTGTAGAGTGTAGAGTGTAGAGTGTAGAGTGTAGAGTGTAGAGTGTAGAGTGTAGAGTGTAGAGTGTAGAGTGTAGAGTGTAGAGTGTAGAGTGTAGAGTGTAGAGTGTAGAGTGTAGAGTGTAGAGTGTAGAGTGTAGAGTGTAGAGTGTAGAGTGTAGAGTGTAGAGTGTAGAGTCAGAGTGTAGAGTGTAGAGTGTATAGTGTAGAGTGTAGAGTGTAGAGTGTAGAGTGTAGAGTGTAGAGTGTAGAGTGTAGAGTGTAGAGTGTAGAGTGTAGAGTGTAGAGTGTAGAGTGTAGAGTGTAGAGTGTAGAGTGTAGAGTGTAGAGTGTAGAGTGTAGAGTGTAGAGTGTAGAGTGTAGAGTGTAGAGTGTAGAGTCAGAGTGTAGAGTGTAGAGTGTATAGTGTAGAGTGTAGAGTGTATAGTGTAGAGTGTAGAGTGTAGAGTGTAGAGTGTAGAGTGTAGAGTGTATAGTGTAGAGTGTAGAGTGTAGAGTGTAGAGTGTAGAGTGTAGAGTGTGCAGAATACAGACTGTAGAGTGCAGAGTATAGAGTGTAGAGCTGATTCACGTGACGCATCAATACACTCACCAGAGTATGTTCCCAGACTCAGTGTGTAATTGCTGATTTCACTGTCAACACCGAACAAGTTGTAATCGGCGTAAGCTGTTTCTCCGGTCGTGTCTTCCAGATCCACTCGAAGCTTGCTTCGTTCTTTTGTCAGACGGTGAATCTTATCTAGTCCAAGCCAAAATTCACCATTCAGATTTCCGAAGCCTCGTTTGTAGTCGTCCCAGCCTCTGTAGAAATCAACCGAGCCGTCCAGTCTCTTTTGGAATACTGTCCACCCCCCACCGGCTGTTTTTTGGTCACAATACACATCAAAGGCACCGCCATTGTCGGGGTCGATCGGGTAAACACCACTGATTCGATGACCGGCGTTGTAGAGTTCAGCACAGTTCTTAGGAACTGGAAAAGAAAAGAACGTAATTAATATAAAGCGATTTCAGTTAATTGACCTTCAGGCTGTATCGCCATGGCAACTGATGTCTGTAGTCGCATATTGGTATTCAGATCGACGCTTTTAAGCGTCGTTTCCATATAATCGCTACACAATCGCTGCGATCGCCGAAAAACGAGACCGACGATCGTAACGATCAAAGCGATCGTGTTGGTTTCCATGTGATCTTTACGATCGCTCAAGAAAAACGCAGGAGGACTCTGGGATACATAAAGCGATACTGCAATGCTTTGTGGGATAGTTTCGATCGTTACGATCGCCACGATCGCTACGATAGCTGTGCGCCGATCGCGGAGATAGAATTGTTAAGCCCGGTTTCCATATGATCGCTACGATCGCTACGATCGCTGCGATCGCTGGAAAAAAAGTTCAGCGATCGTAGCGATCATATGGAAACCACTCTCCAGCGATCGTAGCGATCACAGCGATCGCAGCGACAACGATCGCTGCGATCGCTGTGATTCTATCTCAGCGATCGTAGCGATCGTAGCGATCATATGGAAACCACTCTCCAGCGATCGCAGCGACGGCAAAAATACCATGATGCACTGCGTAAGCTCACTCAAAGGGTGAAATTTGGCCCTTTTTATGGAAGAAGTGCAAAGATACGATTGTCTTTACAACAAATTTTAAAAACAATTCACAGCCGCTATGTTGAATTTCAAGAATGAGGCGAAACGATATTGTCAGACCCAGGTCCCCTCGATCTTCATTCACTTTCTCAGCGATCGTAGCGATCGCAGCGATCATATGGAAACCATCAATCGCTGCGATCGCTGAACTATTTTTTTCAGCGATCGCAGCGATCGCAACGATCGTAGCGATCGTAGCGATCGTAGCGATCATATGGAAACCGGGCTTTACGATCGTTACGATCGCTGCGATCGCCGATTAGAGTGGTTTCCATATGATCGCTACGATCGCCGGTCTCCTTTTTCGGCGATCGTAGCGATATCATAAGGAAACCAGGCTTTAGTTGTTTTGTTTATTCAAACTTAGTTAAAGAAAAAACTAGTGTCATCATCCTAGCGCTTTGTCTCCAGATTGGACTCGTTCATCAGACTGAAAGAAGACATCCCAATGCCGAAAAGTAAATACTTGAGCATTAACCGCATGGGCCATGGCCAGGTGTACTTAAAAGAACTCAACCTAAAACCTATTTTACATTAACTGTTTATCAGTTGAGACCTCGATCTCTCGTAGACTCTTTTCAATTTTCTGGCCAAAACCAAACATTCCTAGCTATTTGTGACCATGGACTATTTGGTTCAAGTTCAATTCAAGTTCAGTTATTAAGGTGGCTCCCAACAGTTTCCAGCACTTTTTAAGACTTAGAATTTGATGGGTTATTATAACCACTCTTTATCAGTTGATGCTACAATCATGATATCAAACGAATGCCCAATGATTGGTGAACACGTTGTTATCATTTTTGTGACACAATATGTTACTATAGGAACAGTATAACGTGCTAAAAACACCCTTACTTTTAGCTCTAAGTGTAAATTACTCAAAAATGACTCGGTAAACCCCATTTTTTTATTATCTTATTTTGATCAGTAGGATAAGATGCAACTTTTGGCAAAGTTTGAAAAAATTCTGTAGGTGGGGTTCAGAGCCACCTTAAATTTTCGAAAATTTAAGGTGGCTCTGAACCCCACCTACAGAATGTTTTTCACCAATCATTGGGCATTCGTTTGATATCATGATTGTAGCACCAACTGATAAAAAGTGGTTTTAATGACCCATCAAAATCTAAGTCTTGGAAAGTGCTGGAAACTGTTGGGAACCACCTTAAGTTCATTTTATTCACACCTATTTCATAACAGAAGAAGATGTCCAAATTATGAATATATTAATTGCGTTTAAATCGCATTCTGTGTGGTGATGAACCTTAATAAACTTCGTCTTATACGTATAGGCCATATCGCATTCGATATCGCCTTTATTTATCATTATCGATCCAGCGTGCATATTTGCTTATCAAATCAGTTACCGGCTTCATAGCACAGTTCTCCTTTATAACCCTCACGGCAGACACATCTGTATCCTTTGTCTGTAAACCCTACTTGACACAGGGAATTCTTTCCAGAGCAGCGGCTACTGTGACAAAAATTCTGGATGTTAAATAAAATGTATGAAAAGAAAATAACTATTTTATATTTATTCTGATACATCGATAGCATATAAATTTGATTAGGGAACTTCAGTACTTCCTTGAGGTAACCAGGCTTAAGTTGATTTATACCTCTTAGCTACTTAAGAGAGATTGGAAAGTTACACATACAATTATCATACGGTATTAGTATACAATTATCATATTCATCACATTTAACCTCATCAGCCCACAAAATTGCGTACTCGTAATAATGGCTCTCGCTGCTTGGCATTTTTAGTTACTTAGGAGACGTTGGCAAGATGCTAAAGTGCGTGTGTGTGTGGATGACATCACAAAATTACCGGCGGCCATGTTAGATGACTGACTGAAACAACAGAAATCGAACCTCCGAAGCTGTCAAATAATGACTAAAATCTTCACGGCAAGGTAAAATGTAGAAATATCTTAAAAAAAGTTCTGCATGGGATTGGCATCGATCCGCTTTTCATCCCAGCCAAAAAGTTGAGTGAGGAAAGCCTTGCACCCGTCCAATTGATGGATTGATGTTCTTAACTTGTGCTGGATACTAAACGCACAATAAAGTTAACAGATCTCAAGCCTTCACCTACGCTTATGAGCAAATGGTTAGCGGCTATGTTTCCAGTGTCTTTGTTTGTGTATGATTAGTAAACAGTTATCGTGTTAGTATACAGTTAGAGCGGTCTGCAACTGAGTGTCGAAAGTAAGTTTGCAATTTAATCAATTGCTTTGGTTTTGCATTGTAATTGGTTAAAGAATCTTGCGCCACTTTTTGTGACTTGCTCGCAAGCGTTTTCCCGCGCTTGGCACCGGCTAGACATATTCGCTTGAAGTTCTGATCAGAACTTCAAGCGAATATGTCTAGCCGGTGCCAAGCGCGGGAAAACGCTTGCGAGCAAGTCACAAAAAGTGGCGCAAGATTCTTTAACCAATTACAATGCAAAACCAAAGCAATTGATTAAATTGCAAACTTACTTTCGACACTCAGTTGCATGACTGGTTCATTGGATTGTCTGCGAGTTCTGTGATTGGTCAGAGTAATTATTTTGGTTTTGGTTTTACGACACTCAATTGAAAACTACTCCGTCATAGTAATCACAATATCAATCTCATCATCATTATGAGTATCATCACCCCATTGTCATTATTAATTGCAAAGTTTTATAATACCTCGACAGCATAGTGAACGTAATCTTTCCTTTCCTCTAAAGCAGAGTGTAAAGGGCTTTCATCGGTGAAATTTTTTAATTCGCACGTGCGTTTTCCCTCGTCTACAGGTCCCACATTGATGGACACACAGTTTGGCTCCAAATAACACTTCAGTCGGCAGCTTCCTTCGTCTATCACTTTCTCAATCCTTATCACGTGACCCGGAAGCGCTTTGTCTGGTATCGGTTCCTTGAATATTATGATGCGGTTATATTCTGTCGCAAGAACTGCGGAAAAACGCGGTAGGTTTGGTCATGAGATTATGAAAACTTACACCATGCGCGTTTTTAGCGGGATCATCTGAGTTGCACTTCAGTGATTTCTGGTCCTCGGCGAGCGTTGCTCAAAACTTCAAAAGTCTTTTCGTGACCGAAAGCTGTCGTTTAGCTAATTGAATTGAAGTCAATTTACAATTTATTGCTTAGCTTTCAAGATCAACAAAAACCGAATCTATGGTGGTAATTCTGCACATAACGTAACTTTTTGGGCTCCATAACTTTTTCGGCCGCGGTCCAATTTGTTTGCGGTTCTGGGTTCATTTGCGGACCCGTCCCCGTATCTCGACCCATGTGAAGATATCAATTCATCTTCACTGTAAAGAGTAAAGATATCAGTATCTTAACGTCAGCTACAGAACTTCCACAGAAATCTTCGGACATCATCGGTAATCTTAGACAAAATTCGGAAATGATCGGAAACGTTCGCACAACCTTCGGACAGTATTCGGAGACTTATCCAAAATCTTCGGAAGACGTCGGAAATCTTCGGAAAAGCTTAAAACTTCTTAATTAGTGTCATTTATAGTATAACTGAAATAATACATGGCTGCTTAGAGATATGAAATTTTCCTAGTCTTGTTCATCCAAGTTGAACACCCGAAGAGAAACTCCTTATCTCTAAGCGCACCCAGGTATTACAAATGGTCTTTTTTAACATAACTGTAAAATTTCCCGTGCGCTCATTGGTCGAGAGGTATTGTTTATCAGTAAGAGTACAAACTGTGAATGACGTCATTGATAACGCCACCCGCGTCTAGCGTGGGGGAAAAGAAATGATTTTGGCTTCAAGAAGAAATTCAGCTGGTTTGATTTGCAAGATAGCTGCTTTCTCTGTCTATTTTCGGCGAATTGTCGCCGTTTCTAATCAAATATCACATTTGCCATTGGTAAAAAATTCACGCTATAGCAAAGTCAAACGTTTGGAGCAGAACTTGGGACGGTTGTGGACTCGAGAACTTCGGTAACTTGGCAAACTTATTTAAGTCGAAAGAGACACGAAACGCTCGATTCATTCAGCAAACTTTCGTTACTGCCACAGAGGAAAATACGCTAATTATGAAGTGGAAAGAAAGATCAACAAACGAATGACTTGAAAGTTTAGTTCGTATTCTTGTCTGTAAAATAAATTTTTTCCGTGATTCAAAGCTTATCAATGTGCTCGATGCCTCTTTTAAGTTCATTTTTCTGGATTTTGAGGCCAAATTGAACATGATGGTTCCAAGTAAAATGTTTTTGTTATGGTAAAAAGGAAATAGATTTTAGTTGGCCATTATATGTTCTCTGATAAACAATGTTTGACGTCATAGCAAGTCAAAACAGAGTGAGGAATTACGAGCAAGCGAGTAACTCCGGATCTGTTTGTTAACTATGTAAAAACGTGGCAGCCTTGACTGAATTACCTATTCTGTAGCAATAGTTTCCAAAAGGTAGGTTCAATTAGATTCAACCTAGTACAGTAGTTTAGCATACGATATAACTTAATCGATAAGAAGTTAGCAGTATTTTTATGGACATAAAACGATGCTGTGAAATAAGCCAGACTGGAGCAGCTGGTTATTAACTTTAATACGTTATTCGCTGCGAGGTTGACCTCATTAACCGTTTTGTTTGGTTAGCAACATGTAGTTGTCAGTCCGACAGGAGATCTGTTGTAAAATAATATAAATTTACACATCTGCATTTTATTTACTCTCCGGCACTTCTTTTCTTTTTTATTCACGAGTGTTTTTTTTAACTCCTACGATGCAAGTTCAGCTTTTCTCCACAAACACCATGAATAGAAACTTTATTTTTCCGTTCTCTAGTATCATTTAAGCATTTTGAATGTATATTATCATCAAGTTTGCCGGAGAATAGAAACTTCATTTATCTGACAGAAATAACATATTCTTTGCGCCTTTACATTTATAACATTATATCATGAACGACGAAGGTCGAACCGACAAATTCGATGTTTTGGGATGGTACTGCAGTCTATATCAATGAAATCGCAAAATTTGTCAAATGAAACCGACAATGATAACCTAGTTATTAGTCCTTTTTTTCTATGTTTTCTTTAGGTCCAAGGAGTTGCTTAATAACCTTCCAACACTTACCAGCGTACATTAATGCACCCATTCCAAATAAAATCCACGCGAGGAAAATGAACGTTTTGATAGACGCCATGTTCCCTAGTTGGAAGTGTTTCTCTTTTTTCCAACAAAGTTCGCCTCATGCCTTTAAGCTTTTATTATAAATGGAACAAATGACACACTATTTATTCCATTTTGTTAAGTTGTTAATAATGAATTAATCATGACAGCGCTAGGGGCCATTAGAACAGGTTAAGTTATGTGATCTGGGTCTCTGAAATATTTCACAGAAAATCAATTTTATTTTCTGTTTAGCTTCTTTTCAACAACTTGTATTTTCGCCTAAAGTTGGGCAAAAATTTAAGGTTTTCAAAATGATTTTCAGGCATGGTTATACAGTAATTCCATACGTTTTATTTTCATTAGTTCTTAAATTTGAAGTTTGATTATCTTATTCTCCTGGATACCTGTTTTTTAATTGCTTATGGTGGGAGCCTAACACTTATTTTGAAATTCATAATTAATTCAAATTGTTCAGTAACTGCAAAGACGTAAATACTTGTATTATTGACATTTTTTTTCAGGATAATTTTTGTGTAGCTTTTAAGACGATATTTTTCTAATTATGAATCATCTAGTATTACTTTATTTAAAAAAAACCTTAAGTTACCATTTTCCTAAGATCTTTATTCCTTATATTTGTTACATATGAGTCGCATCACTTGTTAAACGTGCTGATATTCTGCCAAGTCATCATACATTATTAATTGCTTTCGACCTTCTTGACCACCATGATTATATGGAAATTTCACTCCTGAACTCTTGAAAATATAAACAGCCCGATGGGATGGTTTGCTCCCATAAGGTGATTTCATTGTCCAGTTCAGCTATAGGGTGTTTTACTTACAGCTCCGTCAGAAATAAATTTGTAATTATCTTTTTAAGCCTGGTTTCGCAAACACCGTCGCAAAAAAGTCGCAAACAGTTTACGATGTTATGAATGCAAACAGTTTGCCGAAGTGGGAACACATTTTATGCTGATTTTTATTCAGCCGCCTCCTAGTTAGCTCAGTTGATAGAGCGCCAGTCTGCAGAGCGGGAGGTCTCGGGTTTGAATCCCTGCCAGACCAACACTCAGGGTCATAAAATAACTGAGGACGAAACTGCTGCCTTTGCTATGACATCTGCAAAATGATTAGACCTTCATGTGGCTCGGATGACGAGGTAGAAATGGCGGTCCCGTACGTCTCCGATGGAGACAAAACCCTGGCTGTGACCACCCTCAGTGTTATACATTGTTCATACATTGGGGTGGGGGAGATGAGATCAACAATGGACCGATATGTCTCTTTCCTTCTTTCCTTCGTGATTCGCGACGAGTCGCCGATAATTCGCGCAAACACAACGCAAGAGATGTAAAAAATGTTTAATTTATCTTTACGTCTTGTTTGCGAAGAGTTAATTTGCAACGCAACCGCCAGGCAACAGCAATACGGAAATGCTATTGCAAAGTGGGAAAATCATGGCAAGTTCCGACAAATCAGGAACAAGTACGAAATAAACAAGATGGCGGTCCGTGAAGCTAAGTTAGACACCGACGATTCATTCTCAAAACAACGTCAATTTAATGAATTTTATTAGGTAATACCTGAATAAGAGGAGAAGTAATGAACTCTGAACGGAAATTGTTTATTAGAAACTATTTATTTATTATTAATTTATCTTCGCATCGTTTTCCAGAAAACTCATAAGTCTTTGTATTCTGTTATGTATTTTACCCATGTCGGGTCTTGGGCGTATATATTAGGGAATAACCAGCCATTTAAAACCGAAACTGTACGGATTTAGGAATAAAAAGGCCAATGCACGGGAGGAAAGAGCGTCGAAAGCAAATTTAGATGTATCATCCTTGATTTTGGCTCCACTTCTGGACATTTTTACGACGTAACGAAATGAGTTTGCGCATAAGAATTCACATGTGGAACTCAAGCTCGTGCGCAATTAAAATTGTCAGACTTCAAACTGAATATATCGGAATGCAGAAATAATGCAAGAACGGAACGGGGATTCGTGAACTCTTACCCCATTACGGCTAAGCCTTGAATTCTACTGCACAAAGGCAAGCCGGTATAGGGACAAAAAAACCCGTAGAATATAAAAAGTCCCTGGTTTCGAAAGGGTTTCTCTCGCGCTCTTGCAGAGCTCTTGGCCGAGGGCCACTGCTGATGTTTGTTTCGTGGCTAGACATAAGACATAAACATAAGACCTGAATTAAAGGGACAATGTCCGGCAGATATATCGTGTTTTCATGATTATGGCCAGGAGCTTACTTTAACATAAGCTTGCTTTAATGTCTTGAAATATGAAGAAAAATTAAGAAATTAACTAAAGACTGAAAATAACGGCTAACAATTTCAAACTTCTACACGAAAAATCGAATTTGACGAACTGTAATTCACTTCCACCGTTGCTATCCTGCACTTAATCTCCAAACTACGGCTTACGGTTTTGCCTTATAGAATCTTTTTATTCAATTAATAACGCTTATGTGGTGGCATTTGGCGATATAACATGGAAATAAAATAACACCTTTTTGACCATTTCATTTCGAGCATACCCACAAAGAATAATGGCGACATAAAACAACTAACTCTTTTCTTTACTTTTCCCCTTTTTGTTTTTCACTATTTTCCCACTTTTTTCCTTAACGTATGTTGCCCAGTTTCCGTCCACTTTAGTTTGTAATCGCTATAACTTCTTGTTTTTTGTACGGAAAATTTCTCAATTTTCTGTCAGACAGTTCATTTACTTACCTTTAAAATTTTCAATGGTTGGCGGCTTTCCCCAAGTATTAAAGAAATTATATCATTTTTCGCAAAGCTAGTAAGTTGCCCAGTTTCCGGCCAGCTAGCCCAGTTTCCGGCCACCGACTTAAAGTAAATTTCCCTTGAAACCTCACGACGTAAACCGACTTGTAAGCCCCTTGATAAAAGTGGTCGCCTAGTTATAAATATCAGGCAAGTTTCAATATTAAGCTTTACCGTCTACCGTTTTACTCAGTGTTCAAGATATGTGTGACCTCAGTGACCCGGAAGCGTGTCTTCCGCGGTATGTTGGCAGACTACTAAAACAAATACATATGAGTTGCGTACTTTTAGTCACGCTATACATGCATAAGCTGTTGTTAATTCGTTAATTTTTGTTACACTTACACATGTATCTTTAATTTCTCGACCAAAAAATTTTTAAATTCGGTTCTTTCACTCAATAAGAAATAGGTTTTGAGCGATGTGTCTTTTAGTGGCCGGAAACTGGCACACTAGGTCGAAATCTTCGCCTAGAGTTTGACTGCTAAAATTTCAGGAACAGCCGTATTCCAGCTGATGATGATAGATTCCCTAATCACTTTCATCTTTCATCTAACATTTGTCCAAAAATTATGAAGCTCCTTGAGATATTTCCTGTGAAACGAACTATTTCTTTATCTACGGTAGTTTTGATGTGCAGTCAAACGAACCAAAATTAATCGATAAACGTTTAATCACCTGGACAAAGCCTGTCCTTTCTCGGCCGTTTCTTGTTCAAAAGGAACGCCAAAACCACCAATGTATAGCGGAAATGTAAGTCTTTATTTCGAAACGCTTCGGTGGACGAAAATTTAAAACTCCGACGAACATAACCGACGTAAGTTTTTTTTGGCCGGAAACTGGTACTGGCCGGAAACTGGGCAACACACTGTATTCGGCTTGGCCCCCGAGGAGGGAGCCCCATATGAAAGGGGCGGGGATGCTCGTCGTCTCGCTTAGGGATGTAAATTTCGGATTTTGTTCTCACTTAGGGTATTCTGAGCAAAACGCCATAATATTTAGCCGTCAAAGTATCCTTTAGGGTTGCACGCTAAGAAATATTAATCGAATATTTTTGTCTGTGTTTTAAAATGGTCTCCTTTAGGGGTCAAAAAAAGCTTGGGCCAAGCCCAGATTGGTCTCCTTTAGGGGATTAATTCAAAATTTCCGACGAGCATCCCCCTACCTTTCATATGGGAATCCCCCCGGGGCTTGGCCTTTCACTAGATATCATTTTGACAGAAAACTGTTTCCACGTAAATGCCAAAGAAAGTGGAAATATTTGGAAATATTTTACGGAAAGTGGCAATCAATAGGAAGACCAAATGTTTCTTTTATTTTGTCAGTCAAATTTACTGGGTAACCGTGTATTTCTGGCCCAACTCAAGGGATAGCTCTCATTTGAGCCCGCATGCATGTTTGAAAGATCCCTCTGTCTTACATGAGTTGGTCATTGAAAACATATTTTGACTTAAAAAGTGTTCACTTGACGTCACAAATGCAAGGACAGCGGACCCCAAGGGCGGTTTGGGGCAACTAAGGTGTCAATGGGTTAAGGCCTGAGAAACAGTCATATAACTGAAATAAATTGCAGACAAGTACATGGAATACAAAACCTTTTATTTATCACTTTAAAATACCCTTACTTAAACAATGAAGTGAACAGTTCATCACCAAGACAACATTTCTATTTGAAATCTGAGTGCATCAGCGAAATGCTACCAAAGTAGCTTAGAAAATGGCTTACACAAGTAAATAAAAAACCGACAATTAAAACAAGTAGCATTATAGCGGTACGTTTTAGGCTTTAACTGGTTTGATTTTCATCTCCGCACGTTTAGCGGAGTAGTTAGGTCCCTTCCACTTATCCCACATCACACCTCCCCAACTATTGGAGTGTTTGCCGTGGTAATAAACGCCGTTGAGATAGGCGTTATGGCAGTCTTTATACCACCATCCTCCCTTCCACTTTGGGGCACAGTAGAGTTTAGAATTGTTCGCGTCGTTGTCTTGATCTTTGGTGGAGAACGCCATGCCACGATGATACGAAAATGAGTCACCAGCAGTTCCTAGAAGTTACCATAAAACACCTTTTTAGCGAAGATGGTGGACAATAAAATATTGATCTTTCTTATCATACTGAGAAAAAAAGAATAAATATTGATCAAATTAAAATAAACATCTTGCCAACACTACTACAAATTGCATAAGCGGCTTGCCATTTAGCCAAGGCCAAAGCTTTAGATAAATTTACTTGGCCGGACACACTCGGACAACGCTAACATCATGGTGATAATATGATTTTAAATCGTTTTACTGTATCACATTTACCCATTCACGGTATAATTTGATAAAAGTACTTACCAGAGTATGCTCCAAGACTTAGTTTGTATTTGTTCGCCTCATCAGCAACACCAAACAAGTCGTACTCGGCGTAAGCTGTTTGATTGTTGAAGTCTTCAAGATCCACTCGAAGCCTGCTTTGTTCTTTTGTCAGGCGGTGAACCTTATCTAGTCCAAGCCAATATTCATTAGTCAGATTTCCGAAGCCTCGTTTGTAGTCGTCCCAGTCTCGGTTGAAATCAACCGAGCCGTCCAGTCTCTTTTGGAACACTGTCCACCCCCCACCGGCTGTTGTTTGGTCACAATACACATCAAAGGCACCGCCTTTGTCGGGGTCGATCGGGTAAACACCACTGATTCGATGACCGGCGTTGTAGAGTTCCGCACAGTTCTTGTAAACTGGAAAAGAAAAGAATTTAATAAATATAAAGAGATTTCACTTTCGTGACCTTCACTCTGTATCGTCATTGTAACCGATGCCTGTGGTCGTCATATTGGTATTTAGATCGAGGCTTGTTAGTTGTCTTGTTTATCAAACTTCATGAAACTTAGCTAAGGAAGTGTCATCATCATGGTGCTTTGTCTCCAGATTGGACTTGTTCATCTGACTGAAAGAAGTCACCTCCAAATACTAAAAAGTAAATAATTAAGCATTAAAGGGAACCTCCATTGTCAGAACAAATTGACGTTAAAGTGTTGGAAATAAAGTCGAAATTTATAATTTTTAAAAGAACAGGTGCAAATATAATTTTAGTGTACAATAAAATAGATATAAACATCGCCTATTTTCGCTTTTAAATTTCCCGCGCGCCGCCATTTTGAATATTTATGACGTGTTACGGTTGTTACTGTTGTTAAAAATCGAAGTTCTTTTGTATGCAACAATAAGACAGCCGTAACACGTCATAAATATTCAAAATGGCGACGCGCGGGAAATTTAAAAGCGAAAATAGGCGATATTCGTATCCATTTTTTTGCACACTAAAATTATACTTGCACCTGTTTTTTTAAAAAAAATTTAAATTAGACTTTATTTCCAACAATTTAACGTCAATTTGTTATAACAATGGAGGTTCCCTTTAACTTATACATAATCAGTCCCCAGTGGGTGGGAGTGGGGGTGGGAATGCATGCGCTCTTTACATTTCCGATGGACCGGGTGTACCCAAAAGAACTTAAACCTAAAACCTATTTTACACCAAAATATAGTTTATCAGTTGAGACCATGGCGATTTGGTTCACTTTAGGCTTAGAAAACAAATAATAGCAGTTTTAGCATCATAGTGCTTTGTCTTGAGACTTGCTGCGGCCATGACACTGGAAAAAGACTTCCTGATGTGAAATAAATAGACGACTGAGGTTATTCAGTGAAAAATTGTGTAATACTGAGTATTTTTGCGAGCCAGTTTATATTTTTCGAGCCTTTAGGCTCAAAAAAGTAAAAACTGACGAGTACAAATTCCCAGCCGTATTATACAACTTTTCGCTGAATAAATTGTTTATTATACGACAGTCGTCCGCTCCAAAATTTACCTTTTGAAAGTGTTTTTCCTGGCGCGCGCTCAGAAGTGTGTAATAACGTGTATGGTGGCCGAGGACTGCCACTGAGTTTTCTGGGCATTCTTTTCTTTTTTTAAGCAAATAAAATGCAAATAAATATGCAAATAAAATTAAAATGCAAATGCAATGAAATGTAAAACAAAAAGCAAACTGTAATCAAAGTCAAACTCGATTCAGGTTAAAATCAAATAACATGCAAAACTAAAATGCAAATAAAATTAAAATCAAATGCAAATGCAAATGCAATGAAATGTAAAACAAAAAGCAAAGTGCAAATCAAAGTCAAACTCGATTCAGATTATTATTAAAACAGAAACCAAATTAAAGTTAAAGTCGTTTAAAATTGAATACATTCTGAAACGAGAATACAAAACAAAGCTAGTGGCAGCGCTCGGCCATGCGAATTTCTACTTTCGTTTCACTAGAATTTGAAAGCAAATTGATTTCATTTTTTTCGCGTGGCCGAGGGCTGCCACTGCCAAACTCGCGCCCAGGCCTCCTAACCAATTACTTCCATAAACCCATGCGCGCGTTTGTTTGGGTACAGCACGTGACGACCCTTGTCAACATGGCGGAGTGGAGGAGGTATGCTGCAATGCAAAAGGCTAAGAGAAAAGGCAAGAAAACAGGAGAGGAAAGCACAGTGGCGGAAGAAATAGTTAGTGCAGCGAATGAGTGCAGATGTTTCAGGCAAACAACAGAATTACACTAGGATCGGGGCCCAGGAATACGTGCCTTTTGAGCACGAAGAGGTAAACTATTGCGAACATCAAAGACGCCTGTATGAACCACTTTAGGCATCAGATCGAAAAAGGTCTTATTTGCGACGCGCTGGCTGGAGAGCGCGGGTCATCTTGCGAAAAGATGGCCCATATTCCAAACCGAAAAGTTTTCTACGTACGGTTTATAAAACCCGAAGGAGTAGAGGTCGTTTCCGATGAGATTGGATCGTTGGAATGCAACCGCAAGGTAAGAAATCACAACAATGAGTTTTATTTGCACTTTGAATTTACAAAATCTAGGGTACATTATTAAGAGCTCAAGCCCTTTTATGAGAATTCTTATAAAGATGTCCTAGGCATTTTAGATTTTAGTCACAACCAAATACATGTAAGCTTCGCGAAAGCATTGCTTTCCCTCGTGGATTATAAGAATATCCATGAGAAGGCGGGGGGGGGGGGGGGGGGGGAATTGATATTTCGTTATTAGAACAAAATAACCCTTGAACATAAAAAAAACACCTTCTAGGACAGATTCACTTGAAATCATTGTATAATGTTTAGGACAGAGACCAACAACCATTATTATATATCTTGTCCAATGGCACCTCCCATATAAGGGCTATAATACCCCTTGTGAGGAATATTCAAGAATGCACTATGTTGGAGTGTGATTTGATCCTCAAAACTAAAGGGGTTTCCGACTTCAATAATACCATACCAGTAATAGCAATTTTCTATGGTTGTTGTAACATTTTCATACAGTTACTTTTTGATACGGTTTTGTTTATGTTTTCTTGAGTTGTTGGAACTTTTTTGAGAAATATTTTTTACTAAACCACTATTTTTTATATATTTTAATTTAGTATTATTTTTCATTGCAAGCACTGCATTTGCATCCAGCTGATTATTGGTACCATTTGATACTGTGAAGTTCCAGAACATGTCTGTACCTTCCTAACAGAAGGGATTGGATTGGATTGGAGAATTTGGAAAGAGGGATCCATAGTTTTCCGCATCCAGCTACAAATTTATGACCCAGCATTAAAAGTTTCTAAAAATGTTATATTGATTTTTGTGTAAGCAATGTTCAAGATAAAATTTTAATATTGCTGTAAATTCTTCCTTTTGTAACCTTTGTAGAAGTCTATAATTTGTTTGTCTTGGTCCACAGCAAAAGAAAGCAAGATATGAAGCTCCACAGCAAAGACCTGCCTCCCATCCAAGCCCAGTTAAGCCTTCGTCTTCAACGAGTAAATTTTACCCAAAAAGCCTTTCTATCAAGGATATACTCAGGCTTGGAAGGGTGGTTGATAACAAAGCCAAGAAAATAATGATGATCTACAAATTTGACATTGTTCATATGGAGTGGTCAACAGTGCCACTCCAAGCTGAATTTGTCATAGAAGAGAAAGAGTTTGCAGCTGGAGGTTTCCGAAAGGCATTCAAAGCCACAAGCATTACAGAAGGTTTTAATAAAGGGACATGGGTGGTCAAGAGCTATCTGGATGCTGCAGTTCAACTGATTAGGGAAACGGGACAAACCACAGAAGAACATACAAGAAAGTCAGTACAGATGCAATATCTGGCAAGAAACTTTGCATCCCAGCTAAATGAAGCAATTGCAAAGGACAGGCTTGACAAATACGGACAGTCCTTTGAATACAAGTCAGTGTACATGGCAAAGGCAGAGGACGGGGAGTTCCTAACAGTTGAGGAGTTCATTGATGGAGACTTTGTAAAGTTCATAAACAACAATGGAATTGTCTGTGAAGATACTATGCTATGCAAAAAGGCACAGGCCTTTTTTCATTTTACGTATGAGAAATCGGAAGGCAAAGTTATGGTTTTAGACATCCAAGGTTCGGGATACACCTTATACGATCCTGAAATAGCCTCAACTGAGATACAAAATGAGGATGGAGGTTATCAGTTCTGCACCGGCAACTTATCTGGAAAAGCAATCGAGTCATTCTTCGCGAATCATCAATGCAACTGCTACTGCAAGCTCCTAAAGGTGAAACTTAGACCAAGTTAGTTAATTTTTTAATATGTTTTGCTCTATTTTTACTGAATTATGTTTTTTCCCAATTTGGAATGGAAACCCCCCTTTGTAGAGCAGTATGGAGTGGAATTCAAATTTCCTCTTCGATGTTACGGTAGCTGTAACCACCACTCTGAAACTTAATATGTACATGCACCCTTTGTTTTTCACTGATTCCAATGGCAAATTTGAAGAAGTGTTCACATGTGATAGATAATACATTGTGTGTTATTATTAGAAAAATATGTAGAGCAATAAATAAGGTTTTGAAGGTTTAACGTTATAATTTATGAATACAGACATGGTTACTGTTAATATTTTATTGTATCACGATTCTCAGTTACTTTTGCCTGCTTTTGAGACGTCAATATAAAGTCGTATTGTCGTCTCAAAAACCAGCCTGTGATTGGTTGAAAATTTCCCGCCGTAATTTAATGGCTTCCTTGCGTAGAAAACCAAAATTTCAGATTATCTTCAAAGGAGGGGCAAAAATGTTGATTACTTTGTCACGTTTGACAGATAAACAACGCTGTATTCAATGCAACGATCCTTTCTATCGAAAGTTAACGATAAGATGAGTTAAAAAGCTGCTTTTGTTCGTTTGAACGGTTTGTTTACATTGAGCTGTGCTGTGCGCGCGCTATCACGCCATCATAATTGAAAAAAAAGTTTTGAGCTAAAGCCTCGGCAAGTTTGCATTATTTACTCATTTTTTCGACATTTGTAACTTTGAAAAACTTCAAAAAGATGTTGTATCGAATTTGTTCTATTTCAATGAGCAATTTATAGCGTGAAAAGTCCGTGTTTTTGAAACTTTTTTGCAAAACAAAAATATGATAACGCGTACAAAACGTCGTGTACGTCAGCTTGTTACTAGTAAGAATTTCAGCTTTGATCAGCACAAGTTCTCTTAAGTTTTGCTTTCTTTTTGCCCGAAAAACAGTTGAATCGTGATACAAAACTAATTTCGATTTTGAGGCGTCAATACTGCATTATATTGACGGCGTTGGAAGAAAATATATTCTCCTTATTGGGCTCCGTCGCTTCGCGACTCCGCCCAATACGGAATATATTTTCTTCCAACTAGCCGTCAATATAATGCAGTATTGACGCCTCAAAATCGAAATTAGTTTATAATGTTACAGTTCTAGAAAGTACCAATAGTCCTTAACGAAGGTGTTTCACCACTATGGAACTACTATGTACACTCCCATTTTTGCTGATTCCAGTGTTAAAAGAAAATAATATTTAATAATTTCATTTACTGTTTGTTAATAAAAAAACCTTGATGTACAAACAATGTCTCAGAGATTGTTTTCTTTACCAGCAGTAATTTTTGTCCCATACACAACTGACAAGTGTTTTGTAACTTTATTGGCTAGAAGGAGTATCCCCAATGTGGACTTGAAAGAATAAAAGTATCTGTCCCATTATATGCTCAGTACAATCTTAAGTACTGCTTGTGCCTGCTGACAGTTGGAAGTTACTTTTCAAATACATGTACGCATCCCTGCATTCATGGGGTTTGATGGTTTCTCTATCAGGTAAAATACGCTCGCATTCTGCTCTAAATTCAGGCTCTATAAAATCATCAGGAACAGTCCAGGCTGGACTCCAGACTGGGTAGCTGCCTCCTCAAGCTGTTCTTCTGTTACTGGGAGACCTGTAATGTAATTAGAATAAACAATCAAAGAGAAAATTAAAAACAATAAATGTAGCATTAATTTTTTTGTTTCATTTCTTTCATGGCCCTGTTTATTTTAAACCACCAACAGTGATTTATGAGAAACTTGATCATCATTGGTTACCATAGTAACTTTTGCTAAGTTTTTGGCAGTACTATCATCAAAATTTGGATGAAGATGAGAACTGAAGTCAAACACACAAAAAATAGCCTGAATTAAGGTTATTGGGTGTTCTAAACATACCACATTCTTCCAGGCCATACTGTTCAGGGAAACTGTACATGTGGTTTGGAATGCCATCTGGAAGAATCGTGTCTTTTTGTGCACGGATCCTATGTGTGTTCCAAACCGACTCTCTGAAGACATCTAGATCTTTTTGTATTAGTGGAATCATGATAAATGCCAGAAGCATCCTATGTGATTGGACAGTAACACCACAAAATTAAAATGTCACAGAGCTACAACCCAGGCAGTTTTATGCCAGGCTAGTGTACTATATTGTGGATGTTAATTAAAAAAATATGGAACATTTCCCAACCATTCATGCCAGAAATATTTTCTTATCTTTTTACACTAAACCTTGGCTTTAATTTATCTTTAAAAGTGCTTCTGGCCTCCACAAGTACTAGAACTGGCTTGTTATTTGTTAACATTATTTTTTCCCGTTAAATTATAAAATTTAGATGAATTGACAGTTTGCAGTAGATTACATCAGTGGCAGTTAGATGGAGCCCACTCTCCAAGGTGTATAAATTAAAATAAATGGTATGCTGAGGCAATACATACTGCATCAACTGTACCTGTCTTTATCATCGTGAGGATCATAATGACCTCGGTCTTTAAGCCAACACAAATGATCTTTATAGTTTTTTTCCATTCGCTCATGCAACTCTTTCCACCATCTCTCAATCTATGATTGAATTACAAATGACAACGTATTAGTTACATGTAGTATAAACCAACACAAATAGTCAATTAGACAACTGTAGTAATTGGGAGGTGAATATCAGAAGCATGGTATTCTACAATCTAGCAATAAAAGCAAAACATACACAATTATGTTGACTTAAAACGTTCCTAGCAGTAACCTCAGTGTTCAATATATTTAAACATGGACCTGGAGACCACAGAACTACAGACCCACATTGTAGAATAGTAAATAATAGTCTGTTTCTACATACTGCAAATAATCTGTAGCTTTTAAAATAGCAATTCAAGATGGCTTTTTTGTAAATTAATCTTTGAAAAACTTTTAAAATAATTTTTCTGTATTAATGACTGCATGAAACTATCTTGAAAAAAAATTTGAATTTTCAGGGTTATATTATACAGTGATTGTAAAGCTTGTTTTTGCCACTAAATGTCTGGACTCGAGAAAATTAGGCTAGCGTAGATTCAGGTGTCTTTTTCCCTTTTCACGTAAGCTATAACACTTATTTCAAATGTGTGAATTCAAAAAAAATAATTATTACACTTTCCATAACCATCCTTATAATCTTTGCATGCAATCTGTACGGCTGGAAATGACATTTCAAAGACTTAGCCCTGTCCTCAAGAAAGCAACAAAGCAGATAATAAGCCCCGGTCCTTCCCTCTCTCCTACCAAATTTTTTGACCTCTCATAATAACTCATTTCAGTGCTACACGTCATCATGTATATAAGCTTAATAACTAGGTTACCTGGTTTGCAGTTGACGGCCCATAAACAACAGTGTCATTCGGGTCCATGTCACCGCGATGTCTTCGTAAGAAGGCATGCATGGTAGCCATGACCCCAGTTTCCGACCCCCTGTCTACTCTCAGCATTGCAGGTATCACCCTTGTTTCGTAAAGATACTCCAGATACCACCGTCCAACCAGTTTGGGGTCAGAGTTCGATGTCCAGACTCGTAACCAAAGCAGTTTTCTGCTTGCTGTGTCAAGGCAGCCATAAATAGCCAACGGGAACGTAGAATTTTGGTACCCCATGAGTTTGTCATGGCCGTCTAGGGAGTGAACCCAGTTGGATCCTCTTGTAGTAAAATTTCACTTCTTTCGTTTTTTCTTCGTCCCAATGCCGCCGCGTGCTTCAAGTCCCTCCGGGGTCTAAGTCAGTCATGACATTGTACACCTGGTCTCTGGTTGCATTTATGCCATACTCTTGGCGGATCTTCCTGTGCATAGCCCGGTAACCTAAAAGCTTACCAGGGCATTTCAGTTCATTTTTCACTGCTGTCTTCACGTCTTCGACTTCAACACTGTGGTTGTTATAGAAGATGTCGAAGTGACGAAGTCGCCTGTCAAGAGTTCTCAAGCTCCAAGGATACTCTGGGAAATCACGTTTAAGGAAGTCAAGCATCTCAATCCTTTGGAGCCCTTGCTGGACATGTTTGGTCATGGCTTCTTTTAATTTATCATCGTCTTTCCAGGTAGAATCCGCCATGTTTGTCTTATCCTGAAGAAAATGGCGGACCCAAACAAACGCGCGCATGGGTTTATTGGAGTAATTGGTTGGGAGGCCTGGGCGCGGGTTTGGCAGTGGCAGCCCTCGGCCACGCGAAAAAAATGAATTAACTTTCAAATTCTAATTGAAATGAAAGTAGAAATTCGCATGGCCGAGCGCTGCCACTAGCTTTGTTTTGTATTCTCGTTTCAGAATGTATTCAATTTTAAACGACTTTAACTTTAATTTGGTTTCTGTTTTAATAATAATCTGAATCGAGTTTGACTTTGATTTGCACTTTGCTTTTTGTTTTACATTTCATTGCATTTGCATTTGCATTTGATTTTAATTTTATTTGCATTTTAGTTTTGCATGTTATTTGATTTTAACCTGAATCGAGTTTGACTTTGATTACAGTTTGCTTTTTGTTTTACATTTCATTGCATTTGCATTTCATTTTAATTTTATTTGCATTTTATTTGCTTAAACCCAGAAAACTCAGTGGCAGTCCTCGGCCTTTCGCTTTCGCTTGCTGGTTTTTGCGTTCGGTTGTCGGTCATCTTGTCGTTCGGTGATTCATGGGTTCAGTTGAACTGTCAAATGTTCCCTGACGTTCTGTGCGTCATTTTGGCTGTCGTTCCGTTCGTTGATCCTCGGTTTTCGACTTTGGGTTGAGCTGTTCGTATCTGTTACATTTTACAAAAACAAAGTGGGACCTTATCACCTTTTGGTGCTTTTACGGATTGGCACAAGCGAATTATTTCGCCCACTACTCCAAACTTATACAAACTAATTAAAGGTTTGCAACGGGCATTAAAACATTTAGGGTCAAAATCTTATGATCTACTGTTTTAATATAAATGATAGCACATGCCACATATTAAGGTTTCTTTCTATGCTAAATTATTTTTTGTTTAACATAAAGAATTCGTACAGTCCTTCTCTCTTTCGTTTGCTGGTTTTTGCGTTCGGTTGTCGGTCATCTTGTCGTTCGGTGATTCATGGGTTCAGTTGAACTGTCAATTGTTCCCTGATGTTCCGTGCGTCATTTTGGCTGTCGTTCCGTTTGTTGATTCTCGGTTTTCGATTTTGAGTTGAGCTGTTCGTGTCTGTTATTTTTTACAAAAACAAAGTTGAACCTTTTGATGTAAGTTGCGGTTTGGCGCAAACAAAGTATTTCACCGTCCCATTAGTCCAAACATTTCAAATTAAAGGTTTGCAACAGGTATTAAAACATTTGGGGTGAAACTCTAATGTTTCAATATAAATGTTAACATAAGCCACATTTTAAGGGCTCTTTCTTTGTTACTATTCTTTTCCTTCTAGTACAAGGGATTCGTTCAGTCCTTCTCTTTGTTGCTGACGAGTTTTTACGTTCGGGTGGCGGCCGCCTTGCCGTTCGGAGATTCATAGTTTCAGCTGTCCTTTCAGTTGTGCTCTGTTTTTCGTTGCGTCATTTTGGTTGCTCTTCCGTTCGTTCATTCTTGGTTTGTGATTTTAGGTTGGGCTGTTCGTGTCTTTTGCTTTATATACAAAAAGACCAAAGCGGCAGAAAAACCATACCCTTTGGGGCCTCACATACCTATATAGCCCATATATGGGAGTACCCCCCTCAGAAATTAAGCGCCTTGCACATTTGTGGCCAAGACAGTTGTTGGCATCCAGTTTGTTCAGACCTGGGGGGGACTCCCATATGAAACGGATGGGGATGCTCGTTGTATCTCTTAGGGATGCAAGTTTCAGATGTTCGGTCTCGCTTAGGGTGTTTCGGGTTAACCCCAATATTTTAAGCTGTCAAGGTCTCATTTAGGGTTGCACATGAAGAAATAGAGATAAATAAATTATAGTTGACTCCGGATAACTAAAATGCTTGCTAACTCGAACCTCCCGCTAACTCAAAGTAGTTTTCATTTTCCTTGAGGCCATTTTCTATATAATTTTACCCTGGATGACCCAAACTTCTGATAACTCAACCTTTTTCTATTCCCCTGAGGTTCGAGTTATCGGGAGTTAACTGTATATCTTTAGATTTTTTTGGTATCTTCCAGGGGTCACAAAAGGCTTGACCCACGCCCAGATTGGTCTCCTTTAGGGGTCTAATTCAAGATTTCCAACGAGCATCCCAGCTGTTTCATATGGGAGTCCCCCCCCAGATTCAGATTCTGTTGTATATATTAAATAGCATAATTTTAAATTCTAGGGCATCAGAGCGTTTCTGATGCTGTCCTTGCCATGCAAATCAACAGAAGGAGCTGCGGTGTTCAAATGAGCCAATTGTTCTTTGAGTTTTCTTTCTTCTTTGTACACCTTTAGATATTAAAAAAACATTTAACATTTAATCCAGCCCTTCCGAACATACGTCGAACCATTTTCAACAATCTAAACATTCTTCGTTCTTCACAACGATGCAAAGCAGCATTCCCTTCTCCTCCTCTCATATCGTACCGCCGATGCAACAACCTCCGTGACATTTTAGTCAGAGCCAAACACCGCAGACCACCCCCCCAAACACCAGGAGCTTTCCGCTGTAACAGAAATAGGTGCAAAACGTGTCCTTTTATCTCAGAGGGAACCACATTTTACACCTTTTTCTCTACAAACGAACAACAACGAATACGACACCACATCTCTTGCTCATCTACGAATCTCATATATATGATACAGTGCTGCAGATGCAAAGTACAATACATAGGAGAGACTAAACGACATCTCAGCGACAGATTTGGCGAACACAGACGCGCAATCGAAAAAGCCATTAACCAACATCACATTCATCAGCCTACCGCCGTTTCAGATCACTTTACTCTTCCTGGCCATTCAATCAACGACATAGAACTCATTCCCCTTGAACTCATTAACTCTGACATAGACGCCATTCGTACGGCCAGAGAAGCATTTTTAATTTCTAAGGGCAAGACTCTTGAACCCTATGGGATGAACAGACGCGATGAAACTTAATATATTTCTATTTTATAGTAGCCTTTGTAAACGTTTCTACTGTTTATTTTTGTTAACCAATCATATTTAATCTTTCATTTGAATCATTTTATATCTTGTAACCGTTTTATTCCATTTTTACTTAGCTCTTTGTAGCCCGTGATGAAGGTTAGTTTTGCCTAACCGAAATATTGGGCAATAAAATACCCTTTATAGCTGTCCGATCAGCCTTGCATTCAGTTTTAAGTTTTATTCAATACTGCTGAATGGATCCTGATCTACACCAAGATCCGGTTTCACTTTGCCGTGCTGTTTGTCCAAGTGGTCCTTGCTTTATTTGAGAGTTACCTTTAGATATGCCCACTTTCGAACACGAAAGTACAACTGAACGAAAAGCTTCAGGAGTAAATTATTGCCTTCAGCAGGAAGAGATGATGAGTAAGGCCAGGTTGTTTTCAACAGAGAAGAATTGTCAATCAATTGGTCAAGTAGTGCACTGTCAGACTTTCAAGTGCTGCTACGAAAACGTGCCAAGCTAAGAAAAGGACGGATGGAAATTTCCAGGTAACAAAAGAAAGTAAATGTTGAACAGCCCACTTGAGAAAGGCCACCTCTGGTCAATGACATTGTCATCAAATTCGGATAAGTCATAGCCGGTGTCTGCTTGGCAACACTCGGCACCATTTCGTTTAAAAGCTTGATTATGCGGTCAAGCCTTGCGCATTTGGCAGTTTGGCTCGACGACCGTGAGCTAGTATCATAATTTCTTTTTAACCGGTCTCTTGTCTTCTCTTCATGCCTCTTTAACCATCCTATAGTGTGGTACACTTTTTGGCACTTGCAACACTTTAAAGTTTTTTCACTTTCATCATCTTCATCTTCGTCTTCTTCGGACCCGGAGCAGTCAGACTCGTCAACTTCTTCCTCTTCTCTTCCCAGCAGCAAACCATCGAGGTTTGTACCACGAGTTTCAATATCTGGGTCGTCCCATTCCTCGAAACTTTCAGCAATCTCCATACTAAATAATTCTAAATACACTCCATACTAAATAATTTCACAGCCAAGTTGTTTTTCCTCGCTTGACGAGAAACCAGCGATTGCTGGTTGTTTACATTTTGCAGGTTTTTTATGACGTCACGAATATCCACTCTGTTGCGGCCATCGCGTCAGCTCGTTTCCAATCCAGTCGTTTTAAGATCCATGGTTTACACTAGAGGAGATTTTTCCGGATTCGTGACAAATCCGGAACATTTTGGTACCGGATTCGTTTTGCCGTTTACACGCAGATGGATGAATCCGAAATAAAAACGTCACGGTTTGGTCGCGTCTCCGGAGATTTTGAATCCGAAATCTAAAGTGAATACTTTATATCCGATTACTGTAAATCCGCAATGTTTTGAAGTGAAAACAGTTGTTCCCATGAATCCGGATACTTTTTCGCCTGCTTTGTAACCGTTCCCGCATGAATGTCCTCGGTTTTATCGATGTGTGTAAACGGTTAGGAATCCGAATACCCTTTAGTATAAACGCCTGCGAATCCGAATACCCTAAATTTAATAAATCCGGAAACATTTATGAATCCTCTAGTGTAAACGTAGTCTTAAAAGAAAAAGAAAATTAATCCAAAGACCGCAATTGACCAACACGGACTACGTCACGCAAGACGATTGCAACCCAAAAATTCCGGAATTTCGGGCAGAATGTAAATGGTAAGATAATTTTGGCTCGACCGACCGGAAAATTTCCGAAATGAACGGAACGTCTTGAAGGGTAGTCCAAAATTTCCAACCGAAATTTCCGAACGGAAATGTGTTTACCATTTGCTTTTATCTACCAGTTCCAGACCCTGCGCCAGTTTTGATGCATAAGCGTGATTACTCAGCTCGTTCCTGGTGTCAACGGTAAAAAAGGCTGGTTTTCACTAGCGCATAAGCATAAGCACAAGCCAACATACGCAGACTCAGTAACGTGTTATTTATTAGTTGCAATTGTTTGAACAAAACAGAACAATAGGCACTAATGATCAACATGTTACTGAGTCTGCGTATGTTGGCTTGTGCTTATGCTTATGTGCTAGTGAAAACCAGCCTTAAATGGTATACACCATTCTCAAACGGAATTTCCCTTTCTGGAGTTTTGCTTACCATTTACACAAACCGTGGACCAACGTTTTCCCTTGTAAATGGTAAACAACCTGTCATGTCACTCTTTGTTTCGTCCAGCAGTGGAACACGCAAATAACGGTAACTCGCCGAAATCGCGTTAAATTGCCCCGAGGAGCAGGCAAACAACAAAGAATACAACACAGCAACAGCGTAAGTCAATTGAGTCACCGGTCTGGAACAAGGGAGTCACGTGAGATATGCGTGCGCACCTTCGCGTTCAGACTTCAAAGAAATAACATACCGGTCACATAAACAGGGTAGGGCATGCAATAACCCTTTCCCTTGATAAACCATGTATCGTAATACGTGTTATGACAGGGTGGGCACGTGACTCCCTTGTTCCAGACCGGTGACTCATAGAATCTCAATCAAACTTCAACTTACAGGTAAGTCTCGTTTAATTTCTCAATTCTATTTCGTCACCGGTCTATGTCACAAGGAAATCACGTGAGACTTGAAAGCATGTGACCGTAAGAATAAGTCGACCATAATTATGACAACAACAAACCGGAGTTTGAATTATAACACATTGTGTTTATAAACAATCTGGTCGTAAACATGAACAATAACGCTAACAGTCATACTCCTTAACAACTGTTATTTGTAGTCAAGTAGCATTTCTAGTTAAGGTGTTTAACAGTAAATAACTGTCTATTTCTGCAAAGCATTGAGTAGTTGTTTTCCAAAGTTATCTGTTGGTTTGGAAATTGTTTTGTTGTAATATTTTGTGAAGGTATTTTCGGATGACCACCCAGCACTGGCCATGATGGTGGTAATTGAGAGTTTCTGGGCTTTTGCAGCTGAGGTTGATGCAGCTCTTGTGCTGTGGGCACCAAAGGTGGAAGTATCTATGCCAGCGAGCTTTAATTCCATCTTCAACCATCTACTAACGGTGTCCTTGGAGACTGGCCTGTGTGGTTTCTGATAACTAACAAGTAACTTATGATGATCATGCCTCATGTTCTTGGTCCTCTCCAGGTATTCAGAGAGATACCTCACTACACAGACTCGAGGATCTTCATCGAAGGACAGAAATTCTAACTTAGTACACTCTTTACCGGGTTTAGTAGTTTTGAGTAAATCATTTACAATAAACATAACTTTGTTGTTTGAGGCTTTCATGTCCTTTGTAGTTAAAGCATGAATGGTCTGGCAGCGTTGGCCTGACAATATGGCCATCAACATAACTATTTTTAAAGACAACGATTTTAAGGATAAAGTCTCTGCAGGATGTAATGTTTTTAAATGTTCAAGAACTGTGTTCACATCCCACACTTCTTTGTATTTAGGTAGGGCTGGTCTTGTCGTAAATGTTCCCTTTAGAAAGCGACAAACAAGCGGGTGATTACCAAAGGACTGGTTACCCTGTAATACAATGACACTGGCCAATGCACTCCTTGCAGTGTTTAACGCACTGTAACTGAGTCCCTTGTGATAAAGCTCCGCAAGAAAGTTGAGCCCACTTGCTACAGGTGGTGAAATTGGATTAATTTTCCATCTACGACAGTATTCCAGCCATTTCTTAATGTAAGAGCTGTATTGGACCCTGGTGCTGGTACGCCAGGACTGCATGATAATGTCAGAAGCTGATGATGAAATTCCTTGACTCTGCAAATGTTGCCGGACAAGTGGCAGAGGAGTAGAGACATCTGACTGTGCAGTGGGTGCACCGCACTGGGATCCTGAGGAAGGTACAGTGTGTTCTTTCTTTTCGGTAGTACTAGAGGTGCTTGTATTAGCATTCTTGTTAGTGGTGGCCACCATGTTTGAGTCGGCCAAAAGGGTACAACTAGCAAGCCTGTTGCTTGATCCTGCTGTATCTTCTGAAGGGTTCTCGTGATCACACTAAAGGGAGGAAAAGCATAAAAAACATATTGTGACCACTGTACAGTAAAAGCGTCCACAGCTACAGCACCTGGGTCAGGCTTGTAGGACACGTAAGGTGTAAGTCTATAGTTGAGTCTAGAGGCAAATAGGTCAATAGTTGGTTTTACTGACAGCTTACAGATACCCTCTTCATATAACTCTGAATTAAGAGTCCACTCAATTTCTCTGCGATGTTGTCTAGATTCTCTGTCAGCAACTACATTGGTTTTGCCTGGAATATGGGCTACAGTCAGCCATATTCCTCGATGAATACACCAAGTCCATATCTCCTTGTTGAGCTCATTAAGCTGCCAGGAGTGACTAGTACCCATGTTGTTAAGAATTGCGACTGCTGTCATATTGTCCACCATAAGTTTTACATGTTGATGCCTGACTTTTTCCTCAAAACATTTTAGTCCTAATTTGATAGCCAACATTTCAAGGTAATTAATGTGATTTTGGGCCTCAATTGAGCTCCACGACCCCCCTGTGGGGGTTCCCTGAAATTCACAGCCCCATCCGGTTGTAGAGGCATCAGTGTATAAGGTAGCATGGGGCTCCCCATGATAAATGACATAACATGATAAGTGAATATTATTTATCCACCAGTTTATATCTTCAAGAACAGGGGGTGTTAGTTCCATGGTACCCTCAAAATCCCCACATTGGGATAGGGCATCAGTTTTTTCCATGTCCAGTCTGCGGTAATACAGAGGACCATACATTGCCCCAGGGAAGCTGGAGGTCATTAATCCTAACAACTGTGCTACCAATCGAATTGTTGGCCTCTGGATCTTAATAATTTGGAGGCAGGCATTTTTAAGTTTGAGTTGTTTCTGTTGGGTGAGGTAAACTGTCATAGTCCTAGAGTCTAGGACAAACCCCAGAAAGGTAATAATTTGCGTAGGGATAAACACTGACTTTTCTGGGTGTATTATGAAACCCAGTGACTCAAATAATTTTATCGTATCTACAACATTGGCTAGGCAGTCCTGGTATCCATCGCCTTGCAGATACGAGTCATCAATATAACCAGAAGAAAGGTGCCCTTTCTTTCTTAGGTGACAGTAAACTGGCTTGAGCAGTTTAGTGAATTTTCTTGGACACAATGCCAGTCCATTAGGGAAACACGTGAATTTGTACAGTATTCCCTTCCACTCAAATTTAAGATATTTCTGGTCAGTTTCAGCAATTGGAACTGAATAATACGCATCCTTAATGTCAATAGATGCCATATAACAGTTAGGTTTCATCATTCGAATCACCGTCCATAGTGTGTCCATTTTAAAGTGTTCATACTTAACTGACCCATTGAGTTTTTTCAAATTTAGGATCATCCGATGTGTGCCATCAGGTTTTGGCCTTACAAATATAGTAGATATAAACTGCCCTGGCTCATTTCTAGCAGGTACAATAACTTCCTTCTGAAGTAATTTGTTAATCTCAGACTGAATAATAGCTTTCCTCTGCACTAAATTTCTTTTGTGTTGGGGCCCTGTCTTGATAAGGAGTTGAAGTAAATTCTATAGGCTGGCCTTTCACAGTGCTAAGAACCTCAGGGTCTGAGTTAAGTCTAGCCATCTCGAGTAACATGTACTTATGCTGCCAGCCTTAAAGTACTGAATCTGACACGACAATAGTTGTTTAATGTTCTCAACATAAGATTCAAAATTACTAACCTGTAGGGTTCCTAAATTGGTCAGCTCCTTAACATTCGCATTTAGTTCTTGCCCCCCTCCTTCTTCTTGTAGAGGGGGGATTTGAAGTTTTTTGACTTGTCCCCACGACTTTTCCATTGGTTGTGTGAATAAAAGGGCCTTTTGTAATACTGGTCTGAGGATCTGTGTTGTCCCCTGTTACAGAACTACCTCTGTAGCCAGCCTTTTGCGATTTGTTTACATTCGCTGACACTTGTGAAATTTTATTAGACGCTTTTATATTGTTAAGCTGTTGTTGAAGGTCATCTCCAAAGAGCAGCGAAGTAACTGGGACATTTGAAGAGCAAAGCGCTGCGTATTCTCTCTTGAGGCTAGGTCTTATCGCCTCGCGTCTTTTCAGTGATAATTCATATTGCGAGTGGCCTAACAGCGCCAGAGCATCCGTATGAAAACTAACCATTTCATCAAGGTTAATTTTCTTGGCATCTTTTTCGCGGGCCTTGAGCAAATTGTCAGTACATTTTGCAATAATACTGCCCACCTTGGAAACGATGTTCTGAGTGTTCGCTGCACGGAGATCGACGCTTTTGGCCGTATGGCTCATGTTTGCCCATATTTCGGGGTTTACACGTGGAGCAACTAGGCTCCCAAGGTTCCCGGGTCGGGAATGCTTCTTTAATTTCTCTGAGAGTTTATCAGAAGTTAGTTTCTCCGACCATCTCTTATTGACGAGTTTGGCGAGCTGTTCCGAAACATCTTGGTCGGTTTGCTCGTCAGCATTCAGATCGTTTGCGATCGTGTCGAGCAAATCATCTTTCGACTCCCGTGTCGGGCTACTCTTCTCTCCTTTTTTAAGCAGCATGTCGCTGTCTGATTCAGAAGCGTCATTATTTGAGTCGGTGTCTGAGTCAGACAATTTATCGACTCTTGGCCTTTTCGAGTGTCTCTGGCCATCGGCAAATCGTGCAATGGTTTCTTGCATCGAGCTCATAGACTGAGATACTGACAACATGTTGTCGTTGAGTTTCAACAGTGTCGATTCCAACGTGTCGTTGGCTTTTGCTGAAGCGATAGGAATTGTCCTTAGGACTGAGTTGTACACATCATCGTCTCGAAGGAGTGTGTCTTCGTCTTCTCTTTCCAATTCTGCCGTGAATCCAGCTTTGTCCGGACTCTCGTTGTCCGATGAGTGTTTTCTCGCCATTTTTAAGAATGGTATCGACTCGCAGTTACCCTGAATTTTTCTGAATTCTGGATCCGAGATGAAGCTGTCAGGTCCAAGTTTAGTAGTAGTCTATAGCAGCTAACAGCTCCAGTACTGATAGTTCGTTTTTTGTAAGATTCCAGGAAAAAATTTCGCTAAAAGCAGTGAAAGTGGTCGACTTAGCTCCAAACGCATTGAAGGTTAGCAAGCAACTGAACGCGAAGGTGCGCACGCATATCTCACGTGATTTCCTTGTGACATAGACCGGTGACGAAATAGAATACCTCTCATAAAGCAAGGTCACTGTTTGACGAAAGTTACGAAAGTTCAAGTTCAAGTTAGAATAATTGTAATCGCAAAATCTTTACTATACATTACAAACACACGGGTAAGATTGGATTTGTTTTGTTCATGTTCCCACACTGTTTCATAACAATGTCTGATATAATAATACACGGCCCAGAATGTACAGAATATTATTGTCGCCTTTGTTTGCTCACATCTTGGTCATGTTTATTTTTGTTGGCGCTAGGCTATGGGTCGCCTGTTGAAAATTATAATCCCGATATAACTTAAGAATATGGGTTAAAATTATGGCTAGCGAGAACGGAGCTCCGTTTACGTCACTACCGAAGTACTTTGAGCCGCGTGCACGTGTTTTGCCTACATGACCTCGGGGTCAGCATTGTATTGCTGTTGTTGTCTTTTTTCCTGTTTACGAAATACTTTTTTGAACTAAAGCACATTACAGTTTTGTACCTTTACTAAAAGAGTTTTTTCTTTGGCAAAAAGGTTTTCCTATGACAGATTTTCGTTCTTGATAAAAGTTTCGTGTTCGGAGTAGGGAAGCCCTTTCTTCGTCTCATATATTTAGGTTAATATGACCCCACGTGATAATATTTTTCAACAAAGAGTCACATTCAGAAAGATACATAAACTTTGTTTATTATTTTTATTAGCAATAATTTGATATAAATAAAGAAAAATTCTAAGCAAGACTTTAGGGAGGTCATACACTTATATATGAAGTGTTACCCTCTGAGTAGTATTACTTTCTTACATAGTACCAGCCAGAGGGACGATTAAATAAAACAGACACAATAATAATATTTTATATTCAAAAATGTTATGATAATTTCTGATCTAGTTGACACCTAAACAGCAAAGCCTGTGATTGTGAAATAAAATTCTAAGCAAGACTTTAGGGAGGTCATACACTTATATATGAAGTGTGACCCTCTAAGCGGTATTACATTCTAACATAGTACCGGTCAGAGAGACGAGTCAACAAAACAGACAATAATAATATTTTATATTCGAAAATGTTATGATAATTTCTGATCTAGCTGGCATCTAAACAGCAAAGCCTGTGATTGTGAAATAAAATTCTAAGCAAGACTTTAGGGAGGTCATACACTTATATATTAAGTGTGACCCTCTAAGTGGTATTACCTTCTTACATAGTACCGGTTAGAGGGACAAAAGTCTGGATCAAAATTATTATGTTCAAAGATGTTATGACCTATATTTAAGGAAACTAAAACAAGAAAGCCTGTGATTGTTTAATAAAATTCCAAGTCACACTTGAAGGAAATCATATACTTTTTTCCTCGCGAAGCGAGGTTAATAAATTTGTCGTCCCCCGGGAGCTGAGCCGCGTGAATATATATATATATATATATATATATATATATATATATATATATATATATATATATATATATATATATATATTCGTCCTTTGTGTTTATATCGCATACGTGACGATAGGCGACAAACAGTTCTCGAGGTGGGTACAGTATTACTACTATTGTACCCACCTTAAAAACTATTTGCCGCCTATCGTCACGTATGCGATATAAACACAACGGACGAATATATATTTATATATATTTTGAGGTGTCAATATTTTTGCAAAAGGGTGTATATATATATATATATACATATATATATATACTTGATGGTGTCCGGCAGTTGCCTGGCAACAAAAATCGCGACCGCTGACAATGGCGTATTCATGTTTATTCATGGCGGCCGTGCCGGCGGCCGTTTAACCTTACTTATAGTCTGTGAAAAAATGTTTACTCTCGGTGAAACACAACCATTATAACATAGCGCGCGTGATTGCCCTATATAAGTCCTATTGAGTCGCTATGAACAAAATCTTTATTTATGCACGCCCGTGCGTAAATAAGATGACGTCAGCATCTTTTTACCTGGCTGCAGAGTTTCTGTCCTGTTAAGCTGCAGTGCAGTTTTCCTTCTCTTTAAAATATGGAAGAAACCGGTGAAAAACTGCCCAATTTTTCTATCGGCATTGACCTTTTAGGTCCTGATCTAACAAGCAGCAAAGATAACGCCGAAAAAAACTTGCAAGATTCGCGTTTCGCAAATTTGTCGGAAGACCAGCTGCAGCAAATTTTGGCTGAAAGACATTCACTGGGAACAAAAAAAGTCACCAATTGGTCATTAACAACATTTAAAGGTAAGATTTCCTTATTTATTGTTGTTTTTAAATTTGTTCAACCTGGGGAACGAAGTATACAGTTATTAATTGGGAATTTACCAAACAATCAAGGCCGCAAAAAATCAAAAATTAAACGAGCTTACCTGTAAGTGAAGTTTGATTGTGATTCTCCTGAGCCGTTGCGTAGGAACGAAGGGATCACGTGAGATTGCGCGAGCAAGCTTGCTTTCAATCGTTAACATTGTCGAGTAAATACCAACAACAAAGGGTTGGGCCAAAGAGCAAATAACGGAGCCCATGGCTCACTCAGTGTTGAGAAACGCACTAGTGCTGTGATGGGTGGGCACGTGATCCCTTCGTTCCTACGCAACGGCTCAGGAGAATCACAATCAAACTCCACTTACAGGTAAGCTCGTTTAATTTTTTATTCTCCCTCACCGTTGCTGACGTCACTACGGGACCACGTGAGACTTTAAAGCAAGGTGGTTACGAGACAATAATAGAACAACTTTAATAGACATAAAATGTGTCAGGGTACAGAACAACACCTAACAATGGTAAACAACTGTAATATCTAAGCATTAGATAAAATAGCCTGACTAAAGTCAGCTGTAGAACTCTGTTGAATTGGTTTGTGATAAAACAATGCAAAAGTAGTGGCATTCGACCATCCAGCAGCTTTCAAAATGGTTGCCATATCCACACCACAGTTTTTTGTAGCAGAAGTTGAAGCTGCACGAGTGCTATGGGCACCATACTGGCTTGTGTCAATACCAGCATTCGCCAAAACAGACCGTATTAATCCATCTGCCAATGGTGTCTTTAGAAACTGCCTTATGAGGTCTTACAAAACTGATGAGAAGTTGGGTTTCATCTCCTCTAAGAGGCGTAGTTCGAGTAATGTACTCTTGAATACACTTCACAATACAGAGTCGCGGGTCATGTAAATAAGCCCGGAAGCAAAGGTCATGGACATGTGTACCTGGTCTTGTCTGTTTAACAGGTTTGGGAATAGAAAATGAGCAACTTGATTCGGACAAAGTCATATACCTAATGCCTAACATGTGAATAGTTTGGATCCGCTGACCTGACAGTAACATTAACAGAGTAGTGAGCTTCCACGATAGCTCCTTTAAAGATAATGACTGAACATCCTTGAAAGTACGTAAAAATGTTAACACACCATTAACGTCCCAAGTACTTGTATACTTTGGTAAAGATGGCCTTCGCTCAAAAACCCCTTTCATAAACCTTACAACCAATGGGTGACTGCCAGCAGGTGTGTCATCAGAAAATAAAATAACAGATGACAGTGCACTCCGGGCTGTGTTTAAGCAACTGTATCCAATACCAGATTGAAAAAGTTCAGTCAGAAATTCAATAACATCAGTCACAGTTGGTTACAAAGGATCACAAGACCGTTTAGTTGAAAACTGGCGCCATCGCGCAAGATAGGTCTTGTACTGCTTCTTGGTTGAATCTCTCCATGATGACGTGACAATTTCCATAGCCTGCTCTGAAAGTCTTTGACTTTGTAATGACATCCTGATAATTTCAGGATCAAGCCATCAGGGTCAACTTCTGGTGGAGTGGGTGGATGCGACTGGGGTTGTATGGCAGTTGGAGGACTTTCTTTCCCCGAGGCAGAACAAGAGGTTCCTGAACAAGAAGGCGCATCAGAACTGGAAACCAAGGCTGAGTTGTCCATTGTGGCACAATAATTATCCAGGAGGCTTCGTCGGCTTCCACCTTCTGTAGAACCCTGTCAATGAGATTAAAGGGAGGAAATGCATAAAAATAATGTTTCCCCCAATCAACAGAAAAAGCATCAATAGCAAATGCCCCAGGGTCAGGGTGCCAGGCTATGTAGGGCTTTGTCTGAAAATTCAGCCTGGAAGCAAACAAATCAATAGATGGGACCCCAAATACTTGTGCAATTGAGAAGTAAATGTTAGGGTCTAACTTCCATTCTGTGTGATCTTGAAAAATTCGAGAAGCTTTATCAGCTGCTGAATTGGATTTTCCAGGCAAACGTGCAGCCGAAATCCAAAGATCGCGTTCAAGACACCACAACCAAATTGCTCTAGCAATGTGATTACATTTAAGGGAATGAATGCCACCCATGTTATTTATGTAAGCAACAGCAGTGTTGTTATCAATGAAAAGTCTCAAGTGAGCCTGTGACAAATTTTGACAAAAGAATTGTAATCCTAGGTAAACTCTGCTTTCAGTTCAAGGCAATTAATATGCTGACTGGCTTCATCAGGAGACCAATGGCCTCCTGAAGAATGATCTTGAAAAACAGCTCCCCATCCCATAAGAGATGCATCTGTATATAGAGAATATGATGGTTTGCCCTGTGTAATGGGCTTAGAGGCTCTCTCGATATTCTCAACCCACCACTGCAGGTCTGACCTTGCAGTAGCTGAAAGTACCATGTTAGCATCAAAATTGCCATAATGCAACTTGAGGAATGCTGTCTTTTCATTCTCTAATTGCCTAAAGAAAAGGGGTCCCATATGAACCCCAGGGAAACTGGCTACAAGTTTGCCTATGACAGCTGCCACTTCTCTAATGGTGGGTTGTTTTTTGGCCAAAAGATTTTTGCAATCCTGCTTGATATTTGCAGCCTTGAGAGGAGACAGAGTGACAGTCATTGCTTCTGAATTCAAAATGAAACCCATAAAGTCTACAACAGTTGATGGTTCTAGAATTGACTTTTCTGGGTGAATGCAAAGGCCCAGATTATCAAACAAAGTAGTAGTGGCTGTGACATTATTCCTGCATTCGAGTTTAGTAGTTCCTTGCAAGTAGGAATCGTCAATATAGCCAACAGACTGAAAACCGTGTTTTCTGAGAGTGCTATAGGCAGGTTTAAGCAACTTTGTAAACAAACGGGGGGCACAAGCCAAGCCATTAGGTAAACATGTGAATTGATATAACTGCCCCTTCCACCCAAATTTAAGGAGTTTTTGATGGTCTTGGTGGATAGGTACTGAATAATATGCATCTTTCAAGTCCACAGAGGCCATAAAACAGTTTGGCCTGATCATGCTGACAACATGTTTCAATGACTCCATCTTAAAATGGTGGTAAGATACAAATTTGTTCAACTTTTTTAAATTCAATATGAGGCGATGTGTTCCATCCTTTTTGGGCCTCAAAAATACAGTGGATAAATATTCTCCTTGTTCATGAGAAGATTTTATAAGCACACCTTTAAGAACTAGTTTTGCAATCTCTTTATCAACTGTCTCAGCCTCGTTCGGGCTAAATTGGGGTTGAGAAGGTGGCTGCCACTGATAAGGGGGCTGGTCAAATTCAATTTTGCATCCTCTGACTATGTTTAAAATATGAGGATCTGAAGTAAGTTTGCCCCACTGTTCTAAATGATGCTTAATCCTGCCAGCACTCTGTATGACAGTTTGAGTTTTTGACACAACTAAAGTAAGTTCTTTACTCACCGACACGCTGTGGACTGCTATTGCTTTTGATCCACTTTCTCCTGCCGCTTGCGGTAGGGAGTTTGTGTCCTGTGGTATCGATGACCACGGTTGTTGAAGTGCGGTCGGTGAGTTTGACCGTTTTTTGAAAACTGTGATTTGCGGTGATGATTTTCACTGGCCTTGTTAGTGCTCTGCAGCTTCTGACCCATTCTGTTTGTGGCACTTATGTCTTGTATTTACTTTGGGAGGTCGTTCCCAAATAATAAGTCGGTAAAACCAACATGTTCAGCGCAAATTTGCCGATATTGATTGTTAAGATCAGGTCTGATCAAATCACGCTGTCTTTGAATGAGCTCACAATTAACGTGGCCCAAGAAAGCGATAACATCAAGCAAGGCAACCTCGTTCCCAGGGTCTCTCTTCTTCCCGCCCCCAGAGAAGAGAGACCCTGGGAACGAGGTTGCAAGCAAGGTTCGTGCAAAATTTTCACTTGATAATTGCTGCGCGGAAACCTCAGGTTTCATGCACTGATCGGTAAGTTTAATCAGTGGAATCATCGCTTTTTGAACGATGTTTTGGAGTCTCTGGAACTTTACAGTCAAAATACTCAGCGCGTTCCGCTTATTATTTGGGAATGACTTTCATTAATCGGGAACGGATGGCATTATTGAAATCAAGATTCAGGTTTTAAATTGATTATTGGAATCTTCCATCGGTAGCCTCATTCGAAATAATAAATGTTGATTGGTTTATTTACTGACCTGGGTCAAAAGGTCACAGGCGAAATACGCAACCGTTGGTCGCCGTTGGTTTCAAAGTCGATTCAGTCACTTGGACTTCATAGGAAATTTTCTTCACTTTCAGTGAAAATTTCTCTTTCAGTACCAGCACACTACCATTTTAAGAATTCTTCTTCGGAGTTTTGTAAATGCGGAGCTTATTTACGTCAAAAAAATACTCAGTGATGAATTTTTGTTGAGCGAACAGAAATAGGTCAGATGTGTCAAGCCGCCAACTGTTGCGTGCTTTGCACGTGAACATTCGCCTGATGTCAACAACAAACCAATCAGCATTCGTTATTTCAAATGAAGCTACCGTTGGAAGATTTCAATAATCAATTTAAAACCTGAATTTTGATTTCAATAATGCCATCCGTTGGTTGTTAGTAAAACGCGTAACGGCGTAACGGGTAACGGCGTAACGAGAATCGGCGTAACGAGATTTTTTTTTATTTATTTATTTTATTTTTTATTTTTCATTTTTTATTTTTTTTTTCATTTTTTTCTCATTTCATTGTTTGATTTCATTTATGGAATAAACAGAAGTGATCAAGGATTTACAGCCATGCTCCGTCACGCGTGACCAGTAATTTGAGCATTTGAATATTTCTTTGTAACGTCCGAGATTTGAATGAAACCTTGAAGATCTCTTTGGAAGACACTTTGAAAGTCACGAGTTAACGGAAAATAACTTCGCTACACGCATAAAAATCCTAATATTGTTCGGATATGTAACATTTCAAATAAAATGATATTTGGCGCGATTTGTTTCTTTTTTCTCACCTTTGGCACGCGCCTTGCGAGCGCACTTTCTCACGACTGTGACGTTATAAAGATGGAGAATGATGACGGTAAGTTTGGACTTTCAGTCGTTTGATTTTCTTTTATTTTGCTTTTCTTTTTAGTACTGCTTTTTCAGTGACAGGATGTTTGTTGTAGTTTGTTTGGTAATAAGTTTTTTGTTTGTATGTGTTTGCCTGCTATTGCCGTATTGATTCGAAGCGCTATCGACTTTTGTAACTAAAAATTTATTGTAACAAATTGCGTTTACGAATTTCTTTTCCAGATGTCATATTTGTTTGCGAGAGAAAGCTCGATGGTAAGTAATGGTTACCTTGCATTGCATTTACATTGCATTCGGTGAAAAAAAAATAAAGCTCAGTTGCAAAACCCGGTTAGCGGCCAGATTAAAATAAATCAATGTACTGATTTGATTTACAGTGCGGCTACTGTTACCGGGGTCACCCAGACAAAGTTAACCAATCACAAAACAGAACGAGAACAATAGATTCCAACATTTTTTACTTTAGCCAATGAAATGTCGAGTACAGAACAATGAAATTTCAACTTGTTCGTTCGCCATCAAAACAGATCAATACAAGTTTTGGCTGTACAGCGTTGGATTTTCAATTAACTTCGATTCCATCCCTTTTGAACTTGACTTATTTTAACAGCGCGATTTGGAAGGTAAATTTCGGCGATTCAAATGAAAGAGAAGCTCCAAACTGTGTGATACGAGTTTTGGCTGTACAGCGTTGGATTTTTAATTAACTTCGATTCCACCCCTTTTGAACTTGACTTGTTTTAACAGCGCGATTTGGAAGGTTAATGTCGGCGATTCAACTGAAACAGAAACTCCAAACTGTGTGAAAATATGGAATACGACGGCTGTACCGTATGTCTACACAAAAAAAAGTGCTGGTGGTGGATTTAAAATAATTTGTTCGCTCGTAACAGATTCAAGTTTTCTCTACGGCGTCAACGGCGGGGTTGGAAAATAAATACACTTGACGACAGCGAAAGAAAATATTCTTAACTGCTTAAGTACAAGTGAAAGCGACGGTCATAATTCAGGCAAATTAAACAGTGACCTACGGATTTCAAAACAACGTAAACACGGCTTGTTCGCCGTCGTGGTTAATTAAGTTTTATGCGCTTTGAGTTCCACGCGTTAAATTCGGGCAGTCGGATTAAGCTGAAATAAAATTAAGTAAAAGAGAAATTCAAAACTGCATAAAAAAGTATCGTCTTATAGAAACGGCGCATTCTTCAACATGTATTTCACTGCCGGAAAATCCATCGATATTACAGCGGTTCGCCAGTTGAGTTAGTAATTTCCAGACGATTCAAAAAACAAAATAACTCCCTCGCAATGAATTCCTGACAAAAAAAACTCAACCGTCAGACTAGAATATTTTTTTCACAGAGTTCGAGGTTTGGTTAATAATTCTTTCTTCTTTTTTTTTTTGGCATATACAAATATAGACTTTTAATACTTTCACCAAAATGATTTCTTCAAAACCGTCACGACCGCCTTGGGAGATTAAAGAAACCCATCTAGTGCTCAAACCGCAAAGAAAATCTGCAACGGAAAAAATTCTGACAACAATTCAATAAAAAAGAATTGAAATGAAGGAGCCGCTCTTGTTCAAACGGTTAGAAAATAAATGCTTATATATGCTACGCTGGTAGTGTACCTTGTAACATTTGCAAACAGCCGGCGGTTTAGTTGTTATTTTTTCCGAGAATTCAAATCCGCCACGCAATTTGCCCAAACATCGGCTGTCGCGTTCACTGCTTTCATAGAGTTTGAGATCAGTTCTCGCTCACTTGCATGACACATGACATTCATTCATGTAGCATGTAAAACTACTCAAGTTTTTAAATCGAAAAGTCAACGGTAGCGAAAGCTTTCAGTTTTCAACATAACCTTCACGAGTGAACAAGTTGAAATTTCATTGTTCTGTACTCGACATGTTATTGGCTGAAGTTAAAAATGTTGGAATCTATTGTCCCCGTTCTGCTTTGTGATTGGTTAACTTTGTCTGGGTGACCCCGGTAACAGTAGCCGCACTGTAAGTATAGGCTCTGACTTGTACTCAGTGTATTAAAAAAGTTAGAATAAAGCAAGTTTTTGATGTGAAAGTTTATTTAATGTATGTGCAAGCTGTTTAAGGAGTTCGAATTGAAGTATGGATTATAATAAAAAAAATATTTTTTTGCTGCCGAGCTGGCGGTTTTGTTGGCGCGCGCGACGCCGGAATGAATAGAAGAAAGTGTTTTACTCTCTGCCGTTTCAGCATCGCGCACGCCAACAAAATTGCCAGCTACGCAGGCTAACTTGTGATCTCTTTAGCGTCAACTTGACAAAATATTTCATCGCTTAAAGACTGGACAAAATGAGAATTAAACGAAAACGGCTCTTGAGAGAATTATACGCTATTAATCTACGCTACGTACGAGCGCACCCATGGTCGGCTTTATATGCAAATTTTACTCTTTACAAATGGCGCCTGCCAAAAGACGAAAAAAGAAACAAATCGCGCCAAATACGATTTTTTTTTTGCGCTAATTAAATCCTTGATCACTTCTGTTTATTCCATAAATAAAATAAAATCAAAGGCTCCTGTGAGCCAACCCGCTAATAAGAAATGCTAAAGTGTATTAAACGCAACATTGCGAACGCAAGAACTTTTGAAGAAAGCAAAAAAAATAAATAAACAGTGCATCACTTTTATAATGTCCAGTCCGAAAAAGAAAAAGAAAAAAAAAGAAAAAAAAATTGGGTCGAGAAGGAGACTCGAACTCCTGGCCTCCCGCGCGGAGGTCCATGAACTATGCCACTAAATGCATGTAGATATGCGGTAGAAATTGTGTTCTTTATTTAGAAGTCTGCTGATCGGTTTTAATGTTCCATTAAAGGACACGAAATACAACATATTAGAGCAGGGCTTTCAAATTGTACCCTTTTTCGGCGATCAACTATTCCTTTCCCACGAAAGTCTTACGCACTGGTCAGTGGAATTATGAAGGAAGTTTACAGAGGTCAACTGATGGATTGAGCGAGCGAGTGAGCAAGTGAGTGAGTGAATTTGCCATCGTCTCCAATAAACCGTTCATTACGCGCACCCGCTTCGCGTATTCGCGGGTTAAAAATGAAATAAGAAAAAAATGAAAAATTAACAAAATTAAAAAAAAAAAATAAAAAAATCTCGTTACGCCGAATCTCGTTACGTCGTTACGCCGTTACCCGTTACGCGTTTTACTAACAACCCCATCCGTCCCCGATTAATGAAAGCCATTCCCAAACAATAAGCGGAACGCGCTGAGTATTTTGACTGTAAATCTCGACTACTCGTGCTTGATCGAATTTTCGACCAAACTTCGGGGTTTACTTTTGTCGCTGTTACGTTTTCGCAGTTTGCCGGTCTAGTACAGCTTAACAGCTTTTCTTTCAGCTTTTCATGGGACAATTTTGTCCGGACCATTTTGTTCACAATCTTCGCAAGTTTTGCGTCCACGTCAGCTGAGCAGGCCTCATCAAGGTCATATTCAGCAGCAATGGTCCCAAGGAAGTCGCTTTCGACCGTTCCCTCGGTTTTCTTGGTTTCGTTTGCCTTTGAGCTATCTTTAGTAAAGAGCGAGTCGACTTGGTCATCCAGAGACAAATCGACAGATTCGTTGCCATCGTTAAGACTCGCGGCGCGCGGCCGTTTTGGAGGCACGATTTCATCGCTCTCAAGCTCTGATTCACTGTCAGATAATTCCTTACGAGGTCGTTTGGAAGGAATACGAGCTGTCGACGACAGCACACCCGCTATTTCGGCGGACAAAGAAGTGGATATCTGGCGAAAACCTTCGACCATACTCTCCGAGATTGAAGTCTTGATACTTTCGACAAAGTCAGTCTTTGTCACCGTTGTTTTCGAGGAGCAGGGCTTATTCTTCGGTGTTTCTTTCTCCTCTCGAGAGCTCCCCGCTTTCTTTTGTTTTCTTGTTTCTTTTGCCCTCGCAGCATTGTCCTGAGATTTCTCTAGACTGTCTGAGGTCTCATTAACGAGAGATTCTCCCTCGTCTTCGTTTCCCGCCATTTCTTCGATTGCGAAGAGTTCCGCAAGAATATTTTATCGGCTAGCTTGAAGTAGCGGCCGAATAAGCCGGCAATTATGCCGGAAAAAGGTAATTGTACCTGAAAATTACTTGTAGTGTGACAAGCGAAAGATTACTCCCGCTTGTCACGTTGAAGAAAGGAAAAACCGTTCTTGACTCGACAACAAGTCTTATCCTGGCAAACAAATTCGCACAATGAAAGCAAGCTTGCTCGCGCAATCTCACGTGGTCCCGTACTGACGTCAGCAACGGTGAGGGAGAATCTAAACGCGACAAATAATTTTCGCAACAAATCAACAAATTATAGTCACGCTTTGTCTCAAAATTAAATGTTATTTACCTCTTTTCTCTTGGAATTTAGCTTGGTGTAAGGGGAAAAAAATCCAGACACAGCTGGAACATATGTCGCCGGGCCAAATGGATGCGATTTTATGAAAATGTATGATGTATGAAAATGCCAAAAATCTTAGCTTATTCATGTTAGTCTTTTATCTTGGCGGAGCGATGTTTACAAGTTTACTCAAACTCGTGAACACGCTACGCTAAAATTTCACAAACCGATGTTTTCTACGGAAATTATACCTATTATAAAACAACAGACAACAGAAAATACAACAGTAAAATTGCAGAGAATGTTGCATTTGTAAAGACTTCAATTCAGAATTGAAAAACAAACTGAACAAGCATGCGACCGAACAGAGCGAAAAGCTATCAGATTTGAAAAAACTACAATCAAGGTAGTCTTACAAAAATTAATACATTTGGACACAAATTAACGTTAAAAAAACGTTACCTGCACTCGATACAGCTTTTTAGTCTCTCCTTTAGCACCCAGCTTTCCAGAAAATTAAGCGAGTTGAATTGTTCTTGTTTTTGTTTTGACACGGACCATTCGTTAAAGAACCCGCATCTTTAGTCCACACATTTCAAGTCCGAAGTTAATCCATACTGAAAGCATAAGTTGTTCTCTCTTCAATTAACAACGGATTTTGGACTGCACAGCGAGTCTCTGTTTCAGTTCATGAACCATTTCTCCATTGACAAGACAGACTGAGTTCGACAAAACTTGCACACAACAACCCGTGATGCGAAAAAACAAACTTGCTCGTTTTAGTTCCTACAGCTGCGAAGTGAGATTTTTCGGTTCCAATCCGCTTCAAACAGTGTTTAGGAACATTTTCAAGGAAGCATAAAGCATATACCATATTTCAAAGCCAATTATTAGAAGACAATCTCAGAAAATTGTGCATGCTTGTTCGTTTTTTCCAGATCAAGCGGTTTGAACAGCTTTGCCAAGGTGAACTTTCATTGAGCTTCGCCAAGGTGAACTGCGATACGCGGCAAAATTTTCGCGCCCTTTTTCGTTCAGTCATGCGATCAATATTTTTTCTTTTCCTTTCGCTATGTTATAAAAGAATTTGTTCATGCTTTTAGCTGTGCGTATATCGAGTTATGGATGCACTTGGGAAGTTTGGCGAGCACTCAAGAAGCTAGAGTTACACTCGGCTATCGCCTCGTGCAACTCTTACGCATCTTTCGTGCTCTCCAAACTTCCCGCGTGCATCCATAACTCGATATACGCACGCTAAGCATGAACAAATTCTTAAATTTCTGATGCAAATGAGAAAGAACAGCAAAGACAACAAATCTGGATTCCACAAGTGGCTGGAAATCCTTGTCCGTGAAAATTAACCACCGAAACTCCGCTGAACGGTGACTTGAAATTCAGCGCGATCGCGATCAAGCAACGAAGAGACAAAGAGAGCATAGATTACAAAGACTTCGAACAGCCTAGGCACATCGTTCGACTAGATTCAAACGCCTTGACAAAATGCCGCCATTAGAATTCTGAACGAAACCGATCAGGAGAGGCGACACCGGCTGGAAGTGTTGGACAAAATGATTCTGTTTGTATAGACGCAACGAGAGGCGGCAAGAATTACACGATCAGCTAAATACTCCTGACGAATATCTTTTATACCTGATACGGTAGGCAAAAGCAAACACTGATTACAGGAAAGGCTCAGAGAAGAAGAGCGATTAAGAAATTTTCAGCTGAAGAAATGTAGCTCAAATCACCGGCTCAACTACTGAGAGGATAATCAAACACTGAAAAATAATTCTCTTACTACACACTGTAATTTGATGTTTACTGATATTCTCACTAACGTCACTACGGAACTTTTTAAATGATCAAAACTACAGATAAATGATCAAAACTACAGATCACACAGGTGGAAATTATTTCCCAAATATACAACATTTACATGATGTAGCATTGTTTGTGAATGAAACAGTGATCGAGTTGTATACGTATACAGTATCTTGAGTTTACAGCATTCTTCATAAAATAGTTCAATAAGAAATAACATTCGAATGGTTTGGTAAGGAGAATTTCTGTTTACAATTTGGATAAAAACATTTTGTTAGGAAAAAAAAAACAATTTTCTGTTAGCAATCATGACCAACTAATGTCAATGTGTAGTAACCGTATACATGTAGCTAAACACATGACACATCAACATTACTGATTCACATTTATTATTGGAACGGTGATCAGTATCTTAAATCTCCTCACAATATCAGTGTACGAGCAAGTACATAGATTATACAAATTGAGAACCTGATCACCTTCAACATAAGTTGTCTGTGGAAATTGAATACAAATTCACTGTAGTTATATGGCTATGTGAACTGCATTGACACCAGTAAGGAGAATGTACATCAACAAAGTAATTTTCATTTCAAGATTTTTAAAGGTGCTAACTGGTCATGAAGGCCTAAGTCCTGGTCTTAACCTACAAATTCTCCATCCAGGTCTCTATACATTGCTTATGGTATTTGCAGAGAATCTGTTGCTTCATCTTGAATATTCATGTTTTGTAATCAATTTTGTAATTCCCATGACCTGTATCCAAAATATAGTATTGTTACTGCTGGGAGAATCTCATGCCACTTTCACCATTGAGTTGTTATTTTTTGGACAACATCACTTTTCAGCAGCAGTAACCTCCTCCTGTGATCTCAACGATTCAAACGAATAGAGATGGAATTTAATTGAGACAATCAAAATAAACAGAACACCGCTGCATATTGTCCTAGACCCATGTCCACAACAGTACTTAATACATCCACTTTCAGACTAATTTTCCTTCCCTGACAAAAATTAATGAAGATTGGGGGCAGTCCCATGGCAGTTACAGCGACCCACAGCTCAAAACCCAACACTGACCAACACCAGCTCCCATTTATTTTATTTTAGGAAGACAGGGCACAAAGTACAAGTTAAATTGAAGAGACTGAGAACGAAAATGTCTCAACTTTAAATGAGGTCATTGCCAGCAAGCAAACCAACCTCTCCATTTAAATCAGAAATTCCATCTCTCCCTCCCACATCGCTAAAATTTTGCAGTGCATCCTCCTCCGAGCTTCGTGAGGTTCTGCGAGACACGTATTTCTAGTAATAACATGAAGTGTGACCCTCTAAACGGTATTACCTTCTTATATAGAACCGGTTAGAGGGACAAAAGTACATAAGCTAAGCTCGCTCTATCCTACAAGATATGATCTCAAACAAACAGTATGAACGCTTTCAAAACGAGCACCTAAGTTCCGTCATGGAATGGGAATTCAAACTAGTATATTAAAAAAAAACATACTTTTCTTCTTGTTATTCGCCTCCTTCCTCGATGCGAACTTGAACACAAGCAGAGAAACGAGACGCCATATTAAATTTACCGAGAATTTTCCGAGAGCCAACCGAGTCGGAAAGTCGTCTCCAGTACTTCTCGGCTGTCCCTCTAAACGGTATTCTTTAGGCACAACCGTCTCACGGAAGTCCGTTGTGTCAAATACACATCATGTTTCCGTTTGTCAACGAGACACTTTTATCGGGCCGCGTTAGAAATTTTTACACAGTAGAATATAAAGGTTGTGCTTTAAGAATATATCAGTTTGAACTTCAAAATCAATGTACCAGTGGGCTTTCGCTGGTGTAAAAGTTTGCCTAAATTCGCCCTCTCGCTCTAGCGCTACAAGTAGGGAATTTGTAAAGGCCAAAAATATTATAATAATAGCATAGTTTCCAAATTTATTAGATGTTTTAGAAAGATCAAGAGATGTGTTATGAATCAGCCAAAGTACATCGACACATCTTATCGCGTTTATCTATACGAGCGAGAAAAAAATGCATCATTTCGCTCTATTTTCGGCATTGATTTAACGCCAAAATAGCGTTTTTTAGACTTTCCTCGATTTCGTTAAAACTAAAGCGCTTCTCAACCTTGGAGTAGTATTTTCGAAAATAACTTACTATAGAGGTTATTTGGGCAAAATATATAGAAATTCGAAATTTCACGAGTGACGCGGCATTCTCGATATTTATAGACATTGGCTCCGTCTTAAAGACGGAAACAGATCAGCAGCGTGTCCCCTTGCTGTCTCTAGTTTTCCAAAACATGCTATAAGTAACCCACTTTTAAGCTCATCTGATCTCTAATGAAGTCCATGTTTCAGACTTACGAAATAAAACAGAACTTATACCTGAACAGAGACTACCATTCCCAGTGTATCCCTTCTTGCAGCTGCAATTGAAGGAGCCAGGAATGTTTGTACAGTTTGCATTCTCATCGCAATCGTGAGTGCCGTCTTTACATTCGTTGACGTCTAAATTACAAGAAGAGAAATAAATAAAATGACCTTTGACATACGCACTCAAACTCAAAGATAACTGAAGAAGAAAAAATATCAGCAGCGTGTTCCCTTTCCGTCTCTAGTTTTCCAAAACATGCATAAGTAACCGGCTACGTTTCAGCTCATTTGATCCCCATTGAAGTCCTTGTTGCAGCCTTACGAAATAAAACAGAAAATTATACCTGAACAGAGACTACCATTCCAAGTGTATCCCTTCTTGCAGCTTGCATTCTTATGGCAGTCATGGGTGCCGTCTTTGCATTCGTTGACGTCTAAATTACATGAAGAGAAATAAATAAAATGAGCTTAGACAAACGCATCCAAACCCTAATTAAGGAAAACTGAAGAAAAAAACATATCAGCGGCGTGTCCCTCTTGCTGTCTCTAGTTTTCCAAAACGTGCTTTAGTAACCCAATTTTAAGCTCATCTGATCTCCAGTGAAGTCCATGTTGCAGCAAGCCTTAAGAAGAAAAACAGAACTTGTACCTGAACAGAGACTACCATTCCCAGTGTATCCCTTCTTGCAGCTGCAATTGAAGTAGCTAGGAATGTTTCTACAGTTTGCATTTTCATCGCAATTGTGTGTGCCGTCTTTACATTCGTTGACGTCTAAATTACAGGAAGAGAAATAAACTGAAGAAGAAAATATTTCAAGAGTTTATCCCCTTGCTGTCTTGAGTTTTCCAAAACATGCATAAGCAACCCCCTTTTAAGCTCATTTGATCTCCATTGAAGTCCTTGTTGCAGCCTTAAAAAACAGAAACTTATACATGCCTGAACAGAGGTTACCATTCCCAGTGTATCCCTTCTTGCAGCTGCAAATAATTTCGTGTAATAGTGGATATAGTTTTCAAGACGCGGGTCGTACACCCGCCCTCTGTAACAACAAGGGAGGGTGGTACCCTTCCAAACCTCCGGCCACTTCCCCTATCGTAACCGGCACCATACAGTGCTTATTTGTTAACTATATACACAGGGAGAAAAAGAGACTGAAAAACGAGGTTGTTATTAGTCATAGATTGCATTTAAACACGCAGTGTTTTTAATAGCTTTCACTAATTAATGAGTTGTCCTTTTTAAAAAACTACATCACGTTATGGACAACTTGTTCGACAAAAGAGCATTGTTGATATGTTGTTGACTCGTATCGAATATTGACAACGTCTTAGTTAGTTTTACGTAACACAGATATATGACTATTTTCTCAGTCGGTTGTAATCTGTTCCTGGCGTTCAGATAGCAGGAAAAGCGCGAATAGTTGGGAAGGGGCGAAGAAAAGCAAGCGAAAAAAATGCGGGGAGACTGGGGAGAGGAAGCGAGGGAAATCGCACCTTCCCCAACTATTCACGCTTTCCCCACTATCTGAACGCCTGGAACAGGCTAAGTCAGTTGGGGCTCGAATCAAGATATAAATCATACGCAATACGATTGTATCGTTAAAATTACTGTTTAGGATGGCTTTTACCTTTCTCGCAATTTTCTCCTGTGTAGCCAGATGGGCACTCGCATAAGTACTTTTTATCAGTATATCCCGAATAACACTTGCCGTTGTTAAGGCAGGGGTAGGTGGCGCAAAGATTCTGATTGCCAAAAAAAAAAAAAAAAAAAAACCACAATTAATTTGTAAATATTATGCTCCTGTGGAATCAGTCAAAGCAAGATATTGGTAGTTAAGTTGCTAAGTTTGGTTTAGTTATTCAATGTCAAAGGGGAGTAGTCAAGTGTTTCAGCATCAGCTGTAACATATGCACTAAGACAGGGACGCATTAATGGTTCCTGACTAAACCTAAATATTGTGCCTTCGTAATAATAACAGTAATCACCATATTTACCATCACTATTATATAATATAATCACCAACACCAGCGCCATAATCATCGTCACCATCACCGTCATTGTCATCATCATTATCGTCATCATTATCATCATAATTATCATTACTGCATTCACCAAGCGAGTAATTTTAATCATCATCATCATCATCATCATCATCATTATAATTATCAACATAGTTAACATCAACATCCTCATCTTAATCGTGATTAACCCTGCAATTATCAACACTATCTAGCATTTTTATCATTATTTTCATCGATATCATATATATATATATATATATAGATAGATAGATAGATAGATAGATAGATAGATAGATAGATAGATAGATAGATAGATAGATAGATAGGCTGAGCCTAACAGTGTCGCTCTCTGAACAGAAAGCCGATGATAAGCTTAACTAAGGCGAAAGGTCGGAAGCACAAGAATTCAGATTGATGACTGGGCTATTTTTCAATTTTAGCAATTCTCAAAAACAGTATTACGCGACCGTCTGCACAGTACATTTAAACCGTAGAAAAGTTCACAAAAACATCTTTTTCTCCGTCTAGAATAACTAGTACGACTACTTTCCGAATAAAATACACTTGTTGCTTGTCAAAAATTGCCCGAGAAACTGATTTGGAAATCAAAATTGCAAAAAATACACAAACATATTTGCATAAGGCGACGCGAGTGAAAAAAAAAAACTATAAAATCCAAGTCTTGTTTTGTTTACATAAAATCGCTTTTCAATCTATGTAATGAATGAAAAAACACATAAAAATGGACAACACAATCTTCTTTCGAAAAATGTCATTCAAATCTCCATAAGTTTATGTTTAAAAGCAAAACGCGAACCATTTATAGCACATCGAGTTCGAGCTGTCTTCGATGAAATTCAAGAAATCAATACAACTGAATTTAAGCACGTTTTAAAAACAATTCTCCAAAACTAACAAGAACACAAAGAAAAAGTTAATCACAGATTGATATCAACATAAATTCCCATCGAAAAATGTAATCTGTTTTATCCTGGTTTTACCTAAGTCCTTCGCTTGATTGGAAAAATCTCCGCTTCTTTGGTTCTGAAATCCGTAATAAAAACAAACATCTCCCCGCATTGATAAAAACGTATGAAGTTCCTCGAAGCAAGATTTTATCCCTGAAAGTTCTTCTTTTACCACTAAAGCGGCTTCTGAGTATCCCTTAATTAGTATCCCTGTCTTGTGTAGCAAACCGCGAAAAAATGCGACTTTACTTCTCCGCTAAACACAGCGAAAGATTCAACTAAGTGTTTACCGAGCTGACGGCTGTGTAGCCGCGCAAAAAACAAAGCCTCGCTTTGCTTTCAAAATTGCTAAGATCCCGGAAGTTGTGTGGCGTCATACGAGCATGTTTTGCGATGTCATACGCGCCCGCGAGCTAGCCCTGCGCGACGGACAGGACCGACACGCCCGCGAAGCATTCCGCTAGCCATGACCATGAAAAATGACGGGCATAGGTTCTATGAGTATGGGGCTCCGCAACACGGCCTTCGGCCCGGCGAGTGCTCCGCTATTACCATTTTATCGTCATCACTATTATCACCAGTATCAGCTAAACTATCACTATTTCCACGTCACCATCGTCACCATTATCATCATCATTTATATTTTTGGCAACATCTTTGTTATCCTCCCTCCCCACCGCTAACCACATCGCCGTCGCCATCGCCTTCGTTACCATGTATGTATTATTATGTACAATTCGTACCTCGTTGCCTCTGTAATTCCAGTCGTGTCTTGGTTTAAGGTCTTGTGGATGCTGCAAGTGGTCTGAATTACTTAATTCACATACAATTTTGTCATTAACTGCCGGACCAATATTGACGGAAACACATTCTCTCTCCATTACGCATCGCCGCTGACATGGCGTGTTTATTCCAATGGTAAGATTTAAAAACACGTGACCTTCCAAATAATGACCGTTTTTTGGTGGAAGAAACTTGACGCGTCGGCTAATGCAACCACCTACGTAAAAAACGAAAAATTCCTAATACATGAGTGCTGAAACACTGGATGAAAAAATGAATTTACTCAAGTTTGCACATTGAGCAAATATGTAGCAAATTTAGGCCTCTACATTTGAACCAAATTTGCACTGGGTGTGAAGTGAATGTAAACATACATCTTTGCCCACGTGCAAATTATGTGCAAATGTGGTGTAAATATACATCTGCGCAAAATTTACTATATCTTTGCTACCCCAAGCAAATCTCATATTTGCTCATCTTTGCCATGCCAAGCAAACATAAAGAAAATGCGGCATTTACCATCTTTGCTTTCTTTGCAAATAAAGTGCAAACATCAAGTTTGATTTGCTGCAAATATGGGCAACATTGTGCAAAATTTGGTCTTTACTACATTTTTACTACTGTTTTGTCACCCATGTAAATCCATTTTTTTGTGCAGTGAAAATAAGCCGTGAAACGAACCGGAAACTCAAGTGGATTAAGGCCTGGTTCCTTTACTGATTTTCAAATTATATAATTATATATAAAGGGGAGTGGTCTATTGTAAAGTGTTTTCAAGTTGAATATTCAGCGATACGAACGCAAGAAACAGATTGATAAATAGTCGAAATTAAGTTGAAATAAAATAATAGAAGAAAAAAGTAAAAAAAAAAAAAAAAAGATCCCAGCCCCGGCCCCGGCCCCGGCCCCGGCCCCGGCCCCGACCCCGCGTTTTACTGACACCCAGCTTGTCTGGCGATGTGTGCGAAACGCTGCCAATCAGCCTTCAATGAAAAATCAACTTGTTATACCCTGCGAGCAGTGGATTCTTCTACGCTGAGCTACGCGCGTAGCTCGGCGTAAAAGAATCCACTGCTCGCAGGGTAACTTGTTACGGCTCACACGTCAAAAACATGATACTCGGCTACAGATAGAACTCAACAAACAAATTGGTTTGAAGGATGGTTTATCAAAATAAAAATGGATGCAACCGAACATTTGTATTGACTATCAAGATTTTAGAATTTATCTGCCACTACAAATTATTTCTGTCAGCAGTCTAAAGCGAAGCGAAATCGCACGACGACTCATATCAGTTTGTTTACTTGTGACTGAGGGAAATTATAATTCTTCATCGGCTTACCTTTGAGAATTCATAACTCGAATAATATTCCATCGATTCACTTGAATTTAAAATTGAACAAGAGGCTACACTTAGCCTATACTCATGCGCATGAGTTTCTAAGACGCGTTGATTTAAGTTACCAATTTTTCTGTACTCGCTTTCAATATTTAATTTATTAATTCCCGAACAAATCCACGCTCGTCTATTACTTTCCAAGCCGTGAATTATTTCTGTTACATTTGAAAAGACTACTTAAAAAATAGGCAGTCGAGGACTGCATGTGGCCCACATGCTGTAAAAAGAAAATCGATAATCAATATAAAGGATTAGTATTCCTGTTTTACTAAATCGCATGCAACCTGTGTAAAATGGCTTATTCCAGAAAAAAATCCCCCCCCCCCATTCCGACGGATGCAAGATTTTTTTTACCCCTTCCCCGCCCGGATTTCCCGGCCAGGCAGACCCACCTTCGCACCTTGATATTTAACCCAGATACCCCCTCCTGCCCGGATTGCCATTGACTTTTTGTAGGTCCTAAATAAACAGGAAATCGCATTCAGGAGATCCGGGATTTTTTAAAGTTTTCAAATGTTTGGTGATAATTGCTTTGAATTAGTCAGTTTTGTAAATAAACGTTGCGTGACGCATTCACTAAAATCTCTCCGTGATTTTAAGACCAAATCGAAATGAAATGTTTCCATAACTTAAAGCTGGTTCTTTTAAGAAATGTTTTGATTTTACCATCTATAATAAGTTTTTTTCCAGGCTTCACAGTTTCTTCCAAGTGTTGTCGCAAATACACAATTTTGTTTTATGCAAATTTCATGTGAAATGTAATTTGATAGCAAGCTGTTTTTTATGACCACTGAATCCAAAATATATTTTTGCGGTCGACGAGGGGAGACCGCAAGTCTAATTTTGTGTATAGCGAAAAAAATTGAGATTTTTCTCAGTTTATCCATCAATTATCCAATTATCCAATTACCTTGCTTTCACATTTGGCGGCCGGTGTATATTGCGACATTTGGAACTATTTAAATAGCTGACGCGCGTTTTCTATTTAACGGCTATTCACTGATGAAGGGACAGAAGTCCCAAAATGTCTGTATTTTCAATTTCAAAAGCGTAATCGCGCAAGCAAATCGATACTTCGATCCGCGTCCATCCGCGAGTCACCACATTATCTTACGTGAAAACGAGGCCGCCAAATTTGAAAGCAAGGTAATTGTATAATTGGATAATTGGATAATGAATGGTAATTGGACAAACAGAGAAAAATCTCAATTTTTTTCGCTATACACCGGCCACCAAATGTGAAAGCAAGGTAATTGGATAATTGATGGATAAACACAGAAAAATCTCAATTTTTTTCGCTATACACCGGCCGCCAAATGTGAAAGCAAGGTAATTGGATAATTGGATAATTGATGGATAAACACAGAAAAATCTCAACTTTTTTTCGCTATACACAAAATTAGACTTGCGGTCTCCTTTCGTCGACCGCAATAATCTTTGAAAACAATACTTGGCCACATTTGGTGAAAGCTGTACTTGGTAAAGCAGTAAAAAGAACGAGAAAGCTTTGTTTACCTTTCCCACGGATCCAAAGCGCGCACGTACAAACAGAACTGCCTTGACAATCGAGTCGACCAATCCGAAGCTATCAGAACTGTCTCATCGTACAGCAATCGGGTGAACTCGGCACAACTTCGCGCTTCGGAAAGGCGGACTTACTGACACAGGTGACAACATAGTGGTTACTAGTAACCTAGTAACCACAAAACGCAATAAAGTCAGTAAAAATAGACATCAATATGATACGCATTCCACAGTCCATAATCCACAGAAGTCCAGTCCCGAAGTCTACGTTTTTGTAGCTTACTGCCTAAAGAGGCTACTAAGCTATCCGTTTGAGTGAGTGAGTGAATGAGTGTAACAATAGAATCCAGCCCACAACGAACTCTGCCGATTTTGACCCGATATTCCCCGATCTTAACTCCTTTTTTGTTTTGGAACCTTGTCGGTTGTTTGTCGAGGATAGCTTCGAATGGCCCGAATCGAATGTTTACTCAAAGAAGACTATCAGATTTCTAACAAATATGGCCGCCCGTGAACTCCACGCTTCCATTTTGTAGACGTTCATTTTGCATAACCGGAATGAAAGCACGCCTTTTAAGACTTCGAATGGGAAAGAAAAAGTCCTTTAGAAGATTTTTATGCCTTTGTAGTGGTGGTTTGAGAGCTGAAAGCGAGACTAAACCAGTAGATATTTGAATAAAACTTTCAACTGAGAGAATTCGTTTCCTGTGTTTGTTATTTTAAGACAGCAGTTATTAAAGGAACTAGAAAAATTTCACTTCGATTTAGTCTTGAAATCACGGGGGAGGGGGGGGGGGGGGGGGGGCGAGGGCGAGGGGGAGATCATAATGCGTAACGCAATATTTATTTTTAAAACGTTTCACCGATTTATAGCACTCGTCACCACAGTTTTGAACTGGGGGTGGGGGGGGGGGGGGGGTTGTGTGGGGGGCGTGGGGGGGGGGGGGGGGCTAGCGGGCCAGGAAATCCTACGATTGAATCTAATTAATAACAGGCGCAGTAAGCTACATGCAGTCATAGACAAATTCGGCCTCAAGTTGTATGCTGTGTGTAAAAGCAAAGTCACCTTGATGGGAGAAATACAGGACTGACGTATACACCAATAAGACCAAATGACGGAAAATGTTTGTCATGCGCATGCGTAAGAAACATTTGTCTTATATTTCAATGTACCATAAGAAAAGAAGCAATTTATATTTTAATATTTTAAACAAGACAGAACGTTGTGGGAGCGTATACTTGGGTGTCGTACACATATTTGGCGTATGTCTCGGGAATCTGCATGCGCGTTATTTCACGGTATGACCGCGTTGATCTTCTAAGGAGACACAGCACACTTACCGTGCGAGATCTCGTGCAAATTATTTAAATAGCGTGTTCTCTGTGTTAAAAGACTGGATTGCTGAAAAATGCAAATCGATGCCTACTTTGTATTTATCGTTGAAAAAAAAAGCCGTATTATATAACAGAGTTTCCCGATTGTTGTTATTGGTTTAGCTGAATCTTTTTACTAGCTGGTCTGTGTTTCCAACACTTTAGAAGTGAATGCAGATATAGCCACAAAGTGGCCCTTTCGAAGCCACGAATCTTTCAGTTTATTTTGCCTGGTCCGGACCCGCGGTCAAAACAACTTTTCGAATTGAACGTTTTGCTGCAACTATTCCCGCCATTATTATAATAAATTTTGAACCAAACTTATAAATTTAATCAAAGTTAACGACAGAAGTGATAATTTAGGAGGAGAGAAACAAATTAAGCCCTTTGAAATATATTTTTTCAGTTGAGGTAAAAATGTTGCAATTTGCATAACACATAACGCAGCGATTTCATAAAACATCTCGCAATAACACACACGAAAATATATCTAGTTTTTATTCCTCAGTATCCGAAACAAAGAAAAGAAAATTAAATGAAAACGTTTTCACTTTAAGGTTAATGTCGCCCGAGAAACATTAACTAGCGCAAGCAAAACTCACAAGACACGTGGCTTATGTGCGGTCTCGGTGGTGAATGTTTCAGTTGGCTGTTTTGTTCCTTCAACTTCACGAAATAAAAATTCATGAAAGGCAAACAACCGAAAGAAGTGAAATTAATTGGGATTCCTACCACGCTTATATTTCTTCCTTCGCTGTCCACTGTTAACTTCTTATCATAAAATAAGCGCTACGTATTCGTCTCAGTCTTCACGTTCGTTAATGTTTTCGCGGGTTTCCGTCCTGAAGGTATCGTAGAATTAATTGGGAGTGTCAAATACTTTCTTGAGTAATTTCCTTACGCATATTGAATATGAACTGAACTGTCAGATGCAACAGAGAAAACACAACTCGCACTTTGTCAAGTTCGCCTCGCATCGACAAACAGCACTGGTTTGAACTCCACCGCGGTCAAAG